>JANXHW010000003.1:88790164-89990164 GCA_026170595.1 Plestiodon gilberti rubricaudatus
ACAGTAAAGGTAGAAAAAACTAGGTAGAGATTAGAATCTAGTGCCACACATGAACTATATTGACTTCCCATCTCACAAATCTGTAATATAGACATGCCCTATGAATGAACAAACAGTAGTAGTTCTCCAATTTTATATGCATCTTATTCTCTTGTTGCTAACTCTTCATCAGCTTAAATCACCTACACCAGTGTTTCTCAACTTTTGTCCCCAGACGTTCCACTTCCCTGGATCCAATCACCAAAGTCCCACCAGACGTAAATGGCAATGACATCATTGCCAGTAATTTCCGGGTTGCGAGGCCAGACGCGACGCTGCAAACTAAGAGGCTCAGAGCAGGTGTGAGGGCTTTTTCAAATTCGTGAAAACCATGCACTGGAGCTCTGCCCACCAAGCCAAGCTTCCTACCGCTGTTTGTCGCATCACAGTCTCACCGTTGGGCAGCAGGTGTCCACGGGTGGCGCATGTACCACTGGACACCCACCTTGCGTACCACCAGTGGCACTCGTACTACCAGTTGGGAAACACGGACCTACACCACACTTTTGTTCTTGGAGAAAACTACAGATTCCAATGTTGCACCTTCAAACTTTGAAAGAACAGTGATACGCGGTGAGGTCCAGGCCCAGGGAGGCACAGCCACATGACTACATTCTCTCCCCCCCCCGTCTCTCTCAGTGGATCTTACCTTCCTTGAATATCTTCCCCCCCCTCGGAAATAAAAAAAACTCACTTCTTCTGCCCCCACTCAGAGCTAGGAAGAGCTCATCGACACGTCCCCCGAGGCAGCTTGATAGCTGCCTCTCCTGCTGCTCTAAGGAGCCTGTCCATGCTCGCAGGCTTCCTTCTGTTTTTCATGGCTGTTTTTAACAGAACTGAGGCAATTCTGCCTGCTGCCTCTCCAGAGCTTGATGATGCAGGCGGGCGCCCTGCCTTTTTTTTCCATTGGGTGCCATACCCTGCCTGTTTTTCATTGGAATCCAGTCATGATTGCAGCCTAACTGAATAATAGTGCAATCCAGCACAACTATAGGCTGGCGGACCTAGCACTCTGCCGGCCTAGGGTGTCATAAACATGCCGTAAAGCATGTTTTCAGCACCTGGAGTGTAAGCGGCACTGGTGTGGAGGCCGGCACCGTTTACTCCGTGACCTACCTGGACCCGTACCGGTTGTCGTAAATGACTGCTGCACCGGTCAGTGCAGGGGACGGGCAGGGCCTGGGAGGGAGGGGGCCATTGGCTGGCCCAGGCTGGGAGGGAGCGGGAATATCGGCACTGAGATGTGCCGATATCCTATGCCCTATCGCAGTCCGAGCCGGCCTTACGCGACCTTCCCAGTTGTGCTCCAGCTTCAGACCTGGCGTGCATGGAGGCCCATTGTGGCCTGCGCCGCTTACACTGGAGGAAGGGGACAAATGTCCCCTTCTCCCAAGGTGTGCCCGAGCCACGCAGGCCGCAATGGCAATAGGATACAGTGGCCGGCCCTTTAGGCCGGCCGTGTATAGTTATGCAGGATTGGGTTGCCTGGCAGCTCTCATGTATTGTAATGTGTGTGTGCTGCTTAACTCATTGACTGTGCTGGAGAGGAAAGGAGTGGCTCGGAAAGGCAAAGGTACTTTTGTTTTTACTTGTTGGGTTTGGTGAGGCGTCCCTGTGAAATCCACTTATTAGTTTCTATTAAAAGATACTTCCATTGTTGATCTATTCATAGATTATAATGCCAGTGTTCCAACAGCTCAGAATAGCTTAACATACCAATTCAAATGCAAGCACACCCGTACATACATCTATGTAAAACATAAAACTCAGAAACACCAAGCCGAAAAAAAATGGGAAAGCTATGCAATTTTACACTACTGTCATTTTTGTACCCTCAGTGTTTTGTAGTATGTTACACTCTAGCATTAATCAGGAGCATATGTAATTAGGCTTACCAGATTTCTTCCCGAGACAGAGTGTAGCCCTTTAGGAGCAGGAATGTGGGCAGGTGTAGCTTGTTAAACCTTAGAGCACAATCCTAGGCATGTCTACTCAGAAGCAAGCTCCATTGAACACAATGGGGCTTGCTTCTGAGTAGACATGCCTAGGATTGTGCTCTAAGGGTTTAACAAGCTACACCTGCCCACATTCCTGCTCCTAAAGGGCTACACTCTGTCTCGGGAAGACATCTGGTAAGCCTATATGTAGTGACTCTCTATTTGCACAACTACAGTATAACAATCATATTAATACTGCATAAACTCATAGCAATTTAAAAGTGGACCATGATATACAATAGCATAATAATACCTTTTTCTTACATGAGCAAACAAGAGTAATACTTGAGGAACTGGTTTGTTTATTACTAGGCTCAGCAGACTCACATTTCAGATGCCAATAGCCTGTGTTAATTAAATCCCTAGGCCCTTAATTGGCACTTAAAATTGCAGTCCTGTCCACACATTTGAACTGGTAAATCCCATAGGTTTTAATGGGACATACCTGTTCGTTATCACTCCTGTTGTGGCAGAACTGCCATTTCCCAGCATTTAAACTCATATTGCATTGCTGGAAAACGCTTGTTCTAGTCAGGAAGTACCGTAGGTCTATCACATCTGATCTGTATATGGTGAAAGGGCTTGCGCTCGGACCAACCTAAACATTTTTTAACCCACCAAGCTAAACTCAGTCCACCAGTCATGTTTGGGGGCCTGCCAGGCATTTTTCAGCCTCCCTCAGTTTTAGCAGTCCCAGAGAGACAGGAATCAGATGGCAATTCACTAGGAGCTGCATAAAACATAATGGGCTTGAACATATTGGTAATTAGCTTCACTGGTGACCCAAGTACAAAAACCTACCATCAATGCAGTCGCTATATCAATGATATAATCCCGGTATTCCATAGTCCCGGTATTCGCTGGGACAGTCCCGGTGTTGGGGACTCATCTCACAAATGGCCGCTCCCAGAAAAGAAAAAGTGGGGTTTTTTTTTACCTTTGTTGGTGGCTGTGGAGGTCGTCCGTGGGGATGTGGGGAGTCTGCAGACACCATCCGCAGGCCTCTCCAAGTGTCGAAGCGGCTCTCTGATGTGATCGCGACCCACTTCTGGTTTTACGACAAAACCGGAAGTGGGTTGCGATCGCATTAGAGGGTCGCCTTGATGCTTGGGGAGGCCTGTGGAGGGATCCGCAGGCTCCCCACATACCCCGGGCGACCTCCACAGCCACCAACGAAGGTAAAAAAAATGAAAAAATGGGAGGGAGTCCCGGTTTTTTTGTGGGGGGGGGGAATCTGGCATGCCTATATATCATGAACATTTTTACTAGCCAACCTGGCCACAAACTGCCAATTGTGGTGCATTCTGAAAATGGGGGGAGGGGCACACAAGAAAACAACCAATTGAAGCTCCTTCAATTTACCGGTATATTCACATCTCTGTTTAGCACCCAAAATGCTTTTCACCAGATCCATGGCCACGTACAAGACTATGTTAAATAACAGTAATATGGCATAAAAGAGAAAACAAATTGAGAACTACAATGCAATAGTCTCTCGTCTAGCTCCATTCTGCAATATGCTGCATGGGCTAACAGAAAATAAAACCATAGGTGGCGATGTATCTGAATGATAAGCATTTCTGGACCAGATGACAAATTAAAAGCTATTCTGAAAAAAATTATACTGATTAATGTGTCAAGAATTCAAAAGAGAGACAATTTTTTCTAGGAGATAAAGATACTGTTTTGAATAATTTGTATTACATGCTGCAAAAAGCATGGAAGAAGAAGAAGAGTTGGCTGTTTAACTAATAAAATAGCCTCCTGGGAAGAATGATGGCTTGCTAAAAATAGCTGCACTGAGAATACTACTGTCGACATATTACACATATTTGTTGTGCCTGGAATCAGGGAACAGGGTTCTTTACAGTCACAAAAATGAAGGATAGCTAATGGTATACACAAGCAACACACACATTTTCTATCAGACAGTGGGGCTCTTAAAAAGTGGCCCAGGGACCCCCAACGGTTCTGGTGCCGGTGCTGACTCCAAGTGCTGGAGCGCCATCAGGCAAGGAATCCTCAATGGATCCGCTGCCACTGCCATCAGTCAAGGGAGTGGCTACAGGATACAGGTATCTTGCTGCCTTGTGTGCTCCATGAGGCATCCGGTGGGGCCACTGTGAGATACAGGAAGCTGGACTAGATGGGCCTTTGGCCTGATCCAACAGGGCTCTTCTTATGTTATGTTCACAGTTGCTGCTGCTCCTCCTTACCACTGTGGCCTTCCTACTAAGTGCCAGGGAGAGAACTAGCTGGCAAGCGAGTGAACATTCAGTGGCAGCTGCTCCCCTTCCGCCTTCTCACTGCTATTGTTTCCTCCCTCGGAGCAGAGAAAAAGGGCAGGCAAGCAAGGACATGGGAATAGTGAGGAGAAACAAGAACAGGGGCCAGGGGACTCTTGACAGTGGGCTCGCTGCAGAGGTGTGCACCTCTGGTGCCCAACCATGCCAACTGCTGATGCTAGCACTGTTTCCTGGTCAAATGATCAACCATATGCTGCAATTTCTATATATTTGAGAGATATTTGATATTTGAGATATTTGAGAGACCGCCTACTTCTATATAGTCCGGCTCATCTCCTTAGGTCATCAGAGAAGGCCCTCTTGCAGATACCGTCGCCCAGGGAGGTGCGAGGGGCGGCGGCCAGAAATAGGGCCTTCTCAGTAGTGGCACCAACTTTATGGAATTCCTTCCCTTTTGACTTACGAACTGCTCCCTCCTTGGACACTTTCCGGCGAGGCCTAAAAACCTTCTTGTTTAAAGAAGCCTTCTGAGCCCTTGCCTTTTAACATCCTCCTGGTACAGGTGGGGTGCTGCTGTTTTTATGTACTTGTTTTAATGTAATCTTTTAAAACTATTTTTAGATACTGTTTGTATTAATTGTTGTTAATTTGTTTTTAATGTTTTAAAATGTAACTTTTTTATTTTTATTTTTGTATTGTACTGCACTATATTTTCTTTTTGTTGTAAGCCGCCTTGGGTCCCTTTGGGGAGAAAGGCGGGGTAAAAATACCATAAATAAAATAAAATAAATAATATTTTGTCATCGTGGGAAAGTCATGACTAAGATTGCAACCCTATGCACACTCAATTGGTAGTAAAAAAAATCAGTAAGCCCCACGGAACGTAGTGGGAACTGCGAGTAAACAGGCTTAGGATTGCACTGCATGATGACCCCTTTTAAATGTTCATAGTTGTTACGGCTACTGCAAATGCTTCCACACTAGACAGCGAACATCTTCCATCTACATGAGTTCCTGCAACTCTATGGACAGTAATCACATCAGTGTTGTTGCACCACCTTGGGGGTGGTAGCTAACCTCTTCCTGTAGAAATACGGTAAGTCCAACACGTTCACCGTGAACATACAAACTGTATGCAAAATTTACTAATTATAAATGTGAACCTGCAAGCAACCTACAACCCTCTGGCATATGAAGCCTCTTTGCTGCGACATGTTCAGGACTGAACAAGTTGCTATTTCCTAAATTGAGTTTGTACCCAACTTTTCTTCACTGTGCATATTCCAACAGCGAGGGGTTCTTTAGAGCCTTTGGAAACTGCATCAAAACAATCAGCGTTGGACAGGTTTCCTACAGAGAGATGTTCTCATGAATTATAAAGTAGCAGTTCTCAAATATTACATTAATTCTCTTGCCTTTGGCTTTTTTCATGGATGCTTATTCATTCCTCTTGCAAAGGAGACACTGCTCAAATTCATCTCCCACTCCTAAATTGAAGGTAAATGAGCGAGGATCTCATACACTTTAAGCAACAGTAATTAAACCCTGCTGCTGTGGCACCCTCATCTTTACCTGAAACAATTTTTGTTTTTGCAGATGAGATTAGATAAAATATTTGACAATACGTTTTGTAACCTAAATTAACAAAAATGTTTGATACAGCTAGTTACTGATAGCATCGCTGCTGTTATGGTATGATAAGAGTTTCCCTGATGTGCACATGTTTGCAGAGCGGATGAAGGGGAGGAGGAAGGATATAATTAACACAATATTGTTTTCTACATTCATCTTTCTCAGAAACCCTCTTCACTGATTCAGAGAAGAAGCCATTCTGTCCTGACCTTCCTATTGCCTTGTTGTTCGAACTGCCATGTCCATGTTCTCTGTTTCTCCATGTATGTTGCATTTTTGTCCTGCACAGGTCTGATAGCCAGGAATTCAATATTACAGTCACCATCTAGCTAGCAGTGAGCAGAAGTTTAAATTCCAGCAAACAACAAACTACCGTCTTTCCAAGATATGCTTACAACACCTATTTATTCCTAAGGCCTGGAAAAAGGATGAGGAAAGACAGTTGGTTCAGGTATCTGGAAAATTCAGTTCAGACTGTTTAGCCTCATCCACTCAATCCACTTGTCTGCCACGATTTATCTTCTCATTGAGGAAACCCTGATGAGCTTCTGAGAAATCTCAACTGAACGATGTATTCTCTAAATCTCAGGCTATAATTAATCAGCTTTTTAATTGATGCAATCCCCTGCCAAATAGCATTTGGTGCTCCGAGCACTGCTGTAAGTAACTTTGTAAAGGCAAACGGCGAGCAAGGCAGGCACAGTGCCTAGTGGTTAGTGACTGGCACCTGTCTCCCACTTCAGCCTTTTAATTTGGTAATCTGTGGAAAGGTGGCTCCCACCCTGCCACCACCCAAAGCCACAGACCCAAGAGAAGAGGCAGCTGCCTTGGGAAACCTCCCCCCCCCCCCCGCTCGGGTTAACAGGAGCCCTAAAATCCAAAGAAAAATCCTGGAGGAGGCAGCAATCAAACATCCTATTTTGTTTAAACAAAAATTGCACAAGGAAGGAGCGAGGAAAGGGGGTAAGTGGCTGAATTGCTCGTTTTTTCAGAGAGGCATGCAATGGCAGCATTTGTGCCGACTTCAATCAGCGCTTGGGCTCAAGCCAGGACTACCCATGAAGCATCAGTTGTTTCTAACTTTAGACTTGGGCAAATGTGCAAAGATGATGTGCCAGGGTCGCCCACCGGATAGTTGCATAGGATTGCGCTGCCCCTCAACTAACATGGGAGTGGAAATTGTCATCCATACCATACAGGTAACCTAGGAATCAGGCCCAAGATTAGATATCAAGAAATTATCTGCTGGGGGGAGTTGAAATTCAGCCAATATGTTTGTACCATACTGTGGGAACAAACATTTAAATACCACAAAAAGGCAACAAGTACAAAATGTTTCAATCAGTAAGGATTAAAGTCCATCAACGTAGCAGTAGCAGATGAACAACACTCACTATTGTGAGTTATGTCTCAAAAATACAGTGCACATTGCATTTGAATGACCATTTTAAAATGCCTGCGGTTTGATCTGACTGTGGCTGACATTTGACCAAGCTGTACATTTCTCATCAATATTAATCATGAATCATAAGCCAACAATCAGTTTCCAGCAGTCACAGTAAATTTCTAGCTTCAGGCATTTGACAAAGATCTGCCAATTGTAACCACCATATTACAGGCTTGACGATTACGCAAATTATACTGTTCTTGCTTATGTAATCTGACATTATACAAGAGCAAGTCTAAAGTGTGGAGAAAGTGAATGGGGTTGAATTTGGAAATAAGGAAAAAGGATCAGGACATTAATTCAAGATTTTGTGCCACTTCTTGCAAAATTCTTCCCACTGGTCACTATTTACATCACAAGCAAATTTTATTTATTTATTTAAAAGCTTTATATACCGCTTTTTTCAACGCTCAAAGCAGTGTACAACAATAACATTACAATATCACATGATGAATAAAAACATTAAATAAAACCAATCAACACAATTAAAATGATACTAGAACAGATTCAAAAGTGTAAAAAACAGCAACACATAATTAAAATAGTATAAAACAGCAACCAGTAATGAATAAAACAGCAATGAAGTCCATAAATATGTTAATAGCAATTAAGATGATCTTTTGAGAAAAATGCAAACCAACAAACAAAAGACTGGAAAACAAGTTGGGGTAAAATGAATTTGAGATAAATTATTAATTACCAGTATTTCTCTTTGCTGGGAAAATATTAATATTGATAAGTTCATTTACAGCTTGGATGTTTACAAAATGCAATGTGCAGGGGATATTTGCAAAGTGCATCTTCAATACTACATATTAGGAATTATACAGGGCTTCTGGCACAGGGCGGGATTCCCGTGGGAGAGAATGGGCTGAGGAAGATCTCTGTTGCTCAGTCATCTTGCTTTCTAGCAGCTTACAGGGACCGGCTGTTTGGTAGTACTGTAAGCTGACTGAGACAGCAAGACTTCGTGGTTTGTACAGTGCACTGCTTAGATGTTGATCTTGCAGCCTGATCTCATCTAGGTTCAAGTGCGTTAAGATGCATGTTTCACCGAGTTCCTATTTTGCCAACACCCACCTTCTGGTTTTGTTTATTTATTTATTTATTTGCAAATCCAGGCAGGCAGGAAAAACTCAGGATTTATCAAGTCCCTTATGTGGCTACCACAGTGTTTCCCAAACTCTTTTGACCTGCGACTCCCTTGACCGTTGGCCACGGCTCCCCATTACATTATGTTGATGCCTGCCAATTGGCACTGCACTGTTTTCCGAGATGATTCCGTGGCACTCTGCAGCTCCCCTAGCTAGTTTCCGCGGCTCCCCTGGGAGCCACGCCTCCAAGTTTGGGAACCACTGGGCTACCACACATGATAGTGAACTGGATCTGACATGGCGAGTCACAAGTTGTACAGGCCTGTGCCAAAGGATGAACTGCACGTTCTTTATTGCCTGTTCAAGTGAAGTTAATTTTATATCAGAAAAACTATCAAAACATCCTGAATGAAGAATACCTGCACAAAGAAGAGAGTTGAACTAGATCACCTTCAAGGAAGGTCTCCTCCACCTCTAACATTCTGTGTGTGCATTCTACAAAGGCAGACTTACTTACTGAACTATGCACAGGCTCACAGCCCCAGTGTTTGCTGTAAGTGGTATTCAGTTTTGCACGCTGGAGGACTTCTTGACCATAATTTGAGCTTTTATTTGCTCTTCCCACCACCCCCTTTGACCTTCACCTACTCCAACAATTTCTTGCAGGCCTAGAATAACTCCATACTCAGAAGAAAGTCTTGGATCCAAAAGTTTAATTGGAGGAATTTTTTCTGGTTATCTTGGATGCCAATGTGGAGCAGAGTCACAAGACTGAAATAAGAGACCAAGTACAGATGTGTTTACAAAATAATTATTGCAGGTGGATGTAGAATGATGGTTAAAAAAAATGAGCTGCGACTCAAGACTTCCTCATTTGCATCTTGTCTGTACCATGAAGTCACTCGGTAGCCTACGTCAAGCCACTTTCCCTCAGCCTCAGCTGCACTATGAGAATAATGCCCTACCTTCAAAAGGTCCACAAATATCAGCCTGGTTTACAAGCCAAGCATCTGTCTCCTAACCCCTCCCACTCCAAGCACAAATGCACCAAAAAGCCCCCCAAACTAAACATGATGTCTAGGCATGGTAGTAAAAAAATTGTGCTTACTGCCAGCAGGAATATGTCTCTGAACATGCAGGGCTCCTTTCCCTTTCCAGTTCCAATGAGCAAGTACAATCTGTCTCTCCACCCCACGTAATTAAGGAGAAGGGTTTATAGGTTGCTCTCCATATGCACATCCTTCTGAAAATTAAATACTGCCCCCACCTCCCTGGCAGCAAGTATACCATACATAGAGGGTCTCTCTCTCTCTCTCTCTCTCTCTCTCTCTCTCTCTCTCCATAAAATCAAAACAACAGCCTTGTATCTCATTCTGCATGCTCTGTTTTATTTCACTACCACAGACTGTGTGACCCGATGATGAATAGAGGTATCTGTGTGATTGTTAGTACTAACTCACTCCACTAGCTGGGTACACAGCAGTCAGATCAAGGATAGCTAGAAGGGAGATGAAGCCCGGCTCTTCAAGAGGAAAACAAAAATGAATGTTTCTGCTTATGCAAGGAGAGGGTGCAACCCAAGTAGAATATACTGTATCATGTTCACAAGACTGGAATTCTAGGATCCGCCTCTGACATAGCACAAGGAGTGGGCGAACTGGGAAAAACCCACAACTCTGGGGAAACCCAGCATAGTGTACTTCTTGGAGCCCAGAAGGCAGATAGGCAATGCAAATAAATTGTATGGCATCTGCTCTGGTGAAACCTAACTGAAGAGATATAGCGAAATGTGCCAGAACCTTTCATTGCTGCATGGCCAATCAGTTTGTTGAGAAAGAAACCAAACAAATACTAAAACCTGCCCAGGAAATCCTCGCATTTCTGGCACATTATAGGCCAGTTTCGTAGTCAGTATTATTATGTTTATCTTGCTTTGGATGTTGTTCACTGCTCTGTGTTTTATGTACTATTTATGTGTATGCCAATAAAGGTTTCTGATCTGATTTGCTGAGAGCAAGTTGCTCACCCAGCTACTTAGCTCCACGTGCAGCCTCTCCGCCATACGGCTTCTCTTTGAAATGAACAGGAGCAGCGCATGCTTCCCAGCATGTGCTGCTCCTGTTCATTTTAAACAGAAGTGGCATTGGATAAGGGAGAGAGGCTGCACGTGGACCTCTGGTAAGTAAAGGAGATGGGGTGTCTCTCTAGCTATGGGCGCTTGTTGGCCTCCCGCCTGCTTGCTTGCTCCCCTGCCCTTCCCCTCATCCATGGGTGTGTGCAGGCCAGTGAGAGCAGGGCCAGCAAAATGGGGGGGGGGGGGCGTGGGCCACCACTGGCTTCACAGTTCAATGACTTGGCTCAAACACAGATACTTTGTTTACTGGTCAGTTGGGGAAGGGGAAGAAGCTCAAATAGCAGCAGCATTAGCAACAAAACAATGGCTACTGCAGTTCAATGACTCAGCAGCCCCTTCAGGATGCTATCACAGAAGTCTCTGAGCCTCTAAGAAAGGTCCAAACAGGTGACAAATATGCAGTGAAGGGGGGGGGGAATCAAGATCTTCACACTGAGCATTCCCTGTCTGCTTTCACTTGCTACGTAATTTTCCATCATGAGCAATAAGTTGGCTATCTGGATCTCTTTATTCATTGTGACATTCAGGTACTTAAGCCTAAGGCTCCAACATCTTTAGAAAGGTTATGCAGGGTGATAATTCTCTACTTCTGAAGACTGAAACACATCCAGACAGCGAGTTCTTTTATGCTGACAACCTGAAAAAACAAACATTTTTTCCTTCTTTACTGACCTGATAAGAAAAAAAAAAGGGATGTTTCTTCCCATGTAAACACACAGAAGATGAGCTGATGAGATTACTGAATTTAGATGAAGGGGAGGCTTTGGTGTCCCTATAATTAAGAGTTAAGTTTAACAAAAAAAAAAGCTGTCCAGATAGAAAAAAATGTCATTACATTACTCTAATTTTACTAATTAAAAAACAAACAATAAAAGCACACAGATAAACCGCTAGTATCAACTGATCATACAGCAACCAAAATAACTCTACATAAAACTAAAGCCATTTCATGTATGATTTTGGGGGCAATCTAGTCCCATCCTATTCACCCCCGTGCACAGGCGTCTCTTGCTGGTTAACACCACATCAATTGTGAGGGTTACTTTGGTAACCCTCTTACATGCAGAGAACTGTGCATGCCTAATAGTATAAGAGATCAACTGCATCAGCCCCATAGATTTGAGTACACATATTGTATCGTACACACTCTAAAGGAGCCAAGGTACATGCAGTCATGTAGGGTTTTTTGCAATTATGAGTCCTACTACTTTTGTACAGACTGATATGCTCTGTAGATTCTAAGGCATCACAGGTTTGAACCAAGGACTCTGGCAACTGGGCTCAAGAACGTTACTGCTCACACTATCATGTTAGCTTGTACAATAAATACAGGGATTGGCTGACCTAATAAACTCAGCTGCACTGCAGTAGCGCTACCATTGTGGGCAGCTGAAAGTGGTATGACAGATTTCAGCTCAGCATGAAACAGGCAACATAAATTAGCCCCAAATCTGGCTCAGGTGCGGCCTCTGGTCTTACTCCCCCACCTGAGAAACTTATCGCCCAGGTTCAGACCAGCTACTTTCCCCCAAACCACCAGTCCCGACAGTCCAGCAATTGCCAGGATTCAGGAGTAGGGGTTGGGGTCTGGATCAAATCCCACCCATACCTCTCAACTGTGATATTTGGGGTGGAATAGTTAACACAACTGATGTGTGCAAATGTAACATTAGAGTTGCAAGTTAAGGGCATACTTGTTTATTATTTCAGCTATTTTGGTTTTATTGTGTTATTTAATCATGACCGGAAAAGAAAAAAGATATCCAAGTTGGTCTTTCCTTCTAGAAACTTTTGTTTCTTAAACTTAAGTAATTGTACCCTTCCTTCAGTCTTTTAAAAAGGCACCTATATTAAAGTTGAATAAAGTGGTATGCAAGTTGTTCAAACCATTTTGAAGCACTCAGGGGAAAGTTCATTTTGTGAGCTTCCCCAATAGAGCTATCTGAACAACATGAGTGCCATTTTAAGTTGTTGTTGTTGTTGTTGTTGTTGTTGTTGTTCAGTCGTGTCCGACCCTTCGTGATCCCATGAACCATATCCCGCCAGGCCTTCCTGTCCTCCACTATCTTCCTGAGTTCGCTCATTTTCATGTTCGTTGCATCGGTGATGCTGTCTAACCATCTCATCCTTTGCCTTCCCCTTCTCCTTTTGCCTTCAATTTTTCCCAGCATCAGAGTCTTCTCCAGAGACTCCTCTCTTCACATTAGGTGGCCAAAATATTTGAGCTTCAGCCTTAGTACCTGTCCTTCCAGGGAACAGTCAGGGTTGATTTCATTTAGGATTGACTGATTTGATCTCCTAGCAGTCCAAGGGACTCTCAGGAGTCTTCTCCAGCACCACAGTTCAAAAGCATCTATTCTTCGGCGCTCAGCCTTCCTTATGGTCCAACTCTCGCAACCATACATTGCTACTGGGAACACCATCGCCCTGACTATACGAACTTTTGTTGGCATGGTGATATCTCTGCTTTTTATTATGCTATCTAAATTTGCCATAGCTTTCCTTCCAAGGAGTAAGCGTCTTTTAATTTCATGGCTGCTGTTTCCGTCTGCAGTGATCTTGGAGCCCAAAAAAGTAAAATCTGTTACTGCTTCCATTTCTGCCCCTTCTATTTGCCAGGAATTGATGGGACCAGATGCCATGATCTTAGTTTTATTAATGTTGTGTTTCAAGCCAACTTTTGCACTCTCCTCTTTCACCCTCATCAAGAGGCTCTTTAGTTCTTCTTCACTTTCTGCCATTAGGGTGGTATCGTCTGCATATCTGAGGTTGTTGATATTTCTCCAGGCAATCTTGATTCCGGCTTGCAATTCATTCAGCCCTGCATTTCTCATAATGTACTCTGCATATAAGTTAAATAAGCAGGGTGATAATATACAACCTTGCTGTACTCCCTTCCCAATTTTGAACCAATCAGTTGTTCCGTGGCCGGTTCGAACCGTTGCTTCTCGACCCGCATACAGGTATCTCAGGAGACAGGTAAGGTGGTCTGGTACCCCCATCTCTTTAAGAATTTGCCACAGATTGTTGTGATCCACACAATCAAAGGTTTTTGCATAGTCAATGAAGCAGAAGTAGGTGTTTTTTTAGAACTCTCGTGCTTTCTCCATGATCCAGTAGTGAACTGCAAACGCAGGCACTCATATATATGGAACAGCAGTGTAATCAGTCTCAACATAAGCCCTAATTTCTCAGTGGTAGCGCACGTTTCTTGCAGGCGAAAGGTTCTAGCATCTTCTCTGCATCTACAACCCAAAGGATCTTAGCTAGGAGGGCTGGGAAAGACCCTTGCCCTCTCCAGTCAGTCATGGCTCTCCAGGGTAAGACCATTCCAGGCCAGATGGACCAATGAAACAAAGTTTAAGGCAGTGTCCTATGTTCACACTTAAAAATGTAGACAGTGACTTTGTTTCCAAAAGGAGATTCAATCCAGGTTGGAAACCACACCCTTTGACCTGGCAGCTTTTCATCTTAATTGTAGGATTGCAAGAACTGGCAGGCGTCACTCAGTAAAGAAGTAAAAGGGATTCTACTTTTGTTAATGCAGAAGTTGGGATACCAAAGCAGAACTTTCCGTTTTTGTGTCTTTTTTTTGGATCAACAGGCTGAGTTTCAAAAGAGGCTCATGGTTTAGTGTTATTTGTTCCTTTACTAGAAAAACCTTAATTGCTACCAGCGGACTCTCATAGGAATATGCAGTAACAATTTCTGGGGAACCCTGATTTCTTTATAATTGCTTTATAAGAACAGGGCTGCAGAGAGAAATGTTGGCTTACGGCCAAACTAGACAATAACAATACACCTTGCATGATTAGGGCCTGAATGCTGGATTTTGCCTGCAAAAAAAAAAAAAAAATGCTTGGGGTGCCTGATGCAGATTGGGACTCGTGTGTGTGTGTGTGTGTGTGTGTGTGTGTGTGTGTGTGTGTGTGTGTGTGTGTGTGTGTGTGCGCGCGCATCCTTCTCCATCCATTGCAGTCCCAATCCAGTTCACATCCACCAGCATGCTATTTACATTAGGAAAATCTAAGCACACAATAGCCATGCTATCTAGTTTGGCCCTTAGTGCAAATCTTCCACACCTCTTTTCATACGGTCATCAACCACAGATGCAGTAGCATCTCGGACCCAGAACACACACCCCTCCCATACTTGCTGCGATCACATCAATTGTGAGCAGCAAACTGAGAGGCTCACCCTCAATTCTCTATCAGATTATTGGCATGTCAGCAAGATACTCTTATTTTGATTCTTATTTTATATTGATTTAGTGGAACTCCTTTACGCGTTGTTGAACTTGAAGGTCACCTTGAATGTGCTAAGGAAAAGGCACAGTCATAGAAAAATATCCATAACTCATTTGGATCAAATTGACTTATCAGATTTATTGACTTACAAAGTCATCAATATATACAGTTTTTTTATATTTTATAAACCTGTTTTTCTATAACCTGAATCCCGAAGATGCTTTGTTCTATATACAGATTTGTCTCTTTTTTTCCCTTTTCAAAGTAGTCAGAGCAGAAGCTGTACATGCAAACTAGTCCTACCCTTGTCTAAAGGGTCGATTCATCTCTTAAAAGTAGTGGCATAGGAACAGTTTCTTCTCACTCTGCTCCAGTAATATTTGAATTCCGGAACCACATAGGGAGGTCCAACAGCTTGGGTCCTGTGAGCCCCGCTTGGATAGCCATAATGTCATCATTGAGCACCAGCTGGCCAGACAAAGCAGCCAGGCAGACTAGGGAAGTCCCAGCTGCAACAGATTTGTCCCGGAGTGGGCAAGGCTACAGGTACCAGCCATTAAAGGGGGCTGGAACAGGAGGGGAAGGGGGAGAAGTCAGATGAGAGAAGGAAGAAACAGGAACAAGGGAAGGAGCAGACCAGGTGAGAGGAGGAGACGACGACGACAACGATGATGGGAAGAAGAAGAAGAACAATGGCAGAAGAGGAAAGAAGCCAAAGAGGGAGAAGGGAGACAACGAGACAAGGGGCTAAAGCAGTGTTTCCCAAACTTTGACACGCGGCTCCCTTGACCATTGGTGACCACTGGACGCGACTCCCCATTACATTATGTTGATGCCTGCCAATTGGCATTGCACTGTATTCCGAGAGGATTCCATGGCACTCCGCGGCTCCGCTGGGAACCACTGAGCTAAAGGAAGGGGCTAAAGGAGGGTAGTTAAAGGAGTGGCCCAGCAGCTGGGGCTCCAGCAAGCAGCCACCCCTAAGAGGAGCCTGGCCTGACCCAGCCCACTTGACCCATTTGAGAACAAAGCAGGTCAGGAGATCAGAGCCATAACTGTTCAGCAAGTGCCGAGGAAGAGCCCAAAGCAGACCTCTGCCACTCAGCTGGATCTGACCTTAAGGGACCTTGGAGTCCTACTCCACTGGCAACTGGGCTGGGCATTGTGCTATCCCGGATCACTCCCCAGGGTAGGCTTGTGGGTCTCCATGTAAAGCTTTGCCCATTCAGCGAACCAGAGGGACCCACACTTAAAAGGCCAATGAGACACCCCATTTTTTGTTGTAACTCCTATCCCCCCCCCTTTTTAAAGTACAGACGGCCTGCATCTTACACATAAGGGTCATGTTCTGAGGTCAGCGCGTAAAGTCAAAACCACAAATACTGTAGTCAAAATGCCCTTAAAGCCCACATACATACCGTCTCTTTAAGAACTGAAAGCACAGTATGAGAGACATGTGGGGACTGAGGGAACAGCTGCTTCATTCTTCCGTTTGAGGCTTGCTCAAATAGAGTAAGTGGAATGGCGGGCAGAGTTGCTTACACTATTTAAACTGTATTTCCCTGTCACATACACTCTTCCCCATTTAGAAGTACTTTCACTATACAGATTTTCACTTATATATACAGCACATATTAAGTCCATCCTCCTTGATTCATACCAAGATTTTCAATATAAGGTCTAGGAACGGGGGGGGGGGGGGGAGGATCAAGGCCCTTGTGGAAGCAAAGTGTACCTCCCATTTTACCCAATGGGTACACTTCCCCTCCGCTTTGAGCTCCAGAGACAGAAAAAGGCGAATTCGTCTTGTGCTCAGGAAGGAGTTCCAGGAGGTTGGATCGAATTTTGGATTTCTCCCCCTGGTAGGACCAAAGTCCATGAGCCCCCCCCCCCTTGCTCAGGTGTGCTCCTGCATGCATTAGGGAAAGCATTCTTCAGGACCCTCAGAAGACCAAACATGGCAGGGGAAGAGGCACCCTCCATGTAAGACATCCCCCATGCTTTCAAGGCACATGCATTATATGCTCCCTTTTACTGCGCATCTGCTTTTGTGCTGTGTTTCTACAAATTACTATGAATATGATTCCTAAAGAACAGCAGAAGATTTTTAAAAAAACATGAAAAAAGTAGGTGGAACGGAAAAGTGTTGCTCATAGTTTCCAACTAAAATTTGAGGTGCCAAACCTCATTATGTGATGCTAGAACTTCTGAGACATTTTTATCGTTGCCTTAACACTTAATTGATGCTGTAGAATGTTATTTATTGTACTGTACTGTGTCGCACAATTTTTTTCCTTATGCTATTAGGCATTTACAGTGAACTTGAAATGGCTTTGGAACGAGTTGGAATTGTTCCCATTGAAATTAATGTCATAACCATACTCATTATCCAGATTTTCACAATGAAGGCTGTTGTCAGGAATGGATTAAGTATGTATAAAGAAGGAAAGGTGTACTTGAATTTGAGCGAGTCTATTGTGTGTGTAAGATGAGGGCCGACAGTATAATAAAAAAGGCAAATGTTTGAGCCGAACCCTGGCTCCTGCTTTTGACTGGCATAGCTTTCATCAACCTGTTCAATATTGAGTTTCCCCCCCCCAGGGGGGGGAAGAGGACACTGCTATGGTTACGGGTCCCTGCTTCCTACTCATCACCAGGCTGAGAGAAGAGATAACAAAAGTAAGGAACCACATATTTACTCCCCATCAATGTGGATCCTGGATACAAATACTGTTTGGGAAGAAGCCATTGGAAAGTGACACCTACATTACTGATGGAAATACATTGTGACTGACTTGCCAGGTGTCTATAAAGCCTCCTCTTTGCACACAGGCAGCAAAACTGAGTTTCCTGAGGTTCTTTGGGCACTATGTAGAGTTGCATTTGGCTTGGTGGATCACATGTTGTTCAGCCTGAATTAGTACATTTTCTTTTCCATTAAAAACAAACCAACTTGTTCCCCATACATAAGAAGTTAATCCAGGCATAAAATATCAGCAGCAAAACTGTGTAGTGCTTACGATAGCAGTTTTTCTCAGCCAACAAGCCCTAAGAGAAAACACATGGGGCTGCGGGCCACTGCAAAGTCTGTTTGACACCATTTTGTTGAATGCTAGATGCAGCGTTAGCATCAGAATAAGTCAGTTCATTTGCTCTGAAATTAAAATCAAAATTACCCAATACACTTTTCTTTAAAAGTAGAATAAAGGGGGTGGTGGTAATATGGGTACACTTCCAATTAAAAGATAAGATTGTGAAGGAGGGTTTTTAATTAAAGTACTTTACTAAAATATTTATATTCTGCATTCCACTTTTTAAAAAGTCTGTGTGACAGTTCTGTTTAAAAATGACTCGATTCTATTTCAATTTAGTATTTTTTTTTATCTTTTATGATAGCCAGTGAATTCAGGAGCACTGAAGATGAAGCTTCCACGAGAGTGCATGTTACACTCAGCACAAAGTTGCTGACAAACTGATGTGCCCATTTCAAATTATCCTCCATAATGTTTAAGTACATTATCTCCAGTAGCAATTCCACGTCAAGAGCAACATGTAGAAGTGGATTATTTTTTTTAATGGAAATGCTGTGGTAACATAGTGGTTAAGACGCTGAACTGCAAACCGGAAGGTAGGCAGGACAGCAGTTCAAGAACTGAGTGCCGCGGGATGGTGTGAGCTTCTGTCTTCGGCCCCAGCTCCTGCCAACCTAGCAGTTCGAAAGCAAGAAATTGCAAGTAGATTAATAGGTACCACCTTGGCGGGAAGGTAACACTGTTCTATGCACCTTGGCATTGAGTCATGCCAGCCACATGACCATGGAAGATGTCTTCGGACAGCGCTGGCTCTTTGGCGATGAACACCGTCCCTAGAGTTGGTAACGACTGGCTTTTGAGCAAGGGGAACCTTTACCTAAAGAATGACTTAAAAAAATAAAACGAATGTGTGGATGTGGGACTGGTCAGTACTTGGGTGGGAGGGAAACCACTGGGAACTTTATGTTAACCGCTCTGAGCTTTTTAAGGAAGATGGGAATACAAACATAAAAAAATAAAACAAATGTGTGGATGTGGGACTGGTCAGTACTTGGGTGGGAGGGAAACCACTGGGAACTTTATGTTAACCGCTCTGAGCTTTTTAAGGAAGATGGGAATACAAACATAAAAATAAATACTTAACTAGAAAGATCTCGAGCTTAAAAACTGTACACAATGCAACCAATGTGTTTGCTTTCCTCCCTCACCGTTACTCCCTCCAACACAGGGAATTTGCAGTGCCGTTTCACAAACATCTTCCCAGTCCTTAGCCAAACTGTATTTTATGACCAGGGCAATCCTATGCACTTGGAAGAAAGTCCCACTGTGTTCAGTGATGCTTATCCCCAGGTGAGCATGGATAGAACTGCACTGTCAGCAATCAACCAGGTGTAAGACGCCACTAGCTAGTTCCCAGCATGGCCATAGGTATTTCTACCGGCACCAGTCTTATCAAAACCATCACCACTTGTGGGAGAAATAATTTATGAGACAGAAAAAAAGGTAAACAGTCAATTACAGAAATGCGTTATGACATTCACAATGCCATACAAAAGGTACGGAGGCTTATTTAATGGCAGGCTGCTAGCCTGAAAATGTTAACGCAATGAAAAGAACCTAGGAACAATTTATCAGATGCCTCTGCACAAGTTTAATTGAAATGAACGGAAAAGCTACAGCTGTACTTTGGTGCAGCTGCCATTCATAGGAATGTGGCTTACACAGGTGAGATTCCCACTAACCATTCCCCTTATTAGAAAAGAACATCCCGACTTTGCTTGCCAAGCCTGTAATTAATGTTTACATCTTGATCTCAAGGTGCTTGCAAAATATGCTTCCTATCAAAGCAAGGGGGGGGGAGAAAACCAGAACAGCTGGATATAAGTATGATGATTATTAGACAATGTTTCATATGTACGATCAGCAAAGCCATGGGCAAGGACTTAGAACATAAAAAGAGCATTGCTAGATTACAGAAAGATCCCATCTGGTCCAGCACCCCATTTGAAGCAGCGGTCAGTCCTCAGGAAGGAGGAAGCCCACAAACAGGGTGTAGAATCCCATTTGCCTCTCAGCAATTGATAGAGGTTTACTTCCTCAGAACCTGAAGGGTGCATTAACAGAAATGATGTTTTCTTTTTATAGCATCTGTAAAACCCAGATCAGATTTCAGACTGAAGCTACAAAAAGGAATTCTTTAGAAGAAAAAAGTCATTGGTCGTCACCTGTTAAAAGTGAGGGGCAAAATACTCTCTAGTGGTATCTTGAACCTCATGGATAGAAATCTGTGAGGTTAGGGCTCAATCCTACAGCAAGTCTTAAACCTGGGCCCAAAAGAATATGAGGCAGAGGATTCATCCTCAAGTGCCTATACCAAGCCCTGGTTGAAGGAGACAACCATAGAGTAGCAATAGGCTAGAGCAAGTCTTGTGATAAGGTCAGAACCCCATGAAAAGCTTCCAGATCATGCTTGCTCTCTGGCCAATGAGAGTCTGCTTGCTGCCAACTGACCTCATTCCAAAAATCTTGCCCCGTCCTCCAAGATGGCAGGAGCTGGACGTAATGTGGTCCACATATGTCACCTCTGTGAAATCCAGGCCTCAGTTTCCATTTTCAGGCTTTTAATAAATTTTCAAACATGCAATCCCTGTTCAAAATCTACATCTGCAGCCCACCAACCCATTAAATGAAGATGCTAGGATTATAGCCGGTTGGGATCCAATTTACTTCTGCATAAACTGGTTTCAGATTCAGAACTCTGACTACGCATTTAAGATCAAGCTGCATCACCTGAAATATGTTGCTGATTACACTGTTGTTAATGACCCAGTCCAATTGTTAGTCAAGCCACTGGATGTTATCAATCCACACATGAGTAACATTATAATGTAGTAGAAGCCCTATGGGGAACTTAAAGCAAAGTCATTCAAATGTGCACATGCTGACCTACATTAGTGGCTGGAAGTCAATTCTTTATGCACATGAATTTCATACGCAGAAAATGAAAGGTCCTCAAGTTTAATAATATTAAACTAAACACTGCAAATTTTCCACATTACAATTATTTCATGAATGCCAATCCATTTTCATGTTGCAATACATCAGAGGCCACCCAGGATTTGTCTGCTGGAAAGAAAAGCTCCTTGGAATATTTCAATTTAACAGTGTTATTTCTTAGAGGTAACATAGTGTATAGTGGTCAAGTGCAAAAGTCCTTAGCTCAAGTCTCATCTCAGTGGATTCATGACTAATGGCCCAATCCCATGGCTATCTAGACAGAAGCAAGTCCCATGGAATTCAGCAGGATTTATTCCCAGGATAGAGTGCATAGGGTTGCAGCCTAAGTAGTATTAGGGGAAACCACTCCCTTTCAGCCTTGGCTGCCCACCTGCAATATGGGGATAATAACATTGGCCTGCCTTACAGGGCTACTGCCAGTCCAGAGCCTAAGTTCCTTAAGGGAAACATGCTCTTAAACATACATTGTCATTTCAGCTTCTAGTTGAAGCCAGTTATTTAAATCTTTATATTTGAACTAAAACTGTATTTGAGTTAGCATCTCAGAAGAGGTCTATGCTGCAACACTGTAGGGGAATCACTTGACTGACCGTTCCTCCATACCCTCCAAACAGTCCTACCTATGGAAAGCTAGCATGTCAGGGAACAGGCTAAGCTCTTCCCTTAACAGTTACTTTTCCCTATGGAGGGAATTGTTGGTATGTTGGAGCCTTCAGTCAAATGAATCTCAACATGCAGTCTGGAGCAATACCCTAAAGAAAGAAAAAAAGGGTCTAGCAAAAACTAGACTGAGAATAGCCTGTATACGGCAACAGAGAGGACATTGTATTTTTGCCCACAACACAAGCATTGTTTTTTTTTTTAATTACACCAGTAAAACTTACTCATTCAATGGAAGCAGCATCTCTCTCCCTCTGCCAGCTACTGAAGAAGTTGATGAACTGAGATTCAGAGAATATCCCTCCTGCTGGGTTTGAGGGGGGGGGGGGGAAGGCATGTGACACTCCATGCTGTTTTTAAAAGGTGTGTGTGTATACACACACAAACTGAAGCATTCCCATTATTGAGCAAGATTTTGATCTGGAGCAAAGGTCAAAATGAGCAGATAAGTGCTATTTTCAATGAATCTTCAGTGCTGTTTACATAACTGAAAGTCCTAGATAACATTACCTTTCAGAGGTACAAAACAGCCACAGGAGGGAAATGCATTTCAAGAATCAAAGTAAGTGTCTTGAGATAGGAGCCTTCCCAGATTTTTATGCCACTAAATAAGTTGTCCTTTTCTGCTTCCTCAGCTCTCCTGGTCTACTAACTTCCTGTTCCTGTTCAGGGTACAGTCCTTTTAAACACACTGGCTTGGGATCAAACCCCCCACTGAACACTGTGTTGGAACACTTTTGTAACAATTACTTCCACAATAAGCATTCATCAGATCCGGCTACAGTTGTGTCAATCAATTCCCTGCATTCCACTGGTCTCAATCTAATTCCTCCATTTTGATTCCCCCAGTTTTACCCTAATCCTTCCCCTCTCCATTTCCTGTCCTCTCTTTACACTCACTTCTCCTGGTTCTCCTCCAACCACAATGACTTACAGATTGGCTCAGCAGCAGTTTTTCCTAGCCCGGCTCCACAACCACTCTTCTTGCTTCTGATGATGCTTCCTCTTCCTACAACTCACTCCAAAGGAGAAGAGGGGAATGGGGCGGAGCTTAGATGAAGAAAGAGCCCGGTTCGCTCTCATCTATACCAATCCCACCAATCCCAAGCTAGTCAAAAGACACTCTGACTAAGAGAGACACTTGCAGGCCAGCTGTAGGAATCACCATAGCATTCAAGGTCAATTCAGTCCACTTCTTGTTTCATTTCTTTGTTTACCATTTTTACCCTGCCCATTAGTCTAAAATGCCCACACAGTGGCTTACAATGAATTAAAACAGAAATTTAAAATAGAAATAGAAATATAAGCAAGATAGTAAAGCAAAGCAAAATATACCTTTAGCAAAAATGCCGTGTGTGTGTGTGTGTGTGTGTGTGTGTGTGTGTGTGTGTGTGTGTGTGTGTGTGTGTGTGCGCGCGCGCCAAATAGGGCTAGAAAAGGCCTGGGGAGCTTGCTGGCAGTCCATGCAGACAATACGGAGTTAAATGGATCGACCACTGGGCCATTAGCTTCATATGCTGCTCCTATCGCCTGGATCCCGAGTTGGTGCAGTGTCTGTTTACCTCCAGCTCTGCACAAAATACCCCATCAGTATGGCAGGCCAGTAGAACTGGG
The DNA here is from genome assembly GCA_026170595.1 of Plestiodon gilberti rubricaudatus. NCBI lineage: Eukaryota > Metazoa > Chordata > Lepidosauria > Squamata > Scincidae > Plestiodon > Plestiodon gilberti. The sequence continues at coordinate 88,813,325 of JANXHW010000003.1, forward strand.
TGTTTACCACAACAGAGTTCCCAAGGGTAGTGATGTACTCTTCCCCATGATAATGAATGGCTGCTGCTCACTTATAGGAGAAAGTAAAGGGGTGCACTCAGAACATGGGTGAGATGGGGGCTAAACTGCCCCTTGCCAATTACACAGCTGTTAAGAATCAAGCCTTCTACCTGCGCAGCCACATCCTGGATTGTGTTCAGGTTCAGTATATGCTGTCATACAAAGTCCCTGGTACTGGTGTTGAACATCTCCCTAGGGCTAGGCTATAACCCCATCCCAAATCTTCCAGCTATGATGTGATAAAGATTAAAGGGCCTTTGTTACAGTTGTTTGGCACACAAAACTCAGCTGACATTCAGTGCCACTGTGCACAGACATAGGCCTGCATGGGAACGAACACTGGCGTGTCCAAGAGATCATCTTTCTATAACAAATTCTTGGACTGTCTGCATCCAATGGTGTGTGTGTGCGCATGTGGAGGGGGGGCAGAAGTTGTCTGTTTTATGTTGCAAGTTCTAAACTACCATACGTCCACTAGAATAACACATTGAAAGACTTACACAGTTGCATGCAGAGTCTGGTCAATATCTATCCAACCCACTGCTGCTAAGAGAAGTCTCAGTGTCCATTCTTTGAGAAATATACATCTTTTCCAGCTTTGTCACCTGAGAGCACTTACACAGACATATTGCGCTTCAAACCTAGGACTTCCTTGCTAAAATGAGAAGTGCTGGGGCTCTTTCCCCTCATTCCAAAGGGGGGACAACTGTGGTCACAAGAGAAAGGCACTCTGCACATGGTTAAGCATGTCTTTCCAGGGTTGATGATGAATGAACCTTGGTTTAATTCAGTTCTGAATTTCATACATGCAAAGAATGTCCATTGCCACACTGACTCAGTGTGCTGAACATGGAATGCCAAGATTCAAATGGATACAAAGAAATGCCATTTGATTGGGTTCGTTTGCTTTTTATTGTGATGATTTCAACCCCAGTTTTACCTATTTAAAACTTAACAATTTAACAAAAAAATAATACATTCTAAAATACAATACCAAAAAACAAAACACCTGAAAGCAGCCATTCATAACCATTGTTTCACTGATAAAATAAAGTTTTAAACGTCTTTATGAAACAAAAGTGTCTTCAAATGCCTTTACACTGCAAAAGAGGGAGCCTTTCTTCTGGCTGGCCTGTCTTTGGCAGCCACTTGCCAAGGGTTGAAAAGACAGACAGGAGTGTGTGTGTTTAATGAACATAGCTAAATAGGGTTTTGGTTTTCTAAACACACACACACACACACACACAAGAATTCAAATGACAAATATGCATTCTGTGGGCTCGTATCCTGCTTTTTAGTGACAAATATCAAAGCACAATTAATGACTAGAATGTAAGTAACAGCAAAGAACTCAACGGTGGCAGAGAACAAGCAATTCCCCCCTGACAGGCAACATGCTCTCCCAGCAAGGGCAAGATGCTCTTAATGACAAATTTCAACTGTGGGTTGTTGTTGTTTTTTATTTCACAACTCAGCTGTGTTGCATAAACAGGTCATCTTCATCTCAATTGTACACTAAAATACTGTATATCTGGTGGTATCATTTATCAGCCTTACTAAGATCTGCAAGCATTTCCTTCACTTACAGCCCAATCTTATACATGTCTACTCAGAAGTAAGCCCCATTATAGTCAATGGGGCTTACTCCCAGGTAAGTAGGGAATAGGATTCCAGCCTCATTATTTATTTAAAATACTGTATTTATACCCAACTTTCCTCCCACTGTTGGGGCTTCCAAAGTGGCTTCCAAGGTTCACAATATTACAATAGAATAATATACAGGAAAACATAAATAATCGACACAGAATAAAGTCTTCTAAGCTGGGGCCCGTCACCATATTCTATATGCCACATTACCCAGCCACAACCAGTAGTGACCACTCCGTCACCAGCCACTTCTTCAATGTCCTCAAGGTTGCATTATAAACACTTGGATTTGGATATGACATGACCTCCGTGTGGGATGAGGAGGTTTCCCATTTCTCCCAGCTATAGTTACCCTTGCTCTTCTGGAAGAGCCAACAGCTCTAACCTTGAGCTGAGTTTGCAACTACCCATGCTGAACCGTGGCTTGAGGCCATACACCTAGACTCACCCTGATGTTAATTATAGGGACAGGCAGTCACATTAGCACTCATTCCTCAAGCTAATGGAAACAGCACTTAGATGGGTTAAGTTCCATCACAGCTCTGGAGAAGCAAACTGGTAAGATTGTGCGAACGCCAGTCTATTTTGCCCACATCTGGTTTGCACAGGTTTACTCATATATACTCAGCCACATCTGGCCTGCTTATATAAAGAATACTGACAGGTATAAAGAGTACTGACAGGTAAACTGACAGGGAAGATTCTACCATGCACAGTCCAGCTTTGCAATTGCCACTGCGCAATCAGTACCATCACCACTCTGTGACTGGGCAATATCCATTTCTAGAAAGCCAGTGGTATTTGCTGCATCGTTGTAACAGATTTCTGAGAACCAAACTTTGAAATTCTGAGTAGCACAAAAATGAGCAAAATCTCCTGAAATGATGCTGTTTCTTTTCTTGCAGTTTCCTCTCCTTTTCAGAAGACAGTTTGTATCAAAGTAATTTTTCTTCAGGGAATCTGGATTGATGTTGCTCTGTCTTGACCCACTCAGTACTTGTTGTTTGGAAGAGACTCCTGGTGAGCGACACGTAGTCTTTCATCTCAACGTCCCAGGGCCAAGGGCTCTTCTAACCGACAATACTGTCTCAGCAGATTGATGATGCCACAGTAGCATTTGCAACCCCTGAAGCTACAGCTAAAGTTCTTCAAGGAGATACATTACCAAGTGAAGAGCAAACTCATGTATCAAAGCCCAGTGCCTTGACCGCTGCCTTGTTGGCTTTGAACAATCATTCACACAAGTCTACAAAGCTTCATCCAGTAGTTCCTAGTTCCACATATACCTCTTAGTTGGATTTTGGTGTGCTGCAGCATGGTGAGATGCTTCGTAATCATCCCAGACACCTCTCTATGTCATGTTCCAAGTCTCTGAGTCTGTTTGCTCTTCTCTTCCTCCTTCTCAACTGCTTCACTGGCCTGGACAGCAGAAGTACCATCTGAAAGAAGAGAAGAAGATGGGGGAAGTAATAGGCTGAGTCTGAAGAACAGTCTGTCACTTTTCATCTTGAAAAGCCCCCCAAAACCCCAAATTCTTATTCAATCTAGGAATTGGAAAGCAGGAAACTATAGTAAGTTGGGTTATGTAAATACACAGACTTGACACATCAATTACCTGAACAGCAATTCCCTCCCCATATCTGTTTGCATGATTATAAACCCTACCTCTGGTTGGGTGAAGAGGGGGTGGTGTTCCTATAAGCCCCTCTGGTATTCCACATTCAGACAAGATCTGCTACTTCCCAAATCAGCATGAGAGAGCCTCTCCTGGATGTCAGAACTGTGATCACGGCTATTCTGAGTTGCAGGCAAGCCAGGCCTTTACCAGCTTGGCTCTTACTTCATAGGAATGATCCTGGAGCTCTTTGGAGTGCAAGAGGAAGGTGTTGTTGTTTTTCTAGGAATGTTGTTGCTGTAGAGGTTAACCCACAAAGTTGATCAGGTTGCTGTTGAGTGAAATGAGTCTCTGTCCTCAGTTATGACTAATAAGACATTTCTTGGGGATAGAGAACTGCGATGGGAGAAGAGACTGTTACACCATGAAATAAAGAAACGTTTGGACTATGCTTGACAGACTTTTAGACCAGTAACCCGCTGCAACTAAGGCTCTTTCGCTGTTTCTTATCTCTGGCTAGCCTTTGCAGTGCCAGTGTTATTTAGTGAAAATCAACAGGTGCCACTTTGCCCATTACTGTATCTTCATTCAGAAAAAAAGCTGCTCCTGTTTAATTTCATGCAGTTTTTAAAAGGCAAAAATTATCTGTCAAGAAAAATGTGGTAACTCCCCATTGAACTATTTTTAAGTTTTTCCCAGTGGTGATATGCAGATCTGGTTTGGATCCAAATCAGATTTGGAGGGTCTCCTCTTTTCAGCCATGTTAGAGCCTACAGCTAAGCCAAAGGTTCCAAAATATAAGGCTGAAAAGGTTTTTAACTCCCATCATGGTCTCAATGATGTCACTGGAAGAGTGACAGGTTCTAAAGGTTTCGCATCCTGAATCAAACCCCTCTCTGCTGCTGACCCCCACCAGTAAGTAACCCTGGGCGGAATGGGTGGCCAGAAAAGCTCCATCTAGGTCAGTAGGGTTCAGAGAGACTTTTAGGTCCCATTGGGCTCCAGTGATGTCATCAGAAGTACAATGGGACTAGAAGGCTGGATTCATAATTAATTAAAATGATTTTAAGATAATGTTTGCTGGGAGTATTAAATTAATTTTCTATTAAAATGATTAATTTAAGATGTCCAGTAGATGTCCTCTTAACTCATCAATTTTAAAGGATTAATGTGGGGATGCGTATCATCCGTTACAAATCCTAGGAAGTCAGTTTTGTTGAAGTCCAGCCTAAATGCTTATCAGTGGGCAATAACAATAAGCGCTTCCAAGAAATGTTGTTCATGTTCTTGATGGTTTTTTGGCTTTCCTCAGATATTTTACCAGAGAAGGCATCCCCACATTTGCTTTAAGTTTCTCTTTAAATAATTTTTTCACCGGTAGCAGTGAAAATAAGCAATGCCTGCATATGCGGTGTCTACTTCAAACCTGAGAATGCTAACAAACCTCACATTATTTTACACTTCCTTTCTTATATTTTAATCTTCTTTTTCCATGACTTTCTTAGGGATTGATATGTCTTTCCCCTGACAGACTCAAAACAAGGGCCATGCAATCTTAATGCAAAACTAACAGGGCTTATTTCTCAGCCTTCCTACCCTTCAACTGAATTACTCAGAACTGCTTCAGGAATGCCCTGACCCTTTCGCACCGTAAATGATCTACAGAAAAACTCCTCTCTTTATAGTAAGAAATCAGAAAGCTCCCTGGAGGCCTTTGCCTTTGCAGGACAAGCATTCGGCAACAGTACCCTCTGTTAGATCAATGGCTCAGGGTCATGCGGCTCGCCTTGTTCAATTAGAAGGACACGTTGCCACACAAGGCCAGCTACAAGTGACTTCTTTATCACAATGTGAATGGCTAAAGGAGGCAAATTTTCCATTGTTGTGGTGATGATGATAACAACAGTATTCTTCTACTGCATGTAATGTTTCTGCTTTCCCCAGAGCTATGAGAGGCTCACTGACACTCAGCAATAGTTGTGTGGAAATTGTTACTTGCATCCACAAGTAACATGGGAGGAAGCCTTGAGGTAGTGGCTCTCCTGTCACTGTCTTAACATAGGATCGATTTGGCAAGGAAAGCGGTAGGGTTTCATCTAATGCACATGCCCAACGCCCCCATTTTGCAGCATCCTTAAATATTAGTTCATTGTACTGAGGCTGCAATCCTATACACACTTTCCTGGGAGTAAGCTCCATTGAACACAATGGAGCTTACTTCTGCACAGACATGCATAGAATTGTGCTGTAAGACCCCTTATGTTGAGTGAAGGCAACGTGGCAAGGACGATGCAGCTCGATGATCCCTTATATATATAATGTAATAATAAAGCATGGGGTATAATAAAGCATGGGGTGTTTCTTCCCAGCATCATCAGCTTGATTTTAAGTTGACCGTTCCAGATCACTGCAGGCATCTCCTTTGTCTTCTTGACTCTGTGATCATGTACTCAGGGTTCCTTCAACATTTCACTGAAAGAAAATAATAATATTTTGCTTACTTGGAACACCCTATTCTCACATCAAAGATCACTGCCAGAAGCATCCACACACGTGTGTGTGTGTGTGTGTGTGTGTGTGTGTGTGTGTGTGTATGTGTGCGTGTGCGTGCGCGCATGCGCACACACATTTTTTTCATTTGCTGTGTTCATTTGTTCCATAATAGTTTCTCCTGTATTAAACTTTTTTAAAGTAAAAAAAGAAAAAGGGAGCATAAAAAAACTGATTTACCTGGAATCAGAGCATTGCCCTGCCATCTAGCTCAGTATAGCTTTTGACAGTTTCAGATAGGTAGGCTTACCAGATCTCCAACCGGGACAGAGTGCTAGACCTTTAGGAGAAGGAATGTGGGCAGGTGTAGCTTGTTAAGCCTTAGAGCACAATCCTAGGCTTGTCTACTCAGAAGCAAGCCCCACTGAACACAATGGGGCTTGCTTCTGAGTAAACATGCCTAGGATTGTGCTGTAAGGTTTAACCTTACACCTGCCCACATTCCTTCTCCTAAAGGTCTAGCACTCTGTCCCAGTTGGAGATCTGGTAAGCCTACAGATAGGGGTCCTTCCCAGCCCTTCATGGAAATGTCAGGGATTAGAACCTGGGATTTTCTGCATGCAAGCATGGGATCATCACTGAGCTACAGCCACACTCTCCCCCCCCCCCCCGCAAAATAGGCACAAGCTGTTTACAAACAGATAGTGCCGCAGTGCATGCAGTACATGACATCTTAAGTGCTAATACATGTGCATGTGTACTAGATATGCATGTATTCTAGACTCAGGAGGCATCCCCCCCTTCCAGATTTGTCTAGAGACCTGCAGGAGAAGGGTGAAAACTGAAGAATGTCAACTGTAGCACATGAATAAATTTTTGAAATACTGTATTGACCTGAGTATAAGACTCACTTTTGTCCCCTAAGGCAAGTCTTTAAAGTAGGGGTGCGGCCTATAATCAAAGTCTAGCTTTTCTGCCTAGAGTTTTCTGCAAAGTGTCTTGTTTTCAAGCCTCTCCAAGTCCCTTTCAAAGGTAAAATGCTTTTTCTTTTTTAAAACTGCAAAGCTGTGTTTTCAGCACTTAATCACTTGCTAAATGGTCAGATCTCTCCAGCAGGCTCTAGCCTCAGGATGGAAGCATTTGAAAAAATTAACCCTTAAGTTCCAGCTCCAGGACTCTGTGGAAACTAAGATATTTATTGATCCTGCAGTTTGAAAGTTGAGAGCAAGAGCTCCTGCATAGGCTTATCATATCCAAAGGGGGACAGAGTGCCAACCTTTAGGCTGCAATCCTATGCACACTTTCCTGGGAGTAAGCCCCATTGAATGCAATGTGACTTACTTCTGAGTAGACATGCATAGGATTGTGCTGTTAACCACTGAAATTTGGGCAGGTGCAGCTCATCATCATGGAAGGGTGCAACAAGCTGCACCTGCCCAAATTCCAAGGTTAAAGGTAGGCACTCTGTCCCCCTTTGGATCTGGGAAGGCTACTTATACTAGGATGCCCAGATTCAATAAGGGACAGGGTGCCTATGCCTTTAACTGTACTAAAGCTGTACTGTTTTACTAATGTGTATATTTTAAGTTAAAAAAAGTTAAAAATGTATTTTTTAAAAAATAGCACCAAACTTTAAGGGTGCGGCTTATAATCAGGAGCGTCCTATACTCGGGGCAATATGGTAATAATGTAATTTTAAAGGTGATAGTGATGTACCAATGACAAGTAATACAGAACAGCCCATATTTCTGGTGAACAGGGACCATATAGAGCAGGGGGATCAAACATAAGGCCCAGATACAGCCAGATAAGGGCCAGATACAGCCCGCGGAAGCTGTTTATCCGGGCCCCGTGATAATTGGGCTCTCCAGCACCACCATCAGCTGCTCTCAGCTGCTGAGCTGCAAAGTGACACATCGGCAGAAGCGGCACTACTGAAAAGGCAGTGATAGGAGAGCCCAATCATCATGTGGGCAACACTTTCAGCAGTGCTGCTGTCACTGCTGAAAGGGCGGCCCCTGTGATAATTGGGCTCTCCCAGCATCGCCCTTTCAGAGCACCGTTTCTGTCGAGGTGCTGGGATGGAAGACAGATGGAGGCTTCAGAAGGCGAGGAATGGTATGGGGAAAGAGGCAGACCGAGAGGGGTGAGGAAGAGAGAAGCTGCCAAAGTGCTGGGAAGTCCAATTATCACATGGGCTGCCAGTTCAGCAGTGGCATTTTTGCTGAGCGTCACTTTGCAGAGCACCTCTCAGCTGCTGAGCTGCAAAGTGATGCCTCTGCAGAAGCAATGCTGCTGAAAGGGAGATAAATTGGGCTCTCCCATATCTTGAAAATATGAACAAGATTTGCATATTTTCTCTTCTGTGATGTGCAGCTAATGAGTTCCTAAGTAAGAAAAAAAGTGCTTATTTCTGGTCATCACCTGCTTAATGACGTCAGTTCCTGCTTAATGACATCACTTCTGGCCCTTAGCAGGTGCCATGAATGCTGCTCGGCCCACGGTATGAAATGAGTTTGACACCCCTGATTTAGAGCATATGTGTGCTCTGTCACATGACCAAGTTGGAAGAACAGTTTTTCATCTCTCCTGTTCTTTGTTGAACAATGAGTCTGCATCTCATGATTTGAGAAGCAAATTGTCCAAGTCAGGGGCAGGAATGAAAGGTCCGTGCCAAAGGCCCCCAGAGAGGTTAATCAAACATTACGTACAGGGTTGTTATGATGCCCATTTATGGTTTTAAGATTAAGAATTAGGCTGCAATCCTAAACACACTTACCAGGGAGCAAGCCCCATTTTGTTCTATGGAACTTCCTCTTGAGAAAACATGCTTAAATGGCATTGTTAATACGTTTTTACCTACTTGGGAAAGTACAAAGCAATAAATGGTGTTGTGAAACTGTACTCTATCCAAATTCTTCCAAAAGAAATTTGAAATTCTACCATTTCCCTTCCAGGCGCAGCATAAATTTCTACAGTGTATAGGAGCTTTCAGACAGGGTAATTTTTTCACTGTCCCTTGTGTGAAAAGACAGTTCGGCACATTCTTGACTCTAAATTATGTCTGATAAAGCATTAAAATGGACTCTGATTTAAGAAAAAAACAAACACCCGTTCCTTTGGATTAGCCAACTGCATACATATTAAAAACCTTGCTCCTGCAGTGAAGCTACAAACAGAGTTGTCTACAGAAATCTCCTGGACAATGGTGGCCTTCATTCAGACTTTCTTGTTTCAGAATACCAATTGAGTTCCAATGTTTAAAGTCAACTAGGATTTCCAGCCAGCCTTTATACTTTGCCATTAAATAAGTCAGTGCAAGAAATTCAGACAAAGATACCAACAACAAAGGTCTCTAAATGGGTTACATAAGGCATTCAAACTATCCCCATTCATGCCCTTCCAGGAGGGCAGCTGAGTTAAAAAGAAGAATGTGCCCAGCAAGTTGGGACATTATGAAAGACGCAAGACATTGTAGGAAGGGAGAATGAGTTATATAACGTGTGGGTGAGCAATGTGAGTCTCCATTCCATCCATCCACCTGAGGCTTTTTGGGGCAGCATCTTGTCGTTTGTTGCTATCCTCAAAATCCCAGCAGCCATTTTTTAAGGTTATTAAAGGCATTCTTCAGTCAACAGTAAACACCTTCCAGTATCACTGATTTGTTGTGAGAGAGACCAAAGCATATGCGTCACATTCCCATTGAAATCATATGCACTCCAATGGGCCCTATTTATCTGTACCGATTTTCTAACACCTGTTGTAAAGATGGTCTTTATTGTGCTTTTCAAAAATGTTTTTACCCTGAAATGCTCGAGTTGGCATTTTCCAGACTTCATTGCCAAAGCCAGCATCAGCCCAAGGTAGATTTGGTCAGCTGCTGTATGTCTAGCTTGCTGGGAGACACCACTGCTCTTGTCTGACCTGAGACCTCTGGGGAGGATTGAACCCAGCCAGCAATCAGTGGCCCCTCTTCACTTAGCGTGGTGGTGGATATGTGTTTCATTCTTGGCTGGCCAGCTGTAGCACCAACAGTATTTAGCTAGCACTGACTGCCAGGGATGTGGATCAAGTCTCCAACCACTGGCGTCACTACGGGGGGGGGGGGGGGGGCGGAGCTGTAAGTGCTGCTGAAATCCGAGCCTCCCTTACACAGACGAACGAAGCAGCCCCGCCCCCTCACCCTCCCAGCCGGTCACGGAAGCGAACGCAACAGGCAGGGAGTCTCCTGCCTGTTGTTTCACTTCCCTGACTGGCTCAGAGGGTGAGGGGGCGGGGCTGCTTCGTTCATCTGTGTAAGGAAGGCTAGGATTTCAGCAGCACTTACAGCTCCGCCCCCCTGTAGTGATGCTAGTGTCTCCAACTCCAAGTCTCGAGTCAAGTCCCAAGTCTTTGCCCTCAAGTTCCAAGTCTTTGGTTGCGAGTCCCTATCTATTTTAATGGAGAAAATGGGTTTAAACCGGAATAAAATTGGACTTGTTGTAAAAGGCTCCAAGTCTCGAGTCGAGTCTTTTACAATCACCGAGTCAAGCCCAAGTCAAGTCATTGATGCGACTTGAGTCCGACTCGAGTCCAAGTCAATAGACTCAAGTCTACATCACTGCTGACTGCCCTCTGCGTTTTTCCCCCCCAAATCTCCCATGCAGCATCACAGTCTCAGATAGAAAGAGGCCTACCAGGAGTACCTTGCCAAGGCCCCCCTTCAAACATGGAGCCAGCCCCCCCCCCCATCAATATCCTCCTTCAGGTCTCTAGCACTTAAATCTCTAAGTGGGTGGTCAATGCCTATTTTCTAAAGCACATGCATCTAAATGCATGGGCCTGGACAGCATTATGTTGTGCACAGCCTGCCATTTCCCATTATGCAACTCATCATGTTCATTTTGACAAAGATCCCAGGTTCAATTCCCACCATCTCCAGACTGGGAAAGATCCCAGAAGAACTGCTGCCAGTCATGATGTGGATGGATCCCTGGCCTGACTCAGTAAAAGAGAACTTCATATTTTCACAGGCTTGAAAGACTGACGGCTGTTGCACTAGAGTGTCCCTTTTCATCTGTGAAGAGTATATCAATGGGACTTAAAAGTATTTGCTTTTGCCTGAAGTAGGTCTGAAAATGGTTGTCCTTGGGGTTTGAAGTGCTTGACTATAAGATGGCACTATATTACATGTCGTCCTCACAATGCTAGGCAAGTTCCCAAGGCCAAATATAGATGCTTTGGTTAAAAGGACCTCTTTAAAGTGTTTGAAAATACTTTCCGATGTAAGAGTTGCAGCAGCTAACTGCAGGTTGCTTAACAAGTTTCTCCACTTTTGGAACAAGAAAATGAATATTAAAAAATATATTAAAAAGCACACCCACATAATTGTGATCCCCCCCCCCCAGGAGGAAGTCAGCACCCAAAATAAGCTGCAGTCTGAATGCATCTTCCACCTTTCTAACTATCATTTATAAAATCCAGACTCACATATTGTATAATTTCTTGTATAATGAACTATTTTTCAACACAATATTAAAAGGCAAATTGCCCACCCTGTCCCAAAAAACCCAACAAGCTCAATTTCCTCAAATGATAACAGCCAGCTTAAGTGTTATTATGCACAACTTGATTCTACACAGATTCTCTCTCTCTCTCTCATTTATAGCCCACTTTTCCACATCTACTTGAAGCAGCTTGCACATTTTGGTTTCAAAACAGTCAATGGTAAAAACAATATGTTAACTGACCAATGCTGGTTGCTAGAGAATGCATTGAATTCTTCAATGCTGGAGAAGCAATGAGCGGTACTGGGAGGGGAACAGGTCTTCACCATCAGTCCCTCAGGCTTACCAGATCTGTTGCTTAACTGTCTGTCGCGGGATTTTTATATACTGTCCTTCCTCCAAGGAGCTCAGGACAACGTACTCCCCTTCCTTATATCCTCACAACAACCCTGTGACATAGGTTAAGCTGCAAGGTAGGTTAGGCTGAGATTACAGTGACTGAGATACAGTGACATGTAGGCTGAGATACATGACCTTCATGGATGGGAGGAGCAGAGAAGCGAACCTGGGCTTCCCAATCCAAATCTAACACTAACCACTATACCAGGGGTGGCCAACCTTTTTTCAAATATGAGAAAAAAAAACCTTCCACCATTAGGGCCTCTGCGTTCTTAAGAGTTGTGTAGAAGACAGAATCTTGGCAGCTGCAAGTTATGATGGTGCTGCTAAAGCAGCTGCACCTGTTGAAAATGCCCTCACCTATACAATCTTTAAAGGGCCAGGAGCATTCATGTTCAAAGGCTGGCCACCCCTGCACTATACCATGTGGGGTCATTATAGTGCTACTAATGGCAGTTCTGAGCTAGGCCAACGTTTTCACTAAGGAAGCATTTTAGGCTTACTTTTGAGTAGGCATGCATAGGATTGTGCTGTTAAAAAACTATTTTCTAGATACCGTATTGGTCTGAGTATAAGACTCACTTTTTTCTCCTAATTTAAGTTTTTAAACTAGGGGTGCGTCTTATAATCAGGCTGTTGCAATTTAATGCCAGTGATTTAATTAATTTTTTTTAATAGCACCAAACTTTAAGGGTGCGTCTTATAATCAGGTGCATCTTATACTCGGGACAATAAAGTAATTACTAAATTCTATCAAGGGCACTAATATCAAAGTTTGGTAACTTCTGAAACACCCACCTTGCATAACTTGTCCAGCATGCAAAGAAGCCCATCTACCTTCTTGTTATTTTTGCCCACCCAGGGCCACAAAAACAGTAGGGCATGATATGAGCACAAGTCATAATATGTGGCTGGTGTGCTGTATCTGGCTTGGTTGCTCATCATAGGTTGTGCAGTTCTGCATGAAGTGGTGCTGCTGCTGCAGTGATGTACAGTTTTCCCATCTAAATAAAAGAGAGAGAGGAGGAGTAATGCCTAGTGAATGAATTACATCTCACAACTCTCCTTTTCTTCCCCTCTTTTGGTATTAATTTGCCCCACAAGCACTTCATAGAGTGTTAAATACCTGTTAAATACCAGGAAACCATTTTCTGCTGGAAACCCAAGAGGACATTTTGAGATTCTTCTGGGAAGAAAAACACAAACAACCTCAGGGTTTTTTTTTAAAATGTTGATAAGCTTCAGTTGATGTTGAATTCTGTTGCGGCCACAGCTGTCTAATCACCAGCTCAAGAGAGCTTCTGACTGCAGCTGGCAAGCTAGATATTCTCGGATCGACAGAAGCCTTCTGACTGTTTCACAGTCATAATTTAAAAATAATTTCTCACTCCATCATCTCACAAAAGTCATGGAAAGATAAACAAGCAAAGGTCTGCCATCAAAAAAATGTGCGTTTGGAGGGTGGGGAATGAAATTCTATTATGGCATCACTGTTGTTGTTGATCAAGTTTGCCTTATTGGTTGTGTTTCGAACCCAGGAATTTTCTATACTTGGTCCAAGAAACTCACAACTGAAAAGAAAACAATCATATTGTGGCGGAAAGATAAGAAATTATTGAGCGATCTGATCTCTTTTATTTGGTGTTAGTGTTAGCCATCTTGACATATGGGGAAAATAACCAACAAAATATAAAATTATAAACAAACAAGACACTGCAGAAGCCTGGTGCCCGCTGCCCTGTTCCGATACTGTCATGGGCATGCTGCTAGCACAGGGGGGTCCAGATTGCAGTACAATTGTAGACCAGGAGCCAGGCTTCCAACATTTTAAAAGGGAGACCAAACATACATAATGTCAATGGGATGGGATGGGGTGGGGCAACCCAACCCGGCCTGGCCTGGCCTGGCCTGGCCTGTCTGCTTCACACCCAACAGAGGTGTGAAGCAGACAGAAGGTTTTAAGGGCCCTTGTCTGCAGCCATTGACTGCAGTGGAGTGGGGTGGGGAGCGTGGTTCCCTTGCATGTTCCTCAGGCAAGAAGAGGATGGTTGAGTTGTGTCCCCTGGTCATGGAGAGGATGCTGATTCCAACTCCAGGAGTATCCCTTGCCTAGGATGTTCTGAAGTAGGGACCTAGTTCCAAGGTCTGTGTTGGAGGAGTTCCCTCCCCTGAATCCAGCTCATCCTACAATTCAGCGGCCTCATTCCCTGAGTGCAGGGTTTCCAAGCAAAGGACCATGCCACCTGGGTTCTGAAAACTGCAAACATAATATAGTTTGGATTTAGAGTAGACAATGGAGTTTAACTGAATTACTGACTTCCAGATATGATCAGCAATTTGTTTAGCACTCAGAGCCACCGTGGAAACATATTCACTATAACTCCCTTGAATATATTAGGCATGCATCATTCATTAACATAATTGGTGCTAAGTCTGCTCAGATGTGATGGGCAGAAGACCAGGTAAGTCCCTCTTTGCCATCTCATTCATACAGGCAGATGGCTGAGCTCTAGAAGCCAAGTGCTCAGAAGACGTTAGCCCTTACAATGCAATTGAAACCACATGGTTTCAAGACACATTTGAGATTCTTATACTTTGCTTTCTGCTCTCTAACAGCTCTGTGGAAATGCACCACTTCCAGCTGCTCAGATATGCTTGGTTGGCTCCTTGCATAGTAGCCTCCATCAACATGACTATAGGTTAAATATTTGGGGCACAATCTACCTGAAGAAGTTCCACTGAAATGAGTGGAAGTCACATGAAGGCACCATTACTTCTTTCCTCATGCAAGACCATAAGAACATAAGAAGAGCCTTGCTGGATCAGCCCAAAGGCCCATCTAGTCCAGCTTCCTATATCTCACAGTGGCCCCACCAGATGCCTCCGAGAGCACACAGACAACAAGATAACCTGTTTCCTGTCTGTGACAGATCAGGAGAGAGATCTTGGGGTGCTGGTGGACAGGTCGATGAAAGTGTCAACCCAGTTTGCGGCGGCTGTGAAGAAAGCCAATTCCATGCTTGGGATCATTAAAAAAAAGGGATTGAGAATAAAACGGCCAATATCATTGTGCCCTTGTACAAATTGATGGTAAGGCCACATCTGGAGTATTGAGTCCAGTTCTGGTAACCACACATCGAAAAGGATATAGTTGAATTGGAAAAGGTGCAGAAAAGAGCAACCAAAATGATTCATGGGCTGGAGTACCTCCCTTATGAGGAAAGGCTACAGCGTTTGCGTTTGGGGCTTTTCAGTCTAGAAAAAAGGTGCCTGAGGGGGGACATGATTGAGACATATAAAATTATGCATGGAATTGAAAGAGTGGATAGAGGGAAATTCTTCTATCCCCACCTCCAACACGCCCCTCTCTGTCACTCCTATAGAGTTTATGGAATGGAAGCATGTGGGGGCGGGGAGGGAAGGAGATGAGAAGGACTGCCTGGCAACATCAAGGTGAAAGGGAGAGAAGATATACTAAGCATGAAACCTTCTCACACATCCTAGGAGCAGACCTTCCTCCTAATTTGCCATCCTAGGGTTGGGAGCAGAGTTTATATATCACACCATCGATGTACATGGCATTTTATAAGGTTTCAGAACCAGAAAGCAGTCAGGACCCTACCCCCAAGCAGCTTACAGTCCAAACCAGAGAGGGTGGGGGTAGCAAGGGATGAATGCAAAGAGATGCCGTTATATGCATCACAGCTTGGTTACAGCTGAGGATGAGAGTCAAAGGGTTAAACCCAAGGGGGGAGAGAGGGATCAAAGGGGGCAGCAAGAGAAACTGGTCAGGGTTGTGTCAGGCAGCAAGATAACTTCAAGCGGCTGAGGGGTGCACTATTTCACAGTTCCTATCCATTTCAGTGGGACGGGCAGTGGAGCTTCCAAGGGGCAGATTATGCCCTTTGTCCTTAACCCCCAAACCCCTCTGGATATAAAATCCTCTAGGTAGGAAGGAACTGAAGCTATGAGTCTTGGCTTTGTGCTACAATAAACCTTGAAAGTGTTGGAAATGAGACAGCTCTGCATTGACAGAATTCCCCAGCATCAGGTGAAATGTGATGGGATTCTGCCCTCTCTACAGCATGTGGTGCTCTTATTAATCGTGTTACACATGCTATCATGGGCTACACCGACAAGAGCTGTCTCAGCAAGAGCTCTTTTGCTGGACTTAAAAAAAACATATCACCTTCTGATTGCTCTCTAGTAACTGTCACTTGAGCTTAGTGCATCTTTCACCCCCCCCCCTCTTCATTTAAATGGCACATATCCATTGATTTGTATGTTGAATTTGGGCACATTTGCTTGCAGTCTTTGCTGGTGCTGCCATGAGTCACTGAGCCCTGTGCTTAGAAAGTGGAAAGACTTGAGTAATAAGAAGAAATAAATCAGGCAGCATTGAAAATGACACCTATAGGACATCCTCTCAGGTGCTCTTTTGAAATTCAGTGCAAAAATCTCCATTTAAGAAAAGACAGGATGGGAAGCTAATGTTCCAATGAAAACACAAAACCTGCATGACAGGTACAGTTTCTGCAACATGGGCAATTGTAAGGCAGGCCTGTACAACATATTAAATCCAACAGCCAGCTATTATAGGCATGAAAAATATGGGTTTCTTTGAGCTGCTACTGGGCCACCCTACATGGGTGGAGGGCTGCCTTCACCTTCTTGAAGATGGGCCACAAGCATTCTTGTAAGCTTTTGTAAGCCATTCCCAGGGCCTTAATAGTAACAATCTCACAGCGCAATCCTGCGCAAGTTGCGGCGGCCGGCCGAAATGGGCTGCTGCTGAATCCTGTGCAGAATGCAGGCCATGACGGTGCAGCCCGGGCACACCTTGGGGGAAGGGGATGTTCGTCCCCTTCCCCCAGTGTAAGCACCAGAGGTCCCAATGGGCCTCCTTGGATGAACGCCAGATCTTTAGCTGGTGCGCGTTCAGGGAGGCCATATAAGGTTTTTCATTCCAGGTTTTTCTGTCAGCTCATTCCTCCAAAACTGATCAGTTCTCCTTTCTTTAATCAGCCTTGGGAAGATAACAGAGTGAGAGGGAATAGGTGCAAAATCTGCTCCCCCCCCCCTTTCTGGGGTGGGAAACTTTGGACCCATTTAGATTATATTATTATTATTATTAATTATTATTAACAGTATTTATATACCACTTTTCAACAAAAAGTTCACAAAGCGGTTTACAGACAAAATCAAATGATTAAATGGCTCCCTGTCCCAAAAGGGCTCACAATCTAAAAAAGATGCAGAAGAACACCAGCAAACAGCCACCAGAAAATACAGTGTGCTGGGGTGAAAGGGGGGCAGTTACTCTCCCCCTGCTAAATATAAGAGGAGCACAAATTGAAAAAGTGCCTCTTGCCCAGTTAGCAGGGAGTTACTTACCCATTATACTTACCCATTCAACTACCCCCACCACAAAAGAAAAATGCCCCAAATTTTGCCAGACACAAGGTGAGGGGCCAGGAGTGCATATGACTTTGACATGCTGCACAGAGCCCAGCGCTCAGAAAACACAGAGATGTTTGCATCATCCCATCCACAAGAAAAATCTTGCTACTCAAGCCTGGCTTTTTATGAAGGCATTTTTGCCCACTTGCTTTGCATCTGTGTCTTCTCTGGTATCTACATTTGGAATGGAAGCATGTGGGGGCGGGGAGGGAAGGAGATGAGAAGGACTGCCTGGCAACATCGAGGTGAAAGGGAGAGAAGATATACTAAGCATGAAACCTTCTCACACATCCTGGGAGCAGACCTTCCTCCTAATTTGCCATCCTAGGGTTGGGAGCAGAATTGTGCTGTGCCTTGGTGCTTAAATCACACAGGGGCTGATGTGAGAACAAACACCCTGTGCATGTGCACATACATGCGTACATACATACAGTACACACACACACACACACACACACACACACACACACACACACACACACACACACACACACAAATGAAGCAAGGCTTCTCAAGTTGGCTGAGGGAGAGAAGTCTCTCCTCAAATTGCCCGTGAAGAAAAGGAGAGGTGGTTTCTCTTTCTCTCTGGAGAGGTGGTTTCTCTTTCTCTCTGGCTAGGCTTTTGCAGGAGTCCCTCCTTCCCCAACAACAACAACAACAAAAATCTAGCCTGGAGTTTTGTAACTCCCGTCCAGTAGCCATGAGAGGATTTTTTCACTCCCTCTCGTGGGGGGGGACTCACTCCCCACCGCTTCAGGAGAGGAGGTAACCATGCTTGTTGGAGCCTGCCTCCAGAAATAGCCAGCATTGCTAGGGAAACTAGGTGACTGAGTCTGGGAGAGCCCACATGGCAATCTGTACTAAAAGACTCCGTCTGGGCACAAAGAGTCACAGACACAGTCTCCTGTGGGAAGAAGGCAGACTTGCAAAACCTGTGATTCACCAAGCTAATTGCATCTCACCGGCCATGCATGGCAGCCCATCAAGGGCTTGATAAGCCTCCTGTTTGGGTGCCTGCCTGAGATTGCAGAAACAGGGGGTGTGGTTATGAATATGACAGGCCACAAAACATGGCTGGTGGGCTGGATTTGGGTTGGTCAGTCACAAGTTGTTATGGCCTGGGAATATTCTCAAGAGCTAAAGTCCTTGCTAAAGCATCCATAAGGTAAAGGTGACCCCTGACAATTAAGTCCAGTTGTGTCCTACTCTAGGGTGTGGTGCTCATCCCCATTTCAAAGCCGAAGAGCCAGCATTGTCCGAAGATGCCTCCGTGGTCATGTGGCCGGCATGACTCTCCTTGCCGCAGCGCGTAGCATGCAGCTGGAACATGGAGCGCTGTTTACCTTCCCGCAAGCGGTACCTATTTATCTACTCGCATTGACATGCTTTGGAACTGCTAGGTTAGCAGGAGCTGGCCAAGCAACGAGCGCTCACCCCGTCACAGGAATCGAACTGCCGACCTTTCGATCGACAGCTCATGGTTCAGCGGTTTAACCCACTGTGCCACCCGCTGGCCATCCATAGCACAATACTATTCCTGCTTCCAGGCCAGCAGTCCTGGAGCTTGTCTGTACACCTTTTTTGAGCATACTGCGCTCCACACCCAGAATGATAACTCAGCACTGTGGGTAATCCAGCTCATTAAAAAGAGCGTCTGTCCAAGCTCAGGCTTCCTCCAGGCTGCCGGAGCCAAGTTAATTCTGGCTGGGCCTTCCATGATTCATGTTCCAGATACTTGGGATTCATGGTCCCCCTCCTCAAAATGTATGAAACTGCCAAAGGTTTAGTCATAGTTACACCCATAAAAAGCCATTCCACTGGAATCAACGGAACAATGATGGACAGAGTGAGCGATTTCTATTGTTTTCTATCCTGGGAGGATAACCATTCTAAGAAAAACTTGGACAGCCTCTTAAAATATTCACAAAAATACTGGGGCACACAGGAGGAGACCGGAAGCTGTGGCCAAAGTCTTCTTTATTTGCTGTTGTCGTCTCTTTAATCAACCAAGGCAGTGTTGCTGTGTTGGTTTTGCCTCCCTAGCCAACCGCAGTGAACTTGTACTGCTCCTTTTGTGCGGTACAAACACTGATTTTGTTTCTGTAAAACTCCCAGGCTTCAGTTTGCTACAGTAGTTCAAAAGTTCAACAATTAAGAGTTCCAGCAGGCAAAGGAGAAGGAAGCAGCCGAGTGAAACAGACTCACAGAATGGGACACAACACATGTCAACTCAGATGTACATGGAAAACACAGTTCTAAAAAGAAAATCAAAGAAAATCATTGTCGGACAGATAACAACAATAATAAGCAGTTACACGGTGTTCAATGTACTTCACAAACATTGGCTGGGTTCTGTCACAACCCCCCCCCCGACATAACACAAAACATTTTGGTTCAGCTTATGCTGCCCGCTTACATTTCTCAGACTTACACTAGCTATAGAGCTGGTATAGGTCCGAGGAGACCCATAGGGCATTGGGGGCTTACCCCAAGGTAAGGGAACAAAAGTTTCCTTACCTCAAGGAGACCTTCTGATCCCCCCCCCACCATAGACTGCAGCACACATCTTCATAGTGTGGCTACATTGGTGCAAGTGGCAGGGAATAGGATTGGGGCAATAGCCACCTTTTAGCCGAGAAAAATACTGTAATCACAATCATGACTGATTGTTGTAGCAATACAACACAAAAGAAAACCCATAAAAGCAAGGCTAAATTAGAGAAACAAGGGGCAAACTTTTAGACGCAAGAATCTCAACTACTTGGAAAGTTGCAGAAGATAAATCTATATGGAATCCCAGCCTATCAAAGTTAGTGTTTTGCTATTAAGTTTAGGAACAAGAAAACTCCCACAAGGAAGGTTATTAACTCGCTGCAGTTTCAACGTGTAAATGTCAAGCAAAGATTATTTTAGGTAAAATAAAATGATCCTTTGCACTAAAAAAGGTCATAGCAATATTTCTGAAAAAGGTTACATGGATCGGCTTTATAAGTAAAATAGACATCAATGTCAGCCTTTTCAGTGACATTAGAAGGAATCAAACCGAAACTGTACTTTAGAAAGAGGAATCAAATTTTCCTGGCCCCCTCCCTACATTATCCTTCAGTCCACAGGATACGATATGCTGTATAGCTTATATTGATACTCAACTAAAGGGGAGTATGGAGCATGGCCCATTCTGAGGTCACATTAAAGAACGATAAGCTGCCAGTTGTTTAGTTTATTGTTAAGGGGTTTTTAAAACCATAATTGTGGCAATATTTCTTACTTTCTGCCTCCGGCATGGCTATATCTTGGGCTGTCTTTGAGGGAGAGAATTTTAATCAGCAAGTGAACATTTTAATTAACTGGATTGTATATTAAGGACACTCATTAATTTTTTTAGGCTATTTCATTCCAGTGTGCTAGAGTAATAGGGCCTGAAAAAGAAAATATTAAAAAATTGCCTTTTCTTCTAACTCTGAATGGTAGCTTTTATTCATTTGTAATTGAACTTATACTTCCATTAGTATCTCAGGAAGGCACTTACAATATTTGTACTGAGGTTTTAGTAGCATCCAAATAAATTAATTGATCAGTCAATTAAAATGCAGGTGATTAAGCACATACAATTCCTTTAATTTGCTGGCAGCATTCTCATCTGAAGGATGTGATAAGGTGTTTCATGCTCTAGTTGATCTCTTCATTAATGCTTTGCTCATGGAGGTCCCAGATTCAATCCTTGGGATCTCCAGATAGGGCTGGGCCTGGGGAAGACCCCTGTCTGAAATCCCAGGCAGCAAATGCAGTCATTGTAGAGCAGGGGTGGCCAACAGTGGCGTCACTAGGACGCGCGTCACCCCAAGGCGGGGGCGCGCGTCACCCTAGTGACACCCCCGACTTTCACCCCCCTAGGTAACTATCGTCGCGGCTGTAGGCCGCACCACGATTTTTTTGGGGGGCGACCTGGCTGCACCCTGCCCCGGGTGTCCCCCCTGCCCTGGAACTCACAGTTCCACCTGCGCCGACCTCAAAACAATCTGTGCATGCGCGAAAACTGTAAAAGTTCACGTATTGACGCATTGGGCCTTCTTTCAGAAGGTCCTGGAGCGCGGCTGGGCAGGACGCTCCGAGGCCGGCTCCCGGCCTCGGAGCGTCCGGAGGCCGGCGCACGTCACGGAGGTGACGCACGCGGGGGTACAGCACGCGTCACCCTGGGGCGCTCCGCCCCGCCCTCCACACTACAGTGACGTCACTGGTGGCCAAACTTTCAACATGAATGCTCCTGGTCCTGGCCCTTTAATGGTTGTATAGGGGAGCGCATTTCAGCGGGTACAGCAGCTTTAGCAGCACCATCAGCAATTGCAGATGCCAAGATTCTGGTCTTCTACACAACTCTTAAGAAAGCAGAGGCCCTCATGGTTAGTCTTACCATCCGTCCCGGAAAAACTGGGACTGCCTTGGTTTCCGGAGCCCGGTCCCGGCCAGCCGTGCTCGGAACCGGGACAGTCCTGGTTTTCTGGGTCTGCCGCCGCACCGCCACCGCCGCTTCCGTGATTTAAAATGTTTTTCCGGCACACGAGATTTGGGCGGCACCATCTTGGATCTTGCGAGATTTCGCAAGATCCAAGATGGTGCTGCCGAAAAAAAAACATTTTAAATCACGGTAGTGGTGGTGGGAGGGGGTAGTTGACCCATGTGGGGGAGTCCTGGCTGGCCCGATGCAGCTGGCCAACCAGGAATCGGGGGGCGGCAGCAGCAGCAGGAAGGACTGGAGGCAAGCAAAATGGCAGGGGCAAAAAGTGGCGAAAGGGGGTGAAAATAATTAAATTTGAAAAAAATTGAATATAACCTCATGTGCCTTTTGGCTGATGTGGCAGAGGGTACAACTATTAAGAAAAGGGCTTCCTAGAACTCCAGGGCCTGCACAACACAGTTTCAGCATTACTGCTCATGTTTCCTATTTTCTACCAGGTCTGAAGGAGATTTCCAGGAGGTGGAAGCAATACAAAACTCCATTCATCTCCCCCACCCACTTCCACCCCCCAGTAGTGGAACAACGCCGGCCCCCTGTGATGTCACGACCGGATGCGACATCACAGGGCCTGCCCCCGAAGGACGTCATCTTGAGCCAAATGTCCCTTGGGGGTTGGGCGGGAGGGTAGGGGCCATCAGAAACAAGCGGAGGCGGCAGAGGCTTCTCCTGCCGCCACCAAGCTGTTCTGCCACCTTTGCTGCCGTCGTCGTCGTCGCCTGTAGCGCCACCACCGCCTTCTCTGCTGCCCCCGCTGCCATCTTCTTGTCGCCACCGGCGGTAAGACGTCCCTCATGTGCTGCCCGGGGGCAGTTTGCCTCCTGCCCCTCATCCTACGCTACTGCCACCCCCAGCACTCCTCTACTTTCCTCCAACACTAGACAATTCAAATTTGCTTGCAATTGTCATAATGTATGTTCTCCTTTGATTATTTTTCAGCATTCCCAATTGTGCACTGTATTGTATTTTTAAAAGTATTCAGGAATTTAATCTAGCAAATTTATAGTTATTGCCTGACAATTCAACAAGAGTTAATAAATTTGAATTTCCAAAGCAACAAGTGATGACATTTTGACTTCTAAAAGTTAAATCTGACACCTGAAATTTAGCAAAATTTTGAATTAGTAATAATATGACATTTTGTTTCATCTTTGCTTGACATCTTTCTACACTTTCTGGACTTGCACACAGATATGCATCTGACATAAAAATGCTTTCAGCATATAGCTGAGCCACCTAATGTCGGACAAACAATTTGCAGTGGCTCCAAGTGTACGGTGCTCAGAGAGAACCATGTGAAATGGATTTGCTTTCAGACATTCACACTTTCAGGGGGAAACCAAACCATCAACACCCACCCAAACCCCTTTCAAGGATAGCATTATGTCATGAGTTTTCTAAAGGGACTGGTCACTAATGTCTCAATGAATTTTCTAAAGTAAAAGACAGTGAACTAAAAATGGTCTAAAATCTAGCTGCCTAGAGGAGTTTCTTCAGTTCCCATGACTACACATGATTATAGAAAGCTTGGAGACCTGGCGTATCCAATTCATTCTACATGAGCCACTGAACAGCAATTAGATGCTAAGCAATGCAGACTCTCCCAACACAGGGATGGATTTGCGCAGACAACTTCTATGTGCCACGCTTCATTTATTGAAAACACTGATATCCCGCCTCTCCAAAGCTTGAGGCAGCTTACAATAAAGATTAAAACCTGAGAACAATAAAAAACCCAATGGAATACAAACACAAAGCTTCCTACAAAACAGCAGAAACCATAAAAGTCATAACTGTAGCAGCAGCAGCAAGGCCTCAGGAAAACTTAACAGCTTGCCAGTAGTTCTTTGATTATATTAATATAATTTTCTGTGTGTGTGTGTGTGTGTGTGTGTGTGTGTGTGTGTTTAATACCTGTATATATTTTCTTTTTGTCCCTGTAGGGATGGCACAGAAGTAGCACCGCCTGTCCCTTAACCATGGTTAAGGGCCCAATCCTATCCAACTTTCTAGCACCAATGCAGCCGTGCCCACTAACGTCACTACAGGGGGGGCGGAGCTGTAAGTGCTGCTGAAATCCAAGCCTTCCTTACACAGACAAACGAAGCAGCCCCGCCCCCTCACCCTCTGAGCCGGTCAGGGAAGTGAAACAAGAGGCAGGAGACTCCCTGCCTGTTGCGTTCGCTTCCGTGACCGGCTGGGAGGGTGAGGGGGCGGGGCTGCTTCGTTCGTCTGTGTAAGGAAGGCTCGGATTTCAGCAGCACTTACAGCTCCGCCCCCCCTGTAGTGACGCCAGTGGCCGTGCCAGTGGGGTGTGCACTGCATCCTGCATCGGGGGAGGAGTCACGGAGGCCTCCTCAAGGTAAGGGAATGTTGCAGCTGCATCAGTGCTGGAAAGTTGGGTAGGATTGGGCCCTAAGAGACAGGAGGTGAATGGCGGGGTGACCCACCCACACCTGCAAATATGGATTCTCCTGGCTTTCTGCTGAATTCCGGCAGCCTTCAACATGGTTGAGTTTTATGCCAGCACCACCACAAACCACAGTTAATACTAACAAGGGTTTGCTGTCAATCAAGATATGAAACTGCAAACCTTATGCAGTCTTATTTGAGAATAAGCACCCACTGAACCTAGTGGGGCTTACATTTGAATACACATGTGTAAAATTGGACTGCAACCTGATTTAGCTCCGTGAAAGTCAATGAGATGAAGTGGCTTAAATCCTAATATCCTGAGCTTTAAAGCGGGCTGTAAAAAGCTGTGAGATTGTGTCATTGGCTCAGAACTGTTAGCCTTCGGGTAAGATTTGGATGATAAAAGATAGAATTACTCAACAATCCAACTTTTGTTTATATTATTTTTGGGAAACTTCTAGATGGGCAGCCCGATCCTGCCTAAGATGCAGTGGCTGGCCTAAAGGGGGGCTCCTTAAGTGGGGGCAGGCTTCAAACTCAATAGTCCCAGTCTCCGTGATTCAGAGCTGAGGTGCAAATTACAGACAGCTTGAGTGAAGAAGAAATTTGATCCAGCCGCTAAGACCAGCCAAACTGGTTCAGCCGGTTTCAAGGGGTTTCCAAGGGGACCCAGCGGATTAGCTCATGTTCCTGCCAGTCCCCCTCCCAAGAAGGGGAACCCTCCCCTTCCTGGTCCCGATCTGCCCTTCTCTCCACCTCCATCACCGACCCATTCTGCCCACCCCGCCTCCCTCCCGCCCCCTGCACACACTTATTTGTGCCAGCGGGCATCCATAAGAACATAAGAACATAAGAAGAGCCCTGCTGGATCAGGCCAAAAGCCCATCTAGTCCAGCTTCCTGTGTCACACAGTGGCCCCACCAGATGCCTCAGGGAGCACACAAGACAACAAGATACCTGTGTCCAGTCGCCACTCCCTTGCACCTGGCACAGAGAAAACCCACTTCTAAAACCAGGAGGTTGCTTATGGCTTGTAACCTGTGATGGTCTTTTCCTCCATGAATCTGTCCAAACCCCTTTTAAAGGCATCTAGGCCAGATGCCATCACCACATCCTGTGGCAAGGAGTTCCACATCAAGGAGATGAATTACACGCTGGGTAAAGAAATATTTTCTTTTGTCTGTTCTAACTCTCCCTCCACTCAATTTTAGTGCATGTCCCCTGGTTCTGGTGTTGTGCGAGAGGGAGAAGAATTTCCCTGTATCCACTCTCTCCATCCCATGCATAATTTTATACGTCTCAATCATATCCCCCCTCAGGCGCCTTTTTTCTAGGCTGAAAAGCCCCAGACGCTGTAGCCTTTCCTCATAAGGGAGGTGCTCCAGCCCACGAATCATTCTGGTCGCTCTTTTCTGCACCTTTTCCAATTCAACTATATCCTTTTTGAGGTGTGGTGACCAGAACTGGACACAATACTCCAGAATCCAGAGTCCACTGGTGTGTGGAGCCAGCCTCTCACTGCTTGCGGTGGGTGGCCAGGCCACGTGCTACAGCCTGTTGCCTTTTGCGATAGCCAGAAACACCTTACACTGCCGGAACACTCTTTCCGCACACCGCAAACAGGATTGGCCGTAAAGTAGCTAACAGGATTAGCCTCTGACTAGGACTACCAGTTCTTGTTGTTGCTTTTTTTTTTCACTCAGAGGGAGTGCCTTCTCCTTTAAAAGCTATGGAGCAGTAAGACAGAACTGAAATAAAGAATGGGATGAGACCCAGAAAGTGGTTGTAAACAAATGTAATATGTAATTCCAATGTAAATCAAAGACAATGTGCTCTCTCACAAGAGGCTTCTCTTTATCTCTAGAACAAAATGCTGTGCAGGTCCTAAGATCCTGACCCCAGATAACTGGATATCAATTTGGATTGGGGACGGGTGGTGGTGGTAGCGGGCCTAATTTTTATCCTGCCGTGGGGCCTAATCTTTACCCTGCTGCCTCACTTCCTGTGAGTGCTATTTTTAAGGGGGGGAAGCAAATTGACTCCTAACTATGGATGTTTTTTTCTTGTAAAATAGCAACTGTGTGGTGGCGTCTGTGTTAGGCCTGCAGCAAGGGCAAAGAGTTAAAGTCGCTTTTACCACCCCTATTTTGGTGCCAATCCAAATGAGCCTCCCCCCCCCCCCCGCATAGCTGTTATTTCTGTTTACAAATAGACACGCAGGCGACACATCATTCTGTTTGGCACCAAGCAAAGAGCGCAGAATGTCACACCCAATACAAAACTGTGCGCTTACACAGCCTGTGTACAGAATTGTGCGAGCACAGCCCTAACTGCTTCTTTGTCCTTGTCCATTTGCACAATGTGGCTTTAAATTTCAGCGTTAATGACATTTCACCTCCCTGTTTGAGCTGCCATTTTAATTTTTGTTATCAGGTGAATTTCAGACCCGGGAGCCACTGAATATGTAGGAAATGCCTCTGGGATTAGAGGACAATTGAATGAAAAATAAAACATTCTGTCGTTAATTGCTTCCACTGCAATCAAACAACTCTTGCAGCGCTTGTCATTTCGAAGGCAAAAGGAGCCACTCAATAGGAAGATGCGTGTAAATGCCAGAAAAGCTCTGAATAAGGCTTCTCCTGAGCAGCTGTCAACATGAAGTCATGGGTGAGCATGTTTATAACCCAAGCCTTTTCCTGGCAGGGCACTACATTTATAACTAGGCTTACCATCCATCCCGTAATGTCCGGGACCGTCCCAGGCTCCGGTCCTGGGTCAGTCCCGGGCTTTCTGGGACTGGATGACGCCTCTGCCGCCACCGCCGCTTCAAAAAAGGTTAAAAGTACCTTTTTTGGGGTGCCGCTATCTTGGATCTCACAAAATCTCGTGAGATCCAAGATGGCGGCACCTAAATCTCATGTGCCCTCACGAGATTTGGTCACTGCCATGTTGGATCTCACGAGATTTCGCGAGATTC
Organism: Plestiodon gilberti rubricaudatus; assembly: GCA_026170595.1. Lineage (NCBI taxonomy): Eukaryota > Metazoa > Chordata > Lepidosauria > Squamata > Scincidae > Plestiodon > Plestiodon gilberti. The sequence continues at coordinate 88,840,387 of JANXHW010000003.1, forward strand.
AAGATGGCGGCGCCTGGAAAAAGGTACTTTTTACCTTTTTTGGAGTGGCGGAGGCTGCGAGGGCACGACGGGTGATGGCAATGGCGGCAACGACGGGCGATGGCAATGGCGGCGGTGACAGGCGACAATGGCAGCGGCGACATGTGGTGGCAATGGCAGCAATGGCAGCGGCGGCGGCTGAAGGGCATGACAAAGATGATGGCAGAGGCGGTAGAATGGCGGCAGCGGCGGGACAGGCATGTCAATTTAATTAATTAATTGGCTAACTAAAAATAAATAATTACTAGCACAGTGGCTGTCAGCGTAGCAGGACCATTGGGCCAAGCTGCCAGATATCTTTAGCCTGAAAATATTTGATTCTGAACCCATTTAAATATTTGCCTTCATAGCGGATTACCCGGACCTTAATTAGAATCCCACTCAGTGTGTTTTTAAGCAAGCCTGCAGTTTCTATATAAAAGTGAATATATATCTTTGATTATGTTGCCACATAACTAAGTTTATAGAGAATGACCCTGTTTTATTTATTCATTTTATGTGTTAGGTTATTCCCACAAGCTTTGCATTTATTTACTTTGTAGCCATATAATTACTTCTCATGTATGCCTCAATATGCTAATAAGAAAAATCTATATTTATCTCCCCCCTCTACTAGTTCTATTATGAAATTACAAGAAAATACATGGTAGCCTCCTTAAAGTTATATTCCATTTACTAATGTTATGTTGACACACCTAAATCATATCTCAGGGGAAATCCTTCCCCTGCCTCTTCCTCCCTCACCCCTGTATAAGCATCTTAAAATTCTAATAATCCCCCTGCTTTCATTAGTAACAGTGACATATGTTTCTTACAAGCCCTTATGGTAGAAGGGAAGAGCTCAATAAACAATGACAAAGGGAAAGAATGTTTTTTTAAAAAATCAACAGAGGAAACATATCTTGGGTTGCCAACTTTTGATTTCAATAATATTGCCCACCTGGTGGGATCATACAGTAAAGCCAGGACAAGCAGAAGCAGGGCAGAATCTGGCAGATTAGGTAGGTGCGGGGAGGAGCCAGGATAGAAAGCTTGGCAGCTTGGGGTGGAGCTTGAAGGAATCTGATAGACCTGGGGCAGAACAAAGGAATTTAATTTAGTGGACTGTGGATGGTGATGGAGACAGAGTAGAATCTGGTAGCAAGAGAAAGAAGGGAAGGCACCAATGCAGAAACAACAAAAGAAGAAACCTCAATAGGGCTGTTGATATATCACGTTGTGTTTGTGCACTGGTGTCTGTATATGAGTACGTGTTTTTGTGTGAATGACTGCACATGTATTCATTTTAAGCATGAACCCAGGGGATGAACCAGACAGTCCATTTTGCTATACTTGTATTGAACATACATAGCAACCCTATGCAGATGTTGTTGAAAAAGGTACAATGTACAGAGGGAATATTGTACAGGGGGGAAAGGTACAGCGAGAACAGGAACACACTGGCTAGCCACACATCCTGGTGTTAACATGTGTGCCATAGCCATGCTCCCTGCTCTCCCCATGTTCAGTGCTTGTCTGCAGAGGAAGGCTTTCTCCCCATGATTTGAAATACAGGTCAGCATTCCCCTGTACATGACTGTGGGTGCAATCCTATCCTACTTACGCCACCAGTGTAACCAGCGGCACAGCGAGGATGGGAGGCCCCAGAACAGAAAGGTGATTCAAATTCCCTCCAAAAGGGGAATTCAAAGGGGATTTGAATCCCCTTTCCGTTCTGGGGCCTCCTGTTTTTACTGTGCCGCTGGTTACAACAGTGGCGTAAGTAGGATAGGATTGCGCCCTATACCTGGTTCAATGACGTCTGTATAGGGTGAGTTTGTGAATAGTTTACATGCCATGCAGATACAGATCAACCATTTGTGTACACTGCACATAGTCATACTATATACAAATAGCCCTGGTACGCTAAAATGTGGTTTACATTTACAGGCGCAACATGTCTTGAGTGGACACTCTTGCAGAGGCACTGATGAAGCAAATCAACTTTCTACATTATGTCAAAGTAACTTTGAGATAATGGCTTTGAGATAATATAGAAGGCTGCCTTACTTCATCAGTGCCCTTGCAGAAAAGAGTACACTCAAAACATTTTAGAATCTGGTACACCAGGGGTCTCAACAGATGATGTCATCGTGTTACTTCTGGGTTTTCACGTTTTTGGAGCCAGAAAATGCAGATAGGAGGGTCAGGGTGGCTGGGCTCTTCCCAGCGCTCCCAAGAGGCTTGGCCAAAGGCAGGAGCCTCTCGGGAGCAAAAACGCAGCCGAAAACGCCACATCAGAGCGGGGTTCCAGCGGACCACGTACCACCTCCGGTGGGCTGGAGTACCACTGGTGGTACGCATACCACCAGTTGAGAACCCCTGTGGTACACCACAGTGGAACCTGGCTGGAACCTAGGAAGCCAGGATAAAAACTAGTGGAATTTGGACTTCATAGGACTTTAAGCCCTTAATACTAGTTACCGGACAAAAAATTGTTTTATTATTGTCCAAGCTAGCAAAGTACTGGCTGGCTGGCTGGCACGCCTGAAACATCTGGATGTAGCATCTTTCAAAGGTTAATAGGACAGTGTTTTAAGGGGGTGCCAATACTCGTGGTGCTAAACTCGCCTAGCAATCATTATTTATTTAATTGTACACAGCTTGTTTGGAGTAGGCAACAATATACTGATTCTGTTGTCTCTCTGACTCTCTTTACACTGTCCACCAAAACCCAGTTGGAATGATTCCCTCCACCCCCCCCCACACACATATTTTAGACATTAAGATATTTATAACTTTGGGAAGATGCACGTGCTCAGGCTTTGGACTGCTCTTTTCCTGGAAACTCTCCAAAAAAGAGTAGAAAGCTGGCTCCATTCTAGAGGCTAATTTCTGCCCCTTTGCTACAATTCCTATTTGTGTCAATAGGACTGAGAGTTAGATAGCCAAATTTGGCTCTAGGTTTTGGATTAGATGAATGGCTGGCAAATCTGTCCTATTCGGTCTTTGTATGAAAAAGAGCTTTTTTCCCCTCCTGAACGAAAACAAAGCCCTTTTGATGGAACAGAGTGTGAGGTGACTGCCAGTGTTATCCAATCCCAAACTAAATATTTGCTTCAATGAGTGGGTGCTCCACAGGGAACTAGACGGCTGAGAGTGGGTAGTGAGTTTGTGAACCGTACATTGTTGTACCTAATCCAGCTGATGTTGGAGCCATTAGAAGTTATCACCATCTGCTGCCTGTTTTGATGGTTTCCTTGAAATGAGACATTTCCACCCCACTATTCAGAGATGCCTCTATTACACAGTTTGAATTTGCTTCTTACATTCAGACTTTGCCAGCTTGACAGGGAACGCCAACCTATGTTTTCAGTGTTGCTGTGAGGCTTAAGGTTATATCTATGTGTATAGCTGTCAGATCCCAGCTAGATCTGAACTCAGAGGAGGCCTCTTCTGAGAAAGTCAGGGAGCCAAGTCTCACAGATTACCCTAACACCAACTACGATCTGACTCTTGAGTAGACTTAACAGATCCATACCGGGACAGAGTGCTAGACCTTTAGGAGAAGGAATGTGGACAGTTGTCGCCTGTTAAACCTGTAGAGCACAATCATAGGCATGCCTACTCAGAAGCAAGTCCCCATGGGAAAAAGAGCCCCTTGATAGTTAGGGGCTTTTGCCTCAATATTGTTTTCACCGTGGGGGTGATGGCTAGGTAAACAATAACTGTTTTTGTTTTTATAGCAGTGGAGAGAGTACCTCATTTACTGTGAATGTACAACAGCCGAATATAATGAGTAAAAGGATATGGATGTAACGCTTCAGGATTCATTGGCTGTGTAAACAAGAATCAAGTATTCCAGGTGATAGCTCTGAATCATCAATTCCTGAAAATATCTGTGATTGCCCTGATAGTGTAAACAAACGCTCATAGTGGAGAAAGAACAATCTATCTTTTTTTAAAAAAAGAACATATAGGGCGCAATCCAAACCTACTTTGGCCACCGTTGTAACCAGCGGCCCAGCAAAAACGGGAGGCCCCAGAACGGAAAGGGGATTCAAATCCCCTCCAAAAGGGGGATTCAAAGGGGATTTGAATCCCCTTTCTGTTCTGGGGCCTCCCGTTTTCGCTGGGCCGCTGGTTACAACGGCAGCCTAAGTAGGTTTGGATTGCGCCCATAGATTCTCTACATCATTTTCACACATCCACAAAGGGGAGAGAAATCAAGGAGAAGTGCCCTTGCTTGGGATCTGTAAAACCATACAGATTATTTTCCAAAATCTAGTACAGCATCTTGCTGATTACAGGCACCTTCAGTGCCACAACGAGAAGCATTTTCATCCACACATAATGGCATGACATTGATTGCAGTAGATCAATGCAAAATTACATAACTTGCTGGTCTTGGCTTTGTGCATCAGCCATTCTCTAAAAGCATTTTTTATTTTAGCCTGTCAGCAAGAGAAAATGCATTTTGTGTTACTGAGTTTGGCTCCATGGGAATGAAATCTACTATGAGTTCACCTGAAAAGGGGCTTCATTTAGAAAAACAGGAGAAAAATAACCTGCCAGATTGCATAACAGGGCATGAGCTGATTTTGGGAATTCAAGACTTGCTGGAAAGGTTCCAGGGTTGCTAATTCTGACTGAAGCTATTCCTGGAGATTTTTTGTCACATACATAAAGTAATGTCAGTGCAATCCTGCCTAAGATGCGGCGGCTGGCCAAAATGGCCAGCTGCTGCATCCTAAGCAGGATGCGGCCCATGCTGGTGCGGCTGGGGCTCACCTCGGGGGAAGGGGATGTTCCCCCACCCTCAAGGCAGGATGTTTGAAAACCACTGGTCTAGTGTACCAATGCTTCAAAAATGATGCTCATGCACATGTTCATGTGTTTCAAAGAATTGTATTTGATGACGCATAGAAACACACCAGATATTAAAGAGAAAATACACCACAGTGAGGCCAGTCACAGAAAAGACATTATCACTGGGACAGAATATTTAAGGATATGCTATACATTTCCATCCCTCCACCCACACTTTGCAGAGGAAAATGGGACCCTCTTGTTTACTTAGGGCCAAAGCATGCTACTTTAAGTGGATATGCTAGGATTTTTTTTAAACAGAGAGGGGTGTGTATGTGTGTGCACGCGCGCATGCAAAATGCAATGAAAGTGTAGGAGGGGTAGGGGAGCATTAACACTTTTTCCCTACTGCGATTGTGTATCCCCATGCACTATTTACAGTAGGAGAAAACGGAAAGCAAGTTGAAGCTTTTTTCCTAATGTGTGTGTGGGGATGTGTGTTTGTGATTTGATTAGAGCCATGGTGGGGCACAGTACTGGAGCCCCCCCCCACTCTGCTGTGGTTTTGCATGCCACCTACTATTAAACAAAGAGAAAACCAACATAGCAGCCCAAGTAATGCATGCTTTGATCCTGAGATTCTCACTCAAAGGGGCCATCTTCACATCCCAAGCACCGCCCCTTCCCCCAACTAGTACCCATTGTCAAAGACTCTTCTCTGTCTGATGTGTTCTGCAGAAGCCTCTCCTGCACTGATTTAAAAATCAATCAGGGTGTCTGCTCTTTTGATTAAAGATATACTGGGGGCAGAGGACTGCAAATTGTGCTTTAATATATTACCAAGTGTACAAAAAGATAATTCAGCCTGCTGTTAAAGGGACACTAGCAGAGCCAGACAAAAAGAGTGGCAACCACAGTGAACAGCCATGTAACAAACTGAGGTAAAGGTATCCCCTGCTCGAAAGCCAGTCGTGTCCGACTCTAGGGTACGGTGCTCATCTCCGTTTCTAAGGCCGAAGAGCCAGCGCTGTCCGAAGATGCTTCTGTGATCATGTGGCAGGCATGCCGCATGACTAATGGAACACACCTTCCCGCCGCGGTACCTATTTATCTGCTTGCAATTTCTTGCTTTCGAACTGCTAGGTTGGCAGGAGAGTGGAGCCTGATGCAAATGCAGGAAGCTGCCTTCTCTGGAGCCAAACAATGGCTCCATCAAGCTCAACAGTGTCCCCATTGACTGGAAGCAGTTCTCCAAGGTTTCTGACAGGGGTGTTTCCCTGCCCTATCTGGAGATGGCAGGGATTCAGAGGCGTCGCTACGGGAGGGGGCGGTACTGTAAGTACTGCACCATTCTACTCTGCATTACGAGGTGGCCCCGCCCCCTCACCGTCAGAGCCATTCAGAGTGGTGAAGGCAAAGCGCAGGACACTTGCGCAGCAGACAATGAAGGAGCATTGCCTTCACCACTCTGAATGGCTCCGACGTCGAGGGGGCGGGGCCACCTCATAACTCGGAGTAGAATCGTGCAGTACTTAGGGTACTGCGCCCCCCCCCCCATAGCAACGCCTCTGCAGGGATTGAAGCTGGGACCGTTTGCATGCAAAGAAAATGTTTAATCCACAGAGCTACAACCCCTCTCTGGATGCAGCCGTCCACTCCCTGAACTGCTTTGGGAAATCTTTTCAAAACCGGTAAGTGTGACTCATGAGGGAAAGTGCTGCATGAACCTAATGGAACAGAGGTTCTTTGAGAACAGAGGTGTGAAAAGAGAACTTTGGGGGATTATGAAATTGTGGGGCCATCCTAATAGGTCAGATATGTAAAGACGTCTGAGTGCAAACGGCAATGAATTTTCTGAAGCAGAAAATTCGGCATGATAAAATAAATTGACTCGCCGTGAGATGGCGCGCATTGCTGAACTCATTAAAAATACCAATAAGGAAGATATTGACACCTTATGCAACATTTATAAGGCTGCATACAAGAAAGCAGCAGATGCCATTTGTATTGTTTGGTAAGGAAAAAAAAGTATGCATACAAAAACGCCTATTATTCACGTTTCATATGGACAAAATTGAAGCCATCGTGGGTATATATGCAAATAAATAAATAAATAAATGCTGGTGTTACCGTATTGTCCCGAGTATAGGACGCTCCTGATTATAGGTCGCACCCTTAAAGTTTGGTGCTATTTTTTAAAGAATACATTTTTAACTTAAATATACACATTAGTAGAACAGTACAGCTTTAGTACAGTTAAAGGCATAGGCACCCTGTCCCTTATTGAATCTGGGCACTCTAGTATTAGTAGCCTTCCCAGATCCAAAGGGGGACAGAGTGCCTACCTTTTAACCTTTGGAATTTGGGCAGGTGTAGCTTGTTGCACCCTTCCATGATGATGAGCTGCACCTGCCCAAATTTCAGTGGTTAACAGCACAATCCTATGCATGTCTACTCAGAAGTAAGTCACATTGCATTCAATGGGGCTTACTCCCAGGAAAGTGTGCATAGGATTGCAGCCTAAAGGTAGGCACCTTTGGATATGGTAAGCCTATGCAGGAGCTCTTGCTCTCAACTTTCAAACTGTACTCTCAACTTTTAAACTGCAAGATCAATAAATATCTTAGTTTCGACAGAGTCCTGGGGTTGAAACTTAAGGGTTAATTTTTTCAAATGCTTCCAGAGGCTGCTGAGAGATAATGATCTCTCATGGTATTCAGCCATTTAGCAAGTGATTAAGAACTGAAAGGAAAGGCTTGAAAACACAGTGCTTTGCAGTTTAAAAAAGAGAGGAAAAAAAGCCCTGTTTAGACTCGGAGAGGCTTATTTGAAAGCGCTTTGCATAAAACACTAGGCAGAAACGCTAGGCTTTGATTCTAGGGCGCTCCCCCTACTTTAAAGACTTGCCTTAGCTTAGGGGATAAAGTGAGTCTTATACTCGGGCAAATACGGTATATGTAAATAGGACTCAATCAGAAAACAGGTATCAGTCTTTTAACTTTTCAAGGAAGGCTAATTTTTTTCACCCGGTGACATAAATTAAGTTTTCTGCTCATGCATTTTTTTAAAAAACCTATTACTCTGGACTTACGTGTATAATGAAAAAGCAATAATTTAATGGATAAAAAATTAACCCCCCACAATGGACAGTTCAGGCATCTCTTTAGGCAAGACGAAAAAAATTTCAACCTATCTCCCACCAGCACTGCTTGCCTGCTGTGGTGTGGGAGGATGACAACCAGATAGCCCTGGATAGGTAAGTAAAAATCTTTTCTACTTACCTCCCTGTAGGTCGCCTGGCCTCCAGTGTGTCTGTTTGGACCTATGTTGCCAGCTATTTAGCAGGTGTTAAGTCCAAGGAGCATCAGGGGGCATGTTGGGCTGGGAGAAGGGGGATAGAATCTTGGCATGTGCCTTTTCTGCCGAGACCCTCCCCCCTCTCCTGAACTGCCCCTGATTTGTCCACACCCTGATCCTCCCCTGAACCACCCCTGCTGCCAACCTTCCTGTTCCAGCGGGTTGTCTGGTAGCTGCTGGAGTTCACACAATGCCTCCAGTCACTTGCGCCAGAAGCACCAGTGCAAGATGGTGGCATGGCTTTTGCATTTCCAGAATGGGGCTGACACTGATGGATCATGGGATCCATCAGAATAAACCCCGCATTGGACTGGGCTGTTAATGACTGAGGCTATGGGCATTCATTAGCAGAAACGGCCAAAATCGTGGGCCGACTTGTGGGTCAAACAGCAGCCTGGGAGCTGGATGTATATTGTGCCTTACAAACTGAATTCCTCTGTAACTCTCTATTGCAGCTTGTAAGCATTGTTCTTTTCAGGCCCAGCCTGCTAATGAGACTGGGTGAAACAGCCTGCTTCAAGCAGCGGGTTAGGGGGATGGTGAACTGGCAGGTGGTGCCCTGCACCTTGTGCCTGCCTGTCACCTCCACTGGCTGCCCACCTACCCAGCTGCTTCACCCTGCCATCCCAATTCTATCCCGGCACACTCTCCTTCAAGGAGGACAACCAAGAAGAGAATTAGGGTGGTGGTGGCCTACTTCCTCCATCTTCTCCAGCACCACTACCAAAGATCATGGTTTGTGGGCTGGAGAAGGTCGGGCCACTGAAATCTCATTCCTGATCTCTCTGCTGATTCCTGATCAATCTTTTTCCAGAACAGCAACTGGAAAAAGGATCATGGCAGCACCCTGCCTCCTTCCACTCGCAATCTCCTCTCCCCCAACCTGTTTTGAAAAAAGTGGTGAGTGCAGGAGGTGGTGATAGCGGTGGGGATGGTTGGCACATGTGTGCAGTGGTTTGGCTTGGGCCAGACCTGGTTTCTTCTGGAACTATGGGACATTTTTTGTCATAACCTCCTTCATTAAACATTTAGTAGGGTCACCAGGGCACAGATAAAATAGCTTTGGGGAGTGGGTTCAGCCCTGAGGATACCATTCAGCCCATCCCTACAAGATCAATTCCCAAGCAGCATAAAATTGAGAGTCACAAAATAAATTAAAGGTATAGTCTTATTGATTGTTGCAGAATTTTGAACTCGGCCAAGGCCAATTCTGTGTTCAGTCATTGTGAAAACAAGATGACTTTGTTTTGTACACTCATGACAAGTGTCAGGCGCTGTATCACTCACAGCTTCTTGGCACAGGCTAGGTCAGGACATGGTGATTGATTACATATACAGTATATCCCACCCTTCCTCCAAGCTGCTGAGGACAGTGTAAATGATTCTTCCTACCCACCCCATTTTATCCTCACAGCAACCTTGTGAGTAAGGGTAAGATACAGGGTCTGTATCACAAGGTAAGATACAGGGTCTGGTCCTAGGTCACCCAGTGAGCTTCATGGCTGAATGAGGATTTGAATCCACATCTCCCCAGTCCTAGTCTATTATTCTAATTTGACGGCGCTGAAACGAGAAGCCCCGTGTTGGGTCTGGAGGCCTGGAAGGGTGGATGTGATATGGTATCTGATGAGGATGCCAATCCCACCTGATAAGGACACTGATCCCACCTCCCTCCCAGGCCCTCTCCATGCCCCCTCTGCCCTCCCCCTGCCTCGTTATGCCCTTTCCCCGCCCTCCACCAGTCCCATCACCACTCGGACTTACTCGCTCCATGGCGCTGTCCTGTGGCCTCTTTGGCAGGTGGGTGGTGCAGGCCTCAGTGCCAGTGCCGCCTACTTGCTGGGTGCCACAAAGTGCTTTACAACACATTTATGACACATTAGGTTGGCGCTGAGGCCACAGTGCCGGCTGAAGGTAGGATTTGCCATTAGTCTGATACCATTGGTGATCAGAACAGGAGAGTACACAATGATGCCCCAAAGATGTCCCCTGATCTAGCAAATTTCCATGCAGACTTCCTCTGCCAGTATGCACAGAACCAAATACATGGTCAATGTTGCCAGCATGAACAGTGTCATCACTTCTGAACAAGTGGGGGGCTGAATCCAGCCCTGCTGTCTTCCCTACCTGGGGTAAGAGTGGGAGGAGCTTGGATTCCAGACTGTCCACCATCCTTCCCAAATAGGTGGATGGTACTGTCATAACTAGAACTGGCCACATGATGATTAGTTAGATGCTCACATGTGCCTATCCCTGCAAACGAGGGAGGTTCATCTGTGTTTTTGAGTCCCGGAAGCGTGCTGAACCTGTACTCTCAATGGGTTAAGCCCATTCTTGAAGCTTATCTTATGCTGATGAATCATCTGCAAAAGTCTTTTCCCAGGAGGCTGGAAATCAGAACGAAACAATATGAAAATGAAATTAGTCAAGGCATGGTGGAGGAATGGCAATCTATCACAGGCAAACACTTGGAATAATGAGGCCGTGGAAGCAGCCCGTGGTGTTTCGATAATGACAGAATGCAAGGAAAGTGAATCCCTTGTTCTCAAAACTGCGTAGGAAAGGGAACGGAAGCATTGTGCACAAAAATTACGATGCTCTTCACCTGACAGGTTGTGAGTGTTTATTTTAAGAGAGGATTAAAACAAAATTAATCAAAAGTCGAGAGGGTCGTTTGTCATTTAAACAAATTCTCCTACTAAATTATTTACACAAGTCAGCATTGCTAGAGTTAGTCTTCCATAAAATAAAAATATTAATTTATCTACACTTGCAGTAACTGCAAGAGATCAATCAAGCCCTGCACCTGCTTCAGACTGTGCTTCTCTGTGATTTTCTGTCAGCTGTGCTGTGCTGCACGGAATCTACCATAATCGAAGGGCCATCCATTTGGCTCTGCCTCTCATGCAAGTTTTAAACCCCCTTGACTCCCTCTTCATTCCATCAGACAGGCCCACCTGCAGCCACATAGCCCCGTACATGCCCATCTTGGACCCACAGCCAACAGCTTATAATGGCGTAGAGCAAGTAGCTCACACAACCTAAACCTGCATCACCAACCATTCATGTTCCTCACTCATGTTTAAATGGTCAGTGTAGAGCCCTAGGACTTACTGGCTCCTTCGTTTATCTTCTTCATCCTGGTTGGTAGATACAACAACAGGCAGCCCGAGAGCTTTGTGTGCACGCGCACGCGCATGTGTGTGCGTGTGTTTATTAAAAAAGAAAGTTGAATGTGATATGAAGACCATCCATTGTTTACATGCCACCTAAAACAAGCAGGCAAAGCTTGGAATAAAAACTCCATTTCTTTTGTCCAAGATTTGAGCTGTCTCTGAGCAAGCTGCTGCTCATATTTATAGAGATTCAAATCAATAGGCATGAAAGGGGGGGGGGGGACACACACACACGGGCACAATGAAACATAACTGTCCTGGGGAAAGATAGGCTAAAAACCAAAGAGGCTGAAAACTGAGGATGCATGATATTCTACTCCTGAACTGATGCCTATATATCTGCTCTTTTGGATAAGCTTCCAAAGCAGGAAGTGGATCTGTGAATACTACTGTTTGGGAAAAAAAAAACCCATAGTGGCATAATTGCTGCATTTGCTGACACTATCACCTATTTAGTGCACATATTAATTAAATATTATAAATAAATGTATTTATTTATTGGCACAGGTGGTACTTCAGAAAATTTGACTGTGACAGGTGTTACACCTGGCGACAAAGGTTGGAAAGCCCTGGTCTAGACTCTATCCACACACTTTCAATGGAATATGTAGTTGCAGGTCCATCATCCCCATTCTGGAACAACTCATAACAAATAAAAAATGCAGACAGAGTTGGATTAGGGCAAGAATAAGTTTTGCCTACACCAGTCTTTCTCAAAGTGTGCTTCTAGGAGCCCTGGGGCTCCCTGAGACCCTTTCAGGGGTTCCATGAGCACAGCATCGTGGCCACCACCTGCTCAGCGCTGCGCCACTCCACACATGTGCTGACACTCTGGGGCTCCCCAAGACTCTGCACATGCACTGGCAGGGCTCCCCAAGACTTCATTTAGGAGTGTAAACGGCTCCGGGGACTGAAACGTTTGAGAACCACTGGCCTATGTTACCAATTTAAATTAATATAATAAAAGAAATAAGCTCCCCCCCCACACACAAGCATCCTTTGTCTTCTCCCACCACTGGCTTCCATCTGTGCCCACCCACTCCTACATCCCTGCCTCTCTCACAGGGGAGTTTCCCCTTCTTGGCTCCAACCAGACATTTCCCCAGACTTGTGCCCCCCCTCCTAGTGGGGTCACAGGAATCACTTCACTAAGCACGCCTTGATGCCTGAATTTTGGGCTTCCTGTCCCCAACAGAGTTAGGATACAACCACCCTAACTCCCACCTCCCACACCCCCTCCTCATTTTGCTGTATGTGCAGCCTAAGTGTATTTAGTACTTTCTACACTTTTCTAAATTGATTGCAGATTTGTACAATAAAAAATTGCTTTATTTAGCTTGTTTCAGTGCCATGAGGCACTTTTAATATAAACTCATTACTTTTAGAGGTTCCAATAATTTTGCCTTATTTCTGTGAAAATTTGCAAAGTTAATGGTCCATAACTCAGGAGGAAAATGGTGCAATTAGACCCTGCTAACAAACACCACTGAAAAGGTAGCTCAGTTTTGCGGAAATAGCAACATAGACTTCCTAGCTAATTGCTTAGCTTAACAACCTGGTCCTTAAATTATTCTGGCAGTATAAATCCCTGGAAAGAGTTGCTCAAGACAAGTTGTAAAGCTGGGCTACAACTTTTCTCCCTGATGCCTTAGTCTTTAATTAAAATAAGAGGCGTTTGGGGGGGTTTGTTTGTTTATTTTTGGCATGGTACTGTGAACTCCTGACTGACCAAAGGAAGCAAGTCTGGCTAGCACATGGAAACTGGGGTGGGTAGGATAGAACAATGAGATGGCAAGACAAGTTGGGACAGGAGGAGATTAAGAGTCAGGGACTGTAGCATATCCGAGGACTGGAAGCAAGGACTGAAACAGAGAGGTAAGGGAGAGAACGTGGAAGCTCGTTCTGGAGGAGTTCTCAGATGGAGTTGTTGCACAAGCAGGTATTCAAGCAAGACAGACAGGATTATAAGGGAGGCCAGGAAGAACTCTTCTTGGCTCCACCTCTATTTGTGGGGACCCGGGGGCAATAAAGAGTGCCTGCAGCAGGCCCAAGGGTCCAGATGAGAGGAGGTGCCAGATTCCCTAGGATCTCAGACTCCTCAGAGGGAGTGTCTATAGGAGGGTGAATTCCAGTGCCTTCTCAAGGAACGGTTTACAGTTGTTGCCCAGGGCGATCTGCGGGAGCCACCTTCTCCTCTGACTCTTGTGATACTCTGATAGAAGCATTCAAAACGGCACAGTCATTCTACTGAGTTAAACACTTCCATATTCCGGGAAATATGTCGTTTAAGAGAGGTGACACGTTTAATAAAACATTAAAAACAATTGACGTTTCGCCACGCAAGTACTTGTGGCTTCATCAGAATAACAAGAGCAAACAGCTGATACAAGCGTCCATTGGTCTCCTTAGATTTAGAGCATGAACTGCCAGCTTTAGAATCTGACCAGAATTCTCACAATATTTGCCTCGTCTACATCGTGAGGCAATAGAAAGTTTTAAACACAAGGATGCTATCAACAACAAAAAAAGAATCACTGACAGTCAATAACGTCTGGCTCCCAGACCTAAAGAAGACTCAAATTAGTAACAGCAGACACGTAAAAAAGAAAGGAACTCTATCATGAATTTTAGCAATTTTTATTGTTTCATTTTCTGTGCTTTTAATTTCTACATTTGTTTTAGCTAGAAGTCTTGACTGGCAAGCTGCTCCCAAGACATCCACGTGTTGTCAATCTGCACCCCTCTTTTGGGCTTTATTGGTTGAATTCATGTCATCTCTGGTCAGATTCGAAACCTGGCAGTTTATGCTCTAAGGAGACCAACGGACACTTGTATCAGCTGCTTGCTCTTGTTATTCTGATGAAGCCACGAGTACTTGCGTGGCGAAACATCAATTGTTTTTAATGTTTTAATAGACTTGTCACCTTTCTTAAACGACGTATTTCCCGGAATATGAAAGTGTTTAACTCAGTAATCTACACTAGTCGTGAAAACCTCAAATCATATATAGTCATTCTATGTTTCAGGAATCTACCACTTCGCCTTCTCCACGGGTCAATCAGGTCACCATTTAACACATTCCATGTCACCCTTGCCTTAGTGGGATCAGGACATTTTAAAGCAAAGGTAAAGGTATCCCTTGACATTTAAGTCCAGTCGTGTCCGACTCTAGGGTGCGGTGCTCATCCCCGTTATGAAGCTGAAGAGCCAGCGCTGTCCGAAGATCATGTGGCCGGCATGAATCTCCTTGCCGCAGCATGTAGCGTGTTGCTGGACACGGAGCGCTGTTACCTTCCCACAAGCGGTACTTATTTATCTACTCACATTAACATGCTTTCGAACTGCTATGTTGGCAAGAACTGGGCTGAGCGGCGAGCTCACCCTGTCGCGTGGATTCGAACTGCTGACCTTTTGATCGACCGCTCATGGACATTTTAACCCACTGGACATTTTACATTTATACTATACCAGTCCAACATAATAGGTAAAACAATCACACTGAGGGCTTTCTTCGTGCAACTGCCTGTAAGTGGCTTACACATTTCAAAGTTTGGTTCAGATATTCTAAAATCCTTCACGACAACACCCCACATGGATGCAGATGCATGGAGAAAGTAACATCAGACTTCATGCAGCCATCTTAAGAGGTGCCACTTCCTGTCATAAATTAGCACAAACAGACCCTATAAGAAAATAGACTGAAAGCACCAGAAAGCAGGAACCTCTCCAGAGGAAGGGTATAGCACATCTTAAATGGTTCCCTGAGTCACCTACTCACCAGGCTCGCTCAGACTGCCTGAGACGATGATTCATATTTCAGCTTCAAAGGAAAGATTATGGTGGTACACCTTTGTTCTAGCCTTACTATGTACACAAAACACGCAACCCTGCCTTGAAAGAATCATAGAGCTGGAAGGGACTTCAGATAGTGTGTACTCCAACTTCTTGCTTGGTGTAGACAATTGCTATAGCTAGAGGTGTTTGAAAATGGTGTACGTTTTTTGAAAATGTGTTGAATTAAAATGCAAAATGTGGTGCTTTGTGTTCTTATTCACAGGTGCAAATTCTTAAGCACCAATAACAGGTTTAATATCATTACATTGTGGTCTTCAATGCAAAAACAACAAATTATGTATTCAATTATAATCTGTTCCACAACCAGTAGAGAGTTGGTAATTTGGTTCAAATTCTGTTTGAAAAGGTGGTGTTTTGTGTTTTTATTCGGTTTGAAAAGGTTGAAAAGGTGGTGTTTTGTCAACAAAAACAAACAACCCTAGCTATAGCATCCCTGACAGGTGGCTATCCAACCTCTGCTTGAAAATCTCCAATGAGGAAACTTTCGCTATGTGTATCCAAAAATGAAGCCTTCTAAATTTGGGCTGATTCAGGCCTTATCTGAAGTGATGCACAGTCATACTTTTATGCACATCGAAGTAGGTATTTATTTAGTACATACAGATTTGAAATGCATCAGTACTACAGTTGAACACTCAGTCCTACACCAGCATTCATAGTAAAAACCATCACAGCCATTATATGCCATTACCCTTCCAGGAAGGCAAACAAATATAATGGCTCAGCTCATTGTCTCCTAGGATAAAACAAGTACAGTAAGTGGAAAATGAAGGCAATGTTTAAACATGTCATACGCTATTTGAATAAAAACATTCTGAAAACATTCACACTTGTTTGAAGAAAGATCCATCTGTACAAAGATCATTCATAACCAGCCAAGAAAGACTAAATCGGAAAGATGCTTTTTGCAAATGGTAGGCCCAGTTCATGCCAGAGTGTCAGCAGCTTCTGCTTATTCTATTGCTCTGAATACCAACTATGTCACTCTTGAAAGGTCAGGAAATTGTGCATTTATATTGCCTGTCAAGCTTCATAATGAAGCCTGATGGCCTAAAGTTGTTGCCAATGGAGTCAAGAGAAGTTTAGTCACTGACTTCAAAGAATAAAGAATGTTGCCGTACGTGACTTATCACAGAATCAGAGACGTTGAAGATGAAAGGCAAATTAGTTCAGTCCCTTGTTAGTAGTGCAAGACATTCCTATAAGGTTCAGCTTTTGAAGAATAGTTTTAAATTACTCAAAGGTAGAGGTGTTTGAAAATGGTTTTATTTTTTCACAGATTTCCGTGTTTTAAAAAACTGAAAAATTCAGAAAGCGGTGTCGTGTTTTTATTCTAATTTCTCATTTTTATTAATTTTTATTAATTTTATTTGCTTTTAAAGTGTTATGATAAACTATACTACTGTATAACAGTATTCACAGATCCACTTCAAACTGTAGTATAGTTGGCCCCCCATATCCGCGACTTCAGCATCCACAGATTTGTCTCACAGCGGATGCTTCGTGGATACGGGGGGCCAACCTAAAAAAGTTAGGGAAAAAAGGTTAAAATGCAGAGGTTTTTACCTTTTAGAAGCAAACTGCTGCGTCTTCTTGCTTAAACAAGCTGAAATCGCGCAACTCCCCCTGGCCCCCACCTCCCAAAATAGCTCCAATGCATTCTGGGCTGATCTCGTGAGAGGGGAGGGGGGAGTCGCACAACCTGTAAGAGGCTTCCGGAGCGCGATTTCAGCTTGTTTAAGCAAGAAGACGCAGTGGTTCGCTTCTAAAAGGTAACAACCCCCCCACGTTTTAACCTTTCTTTTTCTTTTTCTAACTTTTTTTACATTGGCCCTGTTATATGCAGATGTCAGTATCTGTGGGGGTTCCTGGAATTTCACTGTATTCCTAAAAATTATTATTATTATTATTATTATTATTATTATTATTATTATTATTATTATTAACAGTATTTATATACCGTTTTTCAACAAAAAGTTCACAAAGCGGTTTACAGACAAAATCAAATGATTAAATGTTTTATATACAGGGGGGCGCCGTATCCGCGGGGGATACGTTCCAGCCCCCACCGTGGATAGCTGAAACTGCAGAAATGGGCGAACGCACATTTCCGTGGTTTTTAGGGGGGCCCTGACCCCCCGCGGGCCTGCGCGACCCCCCGCGGGCCTGCGCGACCCCCCGCGGGCCTGCGTGACCCCCCACAGGCCTGTGCGGCCCCCGCACCCTCCACAACCCCCCCCGCACCCTCCACAGCCACCCCCAGGCACGTACCTTTAGCCAGAGAAACCTCCGTGTTCTTCTTCAAAAGTTACGAGGCTTTAGCTGCTTTGCAAGCTTGACCAACAAGACCTAGGTGATAGCTAGAGTCTCGAGTCTCTAGCTATCACCTAAGTCTTGTTGGTCAAGTCTGCAAAGCAGCTACAGCCTCGTAACTTTTGAAGAAAAACACGGAGGTTTATCCAGCTAAAGGTAAGTGTGTGGGGGTGTGTGTGGATGCGACTCCCCACACCTTCCACAGCCCCCCCAGCCCCATGCACTTATGTTTAGAAGAGAAACCTCCGTTTTTTTCATCAAAAGTCCCTGCAAAGAAGCTGCAAACTCGGGACTTTTGAAGAAAAAAACCGAGGTTTCTCCTAAAAGTAAGTGCGGGGGGGGGCTGTGGAGGGTGTGGGGGGGATTCCTCATCCGTGGAAAACTGAAACCGTGGATGAGGAATCAGTGGATACGGGGGGGGGGGGCCCTGTACTTTTTTCAAGCAAAATTTCACATTTACCATTTTCAAACACCTCTACTCATAGGATGGTACTCCCTTCCACCATTTTCTTTTCTTCAATCTTGCATCACAGCAATAGCGGGACATTTTTGCTACACAAAGATTGGCCCATTTATCTTTAATGTTTCTGTCTATCCCAGTGTGCCTAGAAAGCACACATTGGCAAAAGAATCATGATTTCACTATATTTTGCTCAGTTTCTCATGGTAGGGGTAGTGTCAGAGGTCAGCCAGGTTGGGCCCTGGCTAAGGGTCCATCCCCATCAAAAAGACACATGGCCAGGCCCAACCCCTGACCTCTCAGTACTGGTGGCAGTGTCCAATGTATCATTGGGGTGGATTGAGGCCCAGTACAGCGTTTTGCTGTTCAGACACTTAACAGCATTCACATAATCACTAGCAGAAGCACATGGGACCATTGGTGGGCTTGAAACCGAGTGGAGATCATGTGACAGACACTGACTATATCAACTGATGCCACTGCGTGAGCTTATGCATGGAAATGCCATTATTTCTGTGATCATGTCAGCTCTTTTTCAAGCTTCCATTTTTGCATAAGTAGCAGGCTTCATGGAGGGGGAGTGCTTACTTCTATAGCTGGTGCCTTCTGATGATGTCTGCCAAAGGCACTTTATCTACAGCAGGAGTTCTCAACCAATGGTACTAGTACCACCAGTGGTGCTTCGGCCGACTGCTGGTGGTACTCAGACTGCCGGTACCCCTGCGGCACTTTTGGCAAGTCCAGATGTTGGTTTACTACCTCAGCGAGAACAAAGCCTATATAGAACTCCTCTTTTCTGACGATGCTCCTGCATCTTTAACAGCAGCCTGCCTCATAGAAATTGCGCAGGGAAAGCTTTTCCTGGCATGGTGATAAAATAATGAGTTTCATCTGCTAAATTTCACTTGGGCATTGAAATAGGGACATCATCACCTGTTTTTCTTTTCTTTCCCTTCATTTGGTCTATACCTCATATAATTTAAACACCTTTCACAGAATACCCTCATTCAAATAGACAGAAAAATATGACTTTCTGTCTTCCTATTGATATTTCTTGCACGCACACCTAGTAATTCTACGTAAAGAACTACAGGAAAGAGTCAAGCACATCATCAAATTCCTTCACTTTCCATGACTTCTTCATAGATTAGTCCCTCCCCGCCCCCACCCACCCAAAGTCTTGACTGAAAATCTGATTGTTAAAATCAGATTATTTTGTCATTCCTTTTGGAGGAATGACAAAAGACTGCAGAAAGAGTACTGTGACATGAATTCACAGAGAAAGATGAATATGCAATCAAAACATTCCTTGATCATTTACGCTTCTTTGGTCTTTCACCAGTTGCCAGAGTGCTTGCAGAAGACACTTCAGGAAAAAAAACAAATCCTAGAGATTTTGCATAGCACTAGAAAGAATTCCCTTTACTGTGAATATTTGGAAATTGTAATGGTTCCTTCTCTTTCCTCAATGTTTTGTTACATCCTATTCACATGTTTAGGAAGACTGAGCGCTCAAAACAGAATCTAATCACTGGTTCTTATATTGCTACGCGACAGAGCCATTTGGGATGGAAGCAATAACTGAAAAGGGATCTGCAGCGGTCTGGACTGAGGAGTTAAAATTTGTTTACTTCCAGGGCTTTTATGAAACACTGAGCAGGACAAACTCAGGAAGTGTCAGTGATGGAAGTTTATATTTCAAAAATGTTGTTGTGGGCTAATTATCTGATTAACTAATTAGATTTTTTTCCCTTGTGCAGCTTGAAGCACTTCACGTTTAGAAAACCCCTTGAATAAAGACTGAAATTGTGAACACTGAGTCAGCTGTAGTGCTTGTATAAATGAAGAATAACAATCCGTATATGATGCTGAATTAGAAGATACAAGTCTACTCCAGTGTACTCCCAAACATTTTTGACCGCGACCCTAAATATCGCGTAGGAAGGGTGGTATGTAAATCTTTTAAATACCGTATTGGTCTGAGTATAAGTCTCACTTTTTTCTCCTAATTTAAGTTTTTAAACTAGGGGTGCGTCTTATAATCAGGCATAAATTTAATGCCAGTGATTTAATTAAATTTTTTTAATAGCACCAAACTTTAAGGGTGCGTCTTATAATCAGGTGCGTCTTATACTCGGGACAATACAGTACATCTTTTTAAATAAAATAAAATAAAATAAATATAGTCTCTCAACCTGGCGACCCATGGAGTTGGTACATGTTAACACCAAAAACAAACAAACAAACAATGCTCTGGAGCTTTCAGCTCTGATGTCCTTGTCAAGCTCCAGAGCACTAAGAGGGAAGCTGCGTGGGACCTCAATTCCAACTGCGTGGCCATGCAGCCGTGTAGCTTCCAGGAAACATCACTTCCCGTGACCCTCAGGAACATCTACATGACCCTCGCTTGGGTTGTGACTCTGGTTTGGGAACCACTGGTTTACACCAATCAACAGTGGACCTCCAGAATTTCAAACAGGGCTCTTTCCCAGCCTTACTTGGACATGCCAAGGACTGAAACTGGGATCTTCTCCATGGAAAGATGATGATCCCCCACTGAGCAACAGCTTCTCTGTTCTTATCCTTGATTGTGTCCCTTCATTTTGTTACTCAAGTTCTTTAAATATGCTACAGTTTCTTGTATTGTTGTTAATTTTTTTTATAGTCATCTTTTCTATTATTCTGTTTAGCTGATTATTTTGCACACTGCTTTGTGTGTATTTAAGTAGGGCGGCCGTTTAAACTTTTTTAAGTGGACATTTTATTATATGCCATTTTTCAACAAGTTTCACAAAACGGTTTACATAGCAAAATAAATTAATAAATGGTTCCCTGTCCCCAAAGGGCTCACAGTCTAAAAAGAGATGCAGAAGAGACACCAGCAACAGCCACTGGAAAAGATGCCATGCGGGGGTGAAGAGGGACAGTCGCCCTCCCCCTGCTAAATACTGTATAAGAGGGCACCCATTTAAAAGGTGCTTTTTTTGCCTCTTTTACAGCCCAATCCTAACTAAATCCTTCCTGCCAATGCAGCCATGCCAATGGAGTGTGTGCTGTATCCTGCAGGGGGAGAGGCAGTCCAGAGGCGGAACTGTGTTCTGCTGTCATAATGGGCAGCCTGATCCTAGTTAGAATTGGGCTGACCATGTCATATTGGGAAAGGACTTCTGTTTCTTTAAGAAATTTGAAGAAGGCAAATGTTTCCCTGCTGGTTCTGATGTCCTAGGATTGGTGGTTATGAGGGAAATTTGCACCCACGGTTTGGGTCCAGGATATCTGAGGGACCGCCTTCTCCCATACATTCCGGCCCGCTCTCTTAGGTCATCTGAGGGGGCTCTCCTGCGTGTACCACCTCTATCGCAAGTTAGGGGAGTGGCAACGCGTGGGCGAGCCTTCTCTGCTGTGGCGCCACAACTGTGGAACTCCCTGCCAGGGGATCTGAGAACCACCCCCTCTCTCATGACTTTTCGGCGAGGGCTCAAAACGTTTTTGTTTCGTCTAGCGTTTGGGTGATGGGTTGTAGTCTGCCTCCTGTGTCTCAAGATGCTCTGCCATGCTGCTTTTGTGCTCCATATTGTCCCCCCCCCGTGGATTTTACTGTTTTTAAATTAAGTATGTATTGTTTTAAACTTATTTTCTGTATTTTAAACTATGTTTTTTAATTTTTGTTGTAAACCGCCTTGGGCATTTGCCTCGGCATAGGATAAGGCGGGATATAAATTTTTTAAATAAATAAATAAATAATAAATAAATAATAAATAAATTCAGAGCTCCCAAGTAACAGAAACTTAACTGTGACGGAATATGGGAACCTTTGTGATGTAATAATTGACAACTGTAATGGAGACAAGATTCAGGACTGAAACTGGCACAGCTGTCATATACATGGTGCAATCCTGCGCAAGTATGCGCTGCCGGAGTAAATGGTCGGCTGCTGGTCGGCATAAATGGATGGCCGCTGCATCCTGCGCAGATTGTGGTCCATGCTGGCACGGCCTGGGCTCACCTTGGGGGAAGGGTTGCGTCCCCTTCCCCCGGTGTAAGCGACGCAAACCGAAATGGGCCTCCTCGGAAGCACAGCAGCTCTGAAGCTGGCATGCATCCTGGGAGACCGTGTAAGGCCAGCCCAGGTGGCAACGGGTCTCAGGATATCAGCATAACTCAGCACCAATATCCCCACCCCCTCCCTCACTGCCCCTGCCTGCCCTCCCCCCGCCTCTGTGCCAACTGGTGCGGGACTCACCTGTGGTGGCTGGCGCTGGTCCAGATAGGTGCCAGAGTGAGCGACTCTGACCTCCGCGCCAGCGTCTCTTACCCCTGAGGAGCTGCAAACGTCCTCAACACGTTTGCAGCTCCTTACACCATCAGAGCGCTCACTCCACCAGCCTAAAGGTAGGTAGGGTCGGGCTGCCCATCAGGTACATGCATGGCACCCTAAGGAGCAGGGTAGGGGTGTGGAGGTGCCAGAACTCTGGACAGCTTCATTGAGCAAGACCCCAGAGGCTAAGTCAACACAGGCTGAGGAAATAAAGGTGGTTAGGAGTTGGCTGTGATCGAAACGGGTCTTATGATCTCATGCCTTTGGAAACAATGTTAACAGAGAAATGCCGTAAGATTAAAGCAGAAGACACAGAGATTAAAAGCAAGCAAAGAGCAATGTTCTTTGATGTTGAGATTAATGATATCAATTAGAGTAGGTTTTCAAACACAAGTTTTACACAAAGCATTTCACCTATTTCATGGAAAATGGAATGTTTGCTCAAAATGACTCTAGTTTTACAATGTCGTATAACACTGATGGCGAAATCTACCGTAGAGATCCAGCCGGTGGCCCAGGGCTGCCCGCCGGATCCTATCCCTGTTCCGGGCTGCGCTGCTGCGGCCTGGAGGTCTACTTGGGGAAGGGGATGTTTGTCCCCTTCCCCGAGTGTAAACTGGGGCAGGCCCAATCGGCCTCCTCGGGTTTCCTCCAGCGAAATAGCTGGCAGAAGTAGGAGGCCATGTAATGGCCAAGTTGGCCCAGCAGGGACGGGGATATGATGGACGCCATCCCCTGGGTCGGCCAATGGCCCCCCTCCCTTGCCACCCGGACCGCCCATGCAGCTGGCACTGGAGCCTTACCTTCCTCCCCTGGCTGCATGGATGTCCCAGCGACGGAGTGAGGGCGGCTGGCCTCCCTTACTCCCGAGTCGTCATGCCTTACGGCACATTTGCGACAGCTTCCTGCAACGGAACGCTCATTCCGTCGCCGGAAGTCTACGGTGGATCTGGCTGTTCGTATTTCAGAGCCCGTTGGAGTGTTCAAAGCTTTTCACATACATACATTATCCCAGTTAACCTTACAAAGCCATATAAGGTAGTTAATATTATTAGATTATATTGCAGAGGACAGGAAGAGGTTGAGGCTGAGATTGTGGCTTGCTACAGTCACCTAGTAAATCCATGACAGAGGTGAGATTTAAACTGTTATTTAAACATATTGTTATAGCTTCATAACAGTTAATACAAGGGAACGAAATGAATATAGGTTTCTATACGTGTTCTACTACATTCATGAAATTGCTTGCTTCTGGCAAATGAACAATAGTCCTTTATGTGAGTTAGGGAATATCTTTACATGAATTCATGCATTATGTGGAGCCTTTGCCTCTTCCTTGAAATTCAAATAAGTCATATTTATACAGCCCAATCCTATCCTCCTTCCCCCCACCGATGCAGCTGCACTGAAATGGTGCACAGATTAGGACAGTGGCATCATGAGCCGGTGCGTCACCCCCGGCGAGGGGTTGGCCGGCTTCCTGACAATTAAGTCCAGTCGTGTCCGACTCTAGGGTGTGGTGCTCATCCCCATTTCAAAGCCGAAGAGCCAGCGTTGTCCGAAGACGCCTCTGTGTTCATGTGGCTGGCATGACTCTCCTTGCCGCAGCGCGTAGCATGCGGCTGGAACACGTAGCGCTGTTTACCTTCCCGCAAGGGGTAGCTATTTATCTACTCGCATTGACATGCTTTGGAACTGCTAGGTTGGCAAGAGCCGGCCAAGCAAAGAGAGCTCACCCCGTCACGGATTCAAACTGCCGACCTTTCGATAGACAGCTCATGGTTCAGCGGTTTAACCCCCTGCGCCACCCACTGGCGGTGCGATTGAAATACAAAAACATAAACACAACATGAATAGAAATGAGGAACCGCTGAACATAAGCAATTCCTGGCTCCCAGCCCTTAAAAACACTAAGATCCCAGAGTTTAATAGAGCTCCGGCGGTCGATCAGCGAAATTTGTCGTTTCACTTTAAGATGAGCAATCTATCAACCAATTATGTCATGCAGAAATGCTGGCAGTTAACACCTTCTGTAGCCAGTATTAACACCAACAGTGACTTAACTGGAACACTCCTCTGAAGAGACTGGGTGATGTGGGGTAATTGTTGCCCCCCCCCCTTGCCTTTTTAACAATACCTGTCACAGATATGGGCGAAACGTTAGGAAGAAAAACTCACAAGAGACCGTGGCCATTAAGCCCGGACAATTTTAACTACAATACTCACAGAACTGTTATGGTACTTCTACATAACTCAGAAAGGTGAAGTTTGATACACAGTGAAATTTAGTACATGTCCAAACCCTCATGACTGCTTCCACTGAAGGAGCTTTAATTGGCAAGAGCCAAAGGAATGGCCAAATTTCTATCAATAATCACTTTTATATGAGTAACTGTTTCATAATATTGTAAAGATGTTAGTCTTTAGTGTGCCACAAAACTCTTTGCGGTTTTTGGTCTTGCAAATACATTTGCAAGCAAACATGTGGTTTGTTTGTTTTTCTCTTGCTTTTACTTTTCTATTAATTGGGGTGCCTATATTTATTTATTCAGTTAATATCCTGTTGTCTCATTGGCATGGTCAAAGCAGTTAAAGTCACCATTGCACAAAACAGCTGCAAGACACACACAGGCTGGTGTGTTCCACTGTAGGAGTTCTGTTGCACCTTCACACATTTGAATCAACAGTAGTGGAATTTCTCATAGCAGCCAGGAATGTGTAGCTAACTGTACATGCAGAGTGCAAGGGGAATTTATGGATAAAGCCATATAGACATGAGCAATAGTGCTAAGCCCATTGAAACAACATGAGGCAAAAGAAGCCCAGTGAGAATATCCATTTTCTCAGCTATGCCTAGGAATGAAGGGGGGCACATTTTCATTCTGTAGGTGCCAGATGATGTAGGTAAATTAGTCTAGAAAACAAGATACTTCCAGCTCAGACAGAGACAGGATCCATCTGGTAAGTGCCTTTCAGTACTCTGGGGAGCTGCAATTCGAATACATTTGATAAAGAACCATCCAAAAAACATCTACTAATAAAGGCCAGCTTATTCTATGTCAAGTAAGACAAATATGTCTACTGCAGCATCAGATGTAGTGAGTCTGAACAAATTGGTTGCTATGGCCAGACATGCGGAAAAGTAGCTTCTCTGACAGGTATTGTATTACATCGCACTGATTCAAATTTCATTGCAGACATGCTGTGGCTGGATTTGCACTAATTTTCTAGCTCTGCTCTTACTATAGTGAGAGTGGGTAGCACTCCTCCTAATTGGATTTTTGTGTTTTAATACTCTGCATAGAAGTGTGACACCCAATACTATTTCTTGAGTATTCTTGGCTTCTTGATCCCACTGCATTAGTGTCACAATTGTATATTTTTCATGTGTACCCACAGGCTCTTTTTGGTGGTGGTACCATGGCTATGGAGATCCCAGTCCAGGGAAGACCAGATTCATTGCAATTAATTGGTTTTTACATGGAGGTTGAAGACTATTTCGTACTGGAAGTCACATAAGTCACTTTGTGGCTTACAAAATGGGATATAAATATATAACATTTGCAAATTCACTTCATGCATTTGAAAAAGTGGCCCATAGCCCTGAAAATCTTAGTTGATGAGCGCAGCATAATGGCTAACAGAGCAATCCTGCTTAACAATGCACCGGCGGAGTGATAGCTCTGCCGGTGCCGGGTGTTGTAAACATGCCATAAGGCACGTTTTTGACACCTGGTGAGTAAGTGGCACCAGCAGAGAGGCTGGTCTTTGACCATAATAAAGATATTGATTGATTAATAAAAATGGGGAAAATTTGGAATAAAAACACATAACACCGCTTTTGGTTAAACACTGAAATCTGCAAAAAACCACACAATGTTCTCCCATCTCTACCCATTGTAAACCAAGGAGCCAGGCAGGCTGTACATTGTGGGAGGGGGAACTTAGGGGCAATTGTGTCTACTGGCTGAGTCATCTGTATCTCCAACATCATGACTCAGGTTTCAAAGATTAGACATACAGTATTTGAACAACGTGCGACTCATATTGCATGAACGAAGCCCAATCAACAATGAAGCAAGACTCAAAAAGGACAGAGACAGGATTGTGTGTACTAAATTTGTTACAAGAAGGATGAGATGTGTGAGGGACACTGGCCCAGATTTGGTTTTTTGTAACAAGAAGTCTTGAAAGAAAACTCTAAGCAAGCCCAGGACAAAAGTACATCGCTATAAGAGATGATGTATAAAGGTCAAGAGAAGTTATGTAATGGCCCAAGGCGTTGGAGCTTCATCCATAAATTTATTAGGTTTGCAGCAAAAAGCCTGGTCAACTTATGTCAAAGCACTAGAATGGAGGAGGTGATGGCACCTGTAAGAGTTAAAATCTGGAAGAAAAACTGCCTGTACATTTTTATTATGCTCTACATGGAGCATGCTGCAGTGTTTGCTGCCTCATGAGTATTGCTTTTTTAAAAAGAGTAATGTTTCCCAATCTAAGTGCTAAGTGCAGTCTACTGCATAGAACAAGAGTTATTGTATGCTACTCACCTGTGTTCCATACCAATATATTTTTGCAAGCAGTTGCGTGTAAAAGGTGTGTGTGTGGGGGGGGGGGGGAGAAGAGGCGAGATTTGTTTCATTATATAAGGTACGTGCCCTTATGTGGCCCCATTCTGGTGCAAAGTCTTCTGGCTGAAACTTAGGCCTCTCTACTGCAGTTACCTTGTTTTCAATCATTTCATATAAGCCTGCATACTAGTTGATGTCCTATTTCAGCCTTAGGCATGGCTGTTGGCCGTATAAGACCCCAGAGAGCTCTGAAGGAACAGCTTGATTCAGCAGAGTCTAGCTGAGCTCTTTTATATCTCCTACCCATCCCAACTTCCACCTCCTCCTCACTTCAGAATGAGGAACCTTAAAGAGTCAACTTCCATGCCCGAAGCTGAGCTCTCAGCTGCCTTGACCACCTCTTCCTAACCTGTGCTGGTGGTTAGCCAGTGAAGTTGTTGCTGCAGGCTTCTGTCTGTAAGCTAGGCCTGACTCCATTATTGACCTATTGGTGAACTGAGTTTGTTGAAGGTGCTCCTTGGCCCCCCCCTTTCACTCGTTAATCTCATGCTTTCCTTATCTTACCTTTCCTTACATCCCTCTTTCCTGACAGTTTAGGAGAAGGACAAAGAGAATGTAACTGCAGGAAAGGAATGGGTTCTTGAGATACGAAATCAGCTTATCTCTCTTTTCCCTTGTCTCATGAGAAACGCAGCTACGGAAACATCCCACAGAGAAGAAGGCTACTGTGTGCAAACTTCCATACCTCATGTCCTAAAGGGGGTTTGGTCTTTGCCTTTGTATGAAGCTCTGTTGTAATTTGGGTTGTACCTCCCTTCATGCATATGGAAATAATGGACTATAAATGAAGCCTCCATTTTCTTGTTTGTTGCTCAGCCCATCCATTTGTAGGGCTGAGACCATGCATGTCCAAAAGATATTAAACATATATCCTTGGATCTCCTACTCTGTGTCTTATTCAAACTTTTGGGTATTACCCACAGCCCCCTGGGAGAAAAAGCTAACAAGCTGCCTTTGCAGCAACAAAGTGTGAGGGGTTTGTGGGAAGTCAGGATCTGACCCTCTTGGGCAAGTCTACTCTGGCAGGACCATCTCCAGGGGGTTGGGGTGAGTGAGGTTCCTGGGCTCCTCACTTTCTGGTCCTCCCTCACTCTCAGGGATTGGGTCCAGCACCTCAACAGTCGATTGCCAACCCCCACCCACTCCACATCTGAGTCTTGGTCACTCAGGGTCGAGGTCATGATAGTTATTTTGGCCCTATCAAAACATGGCAAAGAATATGCAGCTAGTCTGCTCTGATAGCCAAATCTTGAGGCGTCCCAACCATACAGCAGAGCCATACAGCTTATGGTCCCCTCAGCACTGGGAGTGTGCAGAGCTGTTGCCAGTCTTGTAATCCTGCCAACAGCATGTGGAGGTGCCAGAGTTGTGGTTGGTTACCTTCACATGGAAGGTACAGACCATGTGACTACAGTATCGACTGACTTTCGAGCACGGGATACCTTTACCTATGTATTGTGATTGTAGTGTACAGCATCCCCCTGACCAAGACCCACATGAAGACACAATGTCATACAAGTGGTACCTGTACACAGTTCAATATGTATGCCCTCCAGATGCCATTGTATGGGTGCTACCATTTGTATGAATCATTCCACAAAGGACTGGACAGATCGTTTGCTAGATCTGGGTGCTAAAGAAAATATTGTATTTACAGTCATTGAAGCAGGAAAGCCTCACTCCTGCTGCAGGGCAGGGCTCAGAAAAGAGGGACTTCTTTCAAGGGCTCTGCCCTCTTGTTGTCAGGTTGGGTGATCCTATCCCCCACTCAGCCAGCACGCCGCTTCTCTTATCCTAACTTCAGAGCTATCAGGTTTGATGAAAAAGGAGGAAAATGCTCACATATATGGATGGGGCTGCCGCTTTGAGGGACTAAAAAAAAAAGGAAAATTGTAAATTTGAGCCAAAGTGAAGATTCTTTGTGTAATACTTATCTCCTTTATTTAACCTCGGAAGCACAGGAGCGACTGTGATGCTCTAGTTTGAAATATAAGCAGCCCAAAGCATTGCTAACAAGCAGCCATGATCAACCGATCCCAGAGAACCTAGAACTGTCATCACTATATGTATTGCTATGGCAACTATCTGCATTTCAGCTAAAGCCTTTGAGTGTCTATTAAGGCTCTGACTCTGCATGTTACATGGAGTTTTATATGAGTTGGAAGCTGACATGCATCACTACTTTCCTGGATCTTAACATCACGAAGAATCCGTATCATTTTAGAACACATGTATTTGGGTTTTGGATGTGATATTCAAATCTGTAAATTCATTTCAAATGTCATCCCAATACGATAACCTTGGAATTTTGCAACTACTGTAGCTATATGAACAGTGTCTCAAAGCTATCTATACCAGCGGTTGCTAGCCGGTGGTCCGTGAGAAAATTTTGGTGGTTTGTGGAGGGGTGTCTGGCCACCGAAATCAATGGCAATTCAGCGATGAGGCTTTTCGCACCGCTTCGGAGGAACTTTGCGAGGTAGCTGCTGCTGCGGCAAGCTTCAAAATGCTGCTGGGGAGGCTTCCGGAGGTTGGTCCCCACCCAATCCGCCCACCCCCTGGACCTGTTTTCAGCCACTGAAGTCACTTCAGGGGTGGGTGGGGCTTTCAGCTGATGACGTCACGGACCGTGGTATTCAAAATTTTGAGTTTAGTGGTCTGTGAGATCCGAAAGGTTGTCGACCGTTGATCTATACCAGCAGTATTTTGGAACTCAGACAAATGTTCCGTCTGCCAAATTGATATAATATTTAGAGAAGAATGCTCCCACGTTAGGTAGAAAAGTCAGGAGTTGCTACACAAGAATAAAACGAGCATTATTATTGTGCCTTTTGACAGGTGGGCATTCAAGGGGACATCTCAGTGGGAGGAAAAGCTGCCGCTAAGGCAGGCGAAAAGGGTGAGGCTGCTTCATTTCATTTTTGATGGACGTGTCTCTAGCTCCAAAGGAAAATATCATCCTTATAAGTAGAGACGATCAGGGGCTAGCTGCCAAAACTGTAGGTTTAGAGAGCACTCAGGTCTCACTCCACAGGGAGTATCTGAAAGGGTAGCGTGATATTTATTTCTTGTGCTGGAAGAAGCAAATGGTGCAATGTTGTTGTATAAGCTGCTATGCTCACTGAACGCTCGGAGGGGGAGGCGTCTTGTGGTTCTGCAATTACTGTAGCTAGGTGTCCATCACCCTTTAGTACTGATTTTACTAGGCCCAAATCACAGATTTCTTCCCTTTTAATAGTACTGTATGATACAGTACTATTAAAAGGGAAGAATGTATGTTCTACTCCACTGTTCTACTACATTTTGCAGTTCTAGGGGGAGAGGCACTACTGGGAGCACAACATAGAAGAAATATCAGCTTTTTCCTGATGCTGAAATGGGGGGATATCTAGGTCCAGGACCACACCAATTAGAGGCTGGGCTAACTCCTGAACTCTCAGTATTGGTGCCACTAGAGGCAGGTGGGGGCATCCCACAGAAGGCCCAGTGCAGGACTTTGCCCCAGAAACCCCAGCGAACTGGCACCAGCACTGTTGAAGCAAGTCTAGGAGTCAAAGGGGGGGGGCAGAGCAGGGCCTCCTCTGTGGTGGTGCAAGCCTGTGGGCAATGCCTGTCAGTTGAAGTGAAAAAGGCAAAACTGGATCTCCCCTCCTTATGTACTCTGATGAGGCTCCTCCGGTGGCAGGGAGGGGCTCCAAGAGGCCTGCAACATTTGCAGGCTTCCTAGATTGGTTTCTTTAGGGCAGTGCCAGCTTAGGAAAAATTGTGCCACCCCAAAGTGACCATTCTAGAAAGCCTGTGCACACTATACACATACCCAGTATCCTGTTGGAAGTGCTTTCTCTCATGCAGGGGCAGCCCACCCCAGCAGGGGCTTCAGAGGCAGGCGGGGTGAGGCAGCAAACTGGCATGGGGTGGCTTGGATCCCGCACTCACCCATTGCCTCCCCCAGCCTGCCACCTGCCCAAACTACTGCCCCATCCTCTTCTTGCTCATTTGAGCAAGAGGAGGGTGGGGTGAGGCAGGGTGGCTTATCTGCTCCTCCAGCACTGATGCTGAAAATCGCAGGACCAGCGCTAGAGGCGGTGGCAAGAGCTTCTGCAATGCTGTTCCTGATGACTCTCTTCAAAGGAGAGCCATCGGCAAGAGGATCACTGCCTCCTTACCTTCTCCATCACCTGGAGTTTCTTCAAAACAGACTGAGCATGGAGGGTGTTGACAGCAGAAAAGAAACCTTACCTACTCTACCTCTTCTGCCCCCAGGATCCTCTTCACCCAGCTAGTTTTGGTGAGTGGAGGAGGTAAGGGAGGGGGCTGGTCTCCTCCAAGCACACATGCAAAAGGGGGAGATGGCAGAATTTGGCGTGCCTCAGGTGTAATTCCATCATCACCTGGGCCTGCCCTCATGCTGACATTGCTGCAGCTGCAAGAGCTCCTGAGTTGAGTGTCCAAGGACAAGACATTTAAGAACAAAACAAATCTAACCTTTTCCACCCCTAAATTGCATCAATACACGGAATGCGCCATGATGAGGCTGGCCTTACGGCACTTTTGTGACACCTTGGCCCAGTGGAACGCCAGCCTAAGTCTGTGCAGGATTGCGCAGTAAGTAAATAAAAGTAGTAATAGAATCGCAGATTTAGCATAATCAATACTAAGGCAGAACTAGACGTTATGCCGCAAACATGGGATTCACAATTCTATGCGTTTGTCTACTAATGAAAATGCAGAGGTAGGGGGAGGCATATACAAGAGATAGGTGGCAGATGAGAATGCTGATGTTTAACCTTTCCTTGACTACCTGTTTTCCCCGGCTTCCCTTCCCTGCCCCACTGAGCGCAGAAGTGGAACAAGGTACTGCTGAGAGGAAAAAACAGTGGGTGGGTGGGGGATTCAACACCCTCTTCCACTCAGTGCTTCCCCATCAAACACTCCATCCTCCTGACCTTGCATTCACATTAACAGTAATGTCTAGTATGACTATCAACCCCCTTAAGACATTTCAAATATGTCATAGAATTTGAACTCAGGTCTTCCTGATCCAAGTCTGTCAACTATCCCATTCATCCTCTGAGAGCCATGGAACCAAGACTTCCTTGACTTCTCCTAGTGTCACCTTATTAACTGATTTCCACTGCCCCCTGACACCTTCTCCTAACCCATCTAGTGATGGGTTCTCCTAACCTCACTAGTGAAGATTACAGCTCAGCACAGATGACTTGCATTCTTTCAGGCATATCATGTCGATGTTTAGCTGCATAGAAAATTGTAGCCATGCAGGAGGGACTAACACTCCTCTTCTTTTGTAGTTTCGCCTGACGCTGCAGCTTTAAGGAGTTGAGCTATTGAGATTTCTTCCCAGCAATTCAGTTCAGTAAAAGCTTTCATGTTCAGTACACTGCATCATCTCTAGGGAGCTTCCTTTAACAACACTTATAAATGAGAAAACAAGATAACTTTGGACTGCACAGCTGCAGGGTGTAGAAGGAAAAGCGTGAATCCATCCAGTCACTCAAAAGGCTGCTGAAATCTAATGCATTGAGTTAATGAGATTAGAAGTTATGAAATGTCTCGCCCCTACCCTACTCCCACCTCCTTGCTTCTTAGAGACATACTCCAAAACATAGTGTAGTTCAGCATTTTAGTGAAAAAAGAAAGAACTGGTGAAACTCTACAATATACAGCAGTGGTTCCCAAACTTTTTTGACTCGCGGCTCCCTTGACCTCCCTCGCCGTTAGCCGTGACTCCCCATTACAGTGCATGGAAGAAACAGGCACTCTTTACATGCTCAGAGGTACCCTTTCTTATATGTGTATATGTATGTGTATATTCCCAAAACGAGCCCTAAAGTGGATTTTCCATGCTTATGCTGAGCAGCAGCTAAGCCAGGAGTGCGCAGGGTGGGGTTGGGATGCTGCCCTCCCTCCATTGGCAGGCCTGGGTAGAGGGCACTGATGTCGTCTGTGTTAGTCCTATTCATGGCAAGAGAAACATCAAAGCATGGGAGGGAAGCATTGGTCATGCCCCACCCCAGTTGCACGAGAGAGAAAGAGAGAGAAAGCTAGCTCCTTTTGGTAGCATCTTTGCAAGATGAAAAACAGATTCTTATACTGCCTGGCAGTTTCCGGGGGCGGGGGGTTGTCCCAGCAAATAGAGTGGGGAACTAACTTAGAGGTGGGTCAGAAAGGAAGAAGGAGAGAAATCCTAATAATTAATCAACCAAACTAAACATAGAAATCAAAGACTGTATGTAAAGCAGAACCTGCTCTGCACCATTTTCAATTGCAGTTCTTGCATTTATTTTGTGTTTGCTTTATTAAAAACATTCAACAGAAAGAAAATACTTTACTTGCAAACCTGCAATGTCTCGGGATTTGGAGAGAAACTAGATGCTGTCTTTGCAGCTCCAGCTCCAAAGTACCGGTACTCAGCTTATCAATAGAGTTGTTAATCGTTCTTTAACATAAGATAAGCAAGGGCTTCGCTCACCTGTGGTTAAAAACAAGACGTGGAAACTGCCTACAAACCTGAAGTGTTTTGAAATTAACTTTGAGTGACCCGATGTGAAGAGGCAGCTTTTCCCGATCTTTCTTTTTGCTCTCTCTCTTGCAAGCAATAATATGTGTTAATTAAAAGATTAACGCGACGCCCCTGGCTGCTTTTGATGAT
Source organism: Plestiodon gilberti rubricaudatus (assembly GCA_026170595.1). Taxonomy (NCBI): domain Eukaryota; kingdom Metazoa; phylum Chordata; class Lepidosauria; order Squamata; family Scincidae; genus Plestiodon; species Plestiodon gilberti. The sequence continues at coordinate 88,873,994 of JANXHW010000003.1, forward strand.
GCACTTGGGAGTCGCGCCTCACACTTAGAGAACCTCTGACATACAGTATCACCAATTTTTAAAAATTATAGATGTTTTTTTTAATTAAGCAAGAAGTGTATCTTTACTTCCCTTTATATCACTTAAGAAAAGCCTCGTCTTTAAAAGGTCTCCAATAGAATAACTGTTCTTTGTAGCTACTCCCCCAAAATGAAGACCACACAGGTATGTATTCAGTATTTAGGCAGTGCTTAAGGTGTGTTCTCATCTTACAGATGGCCAAGACTATTCCAATACCTGAATTTCTGGCTGAAAACCTGAGATCCAGCAACCCAAAGGCCACATCTTTTCCTTTGGTATGTGGCGGGCTGTTTGTTTTGAGATTTTGATGGCACCTTTCCACTCTAGATAGAGCGTTCAAGGCAGCTTACAGCATAAAATAGACACAAAAATTATAACATTTTGGTCAAAAAAAACCCCATAGCAATAAATAAATAACATAGCAACAAACTGAGAAGCCAGAGGGAGAAAAGAACAATAAAGGGGCCAGGCCAAAGTTCTGCCCCAAACACTAAAGTCTTCAGAAGGTGGTGAAAGACTGTCAAGAAAGGGACAAGATGGATCTTCAGAGTCAAGAAATTCCAGAACTTGGGTGACACCACATAGAAGACCCTTGCTGCTCTCATTCCCACCAATAGCACTTCTGATGATGCTGGGGCACCCAGAAGACCCTTTCGCACAGACCACAGTGGACAGGCAGAATCATAGAAGAGAAGACAATTATTAAGGTCTCGTGGTACTGAGCTGTTTAGGGATTTCAGAGTGACCAGCACTTTGCTGACCCTGGCACCCCTTGTCCATATCATCAAACTGGTTTTCATTTAGGGTTCTGCGTTATGTCAGTTGCACTTCTGTTGATAGGGCTGGAGCTACTTTTGAATGGTTATTAATACTAGCAACATATGGACTGCTTTGCAAACAACAAGGTTGGTTGGTTGCATATTCCAGTGTGTGCTTGTGAACTTGTTAAATCTGCTTGGTAGCTTTTAGAGATCAGAGAGAATATAATCAATACGCACAAAATGAAACTCAAGAACAGGAAACAACATATTTCAAGCTATGCACTGGGATGTTTTATTCAGAAAGCTCTTATTCAAGAAAATGGCTCTCTGTGGCAAAGAGGCTTTTGGAGTAGTTGCATTGCCATATTTTTTTTTGTTAAGCTTTTTTGGAATTTCTGGCATTGCTCAAAGTGCACTGAGTTTCCTTTCCTTTCAATATACTGTATATCCCATTTTGCACCTGTTGATTCTGTTATTTTTTAATCTCCAGCAATGAGGTGCTACCCTCCAGCAGAGGCGTTTCTATGATAGGGGCGTTTCTACCCGCCCCTACCGTAGTCTCCTGCCCGTTCGCCTTCGCAGCGTGGAATGGCTCCGCCGGTGAGGGGGCGGGGCCTCCTCGTTCCGGTTTGTAAACATGGTACTAGGACGGGGCGCAACTTACGGTAGGGCCCCTAACGTAGAAACGTCTCTGCCCTGCAGTCAAGTCATTAGTGCTTTGTGAAGCAATACTGTTTGAAGTGCCCTCATGCGTGTATACATTTTCAGGACCTGGCTTATCACAAACATGAGACTTGTATGGTTATCACTCTTTTATTCTAAGGTAGCTGCACTTTCCTCACAAACATGATTTCCGGTTTATAGGATGGTACAGAGCAGCCCTTTTCTACTAGCAGGGAAAACAGTTGTTATTGCAGAAGCTTCTCCTCCTGATCTAAATTGCATGAAAATAGGGTGGTGAGAAGCCACTGCTCTGGAAAACAAGAGGAATCCCTATGGCACAGCTGGGGGGGGGGAGCCCAAGTACAACACATTTTCCCCCTGTATGAACTGTAATGCTTCCTCTGCTACATCTTAATGAATATTGGGAATCAATAAAACCAAAACTAGCATCTCTGAGCTCAGAGCCAAAATTAGTACAGATTAAAAATACTGTCACAACAATGTCAGATGCTGATGCTCAGATGTTACAACAGTCCAACAAAAAGGCAAATGGAGCTGGAATGGGTGTAGTGTTGTTTACTGCTCCTTGCTCATCAGTGGTGATGCACAGACTGAGTTCTTCATGAACTCACACTATCCCAGGTACAGGACACATTGTGAGCTTCATCCCCCAAATGAAGGCTGGACAGAATTGACCACTTATGTGTACACAGCAGTGATGAGGTGGGTCCACTTGGGAGGAATGCAAAGATGCCAGAGGGTGTTTTTACCAGAAAGTGTCTGAAGGGAACAGTCAATGGAAGCAAATACTATCAACAATGGTAGTTAAAAATCGGAGTCCAGCTCCCATGTTTAGAGGTACTTCCAAGTACCAGATGTGGAGAAGTAACAGCAGGAAATGGCTATCACCTTCATGCCCTGTTTGGGTCAGTACTGGGCTACGGACACTCCAAGGATCCAGAACCAAACTTGAAGGATCCAGAACCATCATTGCCAAGTCATTCCAGAAGCCACTGGCCTGAAGAAGTCACCGCTTCAACTCAAGGCATGGTGCAGAAAGAGGTGTCTGAAATGAACGCTGAAGTCTCTGGTCCAGATCAAGAGAAAGGCTACTAAGCCAGCTTAACAAGGCCTAAACTGAGACTGGGGATTCTCTTCTCATTCCTTTGATATATAGTACTTTGAAACCCTTTTGGTTAAAAGTGGTATATAAAAATATGATATAAACTATTGCCTATGCAAGAGCTGATCTGCTCTGGAAACAAGTACTGTATAGATACAGATGGACTAGGTCATAGAAAATCAATCCGCTGTCAGGGTGTATCTGTGTAGGTGGTACAGAGTGAGACAGTTAGTAATGAAGGTAGGATAAATAATGGAGTGACACAGAGGAAAGACACCGAATGAGGGAACAACAAACAGGAAGTGAAAAGCAAAGAGGGGAACACAGAGAAGAGGAAGTGGAAGTGGAACAAGCTTCTTTAATTTTTTAAAAAGTTTGTTTTATGTCATTCATACTTTGTAGCAGTGATGTAGACTTGAGTCTATTGACTCGGACTCGAGTCGGACTCAAGTCGCGTCAATGACTTGACTTGGACTTGACTCAGTGATTGTAAAAGACTCGAAAAACTCGACTCGAGACTTGGAGCCTTTTACGACAAGTTGAATTTTATTCAGATTTAAACCCATTTTCCCATTAAATGGGAACTTGGGGAAAAAGACTTGGGACTTGACCTGAGACTTTGACCAAAGACTTGGGACTTGACTCGAGACTTGTAGTCAAAGACTTGATACACATCCCTGCTTTGTAGAAACACCTCTTGCAAGAAGGGGAGGGAACCATGCTGGATACTGCAAAGACAGTATTTCCCCTTTTGTTTTCCACTTCATAACTCACAGCAAGACATACCAGTATACAATACCTAGTTGGTCCTGACTGATTGTGATGGCTTGTGGGCTTCCAGGGCCATGTACTTAGCTGCTCCTGGAAACATATGCTGGCCTAGAGGGACCTTGGTCTAATCTGGCAACGTAGTTCTTAAATGTTTTACTCCTTTCCCAGCAATTCCGTTATTGTGTTCCACTTTGCAGTGTGGCATCCTGACTTCTGTAGTAGACCCACTTACTTGGAGCAAAACCCTGAAATGTCAGGAGCAAAGGTTACAAAAATAAAAAATAAATTCTGTGTGAAGTTAGAAATAAAAATACAGGTTTCCCTTCAAAACCATTTAAGTTAAAAAGTGCAGGAAAGGCAGTTTTTGGCCTAATGCTATCTGAGCCTTATGCTGGCAGTTCTTGCGATTCGCAACTGTAAGGCCTGGGCTACTGGCATGGCAGCCACTTGGCCATTCTGCAGGCCGCTGCTGCCAGCGCAAAGCCCCAGAGGACATAACAAGTGACACTGGCCAGCAGAACCTCCACCGCTGATAAGTCAGCGGCAGATGCAGATCAGAGTGGGGAGCAGGCTGGGCCGGGGGTGGGAGGGGGGTGGAGGATAGCAGCGTCAGCCACGCACGCTGGATCTTATCCCCCTTTCCTGGCTCGGACCTGCCCCCAGAGTCTCCTCAGACTCCTCAGCATGGGTTCTGAGAGGAGACCCATTGGGGACCAGGTGACCTACAGGGAGGGAAGTAAAAAAAATATCTTTACTTACCTCTCCTGGACTGTCTGGTTCCCACTTGGCCCTAGCAAGTAGCGCAGGCTGTGACGGTGGCGCTGCACGGTCTGGGCTGGCAATGGATAAGATTGGGTTATTTTTTTTATTTTCCCTCCCAAATGGCTAACAGAAAGGGGGTAGAGTCGGGTAGTCTTAGAGCATATATAAGGGTAATCACCTGCCTATTCAGTGCCTGAGTCTGGAGAAGGAAGATTCTGCCCATGCTTTCTGGGAACATTGGGAGAGTCATATTTACATACACAGTCACCAGAGAATTGGTGCTGACAAGTGCTCAGTTCCATTAGGGCAGTGGTGGGGAACCTCCGGCCCCAGGACCGGATCAGGCCCCCGAGGCCATCTGGTCTGGCCCCAGGAGAGATTGCCGGGAGGCCGCCCAACCGGCCCCTGGAGGCTCCACCGGGTCCGTGCGTCACCTCCGGAGGCCGGGAGAGGGCCTTTGCATGTCCTCCCCGGCCGCCACCTCGACCCCTTCTCACCAGGCTGTTGGCCATTTCGCACATGCGTACCACGCCAATGAGGGCAAGCTCTTGCCCTCTTGGGCATGGTACGCCGGAGGTGACGCGCAGACCTGGCGGCGGCTTCGGACGGTGAGCGCGGAGCCTCCAGAGGCCGATGGGGGGCGGGGGCAAAAGTTAATTAAATAAATAAATATGCCGCCCGGCCTAACGGCCGGCCCTCAAGCAAATTTCTAATATTTAAAACGGCCATTGCCAGGGAAAAGGTTCCCCGCCCCTGCATTAGGGAGTTGTTAATCGATGGACTAGTCTAATTTTATTTGCATTCATTGTGTATGTGTCAAGAGTTTTAGCAGGGTGATGCTATGGCCCAATCTAGCTCCAGTTGGAGTGGCACTGACTAGTACAACTATTAATGACTCAGGATAAGGATGTGCATCTCCACTTACATCAAAAGATGCATCTAGCTGATTTGGTTGACCCCAGATGAGTATTGCAATACAGATGTGCATATTGATGTGCATAAAAATTTGCCATGCATGTTAGGTCCTGCTTCTGCAGATCTCCTTCATTGGCTGGAGGCATTGAATCACAAAGCTTCTGTTGGGATTGTACCAAAATTTAAATGAACAAAAGAAAGCACACCAATCAGGTTTGCAAAGACATATAAAACAATATGTTTGGTTTTCTAGTAAGAGAAAATCATTTTAGACACTTCAAGTATGTTTAGGAGAGTAAGGAGGAGACAGAGGGATAGAGATCCAGAGTATCTCGTGTATCTGAAACGAAGACTATTTAAATATGCGAGGTAAGCTCTATTTTTGCCTAGAAGCACACACCCTCTTCTCCCTTTATAGTGTTATTCCCTCAGCACATCTCAGCATTGATTGCAATCTATAGACCCAAACATCTACTGTAGATTAACAGTCATGTGACTGTCGGCCTTTGCTTAATGCAATCAAGCACTATGGGTTGTCCATTGAAGCAAAGAAGGCTCCTTATGTTATGGCCCTGGAGGCCTTTGGGAATACTTTAGCCATGACTTTCATTTCTAACTCACACACACACAAAAAAGATAAGGTTGCTTTTTGTGTGTATGTAGCCATGGAGGTTCTACACAGAACCAGAGGTGGAATGGAAGATTTTTTTTATTCATAAAATTAATTTGCAAAACTCTACAGGCTAAAATTCCCAATGATTAAAAAGTCCTGTGGGAGAGCAAGGGCTGGTCCATAAAAATGCTGTGTTGCATCTGCATGAAAATACCTTTATCCTGAGGTTTTTTTAAGTAAATGTGTAGTGTTCCTTTATGAAAAATCAGTTTCATATTGGAAATGGGTGCTCTTAATGTACTGTATATGATTGATGCTCTCTCTCTCTCTCTCTCTCTCTCTCTCTCTCTCTCTCTGCACTACAATTCCCATAGTGCTAAGATTCCTTACTTGTTCTAGAGCCCTCCCAACTCTCCTGCTCCAGCCAGCAAATCTGCAAGTTGGGAAGGCACCATTTCAAGAGGGAAATTGGAGCACTCCTGGCCAGAACACCTTCTCATGAGGAAGAAGCCCATTAAATAGATAGCTTACTCATTATGCTTCTATATAACTCTATTCTTATATGTTTATTCGTCTATGTCAGGGGTGTCAAACTCATTTCATACAGTAGGCTGAATTTCATCCATGGCACCTACTGAGGGCTGGAAGTGACATCATTAAGCAGGCGATGACCAGAAATAAACACTTTGTTCTCGCCTAGGACCTCATTAGCTGCAAAGGACAGAAGAGAAAATATGCAAATCTTGATCAGTCATAAAGTTATAACAAGTCAGCAACTTGCCTCACAAAAGGCAAATGCTACCTGGTGATGTGCGATACAACAACTTTCGGTATGGTTAGGGAAATGTGTTGGAAATGGGCACTATGGTATGCTCTTACTAGTGCATTTGCCCAAAGTTTTGTAAATTCAGTCCCTTAACTGGACTATTAAATGATGTTGTGGCCAAAATATGTTATGTTTCTATAACTTTATACAATTTTAGCTGTAATGACTCCTCCCAGTGGTGGAAGGAGAATGGAGCGCGTGGAGCAGCAGCTCCAGGCGCAGGTGGTCCGCGGAGCGCGTGGAGCAGTTGCTCGAGGCGCAGGTGGAGCGCGGAGCGCGTGGAGCAGTGGCTCCAGGCGCAGGAGGATTTACCAGCCTCGTCGGGGCACGGTGTTTCGGCCCTCCTGCCCTCCCTGGAGCTGGTTTGGCTCTGAAATAGGTAGGAAACCAGCGGGGGGTCGGGGTCGGTGACGCGCTGGGCGCGTCACGTCACCTAGGTCCCGCCCCCTTCCTCCAGGCGCCGGGAGGCCTAGGTACACCTCTGACACCTCCCAAAAACTCCTAGGAATTATAGGTTAGTGAGGATGTTGAGAGTTTTGTCGGGGATCCATAGGGCCCCTCCCCCTGGGGATGGAAGAGTAAAGGGTTATTAAATCAGTTGCCCATAATGTGGCTATGCCTTTAAGAAGAAAAGAAAACCACTGGGAATTTCCCATAGACTGAGCATCAAGCAGCATAAAGTGTGAAGTCTCTCACTCAGAAACGCCTCTGCTGGAGGGTAGCACCTCTAGCAACAATCACATTTCTCAGCTTTGCTAATGGCAGAATTAAGATTGCTCTCTCTCGCTCTCTGTCTTTCTCTTTCTCTCAGTCTTTTATTACAGTCACTGACCAGCATAAAAGAAAGAACAGATACAGATACAAATTTAACATATTACATCTATCGGTTAAAATTAACACAAATATTAATCTTAAAATATTACTAAAATCCAACTCACAATCCTCCCTCCACCTTCTTCCTCCTGATGTTTATCGCAGCCGCCAAAAATTTTGCCACCCGAAGGGTAACTGGAGGATATGAATCTGACAGGCAAAGACCTTTACAATCTGGCAGAATTAAGCTGATATACAGTATATGTTCAGAAGGAAAACAAGCAGGAAGCTCTAAAATGCTCGTTTTCTATGTATAAGAATCTTCCTTAGAGAGGGAAGTGGTGAGCCCTCACCTCTAATTTGAAATGTTACAGTCACCAACCAGTTTTATTACATCGTGAGTCATTTTTGAGAACCAGGCCCTAGTCTCCTTTAGCAAAACCAAGAAAGAGCACCTTTGATAGCTCTGATAGCACCTTAAAGAGAAGACTACTACATTTATTAGTCTTGTGACAGAAGCATTTGAGGTCTGGTGACCACATTGTCAGCCACCTCTCTACAAGCTTTTGCAAGCCTTGCACTCTGGCTATGAAGACCCAATAAAAGTGTACAGCCCAATCCTAAGGGCCGATTCACACTACAGTTTTCCCAGCGCGGATGGCCCTGCCCTTGCCTCTGCCCCTGCGTATGCGCTTGTCTATGCGGTTGGAGCTGGGGGAGTGTCTTGCCGCCTGTTGTCCCTCCTTCTGTCCCGCCTTCTTAAGAAAGCGCAGCTGTGATTTGGTGAACAGAAGTGCGCTCCTCCGATTGGTGGGCTGCTGTAGCTCCGCGAACATCCCCAGCTCCGCAAGCACAACCGCCTCAAACGTTGCGGGGAAACCAACCTTCCTGCCTCTGCGTTTCTGCTCCGCAAGCTGCTATGCAAGCATAAAAACAGCTCCGCGCTACCCTCCGCAGATCCGCAACGAGCCGGGAAAACTGTAGTGTGAATCGGCCCTAAGCCAGCCTCCACCAGCAGCACTAGGCTCCACGCTGTCAACAAACGTGCTGTAATAAAACATGTTGCGCCGGCATGGAGGCCAGTCCCACCGGCGGAGAGGCCAGCACCAGCAGGCCTCTGCCAGTGGAGGAGTAGCGCACACCTAGGCAGGTGAGCTCTGCGCAGGACGGCGAGGAAGGGTGGAATGGAGAGGGGCATTTTAGGGCAGGGGAGGGCAGAGATGAGGACATATCAGGCCGCCTAGGAGGAGGGCAGACTTGCTGAAAGAGGCCACCAAATCTTATCCCCCTTCCTGGGCTTGAAAGCCCGACATGGAGTTGCTCGGATTTGCGCCGGCCATTTAGGTGGCGCACATCCGAGTAGCCCCATAGAGGCTGCTGGGGCTCTAGCAGGGTAAAGGGATTAATGTCCCCTTACCTCGAGGAGACCTCCAGGAACCTCTAGCGCTGTGCTGGATACAGTGGAGCCTGCCCTGGCGCTGCTGGATTGCAGCACGGGATTTGAATAGGATTGTGCCGTTAGCCTTTAAAGTGCCACAGGACACCATTGCTTTTGCAATTTGGGGGTATAGTTCGTTGCATAATTTCCCAGATTCCTAGCTTAAGCATCTCTAGAGGAAGGGCTGGGAAATAGAGCTGAAATTGGTATGAGAGGCATTGATGCCTAGGGTATATAGTCATTTCTTTTGACTCTCACTGTTATATCTGATCAAATAGGTTTCGCAGGGATTTTGAAGAACCATCCAAATCTGTAAAACCTGTTTGACCAGAGAGGACGGTGGCTGGCATGAACGTGCACACGATGGGCCACAGTGCTGCTCTTGTGTCATGTTCAAGGCTTCAAAAAAACTCTTGCCTGCCACCCGTCTGCGACTTTGGAAAGCCACTGCCAGTCAGGGATGTGACCATTCTGGGTTTGATGTGTCATTGTCTGGATTTATTTTAAGGCTGCTAAAAAGAGATACTGACAGGTTCATGACCAGCTGGATGACTGACAAAGCAGTGCTCCTTACCATTGCAGATCTTTTGAATGCTGACAACACCCACTTCTGACTGATCCATGGAGGAAATGGTGGAGATGTGCAACTGTGTTTATTTTTATAACATGGTAGCTTTCTATAAAGGCTCTTTCCAGACAGCCGGCAAGACTTTCACCATGGAAACCACTAGGCTTCGCAATTTATTTTTGTAACTGTTGAAGATCCACATCGCCCACCCTCTGAATGCTTACTTAGGAGACAAACTGGAAATTAAACAACAATCAATAGTCCTTCCTTCCCTTATATTAAATTCAACTAAGAGTATCCATGACATTAGATTTTCTCAATCACAACACTATTGTCCCATACATGACACTCCACCTTTTAAGTATGTCACAATCAAGCAGTTTTTATATTTACCTGCAAGCAGTAGTTAATGAGAAAAGAAAAGGGGAGCATCTGAGACTGGCATCTTTCAGAAACCACATCTTTTGGCCTAGAATCCCCAATGTGTGGGGGTGGGCTATAGTCAAGGAGGAGAGAGAGAGAGAGAGAGAGAGAGAGAGAGAGAGAGAGAGAGAGAGAGAGAGAGATTTGGAGTGCCAGAAAAGGCACCATGCATGTGGGATTGGGTGCAGAATTCAGCATTCCGAGAATTTCAGCTTTCGTTTAAAAAAGCAAGTTTCTAGCATGTATACAAAGGTACGTTTAAAAATGTGTGGACGATGCCTGCTGAAATCTCAGAAGGCCAAGATGTCGCTGAAACAAGAATTCCAGCGGTTGGGGGTGCAGCAGCTTCAGTATTCTGCACATGGCAGAGCTCCTTGCCCCTCTCCATGACTAGCAGAATCAGATTTATTTAAATGTGTCTTTTCTTGGTGTTGAGTTTGGATTGCCTGGGTGCCGAACTTTAATGTTTAAAGCAGGAGTACATGTGGCCCCAGCTATGGTTATCCAATGGCCAAGGCTATGTACTTTGCACTTGTTTAGCGCCACACCCTTTCAGATACATGCTGTCATTGGAAGAAGCTTCCAGGGGTTAACTCTGGCTCAGATTAAGCATTACTCATAAGCTGCCCTTAAGAAAATGAAATCAACAACTTTCAAAGAAGACAGTAAGAGGAGCTCTTCCAAATCTTCACAAGACTGAAGAAAGACACTCTCTCTCTCTCTCTCTCTCCCCCCCCCCCGTTATTCGGGTTGGGTTGTTATGCTCCCAATAAGCAGCTTTGGTGGTCATTAAGGGTCCCCACTGTGCTCTGAAATGTACTCATCCAGATAAGCTGTTTACTGCTTTCTGAATGCTGCCACCCCCTTCTCCCATGACCTTAATCATTCTAATAAATCATGCATGTTGGAGAGGGGCTCATTCCCACACTGTTTTTAGACTTGGCTGTGACAAAACAAACCTGGAAGGGCCATCAAATGGGTTTCACCATCTTAACTCACAGCGCAGTCCTATGCATGTCTACTCAGAAGCAAGTCCCATTGTGTTCCATGGAGTTTACTTTCATGAAAGCGTGGGTAGGATCGCAGCCTCAGTTACACATCCTTGACAATTTTCAGCACAATCCTATGCGTGTCTACTCAGAAGTAAGTCCCATTGTGTGTTCAATGGGGCTTGCTCCCAGGAAAGTGCACATAGGATTGCAGCCATAGTTCCTGTCAGGAACTCTGAGCTCAGTTCAGACTCTTGATTCCAGCTGCAAAACATTGACATCTGGATCCTTAGCACTCATGGTAGGGAGGCCTGAGGACATGAACCTGCAAGGGGCCCTTAACCTTTCCCGTTAAGAAAGCCCTTTGGTGAGCGCTAGCCCTTTGGGTTCATGCTTGCACCAGTTCCTCCACTTCTTTCTGTGCATTTTTCACTGTTCTCCAAAGTAGCCGAGATGCCAGGCTAGCAGCTCTGCAGCAGTGAATTAAATGTACTGACACGGTAATAATACACAACAGCACAGATGAACCTGCTAGAGCCAGCCTCCCCTTCTGCAGTGCTGCAATGAATGGGCTCCTTGTGACTTTCACAGAACGGCCACTGCAGCACAACAGAACAGAGAGGTATGTTGCCAAGGCTAATTCATAAGCAAATACATGGGGATGCGAGTCTCCCAAAAAGGCTGGATGAAGGAGGCTCTCTGATGTCCCCGTAATTCTAACTGCTGTGGCAAAGAATAAAACAGTTGTTGTGGAGAGAGCATTCATAGGTATGACCACATTTGTGTACCACAGCTGTTTTTTCCATAGATAGTAGCTCCTACATTTGAAAGCTTATGCCACAGTAAATATCTCGCAGCACAATTCTATGTATGTTTGCTCAGTGTTGGAAAGGTGGGCAACTTCCGTCTGCTGGACACTGAGGGAGGGGGATGTATTGTTTGATTACCTAAGTGAGTCTCTTGTCTTTGACCCCTCTTTGTCTTAAAGAAGGGGCGTGGCCCCAGACCCATTTTCCTTCTCCTTCACCTTCTCACTAATCTCTTCTGCTTCTGACTACTGAAAAGGGAAGATGTGGCAAGCTGCCCTCCAGCAGCCCAGCACCATCTTCCAGCATGCCTCCACGCAGAGAGCCCTAGCTCTAGGAGGGTTCTGTCCTTTAAGTTGAGTATATCCTCTGATCCTAATCAGACGCTGTACATACGTATGAAACCGTGAGTAAACTTCTTTTTGCAACTTCAATCAACTATGCCTAGTTTGTTTTATCTAGCCAAGCAAGCTAAGCAAGTCTGCCACGTGGGTGGGGAGTGATAGCGGAGGAGAGGGGAACGGAGCGACAAATAGCTACCCCTCCCCCTATTCCATCACTCAGAAGCAAGTCCCACTGAGTTCAACAGGGCCAACTCCCAGATAAGTATGCACACAATAGCAGCCCTGGCCTTTAAGTGTTCTTTGTTGCTTTTTTGTTTGTTTGTTAAACCAGACCAATGCAGCCGAATAGGGCACAGAGATGCCATCGCACAAACAGCAGGGAAAGAGTTAAGATTCTCTTCTGTGAGAAGAGAAGGGTGTTGCAGCTCCATCTTCTCTTGACAGGGACTGACAGCAGCTGGCATGAGTTTGCATGTCCCTTAAAGTTGAAATTGAATCCACAAGAAATGTTAATACCATTAGAACCTGAGGGGGGGGGGGGGGAGACAGAATGTTGCAAAGAAATTATTGCTGACTCAGGCAATCAAATGGATCTTGGTACCTTGGAAGGGGAAAACAAGTCATAATGAGACTTAATATTAGTCTGTGACATGGTCTGGGACCAAAATGCAGGCCGATTTTGAGAAATTCTAGAAACAGCCAAATCAGAGCTGCTTGGAATGAAATGTTTGGGACAAATCTACATTACAGTGCATACTTAAACTGTAGTAATCCCCTCTTCTCAGGAAACTCTAGGAATTGTAGTTCTGTTAAGTTTTGGGAATCTAAGGATTCCTAACAGAATTCAAAGTTCTTCACCAACCCCTAATTCTCAGGATTAGAGAATACTGTAATGTGGAGGAAGTAAGGTATCACCATCCAGGATTATGATAGGTTTGGTGGGTCACAAACTGTGCAGGCCTGCTTTCTGGTTATTGTAAAGAATCAACACCCTTGTCGTTTATGGATAGGGAAATCCTGAGTTGCATTCCTCTTGTGTTTTCCTGAGAGTTTTGGATCACAGTGTGTTTGCGGTGCATTGTAGATCCCCCCCATGCTGTATAATACAGTAGCGCCCTGGTATCCGTGGGGGACAGGCTCCTGGGGTCCCCCACAGATGCTGGGAACCTGCGGATAGGGGAAACGCTATCCCCACCGGCCCTGTGCCCCCCCCTGCATGCCCATTACCTTTTTTTCTTTATAGAACTGGCGCCAAGCCCCTGTATTTCTTACGTAACCAAAACGCTATAAGCAGCATGCCTAAAAACAACCCGTGCAGGATGCAGTGTTGCCTATGCCAGCCAAAGTTATGTAGGATTGGGCTGCCCATCTCATTCCTTCACTTCAGCCTTGAACATGCTAACAACCGCTCATAAAGGGTTATCTTCATCTCAGAAGAATGATCTAGTCTGGTGTTAGCAAGCCTTCCAGTTGATGTCTGCAGACAATGTTCAGAGGTAACAGAGTGATAACTTCTCTCATGATTTGGTTCTCCACATTTCAAAGTCAGCAGGCTGAGATACAGCAGAATGACTGTTTTTGAAGGGGGGGGGGAAGGATTCTGGCTGTTATTCACTGAAAAGTTTGTCATATCTGGATGAGCCGGGCTTGTGCCATCCAATACCACCACACACCAGCTACATTTTTGAATGTCTCTATTCAGCCTGCAGCTGTGTGCATTTGTTGATGTAATTGAAAGTCAGGCCAAACAAAAAAAAAAGAGAGAGAGAGAGAGAGAGAGAGAATGTTTTTCAGTTTTGGTTTATGACACTTGGGGACATTTTCTTTCAGATACAAATGCATGTTTGTTTATTACATGTCCAACATCCTGAAAATGTATTCATTCTTTATGAGCAAGCCAGGCTTGGGATCAACAGATACGTTTAGCTCCTAAGTGGGTTGCTGACATCCACATTTTCTGCACAGACATCCCATAGAGAGAGGCAGCTAAGCAATCCTAAGGCAAAAGGCAATTTTATTTGTTGCATTTAGTGTGCCAAATTAATCACTAACATGATAAATGGGAGCCCACATTTTCCCCAGCAATGGTATGTTTGTTTGTATGAATGCATGTCATACATACAATGATGTGGAGAACTCTAAAATGGGGAGGCTTCAGCACTGAGTTTCAGGTATCTGCCCTGCCTGTAACACTTTTGGATTGGACCTGGAGCAGTCCAGGCCCAGGGCAGATTTGAGATTGTTCTCACCTCAGTCCCTGATGTGGCTTTCCCCAGAGACTTTTTGCCACTCCTCTTCTCTATATCTTAGTGAAGATGGGGAGAGGGCTCCAGGGAACACCACCAGGGCATGCATGGACCAAGGGCGTGGATCTGATTTGAGGGTTTTCACACATCTCTGGTTCAGGGAGCCTTCAAATGTGTGGTCTGATTAATCTAGGAAGCAGTGACATGAAAGGGGTAGGTCTTCATCTCCTGCTTTTGGGCTTCCCAGGCCAAAGAAACAGGATGCGGCTGGACAAGAAGGGCCTTTGGCCTCATCCAACAGGACTTCTTCTTATAATCCCCTCCCCCACCACTGTTCCATCCCAGGAGGGCTGTAGGACATGAATCTTCTGAACGTTTAGTTCCACAGTAAAAAGAGTCAATTTAAAGGAACAGGTGGGTGCCTGGAGGTTCTTTCAACCTGCTCCTTGTGGCAGCTGTCTCCGTGCCATGAAGCACAGAGCAGCAGCAATTTACTGGACCAAGAGGTCTCTTGTCTCTGTGCCACCACAAACTCACAGCAGTTTAAATGACCTCCATGGGGTGGTTGTTTTTGTATATTAGCTTATCTGTAGGCAGTGTTTTTCATAGAAGGGCACTTGAAGAACCCCTGGTATATTTCCACACTATGTAATTTATCATAATTACCACATTCCTGGTTGGACAGATAATGGATAATAACATAAGCTTTGAACGCTAATTCTGTGTGCTATTTAACACTATAAAGGTGAAAGGTAAATGTTTTGCAGTGGGAGGTTCATGCTTAGAATGCTTGTTGCCGAATGAATGTCTGCCCAAACGTTAATTGACATTGCAAATCATCTGTGCCTCAGTGATTAACACAGGCACTAGCTAACAAACTTCAGAAAAGCAAAAACTAAGGAGTCACTGGAGCTTTAGGTGCAGAGGAAAGGATGAAAAATTAAACCTATGCTAATTAACTATGCAAATTGCAGTAGATGTCTAGAAGTCTAGAAGACTGAAAGCAAAGAAGTGAACCAACACATCATCCCTTGAAGCAAGTAAGTTATGCCCACTGCCCGAGTGATTCATAAGAGCTGGTATCTTCTTCTTTTACCCAATGGTGAATAGAGACGCCCATTGAGGGTCGTGTCAGATGTCACTTAACCACTGAGAAAGTCATCACAACAACATATGGAAGGCTAGTACACACCCTGATCTTGCCCATTTTTTTACTAGCTTGCTAATCAAAATGTTGTGGGGAGCCATGTCGAATGCTTTACTGAAATCAAGATAAATTACATCCACGCCATTCCCACCATCCACTGAGCTAGTAACCTGATCAAAAAAAGAGATGTGGTTTGTCTGGCAAGGCTAATTTTTGTCAAGTCCATGTTGGCTTCTAGTAATCACTGCATTGATATCCAGATGAGTACTATTTTCTGATATCCTTCCTGGTATTGAAATCAGGCTGATAGGCCTGTAATTTCCCAGGTCTTCCTTTCCCCCCTTTTTGAAGATTGGGACAACATTAGCCTGTCTGCAGTCTTGTGGCATCTCTCCCATCTTCCAGGATTTCTCAAATAATTTGAGAATTCAAAAAATTGAATTTGGACCACGGACGGAGTTTACTGGATGTATTTATTGATATGGATGGAGATTCAAGGCCATGAATTGGGTGCAGCACGCACACAGATTGAGGCCAAGGTGTGCTAAAGATGGGGGGAATTTCTTCTCTCACAAGGAATTTGTTTTAGAGCTTTGTTCAGTGACCATCTTGGCCTTGTACAAATTGCTTGTTCTAGTTCCATGAACATTCTTCCCTTGGAGAGTTGCCTCTCATTCTTCATACCCTTGGCAATTGTTGAAGGAGAACTATTTGGCTTATGAAAGCATCGGTGACTTTTAACTCTTGGGAGATTTTTGCCAATATAGGAGGGTGAGGAGGGGGAGGGGACTACAAGTTGAACTGAAGAAACATCTCTTTGATTTCACAAGCATGGAATGTTAACATTATATACCAGCTGCTGTGCGCCCTCCCCCCCTCCAAAAATAACTGAAGGGCTCTGGTATGAATTAACTAAGTACTAAAGGTCACTGACTGTACATAATCCTGATGGCAAATTGAGATGCACATCTATTGCCTTGTTCAGACAAAGAGGCTGACAACGATGGAAGCCTGCAGGTGTTTCTTCCCAATGATCTTCTCCTTTCGGGCAGCATTATTCAAGACTCCCCAGTCCTGTCCCTCACTAAGTCTGTGGGGCTTTGCTTCTTCTGCACTGTAGAAAGTCTCGGCTTGAGTTAGTATCTACAGCCTTTCTTCCTTCTGTGGAATAAAATGCCTAACAGCGCAATCCTATCCAACGAACACCACCAGTGTAACCAGCGGGGGAGGGCAGTGTGGGAGACTTTGGAGGGGAGGGGAAATTTAAATCCCCTTTGAATCCCCCTTTGGAGAGGATTTGAATCCCCTTTCTGTTCTGGGGCCTCCCATTCTCGTTGCACCGGTGGTGTTAAGTTGGATAGGATTGCGCTGTAAATTACTGAATGTGAAGTGTAGGGGTACTGTGCAAGAATGATCCTTACCGTCTATTGCTGAGCTGCCATTGTTAGTGCATTTCAGTGAGATGTTGACCTCATGGCAGGAAATGAATAAGCAAGTGAGATCTTCTTTCAGCAGAGCAGAAGAAAAGGGGAGGAGACAAAGGAGAAAGGTTAATGGTCAATCACTTCTTCACCTGTTAAAAACCTTAATGCATTTTTTTCTCTGAATATGATATGGCACTAAAGACTTGCAGCCCAGAATCTGAATGGTTATGCTGAATGCACACAGTATATAAAAACAGCACACAATTTATCCTGTCCTTATGCACTGTGTTAGGGTATCCCACATCCATCTCCTATGTTCTCAGTTCCCTTGAGCACCATGGTCCTCAGACCCCTTCTTCTGCAGCATACAATTATTCATCGATTCTGCGAGGCTTTACCTTCACCCATATACTGATCTTCACATCCTTCCTAGAGTTGCACAGATTTTCAACATTCATTGACTGTCTACCAGGGTTGGGGACTCGGGTCGCGGGACTCATTCTCAAGTTCAACTTAAGCCGCTGCTGTGACTTGACTCGGACTCAGGTCTCACAAGCTACTGACTTCGACTCGACTCACAACTTGGCCCCTTTTCGGTCGAGTCGCGATTTGAGTCACCAAGGGGCAATAGAGAGTTTTTAAAATATTTTTTAAAATCTTGTTTTTACCTTTGGGCGCCTTTGCACGCCAAACTGCTGTGTTTTCTTGCTTTTACAAAGTGAAATCGTGCTGCAGGAGGCACTTCCTGGTTGCGCGATTCCTCCCTCCCTTCCCCTAAGGTCTCCCCAGAATGCATTGCACGACTCGAAATGAGACTCACGAGATTTAATGTTGAATAACCTGTGACCTCACAGCAGGCAACTGATGGCTAGGGGGCAGGCAGTTTTTCTGTTTTGCCCTAATAGCAAATTCCCCAGCTCTGTGAAAATAACTTATCTGACACAATGGGACATCTATTCAATAAATACCCCCCCCCATCCATTCCAACCACTGATGTCCTGTGGGTGTGACTACAGGAAGGAATACAGGGAGGGATGAATTCAAGGTGTTCTGTGCATAGCCTCCTCTCTCCAGCTTCTCTTCCAGTGCAACTCAGCATTTGAAAAACATTCTCTCTCCCTTTTCTGTCCCTGTGGTGCACTGATTTGAATGTAATTGGTAACAGTACATGTTCCTTATTTTCTATTTAGCTAGCAGTGGCAGTGATTCTGACCATGGCATGGGACAGTTTAAACAGAAATGATACATGCGCTGCAGTCCTTCCTGTATCATGTCAGAATTCAGGCCTGGAAACTGTGTGCTTGAATGATTCCTCATGTATGACACATAGGTAAAGGTATCCCCTGCTCGAAAGCCAGTCGTGTCCGACTCTAGGGTGCTCATCTCCGTTTCTAAGGCTGTAGAGCCAGCGCTGTCCGAAGACGCTTCCGTGGTCATGTGGCCGGCGTGACTAACAGAACACTGTGACCTTCCCGCTGCAGCGGTACCTATTTATCTGCTTGCAATTTCTTGCTTTCGAACTGCTAGGTTGGCAGGAGCTGGGACGGGAGACGGGAGCTCACTCCATCACGCAGCACTCGGGTCTCAAACTGCTGTCCTACCGACCTTCCGGTCTGCAGTTCAGCATCTTAACCACTAAGCCACTGTGGCCCCATAACACATACATGTGCAAAAATCTTCTCTGCAAAATGAGTTAGCACATCAGGGCGAAGGTCAGGCTAAAACCTTTCCCCCGTCATGTTTCCTTTCCATTGGTGAGGGGTTCTAGCTCCTGAAAGTTGTTTGGTTCTGCCCAGGTCATCAATGTGGCTGTCCAGTATTGGGAGGGAAGTTCCCCCCTCCCAATTTCCACAGCATTTTGCAAATACCTATAAGGTCACTTTGCGGCATCCGAAAATTTCAATCAAGCTTAGGTTCATAAGATTGTTGCAAGGATAGAGTGAGATTACATGCGCCACCTGAGCTCCTTGGAGAAAGATGGGCAAGATACAAATGGGATAAGTAAATAGAAGCATCAAACAATTGGATTTCTCCCCCCAATTCAAAACCAAAGCAGGAACAAGATATTCCTATTTGTAAGGATTCTTCAGTGTGATGATGAGTTTTTTACAGCCCATTCCAACCCAACTCCTCTCCAAGTCAGGCATAAGTGTGGCCTAAGTGCAGCCTAAGTTAGGCAGAAGTTATGCCTGAGGTAGGTCAGAGTTATGCCTGAGTTAGGCAGGCTGCAGTTTCTGTGGCCCAGCACCACCCCAGGATCCAGGCAACACTTACCTCCCAGGCAGGCAGGCTCTTCTGCAGGCTCCGTGTCTGACTCAGGCATGTGCAGGCCTCTGTCTGCATGTGTCAGCGTCCAGCCATGGCAGCTGCCGCAGGGTCTGTCGCAGCCCGGTCGCAAAGGGGCTGACCGCAGGCAGGGGGGTTGCGCCAGTCATGTGGTGGGCGCAGGGCAGGTGACAGGTGAGCGAGGTGCCTGAGCCCAGCCGCCACAGGGCACCCTGTGCATCAGCCACCTGCTGCAGGGGAGAGTGGCCGTCCCCTCCCTCCTGCAGAAGGTGATGCCACCCCCAAGCCACGTTGAGGCTGCACTGGGGGGTGAGCGGGGGAGGGAAGGGAAGGGGAGGGGGGTGGGAACGTCACACACAAGGGGGGTCTCATGAGGACTGGAACTGCCTCTGACATGACTCGCCCGTGCGCTGCCTGAAGCCCTGGGCCTCCAAGGCTGGGGCAGTGCCCACAAAGAAGGCATCCTGGCGTGCCTGCTGCTCTGTGCCCCGGCCAAGACCAAGAGATGCCTTGGGCTTGTCTGCTGCGAGCGTGAAGGGCTCACACAGCTCATCACACCCCCAGATGGGGCGACGACGGCGCCCCACGGCAGGCGCTCTAGCAGGGTGGGGGGTGGCCAGCAGCCATCATCAGGGAGTGGGAGGAGAGGCAGACACACAGGCAGGCAGACAGGGGGTGCTGGAGAGGGGCATGGGTGGGTCAGAGACAGACAGACAGACAAACAAGGCTGGTGGGAGACAGATTCCGAGAGAGGGGTCTGCAGAGACGGATAGGGACACAGGGGGCGCTCCGCAGATGAAGGTGATGCATAAACAGGCGCCTCTTATGCAGACAGACTTTGGGCGGAAGTGGCTGCATTACGGGCGGACCTTCGACGGAGGCGCCTTCATTACGGGCGGACCTTCGACGGAAGCGCCTTCATTACGGGCGGACCTTCGACGGAAGCGCCTGCGTTAGGGGCGGACGCCCTGGCTGTCACTGTTTGCCTGCCTGAGAGGCGCCCCTGACTCCCCCCTCCCCTCTGTGCCATGGGGGTCACGCAGCACCCCTGCTGGGTTCTCCCAGGGAAGGCCGTGGCAGTCCCTGGATGGGACTCATGTAGGGGCTTCAGTGCTGGGGGCTGTCTGTGTGTGGGGGGCAATGCTTGTGTAAACACTGGGCACATATGTTTCACTGGGGCTCTGCCCGAGAGGCATCTTTATTCTGGAACGTTAGCAGAGATGGCCAGGCGAGGCTGCCAGGAGTAGTCACAGCAGCCAATCAGAAAGCAGCAGCAGAACACCTGCCCCCATGGACCTGGACATGCAGGCTCTTCCCCTGTGGAACCACAGCCTGCTCCATAGAAAGGGGAGGGGCAGCAAGTAGGACAGCCAGGGAGGTGGAACAGCAGCAGCACCGGCAGCTGAGGAGGGTTGCAGGGCTGGCTCCCTGACCTCTGGCAGCATCGAGGCAGACAACAGTGCGGCAACCAGACTGCAGGCCCAAGGGTGATCCCAGGAAGGTAGGTGGTAGTGGACGTTCCTGGGGAGACAAAAAACAAGGGGAGTTACATGTCAGCTGGTATGTGGAAGCAGTCACCATTGAAGACAAGCCAGTGTGTCGGTTGCAAAAGCCTGCAGGGAGAGAAATAAAACACAGCTGATAGGTGTGACACACATAGCATGGTCTGAGCTGCTTACCTGGGTGAAAGGAGAGCATGATCCTGTAAGGGGAAAGGGTCAAAGAGAGAGACAACAACACAACTTGGGGGTCACAACCATGGCAAACCTAGCAATACTGACCTGTCATTAGACCCTGTGGAGAAAAGGGGGGGGGGAACAGCTGGTGTCTACATAAGGCTAACAGTTCCACACTTGTGGCATTGTCTGCTCACATGACTACAGGCAGCAATCAGACACAACAGTGCTAAAGAGGCATGTATCCTATATATCATAGCAGGCAGCTATGAGACAACACATTGGTAAAGAGGCATATCATAGCAGGCTATGCAGGCAGCTATGAGACAACACATTGGTAGAGAGGCATGTCATGGCAGGCTATGGAGGCAGCTCTGAGACAACACATTGGTAGAGAGGCATGTCATGGCAGGCTATGGAGGCAGCTCTGAGACAAGACATTGGTAGAGAGGCATGTCATGGCAGGCTATGGAGGCAGCTCTGAGACAAGACATTGGTAGAGAGGCATATCATGGCAGGCTATGCAGACAGCTATGAGACAACACATTGGTAGAGAGGCATGTCATGGCAGGCTATGCAGACAGCTATGAGACAACACATTGGTAAAGAGGCATGTATCCTTCCTATATTTCTAAATGCAAAGAGGCAGCAGTCAGACCACATGTCAGCACAAACCCTGCTCTTACCTGCTGGTGTTGTTGCCTGGGGGGGGGGAAGAGGGGCTGGAAGAAAGACATGGGTTAGCAAACACTTCCATGGAGGCAGCTGCCCAGGCACAGCTGTAAACAGGTTGGCCACAGCCAGAACAGCCCTCTCTGCCCTAGAGGGAGGCAGAGAGGAGAAGAGAGAAGTGGGGTGTTTGTGAATTTTGCCCTCCACCAACAAAGTCCCACTTTGTGGCTATGAGGGACAGACCCCCACGCCACGTGCTCAGAGAGAGAGAGAGTGACTGGAGGTCTGGGGCTGGGCTTTTGTGGGAATGAGGCTGGGTGGGGCTGGGTGCTGATAGGCTCCCTATCTTAGGCATAACTCTGTCGGTTTCCAGACCTAGCAGGCCCAACTCCGTCCTAACTCTGACCTAACTCAGGAGTAGGGTGTTAGAAATTTTCAGGAGAGGGCTGGCTTAGGTAAGGTAAAATGGCTCCTATGGGTCTCCTCGAATTTGGGTCCACCTTTTTGGTTGACCTAAATTTTGTGTCAGCATTTGTGTTGGAGGGGGCGTGTCTGTGCTTGCCAGGGTCTGGAATCCAACGTTAATTGGTTGCCGCCCCCGTTACACCCACGGTCCGCCCATGTTCCGCCCACTTTTAGGTCAACTTTAGGTCTGACTTGTGCTGCTTAGCCCTTGGGTTGGAATGGGCTGTTCTTAGTCCGTTGGTCGTAACTTTGCCCTAACTTTGCCCTAAATGGTTGCATTCCAGACCTAACTTTGACCTAAATGACTTAGGCTGACTTTAGGTCTGACTTGGGCTGCTTAGCACTTGGGTTGGAATGGGCTGCTAGTTGCTAGACAGTGTGTGAACTTTGGCCATCCCTTTCCTTTGGGGAGGCATGTTTAAGGCATTCTCCCCTCCTGCCCTTTCAAGAGCAAAATGTACTTTGTGGAGCCTGATCCTATGCATGCTTACTCAGAAGAAGGTCCGCTGTGTTCAGTGGGCTTTACTCACAGGTAATTTTCATATGACTGCTGCCCTAAAATGACTGTAACTGCATTTTGCAAATCCTCCAGTCAGCAATCCCCAAAGGCTCCTTCAGGCATATAGTATTTCTGAGCAGGGAAGCAGATTTATCAGGATTGCAGCAACACACACACAAAACAACTTCCAAGACTGCTGTAATCCTTTAAAATAATAGTAGTAAAAAAAGATTAAGATTATTTAAAAAAAAAAAAAAACATCCCAGGGAAGCATCTCAGACAACTGTTGTGCATGGCAGTGCCTGGATCGTTCCCAGGAACCCATGACAAGAATGATGTTTAAAAAAAAATCTGAGTCATCCTACTACACCTTTTGCAGAGTGCTGACCTGATGCTGCTCTTCAGCATTGGTCAAAACTGCCAGACTGACCTAAGAGGGCTAGCTTAGGCATAGCCGGAAAAAAAAATGATGCAAGCTTGCCATCTAGTGGTTTATTGAGGCCATGCAGAAATTGCAAGAGTAGGATGACTATGCTAAAAAATAATAAGCATGATCACTTGGGACCGTTTCACATGCCTAGTTTCTTGCCTCTCACATCTACAAAGATAAACAACTGCACAGAGACGAATTAGTGTGTACCAAGCAGTATCCGTATTCAGCAGCCATACAGTACAGCCATGATAGGGGGGGGGGGTCGGATTTCTGTGTGCAATATGGCAAGAAATGCACAGCAAGGGATGAAGATCTGTTCTATTTGTTGCTTTCATATATATATCTTACAACAACCAGAAATGGAAGTGCTCCAGATGAATAATCAATGAGGCAGCAACAGGGGTGGGGGAAGGTGGAACAAAGCAGTGCTGGGGGTGAGGGGAGAACAGATCGGCTCCAGGAATGGGGTGGGTTCAGTGGCAGCCGCCGAATTCTAGCCATCTTCCCGGACCCAATCCTGCAACCCAGATCCACACGGTAATTTCACCAGAGCAGGTCTGAGTAGACCCCTCCACACTGCAGAGTCTTACTCCCATGTAAGGGAACAAATGTTCCCTTATGCAGAGGAAACCTCTGCAACTGCCCCCCCCCAGGATGCCACAGAAGTCATTTTGGTGTTGCTACATTGGTGTTGGGGAAGGACAGAATTGGGCCCTTAGTGTCTCAGTAAGTTTTTCACGGCGCCCCTAGGCCAAGAGAAATGCCTTGAAAATTTAAAATATCCCACGATGTCCCGTGAGTTCACTGTGGCACCCCAGGGTGCTGCAGCGCACAGTATGGAAACCGTGACTCTAAATACCGTATTGGTCTGAGTATAAGACTCACTTTTTTCCTCCTAATTTAAGTTTTTAAACTAGGGGTGCGTCTTATAATCAGGCTGTTGCAATTTAATGCCAGTGATTTAATTTTTTTTAATCGCACCAAACATTAAGGGTGCGTCTTATAATCTGGTGCGTCTTATACTCGAGACAATACGGTATTTAATATCAAGAAATACTTGAGCCTGTCAGGATTGAGGTGGTCTATGCTGACTTCAGTCACTTGCTAAAGTGTGATTGCTTCTCATGACAAATCCAGAGGTTTGACAGAACTGCAAAAGGTTTTCAATGCAAGGCTGATTTGATGGAACACACCAAATATGGAGAAAAGGTTGGGTCATTTCATAGGTACACAGGTTTGCCACCAACTACGTAATATTTCACAGATTGCCACAGCCAGTCCTGCCTTCCTGACACATGTATTTGCATGATATCTGTGTTGTTTTATACTTTGTATTTTAAGTGTACATTTAAAATATGTTAGCTAAATACTTATAAAATACAATGTGCGAAGCAGCTCTTTTTACATAGTATCCTGGAGCAAGCTGGCACTTTGGCATCAGAAATGCACAATGCTTAAATGCACCTGCAAAAATGTGCAGATGTGGTTTTTGTTCGTAATGCCTTCTCTGTGTCCATTCCCCACTTGCTCTGTGCACACATGAACCCATTCACAGTACTCACACATCCCATTCACACACTACTCCCTCTATACACACAGATACCTATTCAGATTACTCAGAGCTATCTCCTCTCTTCCCTCCCCCCTTTCTACTAAACAAATCTGTCTGTTCAGCCTTGTCTGCTACCCTTTCAAAAACAAACAAAAACCTCCTGAGTAGTTGGAATGTTAGTCAAACACAACACCTAGGCAGCTGAATCAATGGCAGAGAGTAAAAAAGAGAGAGATAATCTAGGACAGTGGTTCTCAAATTGTGGGTCACAACCCACCATAAGAACTGAAAGATGCCTCCTGCCCCCTTAAGGGGTGGGGACAGCATGGCAGCAGTGGCGGCAATCCCAGGGATCGCCACCGCCACCGCCTAAAAAGCCCCCGAAACAGCTGTTTTTGTACTTACCGAGGTTTGGGGACCTTCGGGGAGGTTTTTGTGAGAACCGGAAGCATCCAAAAATGGCTGTTTTCCAGCGATCCGAAGATCGGGGAGGCCTGCTGAGGGTTACACAGGCCTCCCCCAAGCCCCCCAAGCCCTGATAAGTACAAAAACAGCTGTTTCGGAGGCTTTTTTGGTGATGATCCCCGAGATCGTTGCCACTGCTGGCCACACCTCCGCAAACACTCAAGAGTACTCCCCACTTTGCAGGGAGAACTTTGAGAAATGCTGAAATTACTTTGTGGTACCTACTTCCATGTTAGGGTTTCTTACATATTATACTATCCATGAAGACTTCATGGGGTGTGTGGGAAATGACTTATGTTGTCCCACATAAATCAATTTGGACTACACCAGTGTGAGCAATCTGTGAACCAACATCTGAATTCCAAGTGAATATTTTTAGTCTATGCTTGAGATAATATAGTACTATATTTTTGTTCATTTAGTATCACACATACACATACCTAGATCCCACAATGTGGCTAACCCGACTAATGGGGCAATCTTGTGTAATATTAGACTGGCGGAGCAGTCGCTCCGCCAGTCTAAGGTGTCGCAAACGTGCCTTATGGCACATTTGCAGCACTAGGAGAGTAAGCAGCGCTGGCAGAGAAGCCTGCACTGCTCCTCCGGTGCTGCAGAATGGAGCAGCACCATGGCAGACAGGTAAGGCCCCACTGGGACGTGGAGGGGTGGATTGGAGGATTGGGTCTGAGAAAGGGGAGGGATCGGCAGAGGAGGACTCCACCATATTCTATCCCCCTTCCCAGGCCTGTAGGGCCTTACACTCCTGAATGTACGCCAGCGAAAACCCTGGCATGCATTCATGCCAACAGTGCCCAACAGTGCCTGTGATAGTTGGCACAACAAGAAGGATATCACATGTTATGCTGGGGAGAGGAACTTTGCATACATGTTTCGAATTCTTGATATCTTGGAGTGGAGTGGGAGTCTGAACACATCATTTCTTATCCACGGTTTCAAGTATCCACGGAGGGGCCTGGAGTGATTGAGTGGCAGGACCCAGGAAGGGGGAGGGATCCTCGGCAGCGTGCTCTGCCAAATCCTATCCCCTTTCTCAGGTCTGACCGCCATTACATGGGCCTTCCGGATTTGCGCTGGCTATTTTGCTGGCGCACATCTGAGGAGACCTATTGGGGTGGCTGGGCCATTACTCGGGGTTAAGGGACAGATGTCCCTTTACCCTGATGAGGCCTCCACCGGCTCTGGCCTGATCCTGGATAGGATCCGGCGCAGTATGCTTTTGCATGCTGCGGTGGCCCTAGACAGGATTGGGCTGTTAGTTGGCTCAAGAATGGGCCACTCTTGACGACATCTCAGTGGGAGCTCTATAATTTTCCTGGCTTTGTTGCCTAGATGTGCAAAAACAAGGGAGTGGGGTGGGGAATCCAAGCAGCTGCTGGCAGGCCCACAGTATATGGCTGGTAGATGACATTTGGCATATTGGCTTGGTGGGTCACAAGCTTCAAAGTCCCACTTTAGGAGCTGGCTCATACATGTATGTTCATCTGTTGTTACTGCCATATTAAGTGATACTGTAACCTGTATGCATGAGTGACCCATCACAAACTGTTCATCATCATCACACACAATAAAATCTTCATGCCACCTCAACCTCACCTCAAATGGACTCCTCAGCAGAGTCAGTTTACATGTTCAGTTGTGGATTGTCAAGTGTTTAGTAATTAAGCCATGGGGGGACGCCTACTGCACAAGGAGACCGACACTTAGTATTCTTGTGCTTGGAAGAGTTCATTACTGTTAAGAGCAATGGCTCATTTTTCCAATGTGTTTCACTAAACAGCACAAAACATTTTACCAGACTGAAGCATTTATCTACAATCCTGAGAGCACATTGCTTTCTTTCTGAGTGGTCCTCAGCTTGATTGCATGCAAATGTACAAGAAAATTTTCCATTCTACCTGCTTGGTGGACCATCTCTGCGGTCTAGTTACTCCATGTTTATTTAGGACACAAGTATTCAGACTTCAAATTATCCTCCCAAAGACAATTTATACATAGTCACAAGGAGATAACAGAAGGAGGGAGAGAAGTGGAGACAGGGTAAACAGGGGAAGAATATACAGGTGCCCCCCCGTATCCACGGATTCGTTATCCACGGTTTCAGTTATCCACGAATCGCGGGGACCCCTCCCAGGCTTTTACTTTTTTCCCAGTAAGCTTTGTTTCTTCCTTAAAGAAACAGAGAAGCAGCCTCAGGCTGCTTATTACAGGCAAGTAGAACGAGACTAAGTCCTAGAGAGGCTCTGCAAGGTTAGCAGAAACCTTGCAGAGCCTCTCTAGGACTTAGTCTCGTTCTACTTGCCTGCAATGGAGGCTGCTTCTCTGTTTGTTTTAAGGAAGAAACAAAGCTTGCTGAAAGAAAAATAAGAGCTGGGGGGCGCGCACGCCTGCCAGCAGGGGAGGCAGGGCAGGGGCCCCTCAAGAAACCATGGAGGGGGTGTTCGCTCTTATCCACGGTTTCAAGTATCCACGGAGGGGCCTGGAACATATCCCCAGCGGATATGGGGGGAGTACTGTATAGTATAATACAGTAGTAATGAATGATGATGATGATGACTTGCAAATAGCCAGACAACTGGATGATCAGAGAGAGAGAGAGAGGAGTAAAAGTGACTTCCAAGTGATCAGGCAGGGATACACCTTCATTCTTTTTTCTTTTAGGTAACAACTGACTAATACAGGTGTGGGCAGGTAATTGAGCAAAACACATTTAATAACTTTTGTGCATGTATTTGTATGGTAATGATAGTTTATTTCAGTTGAAATCAAGCAGTTCTCTTGCAAGTAGTTTTCATGTTTTGCAAAGAGATTTCAAAAACAACCACCACCACCACCCAGAGTGGGAACTTTGAATTTGGCAGAATAGTGAAAGTTGCCTGTAAGAAAAGGAGCAGAAAGAACCGAGGATCAAAAGAAAAGCTCCCATGATTGCAGCAGGCTTTGGGGGATGTCTCTTTATCTATGTGATGTGCCAGGTTTCATCCTCACACAGAGCAAATGTGGAGATGGAGGAAAGGCACACTGCCAGGCAGTGGAGGGAAAAAAAAAACACACAGCTACAGTTGACATCCATTTTGTTGTAGGAGGAGGAATAATAGACCTTTTCAGGTTTTTGTGTTGTTTTTGGATGAAGCAGAGTGTGGGGGCTTGGGGAGTGCAAGGATGTGGTGGTGAACTTCAAACAGGAAGCAAATGATGTACTGAAAAGTCACATTTTAATTGTATAAATATGAAATAACATGAGCATAACAAAGGAACGCCATCAGCATCCAAGAGAAATAAAAGAGCAGGCTTCAGCGACGGAAAATCCCAGCACTGCTGACATAAAACCTGGTTCAGCTGAGCTTTAAGGATGTGCTTAAAAATTTAGCCATTCGAGTTCTTGTTTACATAATCAAGACTCAGGTTGTTAAGAAGTATATATCCCTTCTGCACAGGCAAGGAATTCCAAGGTGTTTCAGCCACATGCTGACAATCCAGGAGTCATTCTCAGGTCACTACATTTCTCTAGGGGAATTGCAAACTCCAGCCTCATAGATAGCAGCTCTGCTATCACTTACAGAAATCCCTTATCATGGAACAAATGAACGACAGGTCAAGAGCTCCTTATTGAGATTGTTGTTGCCTCTCAGTTCACATCTCCATCCAATTCACCTCTTGAATATATAAGCAAGTCAGAGGTTAAGATGATCCAGGGAAATCCCTGGAAAGCTGAATCTGTAAATAGTCACCGAATGGGTGATCGTATTTCATTTCCAGCACACACACGGGGTGCGTTCACACACAAAAAAGTTAATAAAGTATTTCGTTTCTAGCAGGTTAGATTTGACGGTTCCCAAACACTTACTGGCAATCCCTGGCCCCGGATTCTTCAACTGAAAAAACACGATAAAAAACAGACTGCTCTGACTGAACCCCCAACATCTAGTCCACACAAGCATGTGCAACACTTTTGTGGTCCACTATCCAATGGATGGGAATTTGCTTGAATGAAATAGGCATCACAGACCAAACAAACAATACTGACAGAACTTCCCTATCATTTCATATCACCTCATACAGAATGATTTGATGTAATGAGAATGTAGAAACTAATCAGGTTTCTGCTTGCTGAGCTCCAACCCTACTGGTACATTGTTATTCATTCTGCTCCTTTCCTAAAAGAGTTCCTTGATGCTATCCCACACAGCTCTGCCTTGCAGGGTAAACTAATTTGGATGTACAAAGCTGTAAAGAACCAAAGAATACATTTGCTGGATTTAGAATCTGCTAACAAACTTGGGTTCTCAAACAACAATTGTAAAAACAAAAATCTTGGTACCGTTATTCAGAAGTAGCATTCAACCTGACTGCTAGAAAATAAACCAGGTTTCAGTGACTTCTTAAAAAATGTCTGTTGTGAATACCTGTCTCAGATTCTGGGACCTGACATGCGAAACTCATGGTGTGACATTGGAACCCATTTTAGTAAACCACCTGGAACTGTGTATGTGCAAGCCTCAGATCCCTCCTCAGGACCAGAAAAGAATTGGGGTCTGCACCATCCAGCAGACCCTGGAAAGCTTCTCGATTGGCCACGCCTTGGATAAATATTAGGAGGTTGGCCTTTTTCCACTCCCTGCTGGTTGATGGACAGTCGTCTGCCTGCTTCCCCTTTCATAGTCAAAAGAGCAGTGTTTCCTGCTTACTGGGCTTCAGCCTCCAGTTTCCTTAAATGCCAGCTCTAGCACCACTGGCTAGAGAATATGTACTTCAGGTCTAGATCAGGTATGGCGAATCACAGACCCAGCCAGGTCCATATCATACCCAAGAATTTTGTCTTAATTTCTACCCATGCACCAAGATGACAGCTAAATTTTTGATGCCGACTCCTACCCAAAATTTGATTCTGGCACCTAAGGATCGAAAAGGGTTTCCAGGCACGTCCAATGCCAAACACTGAAGCCTTTTCACAGACACTCCATGAATGTTTTCAAACATCAGCCATTGTTGATGTGAAACTAGACCTCCTTCCTTAAGTAAACCAAGAGACGTGAGATTCACAGGAAACCAACATTGGGTGAGGAGGCATACAGATATTCTGTGGAACTGTACACATGAAGGACAACGGGAAACAAACAGCCCACGTGACTATAAAGCCAAGCTGCATTGATTCAGTAGCTGCAAACCCTGCCTTGTTTGGGTCTGTTCACAGTTTAATTTTTTGCTTGTCCTCCAAGAAGCTTAAACATAAAAGTTAAGTATCACCCTTCACAGTAAAGCCGGAAAGAAGAGCAGAAGAAAAATCTATACTGGAATGAGTTCAACGGGAAGGATACTCTTAGAGTGGTAATTTTCTGTAGACTTTTTTTTTTCAGTATATTGCAACATATCATTACTCTGGTTTTATCCTTTTCCATTTGGCAAAGTCTGACCCCGTTTTCCTCTCCATTCCTCACAGAGCAAAAAAGCAAATGTGGCTCCATTTCATATAGTTTTAAACCCTGCCAACAGCAATAATAAATAACTGAAGAGTCTTACAATTGGTTTAGCTTACCCAAAACTTAAAAAAAAATTTTTTTAAATGCACACAACAGGCCCAAACCTTCAAGGATAGTGCCAGGAAAATTACATTTTTGGGCTCCTCTTGTAGTAAAATAGACAGAATGATAAAACTTTCAAGAAGTAGTAGTCTACAGAAAGGGAATGCTTTTCGATAGATACACCAATCCTTTTAAAAACATAGCTAAAAATACAGGTCCAGATAAATTGTGGGCATTATTATTATTATTATTATTATTATTATTTATTAATAATTCATCAATATACATAGTGCTTTATAGAGTAATTATATAATATTATTCTCCAGATCAGCCCTACTGAAATTTAGATTGTATTCTTCTTGGGGGAGGGACCTACTTTTTTTTTAAAGAGTTGTTGGTTTGCAGCCCAGAGATCTGCAGTATACTTTTTTATTTCTTGGTGCAGCAGTACATGAGACAGCCATAGCTTTTCTCACTCATTCCTATCAGCTGCCCCATCATCCCACCTGCTGGAATGAGCAGGACTCTGACAGAGGACAAGAGAAAATGCAGCTGTCTCATTTCCTTCAGTGGCAGGATATTTAAAGGTACAGTGGAGCTCTCTCAGCAGTACTCTGGCAATTCAAATTAATGTCGAAGCAGATGACAGAGGTGCTTGCCTTTGTGAGCTTAAAATCTAAATTTCAATGTTGGGGATTTGGAGACTGTAGTAGATCTGTGGGAGCTACTGGTAAGTCTTCCCCCCCAATAATTTGGCATTGCAGCTTTTATCAATGGCACTGAGTAAGGTAGGTAAAATCTATTCTACTGATAGATTTTCTTGGTGGCAGGGAAACCAATGAAAACACTGTTCTTCCGCTTCAAACAGGGCACTCTATGAAAAATAGTTCTACAGTCAGGAAAACTACATTTGTAGGTTTGAATCCATGGACGTAGTAGCATTTTAGGAACTACATTTGCTGGGAGTATTTCTGGACAGACGTGTGTGGCCACTGCATTATCTTTAGTGTAGCAAGAAGATTGTGAGGAAGATTGAGGTCCTCCATAAACATTCAGAGAACTTCCAACACTTCATGAAAAGCTAGATTTCAAGAAAAAAGAGCCCCTTTTGCATATGAATGTTTAGAGATATTCTTCTTAAATAAGTTATTTGCATGCACATACAGTGTGTGTGATTTTTCTGGTAAATCTCCTCCCATCTCACACACTCCTAGCTTACTCTGAAAGCATACTAGCTTGTATTAGCTACCACTTATGTTGAGCCTGAGGCCGTAGTTTAATGTTATATCCACAAGCCTCTGATTTACATAGTCCCTCCTCCCTCTGCATACCTGAACTTATTTCCTGGTTCTCAGTGAACCATAGTTGGATGTTTTGTCCAGAGCCTGGAGGTGGTCAGTTAGGACAGAAGTACATGATACACTTGCAATCTTATGTTCTTAAAGATGAGTCTGCCAGTTTACATGAATGCAAGGTCAGAAGATATTTGTGGGGGGGGGGAATGAATAAGGGAGGAACTGTTTAACACCCACACCTGCTGATTCTCTCCATATACCTGTCCAGACCACAGCTGGCTTATTCTAAATTTGGAGCTTAGCTGGGGAAATAACAGTCAAAACTAACTAGGAGATATATTTGCAGGGGAGAATTGGTGGGCACAGAAGGAATAAACACCCCTCCCAGCCCTTGATTGCCCCCTGCAGCAGGGGGCAAAAGGGCTGGGAGGGGTGTTGCAAATGCCAACAACCCTAGTTCTACATTAGCATGACAAGGGTTGGTAAGTAACTGTGTGTTTTCCTTGTAACTCGTAGTCCAGCCCTTAATGGAAGAAAAAGCAGCTGACAAATGTTCCCTTTAAAAAAATGCAATGTGTTTATTATTGTTGATTATGTGTTTTCTGTGATTCTGCAACCTAAATGTCATACATCTTGTCTGTATTTCTTTGTTTAATAATTTGGCAGCGACCATTTAGGATGCAAAGTTTATCAATCTTACACTTTCAATTGTGAAGCATTCCAAATCCTTGAAAACACTCCAGAAATACCAAATGTGGTTATAAGCTAGAAGTCCTCCAAATCAGATATGGGCATGTACAACATCTTCCATTCCACCAGTCCTCATTGGGCTTTTCTCAAAGGTGGCATCAAGGGCTGGCTGATGGCCCAAGGCCATCAGAGGGCCCACCAGGCCTGAACCCCAGTACCTGTGGCAGTAGTAGCGCCAAGTGCACTATCAAGAGGCGCCATGGGAGATCCAGTACAGGGGTTTCCCCAGGGTCCCCTCTGCCTGATGCTGGATCTCATGAATGTTCTGAGAATCCAGGCATTCTTTTTTCTGTTTCTTTTTTAAAAAATTAAAAGTGTCCACATTCTTGCTTTGCACACATTCTATTCAGTTCACTGAACTGAAATGGAACGAATGCTTACACACACAGTGTCCTCTGCAGAGGTCAGTATGGCCAAAGATAGCACACTATATTCTCCTCCCAAAGTCTTGCAAATGGTTACAGTTGATAGAAAGCAGATTTAGAATTCAGAAGTGGATTTTTAAGTAATGTTTTCTTTCAAATGGACACATAATTAAATACAACTAGGTACTAAGGAAAAGCTGAAGGATAAACCATTGCACAGTCAAGCACTTGGCTGGTTAACAGTCATAAACCTTTAAGCCCTCAGGAATTAAGGCTTTATGAAAATGCATTTGTATCTCTGTCTGATTTCATACTTAATGCTGGCAATCTAAGGCTCAAACTGCGTCCAAGGTTAGGAACCCACACACAGATCTGAGCAAACAGAAGGAATGGGAGGACTAGAAATAAATTATCAGAAGTACTCTGCAATTACAAATATGGTTAACGTATGTAACAGAAGCAGGGGCATCTCCCACCAAAATGGGCAGTGTAATCTCCCAGGGAGATTTCACTTGCTGCTTCCCCCCTTCCTATTGTTAGTTCTGACTTCTGTCCCTGCCCATCTTTGACAAATAGTTTTTAGGATCCCAGGCTCCGAACTTAGGGAACAGCCCAATGCTGACAAATGGAGCATCATAGGTGGGCCAACATCAATGGGCTGACTGAACCTTCATCCTAATTGTTAAAAATTAGCATGAACCTGAGCCAAGTAGACTAGCTCAACTCAAACGAAAGATGTGCTGGGCCAAGATCTGACTGTGGAAGAAAAGACTCAGTATTTGGGAAATAAATTGTTTTGTAAATATGTGCTGGGTCAATTCAGGGGGAAATTGTTGGTAGCCAAATCTATCCTGCCTTAACACAGATGATTACACCTGGTATTAAAATATCTTCTGCCACGTATGTAGGTATGGTTCCCTACACAGTTCTGTATAATAGGGAGCCACTCTGCAATGGGTGAGGTGAAAGACATATTTGATCTAAGAGCATGTCCTTTTGCATGGCAGAAGGGCGGGGGGGGGGGAAATTATTCAGCTAGTAAGGGCGCAATCCAGCATAACTAAGTACTGGCAGAGCCGCTGGTGCTGGATGTCGCGAAGTGCAGTAAAGCACTTTCGCAGCACCTGGAGAGTAAGTGGCACCGGCGCCGAGGCCAGTGCTGCTTACTAGGCTGTCACCCACGACCTGCGCCGCCAGACACAGGTAAGTTCTGCACTAGTCAGTGCAAGGGTGTGGGGAAAGCGGGCAGGGGTAGGGAAGGAGGGGAGGGGGCGGGGATGTTGGCGCTGAGATGCACCAATATCCCGAACCCCGTCGCAGCCCGGGCCGGTCTTATACGGCTTCCCCAGTTGTGCGACAGCTCCAGAGCTGCCGTACATCCAAGGAGGCCCATTGCAGCCTGTGCCACTTACGTCGGAGGAAGGGGACGAATGTTCCCTTCCCCTGAGGTGCGGCCAGGCCACATTGACGTGGTTTGCAGTGTTCCTTGGATGCAGATAGTTGCGCAGGATTGGGCTGTAAATATAGTTAAGAATTTAAATGCTTCTTAAATATTGTGGCTCTCAAACACGTGAAGTTTATCGTATGTGTTAATATCATACGTTAATCATGTTTGGCCACCCTGGTATATGGCATAGTGCCCATGTACAGCAGTGCACCTGCTGCTTGGTAAGGTGTCCCATGAAAACAAAATACTTAGCTTGCTGTGCTATGATGTGTAGTAAGCATATTGCATATGGCTCAAGGAGGATAGACTTAAGAGGGCTGCCAGAAGACCCCTGAGTCACACTGTTTTGGTTGTTCGTCATGGCATGCGCGCGCGCGCGCGCGCACACACACACACACACACACACACACCCTCAATCATCAGATCTGCTCCAGCTGCACCTGTTTGAGAAGAAGCTGATGTCACTCACCTAAAAGCAGAAAAGAATGCACTGAATCTTATGAGTAGCTATGTCTACATGCATTCTTATAATGAGTAAGTATTTTGTTAGTATTCAGGGACTGAAAACCCAGTGGTATCTGTCTTTTCACCTTAACTTCTGATTCTTGGCAGCCTTGCACTGACTTGCACCCATAATAGTGTGTTGCACCCATAATACTGACAGGAGGTGTGAAGCCCTATTGATTAATGTGGAACTACAGTATACGATAACAACAGTGCGAAGAGGATGAGAAGGGCCAGCAGAAGATGGTTATAAAGACTATCTACGCATTATAGGTGATACATGGCTGCTGCTGACCAATGTCTACCCCCCATGTGTTTCTTCACAGTATCATTTGGTAGAAGAAATACCGTATTGGTCTGAGTATAAGACTCACTTTTTTCTCCTAATTTAAGTTTTTAAACTAGGGGTGCGTCTTATAATCAGGCTGTTGCAATTTAATGCCAGTGATTTAATTAAAATTTTTTAATAGCACCAAACTTTAAGGGTGCGTCTTATAATCAGGTGCATCTTATACTCGGGACAATACGGTACTTTAATCGTCACATCAGCTTTTCTCCATCCTCTGCAAGTAGCAGCCAATAAATTGGAGTGGGGGGTGGTGGAAAACAGTGAATGTGATTATCTCATGTCACGTGTTTCTTTTACCAAATATTTCCCAAACTTGTTGGTTACACCCCACGGAGGAAAGAACATTTAGGAACCCCAGAGCATTTAACTGTTGGTAGTTAAGGTTTGAGAGCTGTAGGTTGCTAAAGTAGAGGACAAAAATTCTCTAGGATTTTCATGATTTCCTGGTCCTGGCCAACTCCAAACTATCACAAAAAGGAAAATTATTCCCAACATCTTAGACCAACGGGAAGTGCAGAGAGGAAAGCAAAATGGAAAGCAATTCCAAACAGTTTTCATTTTCTTAACCTTAAAAAAAATTCCATTTGAACTGAGTTCAGGAAAAAAGAAAGATCATTTTATATTCCCTTCAGAAAGTGAGTTTGCCTATGCAAATATTTAGCATAATTTATTTAGTATGAAACTCAGACATTTTTGTGATTTATGAATGCAAAAGCACAGAGATTTCAGTTCTTTGGTTACTTCCAGAGTAGTTTGGGCAATTTTTTTTTTTTTTTTGCAATTTTTCCAAGTTAGGAGGCAGAGAAGAGCCATGTTGCATCTCTCATCTGAGGAACTATTTTTCATGCACACAAATGCCTGCAGAATGTTGGCCAGGGGGCTACGGCTCTACCATTTAATAAATAATCTTCAACGTACTACATGTGCTGTCCCCTCTCCCCTCACACTCCTTCCATTCCTAGTATTGCCCAAGGAAACCCAAGCTAGGGTGGGAGTTTTGAAGAGTTGGCAGTGACCTGGCACTGCCTCAGAAATTGCAGGTTTTCATGGGGAAGCATCCAACCTAAAAAGTCTATTGGCTAATGGCTTTCACAATGCTAGTGAGAATGGGAACTGCACAGTGTGAGTGTGAGTAAGTTCCTACTTCCCTCAAACAAACTCCAGACTCAGTTCAGTTGTACGGCCTTCACATCTTCTGAGCGCTACTTTGTTTACAGACAATTGGGAAAGCAAATGATTGCTTTGATTTTTTTAAAAATTTTGTCAATGGTGCTAGCAAAACATGAACATTTGATAGTAGGAGATATGGATAGTGGAAGGACAGGCAGCAATGTCTCCCCCAGTGAGCCTCTGCCCAAACAGCTGTGATCCTAAGGTGATATCGCCCAGTTCTACCTGCTTCCATGGATGCTGTGTTTCCCTTTGCACCACCACACAGACTGACAAGTCCCACCTCATCAGAAGTGGAGGGGAGAGATGATGTTGTAAACTGCCTGGTGAACTTTTTTTGTTGAAAAGTGAGAAAAAAGAAATAGTCTTACAGTCCAATCCTGCCTAAGATGCTAGTCTTAATGGCTAGTCTAAACGGCTAGTCAAAATGGCTGGCTGCTGCATCCTATGCAGGATGCAGTCCTCGCTGGCGGGGCCGGGGCTCACCTTGGGGGCATAAGCCCCAGAGGCCCCATTGGGCCTCCTTAGAGGTGCACCAGCTATTTAGCTGGCATACAACCAGGGAGGCCGTGTTAGGCTGGCCAAGCCCGGGAAGGGGGTTAGGATATCAGCCAGTGGTGTTGTTAGGGGGGCAGGGGGTGGTGGGCCCCCGGGCATCAGGGTGTCGAGCTCCGGAGGGGGTGCACTGCCACCGTGGCGGCACCGTATTTTGGCAGTGCCGCAGCAACAGTGCACCCCCCCTCCGGCTTTTTTGCAGCCTTTTTTAGGCCGCAGGGAGCCTGGGAGGGCGAGAGGATCGGCCCTCCCAGCTTCCCAGGCTCCACGCAACCTAAACAAAAAGATTCAAAATGCCAGTGTGTGTTCTTCTTACCTGAAGTTCGTGCACCCCCCCTGGGTGGTAGACGCATCCTTCCTGGACTTGGTCTGCACTTTAAGAGATGCTAGAGAGGCTGCGCCTGCGCAACCTTCTCTAGCTCCCCTTGTCTCGCTGGAGTGACGACGGCCTCTGCAACAGTGCTGCTTACACGTCGGGTGTCGAAAACGTGCCTTACACCATGTTTATGACACCCAGGGCGCAATCCAAACCTACTTAGGCCGCTGTTGTAACCAGCGGCCCAGCGAAAACGGGAGGCCCCAGAACGGAAAGGGGATTCAAATCCCTTCCAAAAGGGGAATTCAAAGGGGATTTGAATCCCCTTTCCGTTCTGGGGCCTTCCGTTTTCGCTGGGCCGCTGGTTACACCGGCAGCCTAAGTAGGTTTAGATTGCGTCCCCAGTGCCAGCAGAGCCGTCGCTCCACCGGAACATTTGTACACAGTATTGCGCCATTAATCTGAAATAACCAGCCAAATCTCTGGCTGCAGACCTCAAAAGCAATATGCTATAAATGGCAATTATTAAACTACTGCTGCTATTTTAATCTTTACCCAGACCACTACATTTGCATCAAATTGTGAATTCTCTAAGCTCTGTTCCTTTCCTTACCCTGTAGATCACAATTGGATCCTTTCACTCATTGACAGAATTGGTTCAGGCTTCCCTTCAGGGCTACTTGAGGTAAAAATGCACCTGATAGTCTTTCAGATCCTAATCTGGAGAGATTTTGCAGCTCACTTTCTCAAGCTTCCTAGAAAGGCATCAAAGTGAAAAGCTACAGGAGTTCCCAGCACTGTCTACAGGAGATGATTCTCCTCTGCTTCAAATAGCTGGTGGTCTCAAGCCCCAAGTCAGCACATGAAGGCAAAGGAGAACATAAGATAAAGGGATGGCAAGTGGTGATAAAAACCGCTGGCTGTGTGGCTAGGAGGCACAACATCTGAAGAGGGATGATCAGAATGACTGTTCTGAACTCCCAGCTGCCTGTAGGACACAACAGAAATAAAACGCAGTGGAGATGATGACAGGAAGGGCAGAGGTTGGCAAGCAGCTGGCAATGTGATGGCTGGTGAAGACTGATGGAGTCACCAGGTTGATGGAGGATGATTGAAAAGAAACGAGGCAACGGTCATTCCAATTTTTGTTCTGTACTGTGAGTGAATTTGCGTCTTCTGACTCGTGTGTGTGTGTGTGTGTGTGTGTGTGTGTGTGTGTGTGTGTGTGTGTGTGTGTGTGTGTGTGTTTTAAAGCTCTTTGAAGGGAAAACAAGAGATGGCTAAAAGCCTGCAAGCAAGGAATTGGCTGGCTAGTTCAAGTGAACGTGTGACATTTAGCCAGGGGCATTTGGTACAGGTGAGGCAGAACCACCCTGTCGTAGTCCACGGGAAAAAAAGCTGCAGCCTAACTGCACACCACCGGCTTACTCAGGCGCAAGCAGGTGGCATGTGCAATCACAGGGTTAGGCTGTGGCTTTTTCCGTGGACTATGACGGGGTGGTTCTGCCTCACCTGCCACCCCCCACCACATGTCCCTGCATTTAGCATCTTGTCCCCTTGGTCCTCATTGGCCCTGTAGCTTTGCTAGATCACAATTCTATTGTGATGGTAGCAGCCACATCTGGTAGAGTTGTCCCGCTACTGGTCTGGCCCATACTCTCCTTGCAGGCACCTAGCACCAAGTACATGTGTATGAATGCATGTCTCCTGCATGCCCTGAAATAAAGAGAAGTAAAACATTGACCATGTAACAGGATGCAGTACTGGGGGAAATGATATTGAGCTAATCTGAAGCACACCCACCGAAGCTAATATTAGCCTCACTGCTACTTATTTATTTTAAAAATTTATACTCTTTCTCAGAAAATGATTCAACATGGCTTACAATGAGAAATTAAAAACAACAAATGCCCCAATCCTATCCCCCACCAGCTGCGCTGATGCAGCCGCACCAAAAAGCATGTACTGCATCCGGGGACGGGGACGGGACCTGAGGA
Organism: Plestiodon gilberti rubricaudatus; assembly: GCA_026170595.1. Taxonomy (NCBI): domain Eukaryota; kingdom Metazoa; phylum Chordata; class Lepidosauria; order Squamata; family Scincidae; genus Plestiodon; species Plestiodon gilberti. The sequence continues at coordinate 88,913,025 of JANXHW010000003.1, forward strand.
CAAATTGGAGGTAAGTACAGTATAAAACATGTATACTTACCTCCAAGTAAGCCCTAAAACCACCTATGTGTCTCCTTGGGCACACACCACCACATTTGGTGGCATATATCCAAAGAGAGGAAACAGGCAGGGAGAGATTGAAACAAAGGGGATAGGATCTGGCATGCACCATTGCTGCTGGATCCACCCTCTCCCGCCTCCTCCCCGCTTCTGGTTCCTCCCCCTTCTCAACCAGTTATGCTTCCAGTCCATCCACTCCCTCCCCCTCCCTGCCCACAGCCTGCCCCCCCCCCACTGACTTACCGGGTCCAGTGGTTGCGACGGAAGTGAAGCTGCAGCACTGCAGCCTCTTGCAGCATGCAGAAAATGGCCGTCTACAGAATGCTGCACACACAGTTGACAACCATTTTGTGACAGCAGACGTCACTTTGGCTGCCATGACCTGCTCAGCCCGGCATCCCAATCTTGGATAGGATTGGGCTGAAAAACACTTTTAAAAAATCATAATTAAATAGCAGTGAAAAAGAAACAGTGAACAAAATACATCAATGTAACCAAAGACAGAGAATTACAATAAGCTAGCAAAGAAATATGGCAGCAAAAACCCTCTTCTTTTTTTCCCCACTGAAGCTAACAGTGGTTTCTAGGGGGCGGGATTTAGATCAGGAAAAAGACGTAGGAGGAAAGGGTTAATGTCCTCTTCCCCCCCCCAGCACTGTTTCCCTGATCAAATAAGCAGCTCCACTGGGCTGCTTTTGAGGTTTAAAAAAGTGAGTTCTGTTCACAGATCTCTCGTATCATATCTAATTGAGTGCCTCAGACTGAGTAGACATTTCATTGGCAAGGTGAAAAAAGAAGTATTTTCTCAAATCATGAGAAAATGAGATTCCATACATTTAGGCTTCATCTCTCTTTGAAATGTGAATGCAAGGCCTGGCGGAGAAAAGTCTTTATGATCCAGCTTGGCCACCCTTGAAGGGCCAGAGAAGGGGTCCAAATACCAACTGTTGAAATCACCGCCTGGCTAAAGGAAAGGAGATAAATCATCTTTATTCTTTATCAATCAATCTTTATTATTTAAGGAAAAATTATAAATCACCTCAGTCAAAAAGATTCTCAAAGTGGAGAATAAAATGTAGAAATCCAATAAGAACAAAACAATGCGATAATCATAGCGGGCGGGGGGAACAGTGTAAAAAAAAAATCCAGCAGGAGAAATTAAAATACCACAAACAAGCTATTCATTAGGGCAGGGGTTCTCAACCTTTGGAGGCCTGAGTACCCCCTATTACGGTACAATTTTCTGAAGTACCCCCTGCTAATTAATTGCTAATTTATTGGATTAATCAATCAATTAATTAGCTAATTAATTGTTAAATAAAAAGTACTAAAACAATTTTAAATGTGAAAAAATGTCTTACTTAACTCTGTGTGTGTGTGTGTGTGTGTGTGTGTGTGTGTGTGTGTGTGTGTGTGTGTGTGTGTGTGTGAGACAGACAGACAGACAGACAGACAGACAGACTGACGGGGGGATTGCATTTAAGTTCTAATTAACAAGTAATTAACTACTGATTAATGCTGATAAGGGGAAGGCTCTGGCGTACCCCCTGCCATTGGTCCGCGTACCCCTAGGGGTACTCGTACCACAGGTTGAGAACCTCTGCATTAGGGGAAGCTGAAGGCTGGATTTAGATCCCTGCTCTGTTCTCTGCACCAAACAGTAGATTGGCGTAATTGCCTGGTGTCTTAAGAGCCCCCCCCCCCCCATGCACAGATCAGGGCCACAGGCTGCAATCATGCATGCAGTAAGGCTGCTTTTAAATCCCCACATAGTTAGTGGGATTTATGCAGCTTCACCGTGAGGAGGACAGCAGCCTGTGCATGTGTTGCTGTTAATATTATTGCACATTAACTCGTCTTCAAACTGTTTTATTCATGTACAAGTATTTTAAAATAGCCATCTATGAGTCACGGTTTTGAAATGCCAATTATTTCGAAATAATCATGTTACCTAATGTGTTGTTGAACTCTTCTGTCATAATAGTCTATTCAGTCACTTGTTATCAGTACAAAGGCCACTGATTACGCTGCTGCTACAGTGGGTGCCTGGAGACGCGGAGGATTTGATAAAGAAAGAATTTTACATGCTGGTCTTGGAAGCGCTTAGAAAAAGACAAGCCATGTAAACAAAGTAACCAATCATTGAGGCCAGGGTGATGAATTCATTCCCTTCACCTGTACCTATTTAACAAGTTCAAATGCTTATTTCCTCATTGGGTGTACATTACTGCGCTGATGGGTTGTTTCTGAATTTGTACCCAGAATTGGTGCTAACTGCTCAGCTGTATGTGGATCATAAGAACATAAGAAGAGCCCTGCTGGATCAGGCCAAAGGCCCATCTAGTCCAGCTTCCTGTATCACACAGTGGCCCCACCAGATGCCTCGGGGAGCACAAGACAACAAGATACCTGTATCTTGTCACCACTCCCTTGCACCTGGCACAAAGAAAACCTACTCCTACAACCTGGAGACTGCTTATCCCCATCATGGCTTGTAAGCTGTGATGGACTTTTCCTCCATAAATCTGTCCAATCCCCTTTTTAAAGGCATCCAGGCCAGGTGCCATCACCACATCCTGTTACGTTGTTTGATCATCATCATCAAACAAGCGGTGTGGACACCTAGGACAGGCTCCTGACACATTTTGAACTCAGTGACAGAGCACATGCTTTGCACCCACATGACCCCAGGTTCATGCTCTGCTTTAGGGGTGCCGTATTTCAGTTCCTCAAAGCCGGATGGCATAATTTGTATAATTTGATGCAAACCAAGCATTAATTAATTAATTAACTGCAGTCAGTAAAACCAAGAAAATGTTGGTGCTCGTTAGAAAAAGCCAGTTCAGTGAGAATCAGCTGAATCAATCTCGCAGAAGATAAAGTCTGTTAAACTCAGGGAGCAGAGCTTTTTCTCAGAGACGAAACAACGGTGGAGCGCATGGTTCACTCGAAACCAGGCGCTCAGCGGCGGAGCGTGTGGAGCAGAAGCTCCAGGCGCCCGGGCGGGCGGGGCAGTCACCGATGCGAAGCGCTGCGTTGTGTCGGCCCTCCCTCCCTTCCTGGAGCCCGTCACGCTCCGAAATGAGCGGACAACGGGCGGAGGGGCGCGTCGACGCGACGCAGGCCCCGCCCCCATGCGCCAGGAGGGCGCCCCACATTTCTGCTTTTTCTAACTCCAACTGAAGACCCTCCCAAAAGACAAGTTGCAGTGGCATAATTTGCAGATAGATGGCAAAGGGCCGACCAAGAGAATCTCCCGGGGTAACAGGGGTCACAGAGACAGAAAGAGGGCTAAGAAGCAAACATGATGCAAAGGAGGCTCTTTGGATATATGCCACCAAATGCATCTTCACATGCAAAGGAGGCAGTAGTCTAGAATAGGGGTTCTCAACCAGTGGTACTCGTATCACCAAGCCAAGGGGTTTTTAATAGGTTTTTGCCCCTGGAGAATCCTGTAGGATTCTTAGGTGGGGTGACTCAATCAAAGGGTTCTTATTGTTAGGGAAAAAACCCATGAGTTCTGCCTTTGAATCACCCACCCAGTTGAGGGTGCAATTACCAGGTAGATGGCCATTGGATCATCTCCTAAATTGAGTTTAATCATGAAGCTGGTGAAGACCCTTGGACTTGTGAAATCTCTCCTTTTGATTTACAAAAGTTGTCTTTCCTAAACTCAAAAGTCTGTAGAAGTGGCTAGGGTCATAAACCATTAAATATGCTGTTCCAGCAGGATTCAGAGCTGGAAAGCTTCATCTCCATTTTGGAAGCGTGAAAACCACATTAATTGGAGATGGAGATCAAGTCTCTGACTCCAAGTCTTTGGTTGTGAGTTGCAAGTCCCTATCTATTTAATGAGGAAAGTGGGTTTAAACTTGAATTAAAAAAAATTGGACTTGTCATAAAAAGCTCCAAGTCTCAAGTCAAGTCTTTTACAATCGCCGAGTCAAGTCTGAGTCAAGTCATTGACGCGACTTGAGTTCGACTCAATAGACTCAAGTCTACATCACTGTAAACAAACTCTGTCCCAGGCTGAACCATTGAGTTCTAGGCTTAATTAAGGAGTTGGGTGTGTGTGTTGCTTGCTTATATGGCTCAAGATCAGAAATATGGCCTTCCTGGCCAGAAGATTTGTGGCCTCATGCCAACAGTCTTCCTAAAATGCACATTACTGGTCTGGCCCTTGGCTCTCCAGGTGTGAAGAGAGGAGGATGCAAACGACAAACACTTTATCTACATTGTGTTACATGGTCAATATTTCATTCCATTTTATTTCTATTTAATGCAAGACGTGCAAGAGACATGCATTGATCAAAACAAAAATTTCTGTCTTAAGACACAGGTGGGAGGAGTCCCTTCAGGCCTCCCCTCTCCTTCTATAATATTATGATTTACGTTGCCAACCAGATGGTCAGTACTATTGAAAACAATTTTGTAAGTTCCTGGATCAGCCATTTGCATGGATCACCCCAGAAAAACACAAACACTTTTTCTCCTGTTGGATCAGGACACCAAGGCTCATTTTAGCTAGTTGAATTAAATTATTTTGGAGGTATGACAGGAAAGGCCTGACCTGGGGTCGGCCTTTCCTGCATCAGGCAGGAAGAATTCTTCCTCCTTTGCCAGTTTTCTGTCTGTGCTAGTTGCTATGGAAACAATACTCTTAGGATTTCAGGCCAGAGTCTTCTGTTGTACTTTTTTTGGCCCATCCAGGGTGCCAAGCCCTTGCCTTGCATCTACAGGCTCCTTCTCCAATGTTGGCTTTTATTGCACACTTGCTTCTTTTTGTCCTCTCTCGAGCCGAGATTGTGTGACCCTCTCCAAGAAGTTCACATGGTTACTATTTCCAAAAATTAATAAAATACTTTTAACAACATTATTAAATCACTGTAATGCTTAACGGCTTGTAGCTCCCCAGTAATTTCCCTGGAGCACTGCAAAAAGGGCGAGTGGTGATTTTACACACAAAAAATGTTCATATGCGGAAAGAAGCTAGTCAAGAAACACACCAATAGGCAAACACCACAGTGTATCCCAGCAAGAGGCAGCAGATGATACTCAGCAATATTCAGCGTACCTGTTATTTTGTGCGCCACACTTCTGACAGTGGCAGGAAGCTTCAGGGCAGCCTTTTACAGGGTCACAGCCAGATCCATACTAAGTTGCCGGAGCAGGCGCTCCCGGCGCCAGAAGCAATCGCAAACGTGCCATAAGGCACGTTTGCGACGACTCGTGAGTAAGGGAGGCTGGTGTAATCTTGTATCATTTTATTGATTGTTACAGCTGTAATATTTGTTTTTCAAAATGTTTGTAATTTTTTTTATATTTGTAAATTTTAAAAATGATGCAGTCAGAAGAATATAATAAAAGAAATTTTACCTAAGCACTGTGCAACTGGTGTAAAAACTACTATTGCTCTGAGATTCTTTCCTTTCCTTAGTGTTCCTCTGGAACAGTTTCCATCCTCTCACAACAATTCATGGAATACTGTACTTTAGTTCCTAGTGAGTTATTAGCATCACAGTGGCTTTTGGCCAAATTTTGACTGAACTACATCTCTATGATTTCAGCACATAAACACTGATTTAAATCTTGCCAGTTTCCTAGCATCCTTAGAACTGTTGTCTGTGACAAGAGAATACAAGTTGAGAGGGACCACACACCTCATCTCATTCACCAGAAAACAGCCAATCTGGCACTTATGAACCTTTATGCTGAAATGTAAGAAAGAGATAGAGACAGCTTATCGTGCACTTGTCCAATTGCTAATAAATATTGGTTTGACATTAGTAGAGCAATTTAAAGTATTCCTGTAATTCTATAAATTTGGAACCTTTGACATTTTTATTATGAAAGCCCTGCACAGAAGTGATCAAACACTGCTGTCTTGCATAACAGCAGCAAGGATCTTCTTTGCCAAACACAGGAGAATGGGAAAGATGCCTATCGTAGCAGAAAGAAAAAAAAATAAGATGCATAAGTATGCCTTTTAGGCGAATACATTACATAAGAACTAAAGAAAGCCGACAAAAATGTAACCAGTTTAATGAAAATGGCAATTCCTTATATACTGGAACAACAAAGAACATCGATGAATAATGTTTTCTATAAATCATTATCTATGTATTTTTAACTATTTGCTTTTTAAAAATCAATGAAAAAGGAAAAAAAGGCAATGGAAATGGACCCGACTATAGAGATGTACCGGTATATATTAAAACCATTATCAATCATTCCATGTTAAACAGTGATAAATCACAGGTACTTCACAGCAAAGTGTAACAGTCTCAAACATTTTTTTTTCATTTTCCTACAGTGCATTAACTACCCAGCATCCAGCTAGTCCAGATACCTTTGAGACTAAACTTGCGTGGGAAGGGAATTGGCAAAGATTACAATACAGATGTGCCAGCAAGCAATTGCGAAACGCTTTTGAACAATGTTTGGAGAATTATTAAATTCTGAAGGAAAATGCTGAGCGCAGGTTTTTTTTTTTTAAATATCTTGGTTTATAGGGGTGGGGTGTGTGTGTGTGTGTCTGTACACACATTTATTAACTTTTATTTTCCTGAAAGAATCAGGCCAGGAAGACAGAAAATTTTATCAACCACATTTCGACTTAAGGTTTATGCTTAACATCTCCAGCACATATATACTGCTGGGGTGGTGGTGGTGGTGGTTGGGGGATTCCCTTTTCCCAAACCACCACTTGTTGTTGTTGTTGTTCAGTCGTTAAGTCGTGTCCGACCCTTCGTGATCCCATGAACCATATCCCGCCAGGCCTTCCTATCCTCCACCATCCTCCTGAGTTCGCTCATTTCCATGTTCGTTGCATCGGTGATGCTGTCTAACCATCTCATCCTTGGCCTTCCCCTTCTCCTTTTGCCTTCAGTCTTTCCCAGCATCAGAGTCTTCTCCAGAGAGTCCTCTCTTCGCATTAGGTGGCCAAAATATTTGAGTTTCAGCCTTAGTATCTGTCCTTCCAGGGAACAGTCAGGGTTGATTTCATTTAGGATTGACTACCCCACCACTACCCCAACAGTATATATGTGCTGGAGAGGTAGTACCAAAAGGGGTAGTTCTTGAAAGTCATAGATGAGGATATGGGAGGGGTCCCATTCCAAATAATGTTGGTATATGTCAAGCCTGCACAACCTGTGCTTAATGCAGCCCACCAGTGATGCATGGGCCAGTTCACCAAGTACTGGGTAAGCTTTATGTTTTGGTGCCTGCCTGGAACTGTAAAAACAGGGATGTTGTCAAGCATTTAGTAAGACTACAATAGATAGATATTAGCTATTATATTATTTATTTAAAAAAAATATACCCCCACCTTATTCTATGCCGAAGGCAAATGCCCAAGGCGGCTATATATCTATCTATCTAAATATATCTATCTTATATTTATTTATTTATTTATTTATTTTTCCCCTATATATCTATCTATAACTAATATCAACAGCCAACCTCTTGTTGGTGGGTCACAAGCTGTGCAAGCCTTGTGTAGGTCATTCTTACTTACTTTAAAAGATAGGAGCAACAATAACAACTAGCCGGGCCAGTTCTGCTGATCCCCAATCATAGTTAGGTGATCACAAGAAGTTCCCTTAGGCTGAGCAGAGCATTGGTCCCATCTAGCTCAGTATTGTCAACACTGACTGGCAGTGGCTCACCAGGGTTTATATACCAGGAATCTTTCTCTGTCCTACCTGGAGTGACTCATGATTAAAAACTTGAGATCTTCTGCATGCAAAGCATGTGTTCTGACACTGAGCTACGGCCTCATATCAGCACTATGCACCCACCTACAGAAGAAGCCACACTGAAAATAAATGCAAACTGTGCAAGAGCACTGCTAAGTAGACTAGGCCCAACATACACAGAAGACTGCCTTCTCCCTGGATTCACTGATAAACTCTGAGATCCACTTGACTAAGGACTTAATAATGATGACACCATCTGCTCACCCAATTTGGTCGACAGCTACATGAAGAGGACAACTCAGAGACTGTTCCCAATTATGGAACTTCCTCCTGCTGCAGAATCTAGACCAAGTCTGAGGAGGTGGAGGAGTTTTGGAAGTGTTGTAGTGCCTCCATTCTTTTGGGCTCGGGTTCAAGTCAAGACACAGTTGGGATATTCCCCTGAAATAGATGAAATCTTAATCTGTGTTACTGATTTTTTCCTTTTGATACATGCTCCAAGTCTTTGGAATGAGGAGAGCTATAAATCTAAACAAACCAATACAGTGTTCTAGTGTAGCTTCCAATCATCTCAAAGGGTTTTGAGAGAGAGGCTTTCTGGTGTATTGTGCCCACATATACTAGTTTTCCTCTGGTGTCTGAGAGCCATAATAATGAATCATCTAGGATATCCAGTAACTCAGGAAGGATATTTTAATTTAGAGAGATCTGTTGTGGGGGAGGAGGGTTTCATAATGTAAACTGTAAGACTGAAAATCTGTTTCCACTTTTGTGAAAGCCATACACGATGCTGTGACCACCAGATTTATCACTGTGAATGAGCGACCGATGAAGGGTTAGGGGACTTAAACAAAAGAAGCGTCATGTTCTTTAATGACTTGGGATGTTTTCTTCATGGCCTGGAATATCTTTTCAGCCTGGTGAATATGACATTTTTAGAGAGAAGAAGCAGTGTGGAGCCAGGTTTGCAGAGTGAATTTATTGAGAGCTGAAGGCAGCTAAAATCACATCGAAGCCTTGTGGGGCTGGAATAGTGGCTCTCTGGGAATCAACGTAGGATCAGCAGTTTTGCTGCCTGTTTTTAGAAAGCTAGTTATTTATTAAATTTGTATCCCACCCTTCAACACATAAGTGCTTCCAGGGAAGCTCCAGAAAATTCAAAGAATAAAACAATAATGTCAACATAAAGACTAGATAATACCAAGACGAATAAGGCAGAAATCAATCAAAGCAGACAAAACAACTCAGAAGCCCAGGGAAATAAAAATGCCTTCACCTGGTGCTGAAACAACATTCAAGACACAGTTGAGCCCAGGTAAGTCTCCTCGGGAAGGACATTAAATAGGGGACCACAGTTGATGGCCCTCTCCCGACGTGGCATCTGCCTCATCTGAAAGGGCGGGGGAATCCAGAGGGGAGCTGAGTGTGATGACCTCAGTGGCTGAGCAGGGTGATGTGGGGGAAGGCAATCCTTCAGGTTCCTAGATCCCACATTATATAGGGCTTTAAAAGGCAAGCACCAATACTTTCAGCACACACTTTTGTGGACTGCAGTCCACTGAGAAAGTCATTCTGCCACTGCTGCACAGTGGGCAAAAGTGGTCAGGAACTGGCTGTGGGCCCTCCAGGGGGCCATGGGCCTTGAGCAAGTGCCCAAGGAGGACACCGACTGGTGATACCCATCCTATGTTCACCAGATGATCATTGCAACATCAAGTAATGTTGCTATGCCATGCATGCCCATCACAGTCTAAATGCTACCCCCATAGCTTTCACACACTCTCAAGCACACTCTCAAGTTTTTCAATGGATGTTCACAGAGTCAGCTATGAGCCACAAAGCATTTGTTCTTTTTTTAATACTTATAAGTGTTTTCCCACTCAAAACTCTTCAAATCAGTTTAGCAGTTAAAACAAAACATGAAAAACAGCCAGTGGCGTACCTAGCCCCAGAACAGGGTGGTACTCGACGCCCCAAGGTAATTAGCATAATTACTAATTAACATAATTATGCTAATTACTTTCATTTTTTTTGTTTTTTCCGTTTTTTTTTGCTTTTTTCCGTTTTTTTTTTTGCTTTTTTAAAAGGTTTTTTAGGGTAACGGGGCTTCTAGGTGTATATGTTTGCTTTGCGCCACTTATCTGGTGTTTATAGGGCCTCCAGCGACGATCTCCAGCGACGATCTCGCTCCTCTGCTGCCGCCTCTGCTAGCGCGAACTCTGTAAGCCTAAGCATTACAGAGTTCACGCATGCGCATAGCAAACAGCCATCACAGTGTTCACGCATGCGTGATGGCTGTTTGCTATGCGCATGCGTGAACTCTGTAACGCCGCGGAGCTTGCAGAGTTCGCGCTAGGGGCGGCAGCAGAGGAGCGATCTGCGCCCCTGAAGAGATCGTCGGAGGAGATCGTCGCTGGAGGCCCTATAAACACAAGATAAGTGGCGCAAAGCAAACATATACACCTAGAAGCCCCGTTACCCCTAAAAAACCTTTTAAAAAAGCAAAAAAAACCCGGAAAAAAGCAAAAACGAAAACGAAACCTAGGATGTCTCCCGCCCCCCCAGAGGCCCTCCGCCCCTTGCACCCTGGGGCCCACCGCCCCAGGGCAGCACATCAGTGGACGCCTGCTCAGTTCATTAAGATCAGATATCAAGAGATGCAATATATGAATAAATCAATGGTGTTTCTTGAGAAGAGGAAGGCTCCAGTGCTAACTGATCCAATGGAAATTAGTCATAGTAATGGGGCCCCAGAACCCACCCACCCCCACATTCAGAAGTAGGGAGTGCATAACACTCTAAATAAATTTATATTTAGATATTCTATTTATTTAATTGTATTTATATCCCCACTGTACTTTATCATGGAACTCAAGGTGGCAGACATGGGGTTCCCAGTGGTCATCCATCCAGGCACAGACCAGACCTTGACCTGCTCAGATTCAACAAGGCAGCTGTGTCATGTGACCTCAGATCATGCCCTGGGACCACCTTTGTAAATAAACTTGCAGCAATTAACATATTGTAGAAAACTCCTGTATCTTTAAGAGTTGAAGGGCAAAGAGAATTTTGACTGATGCATTTTGTCATGATGCAAAGATGGGAAGTTACTGAGAGCTGAAGGCAGCTAAAATCACATCAAAGCCTTGTGGGGCTGCATCTGCTGAAGTTTCACCCACTACACAATTTTTAAAGAAACAGGAGCCTTTTTCACTTTTGTAGCTGGCTATGCTAGTTCAATGCAAAAGAGAGATTTCAAAACATCAGTTTCTAAGGATGGTGCATCAATATCAACTATTTTTCCACTAGTTAACACCACAGCTGGACTTATAGAGCTTATAGAGCCAGCGGGTGGCGCAGTGGGTTAAATCGCTGAACCATGAGTTGTCGATCGAAAGGTCGGCAGTTCGAATCTGTGACGGGGTGAGCTCTCGTTGCTTGGCCAGCTCCTGCCAACCTAGCAGTTCCAAAGCATGTTAATGCGAGTAGATAAATAGGTACCGCTTGCGGGAAGGTAAACAGCGCTCCGTGTTCCAGCCGCATGCTACGCGCTGCGGAAAGGAGAGTCATGCCGGCCACATGACCACGGAGGCGTCTTCGGACAACTCTGGCTCTTCGGCTTTGAAATGGAGATGAGCACCACACCCTAGAGTTCGACACAACTGGACACAATACAATAATTGTATTGTATGGCACATATCCAAACACTTACGAAATTCATCTGGTTCATGATTTTTCTGAAGATTCCAGCTACATTCCTTATGGCAAGATTGTCCTCTAGAGGTTCAGCAAAAGAGCTTTTAAAAGTACTGTACAATGCAAAGTTTCCTGTCCCCAGGTACGACTTGGATACAGAAACATTGTTAATAATCTGAGAAAAAACAGCTTTAACTTTTATTATGAGACAAGGTGCTTCAACAATTTAAACTATATTAGATAAAAATGAATGATTTGCAGTCTCTCATCTGACACCATTAGATATTATCACTAGTCCCTTATAGAGAGCAACATGATTAGCAGAATCAGTTTCAGCTCTTACTGGACTGTACCACTTTAAATTGCAGGTGGGGGATTGAATACTGTACACCCCAATATGGGGAAAAAAAACTTTGCACATAAAAAATGAGTATGTCAGAGTGAGATAAGATCGAGACTAACATGCTAATTTTCTATTCAGAAGTAAATTTCTATGTGGGGGAGCTTGTCAAACATATTCACGGCACAATCCTGCGTATATATAGGCTGGTGGAGCGTGTGCTCCGTCAGCCTAAGGCAGAGGTTCCCAAACTGGGGCGTCGCAACGCCCCAGCTGGGAACAAAGGGTCACAACACCCTTAAAGGGATGGTGACCCATGGTGACGTCGATGGCGCATCCAGGATCATGCCACCACTGCCGCAGAGTAAAAGTGCCCGTTTTACCTTCGTTGGTGGCGATACTGGAAGTAGGTCACGATCGCGTTGGAGGGCCATTCTGACGCTTGGGGATGCCTGCAGAGGGGTCTACAGGCTCCCCACACCCCCTGGTGGACCTCCATGGCCTTCCCCTGGTGGACCCTTACATGGCCTTCCCGGTTGCCAAAGAGCTGGTGTGCATCTGAGGAGGGCCATTTGGGCCTCTAGTACTTACACCGGGGGAAGGGGATGCAACTTAGGCATGATCGAGCTGCCAGGCTGCAGAGGCATATCAGCAGCGAGTGCTGCCTGGAGCACTCGCTGCTGCACTGCCTCTTCGGGGCGCCGCCGCCCAGGGGGCGGCACCGCTCCGGGGGGGGGCGCTGCTCCGGGGGCAGAGGGCGACCCGGCTCCGAGGCCTTCTCCCCCCGGCCTCAGAGCCGGAGAAAGCCCTGGAGCGTCCACCACGACCGGTGGCCAGGGCTTTCTGAAGGTGGCCGACTGATGCGGCGTGCTATTTATTCTTGTTGTTTTGCACATGCGCAGAATGTTAACGTTTGGAGCAGCGGCATCACTGAGTGGTGCGTCACCCCCGGAGGGAGGTCGGCGCATCACCCTCCATTGCCGCCTCACCCCCCTGCTGCCGCGTCACCCCCTGCTGCCGCATCACACACACCCCGTTGCCACATCACCCCCCCCGGAACGAACTACTTGCTGTCTTCTTCGTCGGTCGCTTCTAACAAGACCAAAAGTGGTGTTCTTCGCGCATGCACACAACGCTGCTTGAAGCCTCGTTCTCAGAAGGGCCTAAAGAAGACCCAATCGCGTCTTCGTTCGGTCTTTCTGAGGGCGAGGCATCAAGCGGCGTTGTGCGCATGCACAAGGAACACCGCTTTTGGCCTTGTTAGAAGTGGTCGAGCCGCCGGCTGAAGAAGATGCGTCACCCTCTCCTGGTGTGAGCGGCTTATACCGGGTGGCAGCAGGGGATGACGCATTGGCGAGCGGTTCGTACGGGCTGGGGGGTGACGTGGCACGTGACATCGGCACGCGACCCACACCCTAGCGACCCCACTGCTTTGGTGTAGACATGATTAGGCTTCCACTATAATAAGTTCCTCATTTGCAGGGATCTGTACCTGCTGAATTCGTATCACAAAGCTATTCAAAGCTGGTTCCTGTTCATGTCTTTTGTTCTGCCGGACTTTTAACTTGTCTGCTGTTTGATAGCCATCATAATTTTGTGCTGCTGGATTATCTGTTACTCGTGCTTGTGTGTTTGTGATGTTGTGTTTTACCGTGGATTGATTTTATTGTAATTTTACATGTTGTAAGCCACCTGGAACATTGTCACAAAGTGGAAAGGAGGGATATAAACACGTATATTACCGTATTGGTCTGAGTATAAGATTCACTTTTTTCTCCTAATTTAAGTTTTTAAACTAGGGGTGCATCTTATAATCAGGCTGTTGCAATTTAATGCCAGTGATTTAATTTTTTTTTTTAATAGCACCAAACTTTAAGGGTGCGTCTTATAATCAGGTGCGTCTTATACTCGGGACAATACGGTAATAGGCTGCCATGAGTTTGATTAATATTCAAAGACCTGCAGTATTAGACAAAAGTAGGTAGGTGATCAAAGTGCTGTAGCCCCTTGTATAGGCATGCTTCATGTTTCTAACAGTGTTTGATAAGCATGACAGCATATTTGTTCACATGCATGAGATCATCTGTCTTGATCTCACACCATGTTCAAAGATTGCTGTAATCCTGTGCATGCACAATTGTGCTTACCATGCACACTTACCATCAAAAGTGGGATTTAAATACAGATATATGAGTGGAGTGTCCATTAGCTACCTTTCCTAGCTCCTGATATGTGTCTAGAGTTCTCTTGGGTATATTTCTCTCTATCCTGGTCACTGCTTATTAAACATGTATGTGCTAATTGGCCAGTCATCAAAGGCAGCAGCAGCAGCAGCAGCACCACACACTACATACCAGAGCAGTGTCGTGTCCTCCTTTCCGGCCAGGACTTCCATCTGCTACCACAGCAGGGGAGAGTGGAAGAATCCCTGCTTAGCTCTCTCATCACCTTCTGTGGAAGTATTCTGCCATCTGCTGTTGCCTGAAAACCACACTAGTGATCTCTGTATTAGACATCAGCATTTGTTCTAAAATATCTGTTGCTACGTTTGCTTTCAAATATAAGGGGTTGGGGTGGGTGGAGACTGAGCAAATGTTTAGCATTGGGGGGACGGATGGACCAGAATTAAAAGGCACTCTTTCCATAGTTGCTGTGTATACTTTTGTATAGAAAGAGCCTCTAAGACGAATTTTTTTTATCAAGGGGTACAAAGTTTCTTTTGGACCCCTTCCCAAAGAGGGAGGGGAGGGGAGGGGAGGGGTGAAACAGAGGGGGGTGAGTGGGCAGATCGGGCCCAAAAGAGGGTGGGATTGCTATTGGCAGCCTTTAAACAAACAAACAAAAGAGGATCAGACATAATAAGAAAGCACATTTAATTTGAACATCTTTGTTTATGCTAAGAATTCACAATATAGATAAACTTACTACTTACTTTATAAAAAGCGCTTTCCTGGCCTTCTTTTAAACATCTTTGTTTATGCTAAGGAGAAAGAATTCACAGTACTGATAAAATAACTATCTGACAAATAAACCTACCCAGGCCAGCCCTAGCCTTTGTTAGTCCAGCCTTGCGTTGCAACTTGCCACACATATTGTTTTTTTTTTTCAAATGTTTGTCTTGTCTTGCCACAAGAATGCCAGAAACCCTGGCAGGCCAGGGACAGAGCTCATGCCCCTCCCTCACAGCTCGGCAGCAGGCCCACCACTAATGCTGCCAGAAACCCCAGCAGTAGGCTACCAGATTTCCCCCGATGAAGGGGGTGGCGGCAGTGATGTCACCGGGGGCGGGAATCCTGACGTCACCGGGGGTGGGTTTTCTGAGACGTGTGTGCGAGGCTGAAAGGTCGCGGAAAGTGCTTCTAGCCTCGCGCAGGCGCACGAGGCTGGAACAGCGATGAGCGCCACAGTCCTGGATGGCCAGGACAAACAGGAGACTGGCCGGGATCCGGGACTATGGTAAACCTACCCAGCAGCCACAGGGACAGAGCTCATGCCCCTCCCACAGCATGCAGGCCCCCCCGTACAGCGGTAGTACTGTACCACTTTGCCTTGTGGGACTGGGAGGCCAGGACCAGGTCATCATTCTCAGAGCCAGCGAGGGCTCCATGCAGCAGGGATCAATTTTTTGTTAGCATGCATGCTTCCCATAGATAGGAAAATTTCCGGGGCCTCTTTTGGACTCCAGGCCCGGGTACAAATTACCCCCTTTACCAGCCCTCTCTCATGGGCCTTCTGTATAGAACTGAAACAAATGTGATCCCCAACTATTCTCTGAATACTCGAACATTGATTGAATATTGAGTATTTGACATCCAGTGGGGTTAGTGTTCCATATTTGATATTCTACCACTTTCAGAAGGACACTCCTCTTTACCTTGGAGGATGCAAACATAACTCTCAGAATGCAGGTTTTTCAAAACCACTCCGTACACATGGAAGGAAAAGGAAGCACCAAGTGGGAATTGCTATGCAGAATATGGGCATGAGAGAATGGAAACAATACACTTTTGATAATACCTCCAAATGGGAAGAAATATACAAAATTATCAAACATATATAGATATATATACACACACTGTGTGTGCGCAAAGGCAGAGAGAGATCTATGAGTCTCTGAAGGAGAGTTACTCACTAACAGCCCAATCCTGTCTAGGACTGCCACAGCATGCAAAAGCATGCTGCGCTGGATCCTACCCAGGATCAGGTCAGCACTGACAAAGGCCTCCTTGGGGTAAAGAAACATTTGCCCAGCTGCCCCAATGGGTCTCCTCGGATGTGCGCTGGCAAAATGGCCGGTGCAAATCCAGGAGGCCTGTGTAATGTCGGCCAGGCCTGGGAAGGGGGATAGGATTCGGTGGAATGCGCTGTCGAGGATCCCTCCCCTTTCCTGTGCTCAGCCAGTGGCGTCGCTACGCCCCCGTGGGGGGGAGCGATGCGGCGGCGCCCCCGCGCGTGATATCACGCGCAGGCGCAGAACACCCCCTGCTGCACCGTTTTTGGCTCATTTTGGAGCCAAACGGACACAGGGGAGGGCGAGCCCAACCCAGGCCGACGACAACCTGTAAGTGCCGGGCCTCCCCGCTCTCCCCTCAGGAGTGCGCGCGTCACCCTCGTACGTGCGTCACCCCCGGCGGCCCACCCCGCACGCTTCTTTGCAGCGATGCCATTGTGCCCGGCTAACCAATCCCCCTCCCATTCCGCCCTCCCCTTGCCCCCAATCCGCCCAGCGCAGGCCTTACCTGTGTCTGCTGGTGGTGGCCTCAGTCCCGCGGAGAGTGAGCAGTGCCAACCTCAGCACAGCTTACCCCCTGGGTGTCAAAAATGTGCTTTAGGGCACGCCCCGTGCCGGCAGAACAATAGTTCTGTTGGTCCTGTCCCAGACAGGATTGCACTGTAGGAAACATTGGCTTGTCACATGCCCTTTCTCCAACTCCCACCAGAACACAATGACCTTGGTTTCAAAGGCAGTCTTATTGTGTGCTATGGTCAGTGACCTTATCCGCATAATGGTATGATACTTCTAGTCCTGATTATGACTGAAGCAAAATGCTGACTGACCTTGTGGGACTCAGGATTGGATCTTGTCCATCATGCTGGAGTCTAAGCCAAGATTAAAGAAAGCAGAGAAATGTAACTGTGACTAGAGAAGAGGGGAAGGCATGGCCCACCATTCTCAACCCGTTCCTTAGACTGGCTATCCTGAAAAACTAATTGCTGACGAGGGAGTTCCTGAAAATAAAATGAACATTCCAGAAGAGTTGCTCAGAGCCTGGTTTTTTAACCACTTGGTGGAACTGGAAGCTTGGTAGAAACAACCCCAATGTGTTTTGAGTTTGCTGGCTTCTGAGGTTTGCACAAATTATACCATGGGGCTGACTCCTCCTTCCTAGGCATTTCTTCTTCCCCACCTGTAAATGTGTGAAACAATTCCATCGTTTCACAAAACACACGTCTTTCTTAATAAGACTGCTGTACTCTTTCTCCTCTGAGAAAAATGGAGCCTGAAAAGATTATCCTGAACTTTTGACTTCTTGGTGAAGAGGGAATAAAGCAGAAGTGGAAACCACAGATAAAAGAGTAAATGTTTAAGAGAGGTGTACAGATAGGTCTAACAGCCAAAACCCCTGCTGTAGCACTAAATGTGTCATTTCCACTTGTAGAGCTATTTGCGTTTAGTTGTTCACACACAAAAGGCACAAAGTACTATTCATTTTGCATTGCTTGCAGATTTGGAAATCTTCCACGTTCATCACTTTAAATGAAGACCAGGCAGCACTGTGTTTGTGTAAGTGTAATGTCCACAAAGCTATGTGTGGCTCCAAAAAGCTGTTCTGGGCCTTTAGCATTCAAAGGTCGGAGACAGGATATGATGAAGCAATGATTAAAGAAAAACTGGAAAATCTGCAGCCAATTTCCATAAAGGAGGACTATGATTCAAACCGTGCATCCAGGATCCTGGCTTTTATGCATACCAGATGCACTAAGGTTCTCTTCAATTTACAGTTATTAAGGTCCTGTAGTAATCCTATGTCATAGGAACTTTACAGTCGATAATATATATAACCCTTCTGTCACATAGGTGACTCAGGAGTTTCCTGTCCTCACAAGAAGGACAAAGGATCTGAGATTCCTAAGGTGTGAGGTAAACAGCTTGCGAGGAGGAGAGCCTGTACAGTTTCTTGAACTGTGAGGTAACAAAGAGTTCCCAGAAGTCATTTTGTTTTTTTCCCAGTCTGCACCCTTTTCACCTCCAGGTCTCTCAGGATAGAGCTTAGGCAGAGCAGGTGCATTACAGGGGACAGGGAAAATGGAAGCCATACCAGAAATAAGAGATTTATTATTTTGTTATTATTAACGAGCAGTATGTGGGGTTGACTTTGAAGACGGTCCAGAAACCACAGCTAGTGCAGAATGCAGCGGCCCGTGTGGTCTTGGGTGTTTGGCGGTTTGACTTGGTCCAGCTGCTGTTCCTGTGACTACACTGGCTGCCAGTTCATTTCTGGGCACAATTCAACAGTAGCGTAGCCAGAG
This sequence comes from Plestiodon gilberti rubricaudatus, assembly GCA_026170595.1. Classification (NCBI taxonomy): domain Eukaryota; kingdom Metazoa; phylum Chordata; class Lepidosauria; order Squamata; family Scincidae; genus Plestiodon; species Plestiodon gilberti. The sequence continues at coordinate 88,931,352 of JANXHW010000003.1, forward strand.
GGGGTGTGATGCTGTAAGTAGCGCAAGACGCTGCGTGTGAGCGGCCCCTCACACTTGTAGTCGGAGCCATTCTTCTGGGGAGCGACGGCAACATGCAGCGTGCTTCCCGCAGTGCAGCCTCGCTCCCCAAATGGCTTCGACGGTGAGCGGGAGGGGCCGCAGGATACTCCCTGCGCGTTGCCTTTGCTCCACTGAATGGCTCCGACGACGAGGGGGCGGGGCGCCTCGTGCCGGAGAGTAACGGAGGGTTCAGAGTGGGGCAGAACTTAGCGTTCCGCCCCACCTAGAGTGACGCCAGTGGGGAGGGGGAAGAGAATCTCATACTGCATCTCTGTCTTATGTCTCTATCTCCCCACCCCCACCCCAATACAGAATCTTCAGGATTTTCAAATGTGTCTTTACTTTGTTTCTCTTTCAGATGCTGTTCTATCACTGATCCAGTTCAATAAAATCTTTGACTGGCTCACACTTGTTGTGGAATGTGTTAGCAGACAGGGATCTTTTATTCTCACTCCAGTTGTTCCTTATCTCTGCTGGCCTTAGGGAGGGACTTTGCAGGAGGGGGCCTTGCTGCTCTCAGGGTTCACAGCCTCCTCCTTGGAATCCAATTCTCCTCGGTGGTCAAGAGTCCCTTGTTTTCTGCTATCAGGGTTGATGAGGCAATCTGTTGCAAGGCAGCATACTGATAGCCGTGCCAGCAATGATGTAAAGGGCATGGAGTATGTGGGCGTGGCTAGCTGGGTGGGCTACTGCAGTTGGTGCCCTGTGTCACATGCCAGCCCAATGTTGGCTAGGATTGGGCCCATGCAGTGCTCCATTTGATGGGCCCATGCGCTATAGCATCCCATCCAGCTGTGCATGTTTGCAGTGATAAATGCCCCATCATGCGCCATGGAGATGCTCTTTGCCTGCTTCTTGCTGTGGCTGAGTGGTTAGAGAATGGCTGGTGTGGGTTGTAGACCTATATACTCTTCTTTTGTCCCTACCATGGGTGTTTCTGGCCAGTCATGCAAAAGGGAAGTTCCTTGCTGGGCAAGTCCAGCCCCTTGGCAGGGCTCAACTCCATCTTGCCTGGCTCCCAACCTGCATCTTTGTGCAGTGAGCTGCCAAGCCCTCTGCTTTGGTTGAGTGTGGTTGTGGCTCCCCTTGTGACTTATCAGAGTTCCTGAAGGGGTGGCTTCCAGCTGGTGAACTCCTCCTACAGGACCTCAAACCCTTGCCAGAGAGAGACTGGTGTGTGTTTGTTTCACATGTCTGCCCTCTTCCAAGGGAGCTATCTTGCTACCGTTGCTCTGCTGTGGGCAAAAAACATATTTCTTGGCCATGTGAGTTTGCATGAGTGGCATAAGGGGACTTGAGCCCTGGGTGCAGGGAATCCTAGCAGTTCTCTGCTTCTGTCCCTTTGCTGCTTGCACCACAGTAGCTCCTGTGTTGTGTGGGTGCTGTGTCACCTTTCTGGTGTGTGTGCATGTGGTGTTCTTGGGGCATCCCCCCATGGTTGGTGATGGTGCCTGTTGCTGTGTTACTCATTCCTAGTGGCTGGCAGGGGGTGTCTCCTCAAGCAATGACTGCTCATTGACCTTGCACCTGTCTTGCTCAGTTCATGCTGATGGTGCTTCTTTGGCCACCAGCATCAGGGCTAGATGGCTGCAGTGATCGGCTTCTTGGATGTGGACGATGCTCCATGGACAACAGGCTGTGTTGGGGTTTCCATGGATACTGGGAATGCCTTATACTTGCATAGCATTGCCTGGCTTCTAGTTGTCCTCCTCCCACCCATGCTAGACAGGCTTAGGATACAGCAGTTGTTGCAACTGGCATCAGGGTGCTGTCAGCATGGCATCCCTGCAGGATTGGGCTACCAGGAGGGTCTTTTGCTCCCATGGAACCTTGGGAAGGGAATTCCCAGTTAGTCCTAGGAACTCTATTTCCCAGGATGCTCAGTTTGAATACCTGCTTGACCCCCACGGCCCATTTTCAAAGCAGAGAGGAGAATGCAAACTTCCACAAATATGACATCTTCCTTGAAGATCAATGCTACTGGAATGGAGGTTTGAGTGCATGTCAAGTACAAGTACAACTCCCAAATCAACCGCTCCACTAGTTTTCAAAGGGGAAAGGAAAGCTGTACAATAAATTACCACCACAGAAGATGGTATTTGCTGTATTTCAAGTCAGAACCTCGGTTCAGTCCCTCCATCCATTGCTGAGAGGAGCAAGTGAGGCCTTCTCCTGCACTGTACTTTCCTAGTATATAAGTGTTTAATGACTTGATTATTTTCTGCTGTTTCCATCTGTTTGGTTTCTAAGAGGTTGCAACAGCCTCTGGCACAGACTGAACAATTTTCATCACAACTTATTCATACTTTTCCTAAGGAACAGCCTGGGATTGTTTAGCCTCTCTGCCAGGACAGTGGTTTCAGGTCCTGATAAAATGAGGACTGTTAACTTCAGCAACTCAGGGCCCATCCCTATCCAACATTCTAGTGCTGATACAACTGCAATGCAACCCTGAGGAAAAATGAACAAATGTTCCCTTACCTTGAGGAGGCCTCTGTGCCTCCCCCTCGGATGCAGCCCATGCCTTGTTGGCACGGCTGCATCAGTCCTGGAAAGCTGGATAGGATTGGGCCCTCGGTTGATGTACAGTGAAAGTTCTATATCTTCATGATATAATTGCTTAAATTGCTTCAGTTCATGAATTTCAAAAGTTTATTTGAAATCCAGTTTAACTAAGACGAATTTGGAAAATATTGATTTATGTACATTATTCACATTGGACACAACATTTCTCAGGGTTGTTATAAGAATCATTTTGAAGTTTCAGTGATAGAACTTAAGTATACTCAGTACAACCTCACAATTTGGAGACATGGACAGGGCCCAAGACCTCCTGATGCTTGAGGTGACCTGTCAAATGTTGCCTCCCCTTACTCAATAATGTGCCAGCCTCTGCTCCTCCCACTCTCCAATGGTCTAGCTCAGCACTCCCCTCTACATTTCCTCTTCTTCTCTGTCCCCCTTTTCCAACCCAAGGAGTGGAAAGGAGGGGCAGTGAAGGCAAGTAGGTAGACAGAGGTGTGCAAACCCCCCCCCCCCAATCTTTTGCCTGAGGCGACCACTTCAGTTGGTATCCTGGATGGGCCAGCGCTGGACATGGAACACAAATAAGCACATGAAGTTCCCTGCATTCAAAAGATTCCCGTTCATTTCAATGGGGGTGTGGACGGGGAGATACATGCATCCCCATCTATTCAGGAATGTAAGAAAAACACTGACCATCACTGTAGGGTGTAAGAACAGTTGCAGGGCAAGAGAGGGCTTTTTCCAGTTTCTCCAAGACTTTCAAATCCCTTCTCCAAAGAACAAAAAATGTCAATCTTATTGGAATATTTAGCTTATTCCCCACCTCTTTCCCACATTAGTGGGCCTCACTATTTTAGACTACTACATAGATAGCACGTCATGTTTTCAAAGTCCTTCGCGTATCTCAAGCTTTCCAGCAGCCCTGTAAAGTAGGCTAGTATTGTCTTGTACAGCAGATGGAAGTCTCTCAAGTACACGCTGAAGGGCACCTAGTGAGTTCATGACTGAGCGATTCAGACCATGGACTTCCTAGGCCACACTCTGCAATGCTATACCAACTCTGGAAGCAGTGCAAGATGTATTATTTTCAGTAAGTATTTGAAGGATGAACTTCTGGTTCAGACATTCAAACATGGAACAGCAGGGCAAGCCTTCACTCCAGAAACAGCCATGTGCAAACCAGGCCCTCCGTATGAGCACCTGATCACGCTATGGCCTGGTTCTCTCCAAGAATGAGGCCCTCAAGGTGTTTAATTGCCCTGCATATTTATCACTACCAACATGCAAAGGTGTAACTAACTCACGTTCACACACATACACTTTACTTTGCTTAAAGGTTCATCTTGCACCTCTTCTGAAGCACATCTAACCTTTAAACTTTAGTCCATCTTTCCAAAATCACCCAAAGCAGTTTTTCTTTTGGCAAATATTGTAAAAGACACAAGGCTATTTGGCTTAAAAAAAAAGGTATTTTGATAAGACCTCTTTCTCAAAGAGTAGCAACACACTATTCATTTCTTGTTGCTTCTACCATAGTTTAATACCTTGATTATTTTGCCATTCCAGGTTAAAAGCTGCAATGCATTTCTAGTCTTTCCCACTCCGACCTATCCTTCTTGCATGTGTATGCCTATCTGTCTGTCTTGTCTGTCTGTCTGTCTCTCTCTCACACTCACACACACGACCCTATTTTGGATACATTTCTTAGGGAGATTCTTTTTGGTTTATTGTCTGTAGTACATGCTGAACAGCCACCTTCTTCATTCTCTTTCCTTTGTCTTTCAACACACCTCAAAACTATGCTTCTTCCAATATCTTTTCAAAAACTTCAATTCCATGCTTGGGGGAGGGTTCCTTATGTGTTTTGTTTTCAACAGAACATCTACTAATTCTGCTGAAATCCACCCTTTCAATGCAAGCCTTGTTGTACTCCCAACACCCACCTTGTCAGAATTTAAATGTTCTTGGCATTCACAATTTTATCAGTCTCTAAGATTGCTTTTTGAGGCAATTTGCTGTCAATCAAAATGAATGTAGTTAGGATGAACTCAAAAACCTTTCTGTGCTTATTCCACATCAAATTTTAATGAAATATTGGAAGTACTTAAGACTGAACTTTTTCTACTACAAATTTTTGACTGGGATGCCTGGACTAGGACAAATGAAGACAACATTCACATGAAAAGAACTGTACTTCAATCCTGTGTATTCAAATGATACTGGAGCTCGCCAAATTATGATTGTACCAAGAGGAAATGGTTCCCACACCACAGTGGTTGAGTGTGAACAGGCCCTTATGAGCGATTCCTTTGCAGTATTCTAAAGACGACTGCATGAATGTGGGAGGGGAGTCAGATATACAGTACTTCGTTCCCTTGAGAGGCCAAAGAAATGCTGGAAACATATTTCTGCATCTCTCTCACCTTCCTGTAAGACATACACAGAATCAGTTCAGGGAATTATGAGACACTGTTTCACCATATCCAGTCTCTGCTATTTCACATGGGCAGGATGCTTCAGAAGATACCACTTTCCTGCTGGTCCAAAACAAGAAACTATTGTAGGACCTGTGCAAGGGGCAACTCAGTCTGCAGAACGACCTTCATGTTTTGAAGATAGGAGTGTTCTGGTAGTACTTGGCCATATAGCACTCCCCCCCCCCCCGCAGAGGAGATATGACACACCAGTAGTGGCTCTAGCTTAGTGGTACACTGGGACAAAAGCCCTGGGAGGCCTACCTATAACCTGCTCCCTTTAGAAAATATGGACATGCCAGCTACAGCCCCCCCCCTTCCATGGTGTGAAAACCAGACATTTGGTAGATGTGAATCTTCCTTCCTGCTGGCATCTGCAGTGACAGCAGGGGCAATGATCTCTTCTTGTTTACTGCCTGGTTCCCAGTCAACCTTCCTTGCTGGGCACCACCAGTGGTACCTGGTAGTAAGAGCTAACCAGACAGTGGATGGACAGCCATTCTCCTTCACTGCTGCCACTATAGTTACGGTGGCAGTGCAAAGGAGGGCTTATGTCACTGCTGCTGCCTGCTCCCAAATGCCTTCTTGAAAGCCTCCCCCTTGGGCCCCAGCTGGCTCACTGAACGATCGTGGGAAGCAGCAGCAGCAGCAGCCGCCGCCAGCAAGCATCCCCATGGGCCTTGGCTTACCAAGCATTACTGGAGAGCAGGAGATAATTCTTGTTGCCCCAGGGGCTGGGCCAGACCTGGGCCTCCACAGCACATGCCCCACCAGGCCCCACTTCTGGAATCACCTTGATCACCACATTCAGGAAAAGCATGATTCACAACCCTCTTGAGACTACCATTGCCGAATGCTGGTGGGAGACTAGACTATATCTTGGGTTGCCCCAGCCCTGCCCCCTTCTCCCCCACAAAAGTAGCACAGGCTTGGCCCCTGAATTTTCAGATTCAACAGAAAAGCCTCTCTCCCTTTTATTTGTGGAGATACTAGTCAGCAAGAAACAAATGCAATGCAAATTGCTGGGTGTAGAGGCACTTGCACTTTAAATTTAAAATTTGCTACCTATTTTAAAGAATGTAAAGTTAACTTAAGGTAAAAAAAGGTAAAGGTGACCCCTGACAATTAAGTCCAGTTGTGTCCGACTCTAGGGTGTGGTGCTCATCTCCATTTCAAAGCCGAGAGCCAGCGTTGTCCGAAGACGCCTCCGTGGTCATGTGGCCGGCGTGACTCTCCTTGCCGCAGCACGTAGCTTGCGGCTGGAACATGGAGTGCTGTTTACCTTCCTCCAAGCGGTACCTATTTATCTACTGGCATTAACATGCTTTGGAACTGCTAGGTTAGCAGGAACTGGCCAAGCAACTAGAGCTCACCCCGTCTCAGATTCGAACTGCCGACCTTTCGATTGACAGCTCATGGTTCAGCGGTTTAACCCACTGCGCCACCCGCAGTGGTGCCAGTTAACTTGGTGCCAGGCAATTTGTCGTTGGAGTTTGTTTTGTTTGGTAGCAATTCATGACACCCACTTCCGTGTACCCTTTGATACCTCCAGCACAACAGGGACAAGACCAGGCTAGTAGAATGGCTTTCCACAGGCAGAGAGTTTTGACAGAGCAAGGAGCATCCAGCCATGTGATCTTTAACCTGCATTTTGATGACCATTTCATGTACTTTTCTTAACAATGTTCCTAATAATACAGTATGACCCCCATATCCACGGGGGTAGGTTACTGGCCATGTGCAGATACTAGGAACCTGCAGATGGGGGAATGCTATGCCCTGTGGCCCCCTGCACCCGTTACCTTCATTAACAGGCTGGAACCAAGCAAGCACGTCTTTTCCAACCCATTTTTGCCCGACCCACAGGCGTACACATTTGGCTCCTTTTGTGTATACACACCCGTGGGCAGGAATGCCTTATACAAAATGCTGTAAGCCAGCATGCTGGTTTATAGCACAGAACAGGCAAGCACCCTGCATACTAGAGAGGCTCCCAAACGTGAAACAGGAAGCCTTTCTAGTATGCAGGCTGCTTGCCTGCTCTGTGCTATAATGGCTTATGTGCAAACAATGGCTTATAGCATTTTGTTTAAGGAAGACATGCGCTTGGTGCCAGCCTGACTCCTTACAAAGGTAATGGGCATGGTGGGCCCCTATGAACCGCAGATAAGTGAATCTGTGGATAGTAGATCCGCGGATACAGGGGTCCTTGTATTTTGTTCCTCTGTGTGCATGTGTGTGCGTGTGTGGGCTTGCCATCCATCCCAGAATTTCCAGGACCATCCCGGATTTAGGGGGTCCATCCCAGATGCATCCCAGACCCCCCAGACTCCTATTACCCCTATGTCCATTTAAAATTTATTTTGATTTTTTTTTTAAAAATGGGGGGGGGAATGGCCACCGGAATTTTTCCCCTGGAAAAAATGGCCGCCACTTAGAAGGCTTCACCAGCTGTGATCATGTGATTAGGAGAAGCACAGAGCTTTACACTTCAGCTCCGCCTCAGCAGCGTGACCTCCCAGCAGCAAAGGTTCTTTGCAAGCCAGCAGCCAGCATGCGCGCTCCCCCCCCCGCAGCAGAAGGAGAACCGAGGGTTCTTTGCAAGTCAAGCAGCCAGAGCGCTTCCCCCCCCCTCGCAGCAGCCCTCCCAGCCTGGTAACTTACCCAGCCCGTCCTCGCCCCCCCTCTCGAAGCAGCCTCCCCTCCCCTCTCTAGTGGAACTCTCAGATCCATCTCAGTCTTCAATTTCATTTTCAATTCAGAGCAGCAGAAGGAGAGCCGCCCAAAACTTTGGGCGGCAAAGTGGCACTTTGCGTCCCCAAAAATTTTTCAAAATGTATTTTGTTTATTTATTTAATTGTTGGGAGGATCCCAATTTAGAACCAGGAAAATCTGGTAAGCCTATGTATGTAGTCAGGTGCAAGCTCTGAACTGCAACCCTAAAGAGGAACAGCTGGTGGTCAGCATATGCATATGTCAGCAATTCAGAGCTTGCACCCCACTGCAGAGAAGCAAGGAAAGGTGACAATTATCCATAATAAGGCACACCCTACATGTTCCAAAGGGTGATCAGCACTATTCAGAAGCCAATATGGTTACCATATTCAGTAAGCTGCTCCTCTGAAGGTGGGGTGAGTGATAGTGTTAGCATTCATTTGGAACAAACACTCCACATTAACATAAATCACCTCTGGAATAGGTCCAAGTCAAAGATGACTACATTTAATAGGCAGTGTAACAAGGGGGTTATATAAATTTATTCTTTCATGTAACATTTGATTAGTTTGGAAAATTCTCATTTTTAAATGTTTAATTCCATCTTTTATTCATTCATTTATTTTTTTTAAAAAAATCACTAAAAAAGGACCCCCACCCTCCCAAAATACAATCTGTATCTGCTCTATATTTACAGATAACTGGTCGCTATAAAGGCACAAAATTTAAAACTAACGTTTCAATACTTTTTGTGCATAATATAACACTGACAATACTGACTATTGCATTGCCATTTTCCCTTTTGTGGAATCAAAAGGAGTGAGAAGTTGTTTTTCCAGTGTGGAGTTTGTGTGTGTGTGTGAGAATGTGCAGCCCCAACTTTATTCTTATATCTGGGAAAATTTTCACTTCAGCATAGACCACAGTAGCTTCACTGCAGCTTCCAAGTATAACACTGTCACAACACTTGGCATTTAAACACAAATTGAAGAAAATTCAACATGCACAGTTCTGAGAGAAGAATGCATGCTGACGGGGGCAAGGCAATGTAAGCCAAAAAAGACTGCAAGCACTCGAAGTAACTCTGGCAAAGATTAAACCAAGTTAGTTTTAAAGTTTTGTAAAATAATTTACACATAGGCAGTCTGAGATCCTGATCTGCTAACAGAAGTGCTTCATTTTACACACAAGAAGAGATTCATATCAAAATTTAGTGCTTTTAAATATTGGGACCTCTATATTGTTGCACAGACGGTTGTACCTGTTATCTTTCAAGACCAAAATACTCTGGTTCCCAAGTTTAATGTATGACTTAGATAAAAAAAACTACAGTCCTCCGTGCATTAATCTGGCCCATGTTTTCAAACAATGGCGAAAGGAGCAGTAACAGTGCGGTTTTTCAGATATAAAGCCATCTGTCGACATGGTTAAAACGAATGCTGACAGGTAACAGGTTACTATTGCATCATATATGCTCTCACCTTTTAAAAATTCCCTTTGTGTGTATAAGATTTTCCTCCCCATAGAAAAGAATTATCCACAGAAAGTGTCAAAACTATTTCTCACCCCAAGTTTTGCATATATAAAATCTATGGTAACTGGTTAAGTCTAATGCCTTCGTTAAGAGTGGTTTACATCCACCTTAAAGGATTTGTACACTGTACATAAATAAGAAATTACAGTACAAGTAATTCACAATATTTGCTATGGGAATCGTTTTTTCTTTCGATAAATTCATGTTTGGAAACATCATATTGCATCACAGAGAGGCACTTCATGCTATCCTTCACTTCATAAATTTATACCTAGTTATAAAGAGACAGAAATAGTATAAACCAGATATCTTGACCTTTCACAGTATAAAGAACACAACTGTTAGCTCTAGCCATGCACAACATGCACAACATCTTTCTGGCGATTGTCAATACAGATTTTTGGAAATAGTTTGCCTCAAAACATCTGTAGCTGACAATCACAAACTTAGATCAGCCAAAAAACCTAGATGTCATTGCAGGTATTCGACTTATGTTACTCTATCACTGAATGAAGAGTCATGTAAGCAATATCCTTCTCAAAATAAATGCAACAGTGCTGTCTTGTCATAGGAAATTAGTGCTCTGTCTAAACAAAGTGACGGCCCAGAGGTCTGGTATGATGAATTCATTACCTTCCATTCTCTATTATAAACTTTTTAGTAGATCAGTCTAATCTCTTATGCACTGTAAGTGTACAGATTCTAAAAATAAGATGTTTGCTATAAATAAAGTGTCCTTCATTGGCAGTATAAACTAAAACAGTCCTTTGCTTTGAGACAACTGTTAAAATCAGTTTTAGCGTTTCAGGCAGCAGCTAAATAGGGTTAACTGATGGCAATAAGGTCCATTTTGGTCTTTCGCTGCATCTTTTACAGTGTGCAAGCTTAATTACAAGGGTTTCTTAGACTGCTTCCCCAAAGTGAAAACAAGGCTGGCCCAACACTAAGAGACCTGATTGTGGAAGACTTCTCTACAGTTGTTTGCAGGAGGGGGGAGAAATCATCAAAGTGTGATTTGCTAGTACCGTTTATGGCAGGATTTTTTCACCTACTGTGGGAACACATCTGGCTAACATTGATTAGTGCCAATACAATAATTTTTTTCCCATGGAAATTAGAGAACAACAACATTTCCACAGGACAAGAAAATCAGAACACGTAAAGTGCAGAAAGACCTCAATTATTAAGCAGTACCAGAAATACCTTCTTGATAAAAACCACATGCTATGCCCCTCTGGCATCCCAGCCCTTCACTCTTCATTTAAAGAAGTAAAAAATTCAGTGCATACAATATAGTTATTATAAGTAATAAAATACGAAACAAAGAACCCTATATTATTATTGCAAATTCTGTCCAATCTACATGAGTAAAACATAATCCACATTTGGTGTTCAGAAAGACAGACAGACAAGTGTTCTCTCTCTTTTTTGGCACAACTATTTGTGCAGAAAAGGCGGCTTTGGTCCTTGGTACCTAAACTCCCAAAGTGCAGAGGGGTGTGTGCAGTGATGGCTGTCCACAGGGTCGCCAAGTCCATTCGTGCAGTCGACTGCCAGAGCCTCAATTTACTGCTACCAGCGGCCACTCACACTAGCAATGTCCGAATGATACTGACGCGGCAGCCGTCCGCTAGCGCCGCCTTCCAGGAATGAGGCACGGACATTGGCAGGGTCAAACAATTTTCTTCGGTTTTTATTCAGTTCTGCATGAGGAAAACAGAAAAGTTACCGTATTTAAAAAACAAACAGCAATTACGAAAGAACTACACTTTTAAGTGCATGAAAAGAACTAAACTATAGTCTTAAATGTATACATTTCAAACACCAGACAAAAGGTTATTCTAAAATATGAACTAGATTTTGGAAGGGGAGTATGCAACTGATGCATTTTGTCCTGACTTTGTGTTTTTGAACTCAAAGATGCAGCAGGCAGTAGTTTACGAAGGACGACGTCAGTGTTTCTAGATATTTGGAGTTTCTAAAGAAGCTTCTTCAGTTAAGAACACCACCGTATTTAAGACTTGGAGATCACATGATCAACTCTGTGGCAGGGCTCCTTCAGTCATTAATGCAGGGCATTAATAAGAAGCCCTGTAGTGTAGTGAACAAGAATGAGGAAGCTCCTGGTTCAAATCTCAACTGTCATAAAGTGGATTTAAGCAAAGCCCCCCCCCCCCCGTCTCAACCCCAACGTCTACAAAATGGAGTTGGCAAACTGACCGGCCTTACAGGGATGATGGTTAGGAAACCATTATATAATATGCTTTATGTACATTATCTTGCATTATAAATATTATAGATAAATGTTAATTATCAGAGCTGCAATCAGATAACTGAATAAAGAATTTATGAAAAGATAATTTTAATCGAGAAAAATGGTATACCTAACTAATGGGGCAACAGATTTAGGTTTAAATTAAAAGTGTTTCTCCTTTACTCTCACACAGGTGGAAATCTCTTATATAAGCATCATTTAAACAAAGTATGTTTTTTTCCAATTTTTCATGTAGGTAACAGATCAATTAAGATACCTGTGATCAACTAAGTTTCCTTCAATTAGATGACAGTCTTAATTGTTAACTCCTCTTAACTCCTTAACAGCCTTAACTCCTCTGCCAGCCAAGGAAATGGGTTGGGGGGGGGCGGGGGTAAATTTAAATCACGTATAAAATTGTTCTTTTGTTTACCTGAGATTGCAAGCAGCATTTTCCTTCGTGCACCAAAAGTAGTAATCCCCAGTTCTTTCAGATCCTGATCAGTGAGAGTAAGGAATGTCTGAAGATCAATCTAGGAAAAGCACAGACAGACAGAGAACCTATTCCTTAGCAAATTCAAGTTACAAAGGCACACTAAGATTCCAAATGTATTTTTACATACAACATGGGTGTGGTATAAAAAGCCTCACTAAAGAACTGGAAGATTAACCTTCCAAACTGTATTTTTATTCTCAAAAAAGAAGGCAGAACAAGAGATAAAGACACGTATCTCGAGGTATGATTTACCACAGCAGAAGAAATTATACAGTAGAAGTTTTTCCCTGCCAAGGTTTTTCCACTTGGGAACTGGAAAAAGATCTTAAAACGTACCTCTAATGGCCAAACACTGCTTGGGTGGTATAGCAACCACATGGGCAGAAGAGTTTACATATGCTTTGTGTCGTGGGATCAGCCACAGTGATGGATGGCAAGAACTGTACCTTTAAGTATGCGTAAAGGATGCGGAAGCCTCAGTGATGAGGAGCAGGCTAAGAACTGAAAAGTCCCAGGTTTAATACTGAACATCTGAGAGTCACTTCACACCACTTCCACAGAGAAGAAATAGGAAATATAAGCCACCATATGTGAAGTTGGCCCTCAGATTACAGAGCAAGGAAACTTCTGTCTGAAGATCTATGTTCAAGTTCAATAATGAGTCAGCAAAGATGTTCCAAGCTAGATGGACCATTTGTTCAATTTCATAAGGTGACTTTTTTAAAAATCTCCTTAATCTGAGATTCTCACACCCAATTGATTTCTTTAGCTAAGGAAAGCACCTTATGGGCATTTTCACACTGAGACTTAAAAGGGCTCTTGTTTCATATTAGATATGTAATGTGGATGCAAAACCTCCAACCAGGACGCTCATTTGCATTACTAATGTTTCTCCTTAATTTTATCTGTGAATCAGCCAGTAAAACAGCAGCAGGCTCAAAGGCAATTTAAACTCATATGTGAAAGTACATTTTAAGATGGGCCAGTTGTTCATGGTCAAGCTACATGCTACTTGGAAAAAGCAATTGAAACAAAGGATACTGTGAGGCCAGTTGGACAAAGACTGGTTGTGTAACCCATGTGGGTTTTGACAGAGCACAGCAATGGCGGCCAACCTTTTTTTTAGTAAATGCGCTAGAAATCATGTTTGCAGAATGTCACTAGTGTACATGGCAGCACATATTGGGGGGGGGGAGGGTGGTGGTGTGCGCTTTGATGTAGTTTTGTGTTTAGAACTGTATGTACAAAATATAAAATTGTGCAATCCAGACAATTGAAGTTCGGTACCAAGAAAAGCTAGATTCTGTGGATAAACTATGTAAATTGTAATAAAATTGCCTATTCAATCATTTTGCATTAATTTATTTTCATTTTGCAAGTGGTGGAGAGGGGGATGGTGCAAGGCAGGACACTGGAGTCCTATCATCCGCTACTGGAAATGTACTTCAGCCGCATCTTAGGCATTCAGCATGCACAGCCCACACAGCTTCCAAGCATATCTTCATAGCCATGTGGATTCCGAAACAACAACAACAACAACACACAAGATAAGGGAGTCCCAGAAAGTTGACTTCTGCACCCAACAGAACATTCTGTGTTTGTGTTGGGCTCCTGGGAAACCACAGCATACCAATAGCCCAAATTCTGCCTCCAAATCTATTAAGCTGGAAAGCAGAGGGAGCATGCTTGACTCTCTGCCACAGTGAGATTCACAGCCCCCCCCCCCCCCCCGCTCTTATCTAGATCCACTGCAAGCCACTGACAACATTGGAGGCATCCATGGTACAGGCTGGTGATCCATGCATTGTAGATGGCAGGTATTAAAACCACATCTGTATAGATGGCAGATATTAGAACAAGCCTATAAACAAAAGGGAATTGGTTTGGGGAGTGCAGACCCCAGGGAAGCCCAGAGTTGCTTCTGTCAGCACTGTGCTTTAAAAACATTGAGGTCTGAAGTTGGCTATTCCTGCATTCAAGGAATGACTATGTGGTCTTCATAGAATAGTCAATGAAAGTACGGCAGATGGTAGCAATTGAGCGATTTAGTTTGGAAAGTAATCAAAACACTCTAGCAGGAACAACAACAAAAAATGCCTTTTCCAGACACTGACCTCTTGTTGCTGAAATATGTCTGTGTATTTGCCCAAACCCAGTTTGCTGAACAGCTCAGGCAGGTCAGATCCCTTAAACAGACTGTTCAAGTTACAGCCGTTGCTTCCTGTCAGCGAGGAGATGCAGTCCATGTAATTGCTGCTGCTGAGATAATGTTCAGCTGAAAGTTCAGAAAGGAAGTACCTTTGAGTTTCCCATCAGTTTGCATTTCACTTTAAAGACACATTCCACTAAACTGCTTGAATAGTGCACAAGTCACCTTGATGAGCAGATTTTTATTTTTCTCCATCTCAAGTGACCTAGCCTCAACATTTATACTTCCTGAAAGTACAGTAGGGCCCCCATAACCGCAGGGGATAGGTTCCTACTTGTTAACTGAAACAGTGGAAAGAGTGAATGCTAACCCCGTGCCCTCGCCCATTAACTCTGTGTGTGTGTAGCACTGGCGCCAAACCAGCGCAGGTCATCCTTAAACGCTATAAGCAGCAGTGTGCTGCTTATAGCACAGCGTCTGAATGCTTATAGAAAGCAGCTTCAGCGCTAGAAAGGCTCCGAACGTTAACAGGGAATGCTTCCTGTTAACGTTCAGAGTCTAGTGCCGAGTCTGCTTTCTACAAGCATTCAGATGCAGTGCTATAAGCAACATACTGCTGCTTATAGCGTTTAAGGATGACCTGCGCTGGCTTGGTGCCAGTGCTGCACACGTACGAAGGTAATGGGAGCGGAGGTTGTGGATCCGTGGATAATTGAATCCGTGGATACCATATCCATGGATACGGGGGCCCCCTGTACTACAAAAGGAATGAGACTAACAGCAAGGGAGGTACCACACACTGCCAGAAATGTAGGGCTGGTGCCAAGCAAGCTCCCACCTCTGACAATCTCTGTAACATGAACTTTTCATGTCCTATGATGTCAGCAGAATGCTGAACCAGCAGCAACCAATATATGGGGCATGCAAATATTATGACATCAGGGCACAAAGTAAATGGAACATATTATGGAGGATGCGAGTGGGTGGGTGGGTGGAGAACAAAACATGAGGCTGCCATTTTTAGCAGCCAATCTATATTTCTGACTTAGTATTCTTATATAATATTTATAACTAACAGATTAAACTAGTTAAGACAGTGGTTCTTAAAGTTCTCTCTGCGAGGCTGGGAGAACTCAGAGTCTTTGCAGGCGTGGGAACAGCGGTGGCAGCGATTCTGGGGATTGCTCCACTGCCGGGGGAAAAAGTCATCCTCCTTACCTCACCAGGGGTCCTGACTGCTTCTGGGGTGTGTGGGGAGGCCTGTAGATACCTCCACAGGCCTCTCCGAGCTTCAGATCACCGCTCTGCGGCAATTTATGACCACTTCCAGTTTTTGCAACAACTAGAAGTGGTTGTAAATCGATCTGAAGCTCAGGGAGGCATGCATAGGGGTCTGCAGGCCTCTCCGCACCCTCCAGAAGCCGTCAGGAACCCCAGTAAGTGTAAAACTTCCATTTTAAAACTTTTTTCCCCATAGCAGCAACGATCCCGGGGATCACCGCTGCCGCCATGCTGTCCCCGCCCCTTAAGGTGGCAGGGGACAGCATCTGGTTCCAGTGGCGGGTCACGACCCACCACTTTGAGAACTGCCAAGTTATGAGATTTTGTGCTTCAACTTGGAACAAAATTGAATACAAGCCAAATACTGTATTAGAAAAGCCATGCCAAAATTAAAGACTTTTGCAAGTCATTACCTGATTTGTTTTGTTTCCGTTTAGGGCTGGCAATGGATGAGACGAAGTCATGGGAAGCTGTAGGACCAATGCCATTATGATCTCTCCAGTTATCGGAGTCACTACCACTTCCTAGGTGTTCCCGGCTGTTAGACCGTGAGAGAGACATTGATGAACTCTGCATGGACAATCAGAAGGAAAAGCCACCTTACATTAATGGAGTACCTTAAAAACAGTAATGCGAACAATTCTACAGTTACCTCTTTAGAGGAAAGCATGCTTCCATATAGGCCAGCTGTCAGTCCAGAAAGGCAACTATGCAGGAGGACGTAACATAAGAAGAGCCCTGCTGGATCAGGCCAAAGGCCCATCTAGTCCAGCTTCCTGTATCACACAGTGGCCCCACCAGATGCCTCAGGGAGCACACAAGACAACAAGATAACCTGTTTCCTGCTGCCACTCCCCTGCACCTGGCACAGAGAAAACCTACTTCTAAATCCAGGAGGTTGCTTATCCCCATCATGGTTTGTAAGCTGTGATGGACTTTTCCTCCATAAATCTGTCTAATCCCCTTTTAAAGGCATCCAGGCCAGGTGCCATCACCACCCCCTGTGGCAAGGAGTTCCACAAACCAGGTTTCCGTTATGCCCACTATGTCACTATGAAAGAATCCAGTTCTTCCTGAGTAATATCAGTTAGAGTGCAAGTTTCTATACTTCTCTAAGTAAACAAAGTATCCTCATATGTAGAATACCAGCACATCCAAAAGAAGGTTAGGCTGCAATATTTCTCCCTAATATGGGCTGCACAGACACGCGTTTTAACACACACACACACACACACACACACACGTGTGTGTGTGTGTGTGTGTACGCGCGCACCATCGTAGTTTGGAGCAATATAATTTAGAAATATCATAACGCATTTTTTCTTAGTATGCAGTAGTGATACTAAGTGATCAGGGAGGGAGGGATGAGAAGCCCAGGTGATGGTGTCTTCCTCCTTTCCCCTGATCTGTGCCACTCCAGGGCCAAATCAGTAGACTCTACTGCCACCACAAGGATAAAACCAGGTACAGAAAGAGACCATCCTCAAAAGCCCCAGTTATGTGGAGATTTCCAGCAGGCGAAGATTTAAAACATACAAAGAATTTATGTATTAAAAATACAAGGAACAGTTAGTGAGTGTCAGTGCGGATAATTCATGGAAGAAAAAAATGAAGCAAGAAGGCTCAGAAAACGGCTTGGGTATTGACAATGCCCAGGTGCATAAAGCAGGTAATTACAGGCACACTTAAAAAAGTAATTCCCTAACGTGTCCAAATCTCACTGTTCCCTTATCTGTGCGTGCTGATAACACCCAACTCTACTTCTCATTTCCGTCTTGTACGAGGGAGGCTGTGAGGTTCTGAACCCATGTCCAGCAGCTGTGAAGGACTGTATGTGAGCAAGTAAACAGGAAATGCAGTACAATACATACTGAACAAAAATCTATTTCCTCAGAAGCATCATTAGACTTGGTTTTTTTTAAATAAAACTGTTGGAGGATACATAAAACTGTTTGAGCCAACTAAAAGGCTGCTAGAAACTGTAGGTAATGTACAATAAACTTTGCACTCCTATTTCTAGACAACAAGAGGAGGA
This sequence comes from Plestiodon gilberti rubricaudatus, assembly GCA_026170595.1. Taxonomy (NCBI): domain Eukaryota; kingdom Metazoa; phylum Chordata; class Lepidosauria; order Squamata; family Scincidae; genus Plestiodon; species Plestiodon gilberti. The sequence continues at coordinate 88,948,876 of JANXHW010000003.1, forward strand.
ATCGAGAGAAATGTCTCCAGTAAGCGTCATTAAAATTCTCTAAGTAAGAGCCAACCTCAAAAACGTTGTTTTTGAGGAAGGAATTTACCAGCCACTTCAAAAGTAAACTTTTGGGGGATTGTTCTTGCACAGCATGAAACAGAAAAAAGAAAATGAAGCTATGCTAACGTCACAGTGCCTTTGTTAGGTCAATTTAAACCCTGACCTGGCATTGAATGCCACCCCTCTTGACACCAAGTTTTTGCCACCATCCACTGGCAGCTTTGCAATCCAAGTCTTGGCTAATCAGTCTGGAATAAATGACGTAAGGCACTGTGATAGGATACCAACAGACGGTCTCAAAACTGCCCAATGTAAGCAGGAAAACAAAGGGATTCATTTTTTTTTAATTTTTCCCACATGTCTCAAGCACAGCAAAAACAATGAGCACTGGAGTCTCTGAAGAAATAGTTTATGGAGCAAAAAGCCCAAGCTGTGGTTTGTTTCTGGGTTAGAGCCAAGTGACTCAGACACAGAAAACATTTTCAGTCTCCTAATAAACTTCTACGAAAATAAAAAGAGTAAGCGTCGGAAGATAATGTGAAACACACCTTGTAGTATATTTGCTACACGTATATGCGTGGAACAACATGCACAAAGTTAAACCTGTTCCAAAGAAAAATCCATTGTATCATTTATATCCTATCCAAAGATGTGCAGATGGTTTAGAGAAAGTCTATATCCCATTTAATGCAATATTTTGACTTGGCAAGAGGGAAAAATGAGCAGCTTGTGCCATGGTTTAATAATTATAATTGATCTCTGTAATCAGTTAAGCACATGGATAAAGACTCATCCTATCAGCAGTCTTTGCGCTCTGCCATGGCCCCACTGCCAATGATTGCCACGGTGGAATCGCTCTTCCCCCCCTGCACTCGCTTTTCCAGTTTGAAAGGCAGCAACACCCAGCTTTGTTTGGGCTCAGTAAATATGCAGCATTGCATCTACAAGCTCTGTTACTGTGAAGGATTGCTCCTTCATAAAGCTGAGTGTCAAAGCAACGAAGAGATGCTGCAAGGGTACCCAATGTACCTTATTTTAGATCCTGAAAGGTCTGTTATGAACCTGCATGAATATTCCTGTGTTTTCCTCCCTGTCCAGAGATACTACAGCAGCTCAAGCCAGTACAAGGGTAGCTGTACTACAGCCCACCTCTCCTTCATGTTAACACAAAAGGTTTCCCAGCAGCAATGCTGTACACAGAAGTACATAACATTTGTATTGCATGTACTATGCAAGTCAGTCCACTTATGTGAAATATCTCTGTGCCAGGGCAGTTGCCAATAGGGAGAAAAATGACCTTTTCCTGCACTCTAGATATCACATGGCCTTGAACTTTTTCAGGCTTTTAGTAAATTATGTACACATATCTTATGCATGGTGCAGCTGAAAACTACAGTTTCCTTGTTAAGCCTACAACAAGTTGTGCCTATGTCTTAGTCAGCAAACCATGACTAACCATGGCAATTACCCATGAACACTAGATACAAAACCACTGTATTGAGACCTTTGCCTACTAGGGGCTTGGTGGGAAAAGAAAAAAGTTCAGCATAGTTTTATTGGGACATCTGGCTGGCCACAGAGTGATAGGCTAGGAACATATTGGATTGATCCAGCGTGGCTTGAGCCAGCATTTTTCCAGTCCTTGCCTAGATTTTTTTTTTTTCAAAACTGAGCTTTCTATTGAACACGTTCTAAAAATCCACTAAGGTTAACAAGAATTTACTAAGTTAATGAATAAGTTAAACCTGAAAAGTCATGTTAAGGGACAACTTAGTGCTTCAGAAGATTGGAATTTCTCAGCCCCACAAAACAGCTCAAGTCTAAGGTTAAGGAGAACAGGTCCAATTTCTTATATGCAAGGAACACATTTTAAAAACCACATTGCACTTCCATACCTCATAAGTTGTTGACATAGATGGTTTGTACGATACATGGTTAGCTCTTCTTAATTCCTTGATTGTTTCAGCTGGCATTGATTTGGAGAAGCCAAGTCCACTCCAGGTGTTTGTTGGTGTTCTCACTTCTGTTACAACTGGCTTTTTTAACATAGCTAGAAAACAAAGAACCGCCATTTTGGTAAGACATAGTCCTGTTTGCTCTCAGCAGTGGTGTCGCCAGCCCAGCTGCTGCCCGGGGCAGGGTGACATTGTGACTCATCGCATCACCCCCAGTGTCATGACGTCACCCCCCACTTCTGGAATGGCTTGATTTTGAGTCAAACGAAGGTGCAGGGCAGGTGGGAGGGCCCATTTTGCAGCGTGGCTTGCCATTTCAAGCAGCAAGCGCTGCGCACCAACTGTGGAGATGGCGGAAAACCGCCAGAGTGCCATGGGGGTGGGTGGGCAGACAGTCACCTCACGGTCAGTCCAACTGACAGGGGGGGCCCTGTTAACCGTGCCGCCATTAACAGAAGTGAGGGGGATGGCGGCACGGAATAGGGCCTTCTCGGCTGTGGCGCCCCAATTGTGGAATTCCCTCCCCCTGGAATTAAGAATGACTCCCTCTTTAGAGGCCTTTCGGCGGGGCCTTAAGACGTTTTTATTTAGGACTGCTTTTAATGTCGGACATGGAGGGCTGACCTTTTTAACAAATGGTTTTTAACATATGTAAATGCAGGTGACCCACTGGGGTTGTTTATTTTAACTTAAATTGTTTTAATTAATTATTTTAATGTGTTTATTAATGTGTTTATATGTGTTTTAATATGTTGTAAGCCGCCTTGAGTGCCCTTGGGAGAAAGGCGGGCTACAAATTCTTTAAATAAAATAAAATAAATAAAAACTGTGTGATGAGAAAACATGCCACTCCCACCACATGTACAAGATGACATGCATTGAGGAGTTATGTATGTGTATCTGATTTTTATTACCTTCCCTCCTATAATTTTAGATTGGGAATAGTTACACATGCACATTTATTGATTGACAGCTGTATTATACCCTTCCTCTAAGGATTTTAGGACAGTGCACATTTTCTAACCCTACTTCCCCACACAACAACCCTTTGGGGTAGGTTAGGTTGAAATGTAGTGATTAACCCAGGGAGACCACCCAGGGAGCTTCATGATTGAATGGGGAACAGAACCTAGGTTGTCTAGAACCTAGTCCAACACTCTTCCCAGGGCTGCATTATGAGTTTCGTGGGACCTTCCCATCAATATTAAAAATTATTATTTTTATATAACTAAATACTTCCAACATTTATTTTTTTTCTGTTTGGGGCAAAATTTAATAGATTTTCGTGAGCCCTAAAAGTTTCATTTTTTCTGATGTGAGAAAAAACACCACATTTTCATTGACCCTAAACATTCATTGTTTTTCTTCTGATTTTAAAATTAAAACATTTTCATGGGCCCCTAAAAGTATCATGGGCCCTAGGCACTGTGCCTAATGGATAAGTTGGCTCTGCTCTAACCACTACACCAGCTCTCATCTTGGATATATGCATGTACCGCTCACATCAGCTTTGACTTAAGTGTAGTGGCCAAGTTCCTGTACTTGTGCTACAATCTTGTGCTTGTCTGAACTAGCTCCCCCTAGTTGCCATAGCAGGATATATCCTAAGTACAGTCCTACTGAAAGAAAACTTGCAGGGCAACATACAAGGCCTGTGTCGTTTTGAAAATAAGTGACAAATGAAACAGTAGAATTGGAAAGGAACCAGTGGATCATCTATTCCAACCATTTGCCCCAAGGAGGGAGAATTAAAGACCAAAAGTATGGCCTCAGATGCCAAGAGGTTTCAAGTTTACAGTGTTCTCTTACATAAAATGGAAGAGGAGATTTGGAGTTTTTACACACAGAAGTTTGGATTGCAAAACATGTTGTCTAAGATACAGTTTCTCCATTTTAGCAACACAGCCAAATCTCATGGGTGGGGAGGGAAGCAGAAACTCTTTCATTGCTCTGTTAACAAACAGATATATGCGCTACGAGTCAGAGTTGTTCCACATACCTTTGGTTGCTAATAGCTTCTTCTGTTCGTAGTCAAATGCCTAAAAATGAAACACATAGAAGGCAGTTTAATCACTGCTCTCACTAAATGTCATTCCAGTACTCTGCTCTCCAAGCCACAAAGATTTTGATCATGGTCCATGAGTTTGTCTAGAGGAACAGTAAGCACTGAACAACAATGTGCCAGCAGGCCAATAAACACTTTATATACTTAAAACTTTCGCTTACAAATAACTAATTAGGATTATAAATACTTTCAGCAATAACTGCTATCCACTGCCTGCAAATTAATCTCCCCCCCATCCAGAGTACAGTCAGTTCTCTTTATATGCGAATTCACTATCTGCGAATTTACTATCTGCGAGGGGCAGAACTGCCACCTATCTCTCCGTATCTGCGTTCTGTTCTCGTTATCTGCGATCTCATCGCAGGGCCATTGTTCTCTTAGCTTTTTATTCACGGGTCTCCACGTTGCTCTGGGAGCAAATTTCCCTGCCTTGCTGCATTTACTGTAAAGGGTAATCTGTCTCTTCTGGAGTTACTCTGTGTGTGTGTGTGTGTGTGTGTGTGTGTGTGTGTGTGTGTGTGTGTGTGTGTGTGTGTGTGTGTTGAATTCCATTTACAACACAATGGGAACGGTTTGTGCTCTCTCTGGGCTTCCAGGATACTGTACAATACCTTTTATATTTGCATAATGTTGTTAGGTAGGAATAATAATCAATTTGCTAGAGTTAGGAATTGTTCCATAACAAAGAGCCAATGTGGTATACTGGATGGTGCCCCCCACTATTACCCAGCCCATAGACTTCAAGGTAAGATTCAGGTTCACAAAGTTCATATAGTGCATGGTGAAGAGGGTCCCCTGAAACCAAACCCCATTTTCCCCATGGGCTCAATGATTCGGTATCTGCTAATTCGGTATCCACTAGGTTTTCCAGGAACCTAACCCTAGCGCAGTGTTTCCCAAACTTTTTCGACCTGTGGCTCCCTTGACCATTGGCCGTGGCTCTCCATTACATGATGTTGATGCCTGCCAATTGGCATTGCACTGTATTCAGAGAGGATTCCGTGGCACTCTGCGGCTCCCCTGGCTGGTATCCGCAGCTTCCCTGGGAGCCACGCCTCCCAGTTTGGGAACCACTGCCCTAGCGGATAATGAGAACTGACTGTATTTACATTTTTAAGCAACAGTTTCTACTAGAACTACAATATTTAGAATGTTGATATTTATACATACTAGCATGATACAATTGCTGCTACCTCTGTGGCGGTTCCCGTTTTGTTCCAGGAACATGGAAAAGCTTCTTCCCACTGGCTTTTGCTTTACAACGTGCCTATATAACATGCAACTCAGGCAGGGAACTGCTTGCGAGTTATGCTGTAAAGCAAAACCTCATGGGAGAAACATTTTAAACATTCCTTTGGGGGTTATGTGGGAGCGACCACTGGTGTCGCTGGAGGTGGGGAAGAAAGCTAAGTTCTTGCAGCTTTCCGCTCCACCGTTACTCTCCGGTACGAGGCGCCCCGCCCCCTCGTCTTAGGAGCCCATCAGCGGAGAGAAAGCAACGCGCAGGAGAGTCCCTGCGCGTTGCTTTCTCTCCGCTGACGGGCTCCGACGAGGGGGTGGGGTGCCTCGTACTGGAGAGTAACGGTGGGGCGGAAAGCTGCAGAACTTAGCTTTCCGCCCCACCTCCAGCAACGCCAGTGGGAGCGACTACACCATGCTTCACACATGTCAAGAGGGAGGCTGTTGTATTATAGACACCTCTATTAGGGGTGTGCATTTTGTAAAGAGTGAAAACCCGACGTGAATTCGGCCCATTCATTACTATCATAGAAATGCCAGAGTTCCAAATGGCTCACTAGGATCCATCTTAGTTTTCGTTTTCCTCCAGCAGCCAAAATGGATCAAATGGTTGCAGGGATGGAAGAGGAGAGGAAAAATACAAAAAGGGGCGCTGCCATTAAGTTGTTCAATCTTCAAGATTGGTGTTCTTGTCACACAGAACCCTTCAATCATAGTGGCAAGGGGAAGGATTTGTGGAAATGTATAAAAGGAGAGGAAGATCTTTCTTTTGCCTGTGAGGGTTCTTTCTCTGCCTACAGTTTTTAATTTTATTCACAGTTAGACAGTTACTAAGCTGTATGTCTTTTAATGATTTTCTATAAACACTTTCATATCTAAAGGAAAATTGGGAGATTTGATCCCTTGAAGGGTAGCAGAACGCCTGTAATGTCAATGTAAATTGGATGGAAAACAGATATTACAGGCAGCAGAACAACAAATGGGTCTCCCATGGCAAACAGTGGGAAGTGAATATGAATGAAGCAAAAATGAATGTGAGTTTAGCCTGATTGAGGTTTTTGCTCTCCATGGAGAGCAAGGCCTCAATAAGGCTTTTAAAAATTGAAAGACTAAGTTAGAGAAACCATAAGTAAATGAAAAAAAATATTTTTGTACACTCCCAACCACTATTCTGGTTTGTGAACCTCATTATGTTACTGCTGTGAAAGGCCACTTAAAATCTTTCAAGTTAGAAACCCTGCATTGATGTGTGACACACTGTCACACATCACATCACATCACATCACGCATTGACGGTAATGTCTAGTTTTGATCCTGAGTGGTACAGAACAGGGGCAAACCTGCTGCCTACCAGAGTTTCCCATTTTCCTTTACATTTATTTAGTTTACGCTTTTTCTGGAATGTATGATTTTAGACTGCAAGTGGGGTGGGGGGAATGTTTGAATCCTCTTTCACAAAAACTTTCCTGTACATAGAAAACTGGCACATTGGGAGCGCATCAGCTAGCTGCCAGATGTGCTGCCTTTTCCTTGACCAGTGAAACGGATATAGCTTCATCAAATCCCACCTATTGTAGCTTCCTACTTTTAAAATTCTCTAATGGTGGCACTATTTGAGTTTTACACCAAAGTTCATTTTTAAAGATTCCTAAGAGAGTTTTCTCAACTCTTAGAGTAGAGCTTCCAGACAGATATTCATCTTTTGTTTTTTATTAGTTACATTTGCAGATGACTTGAGAAATCATTAATTGCTACAGGGAAAAGCTCAAAGTTTGACCAATTCAAGCCAATTACTATTACCAGATGTTTCTAGAAAGGCACTCATTATTGTAAAAAAGCCTGTGCTAGCGATTACTTAACATCTGTATTCCTTGGAGAACACAGAGTCGCACCCAACAGTAATCTGGGGCCAGAACTATATTTTGCCATTTGTTGTGAATCAACCAATGGTTCACAATCTGAACCATTCAGCAACAAGAGCACTGGAAGAGCAAGAGCATAGGATAGCAACCAATGGGTTAGTGCAGGTGTTCTCAAAGTGGTGGGTCACGGCCCACCTCTTTTTCCGGAAGTGGCGGATATCCCTTTAAGGGGGTGGCCAGCAAGAATGTTTGCAGCGGCACTCCATGATCGCCCCCGCCCCAATCCTAAAATGCTTTTTAAAACATACCCCGAATGGTCCGGGGGGGGGGAAGGGGGCTGCTGCCGCCTCTGCAGGCCTTCCCAAGGCTCTAAACAGCAGCAATTGTGTTGAAAAACCCACTTCTGGTTTGGGGCCAAAAATCGGAAGTGGGCTTTTCAACGCGAGCGCTGCTGTTTAGAGCCTTGGGAAGGCCTGCAGAGGCGGCAGCAGCCCCCCCCCCCTTCGGGACCCTTCGGGGAGCTGGCAGGACAGGCAGGTATGTTTTAAAACGCATTTTAGGGTCGGAGGCTGCCTCCAACATCGCCCCACCCCCGCAAAGACTTACAATCGTCCCTGTAGGACTTTGAGAAATGCTGGGTTAGTGCATACGTAACCCAAAGAGAGCATTTTACGTGTGGAATTTATTGACCATTTCTTGGGAATAATTATTCTTACTCTTACAGAATGGGCAAATTTAAAAATTTGCAGTGCTGCTAGGGCCAAATAAATTGTTCTGGAGGCCGGATCTGACCCTCAGGACAAATAGTTGGCCTACTCCTCATTCATACCATCACTGGGGCTGAAGCCTTACTGAATATGTGCTCAGTACCTGCATATTCACATACGACGACTGTGGGGCAAGACGTGCTCTTTCAGAATTCTGCTGGGCTGCTGCTGCTGCCCTCTCAGCTGCTCGCTCACTTCCAGGTGCTTTCTTATCAGCCACTGGGCTCTCCGAAGCGCTCAGCTCAGAATCTGACAGTAACCTCTCGGCAGTGCTGTAAAAGTAAAAAAGGCTTTTGGAGGGTAGGACGACTAATTTTCACAGCATTAATCGTCCATGATATCTTAATATACAGTATTTCTTAAGTAAGGCTATAGAAAACGGAACACTCTACTTCCTCTTTAGGCAGCTGGATATAAATAATATGGTACACATATTTCTCCAAAACTCAAGCTTACTGTCTGCGAACATTTGCTTTAGTCTCTTTGGCCATCAATAGTACTTGCATTAGCTTTCAGAAAATTCAAACTGAAATGTACATGATGTTTTGTTCATTTGCAGACACCAGGATTTCATCTCCTGGATAAGCACTATTCTCTTAACCTCAGCCAACTCCATCTCAAGGATAATAATGACCCACCTTTACAAGGTGACTGTAAAAGATTACAGCCAGATAATGTAGGTCAGGTGCCTTGAACACTCTGAAGTGCTGTAAAAATGGCAAGGATTTCACAGACTGCACTTCTATGTAGAAGAAAGCATGCATGCCAAATGTAGATCACATATGGCTAGTTCATGCATGAAGTTTGAGAAATTCTGTGACTTCAGAACATGGGCCTTAAAGCGCAAGGCTCTGATCATCATTAGTGACAAAGCAGCTTCATCCTAGCTAAGAGGACACATTTAAATGATGCTGCCCCTCAGTATTTTCTATGGTCTTCTATGTATGAATGCAACATACTGTAAATGTGAGTTTTTGGTGCCTTGCAATAGTTCCACTGTTTGGCGTTTTGCACAGGATTGTTTGGAAGAACTCAACATTTGCTTTAGATCACTGGCATTTGCTGAATGCGAAGGACTTCTTGGCATGCCCACTTCCACAAAAGCATCATTGCAACCTACAAAGAACAAAGGGCAGAGAAACAGTGCATATAAAGACTTAGCACCCATCAGCAATTATAAAACCCAGCAAGAATTCTATCAACTGTAGGGGTGGTTAGAGCACAGAGATCCTTTTACAATATGAATGCACTGAAGCTTCGGAAAAACAATACTATTCTAGCCGAGCACACTTCGCAATTACAATGTGGAAGGATGGAGTCTGGTATCACATAAAGAATCAAGTGTTCATTTGAAAAAAAGAATTTGCTAGGACTTAAGGCGATGACAACAAACCAGAGTTTGTAATGCGGGTAATGGTTGATGAAGTGACGCGGGAAAAGTGATGGGTTGTTGAGCAGCATTGTAGTAGTTAGGAAGGGGCCTTAGTATCATGCATCTTTCTTTATATTCCACTACAAGCAGCCCAACTAGGAACACAATATATACACGTGTGCTTGCTTTTTTATCATATACACAGAGATCACAAAAATTCAGCTTTATCGGTGCAAAATTTGGTATAGAAGTTTGATTATTTAGCAAAAGTATACACAACTGGCAGACTCCTACACATGTTTACTTAAAGCTGTGGTATGAGAAGACATGAAGATTGTATTTAATAAAAACTATCCACCACCATCATATTCATTCATTCATTCTCTCTCACACCCACACGAATGTTAAGGCCAATATGAAGTCATCTTCTTAGCAGACTGACAGCGCAATCCTAATCAACTTTCCAGCATCGGTGTAGCCATGCCAACAGGGCACAGTCATGGAGGCCTCTTCAAGGTGACGGAACATTTGTTCCCTTACCTCGGGGCTGCATTGTGGTGGCACCAGTGCTGGAAAGTTGGTTAGGATAGTGCTGTCACTGAGGAACTTATCCAAGGAATGAATGGCAATGGACATTTTAAAACTCTCACTCAACAATCTGATCTTGTGCAAATCCCTAGTATTTGGTATAACAGGACTTGAGAGTGCTGCCTAACCAAGCAGCCCCTCCTTATCTGGAACTCTGCTTAACCTCTTTTAGCAGACCATTTACTCAACTGCTGTTTACAATTATTTGTCACCCATGAAAACATTAGCTTGTCCTGAATCACTAGAGATGCAATGCTGCCACTCTCCAGTGAGGGGGATGATGCAGCATTAGAATATACAATGCTTATTTTGATCATACCTTCGCCAGCATTTGCTTTGGTGGTCACTTGCTCAGAGGCACTGTGGCTATTTGTCTGCCTGGATGGATCATTGTGGTTTGGACTTAATACATTTTCACCAAGTGATGCGGCAGATAGTGCAGTATATTTCATAGCTGAGGTCTGGAATAGTTGCAAGAACATTTAATCATCATCATCTTAGGTATTAACACAGTTTTATTGGAAAAAAATCTTCAAAAAGAACTAGTATATTAACATATAATGCCCATTTTTACTTTAGGCTACTAAAAGGCATATGGGGAGGGGGAAGAACTCAGAGTGCAGAAACTCTAGTGGGCTGCATCCCTTACCCTATAAAACCCATGGGATGCCTGAGAGTGGAGGCCAAATATCCCAGCATCAGGATCAGATTTTGCTCCCAAACACATCCATGCCCTAAGTCAGTGCTTCTCAATTATTTTTTGTCATGCCCCCCCTAGGAGGGGCATGACAGTTCGCGCCCCCCCGGTCACATGGTTTTGGGGGGTGCCGCCCCCGCCCCTTCGCGTCGCCCTCCGCACGCTCCGAGGCCGGCCCGGGAGCCGGCCTCGGAGCGTCCGGAACGGCCGGCGCTCCAGGGCCTTCTGAAGACCCAAGCGTCAATCCGGGTATTTTTCGTGTTTTCGCTCATGCGCAGAGACGAAAACGGTCTGCGCATGAGCGAAAACACGAAAAATACCCGGATTGACGCTTGGGTCTTCAGAAGGCCCTGGAGCGCCGGCCGTTCCGGACGCTCCGAGGCCGGCTCCCGGGAGCCGGCCTCGGAGCGTGCGGAGGTGGTCGAGGTTAAACGGGCCCCCCTTGACAGAGCCTTGCGCCCCCCTGGGGGGCGCGCCCCACTAATTGAGAACCGCTGCCCTAAGTGCAGCATTTTACATTCTCCTCATAGGAATGAATTGCAGCACCACTCATATGGAGGACAGAGTGGTGTAACTCAGGAACACCCTGAGGGCTAAATCTGCCCCTTGCCAACCAAGGTTTTTCCTCCCCAGCCTTGTTGATCACAATCCATTTACATTACCGTCTAGACAGACTGAAAATCTCATATCGATTCATGGCTTTGCACATGCAAATTTACTAACAAGTTAAGAAAAGATTAACAGAATGGAATCTTTTCAACTGATTAAAGTTATGCCTCAACTTTCAGCATATCCCAAAGAAGCTACCTAGTCTTGTCTAATACTGCTTATTACTGTGAAATTTCTTGGCTTGCCAGACTGGTCGAGGACAAAATTAGATAGATCTCAGAGTGAAGGAAAAAGTTGATACAGGTAGAATAGTTATTTAGACTTTTTTCCCCTCTACAATTGTAGAGGCATACATAGGTCTACCTTCTGAAAGAAAAATTAAGACACTGTGCTGCTTATTTGTAGTATAAGTGAGTTGTGAAATTTCCTACAACTTGGGATAGCAGAATATGACGGAAGCGAAGTGGGAAGAAAGCTACAATGGGGAAGAGGATACCATATTCACGACCTGCAAAATTCAGAAGCCAAACTTGATACATGACATTGTTCTTAACTCAAAGACACCCTCCTCCCACCAAAATTAGTTGTGTTAAGTCCTACTGAAATCAGTGAGACCTCTCTCTCTCTCTCTCACACACACACACACACACACACAATTTTCAAATGAGACTTAAGTGCAACTCATTCTACATTAAGATCACACAGTAAAACGTGCTCATCCTATCTCTGCCTCACCCTTGTCGAGAGACAGATATACATGTCAACCTTTGATTATAATCTTCATTGCTAGTCATGTCACATTTTGCAACTGTTAGGTTAAGCAAAGACTTTCAACAAATTTAAAAATACAGGGAAAAGATTTGTTGCGCTGATTAGTTGGGCCACAGTTTTAATCAACGGCTTAAAGAAATTACAACCTTAGTTTTGACGATTATAGATCAAAGTTACTTTTGTTTACCTTTACATGACCATTTAAAGAAGTTGGACTTTTCTTGTTTTCTGCTTGCATGCCATTGACATGAATGTCAACAGGGGTTAAACCAGGAGGGGGTGATGGTGTGTTCTGACTATAGTTTGGCACTCCTGATAGAAGAATACTGGTTAAAGTGGCTTGGGCAGTAGATGGCATCATCAGGTGGGGAATAGCAGAGAAACCTGTAAGAAAGTTTATGGATTTCTAGATCAGTGTCATTTCCTTTGCTTTGGTGTATAAAATATACACCAATGAGTGTATATTTTATATACAATGAGAATATAAATATAACAATGAGAAATTCACAATCTGGACAAAATGGCTCAACTGGACAGTGAAGTAATAAAACAGATTAGCATTTACGCAGAATTATGAGCATGCACATGTTCCATTTCTTCCTGGCTTACAGGTGTACACATTTAAATCCTGTTCCGTATATACACCCATAGGCAGAAATGGTTTAAGCCAAGCCCCATTCAGCCTAATGCTGCCTTCTCTTACTAACAACCTCACTTTCCAAGATCTCTTGCAAGTTTTTCCCAACTGCTATTGAACTTGAGACCTACTTCATGCAAAGCATGGCTCTGTCCTAAGCAGCAATATGAAGTTGCATCAGGATACTAAATACAGTACTGTAGGAGAGCCGTAAGAGTCAGATAATTCATGCCTGCATAACAGATGTTCCACAGGTCTTTATAACCTTGAGTGGTATGCACAATTTTTACATTGTACATTTTTATGGAATTTAGGAGCTAAGCACTATTTCACGCTTCCATAAAAAAAATCTAAATGCTTCATAGCAAGTTTTTCAGAAGTTGGGGGGGGAGGGGATAAAACAAGACTCATCTCATACTAACCTGTGGCACTCGTGCTGGCAATTGAAGATGCCCATAATGTTGGGCTGGGTGTGCCTGAACTTGGACTCTGCAAAGGACTAACAGAACCATTAAGGGCATTCAAAAGAGAGTTTGGAGTAGTGGTGGAGGTATTGACAGATAAGGCGGTTGGACCCAAGAGACCTGCAAAAAAAGAAAAAGGGCAACATCACAGATACAGATAAAGAAATAATTAAACAATGAACTGGATCCTAATCCTATATAATCCATACTGACTGTGGATTGAAGGAGTTCGAAACCACGGAGTGTTCTATCATGAAAGGTTATGGTCTGACCCAATTATTTTAAAAAGCCATTTCTTTAACTTATTTCTGCTTTACCACTACACTACAGAAGGACTACGATCCTGATGGCACCTCCCTCCGTAGATACTGAAATTCCTTGGAAACGGGATTCTGCAGTATTTCTCCTTCTCCCCACCACCATCTTTAATACAACTTCAGTGATATGGGATCAACAACATATCACCAAGACATTAAATTTAAGAATTATAAATCCTACTAACCCTTCTCAACCCATTTTTCCCCCTTTACATTTTAGGTCTATTTCTGCAGTTGCTCCTTCAATTGCCAACTTGGTGATAGCTTCTTAGATGCTGAAAAACCCTTCTCCCTTCTTTCCCATTGCATTTCAGATATCTAAGTATACTTAATTTCTTCAGTCACATATCTAATTTAAGTTAAAAAGTTAATAGGATTAAGCTTCAAAATATTAAGCATTATGGCTTGTACCAAGTCCAGTAAGTCCTAGCCCCGCGGAGGACAGGATATCCAAGCCAGGACATGAGAGGTCAACAGGACATGAGACCGTGGATGGGCTTGCTCCTATGGCGACTCCACTGCTTTCAAGGCCCAGAAGACATTTTCGTGCCTCATACATGTTTAAGGCATTTCGTTCAACACTTTTTACAATAACAGACTGTATTAAAAAAAGACAATTGTGAGAGTATAAATAAATATTTCAAACAATTCTGTACCATTGGCAACAAAAAGGGAATTGTTTACAAACCCATTCTTAAACCAAGTTTATTCTCTGGCACTAACACAAAAAGAGCACTCAGGACTACAAACTATCCAGTGTTTTGAATTTTAAGAAAACAAAATCTCTAGAACAATGCTAAAAGCTATCTTGTTTATTCTTATAGCTGCTAGATAAAGTACACAGTTATTGAACCACAGTTCACATTGTTATACAAGGAATAGAACGCAAATTTATTTTTCATGTAAATTTTTAGAATTATACCAGATAATTTGATATCTAGACTGTTTTTATATGCACAGGACAGTGAGCTCCCCCCACCCTTAGTGGTCTGCCTCCTACAAATCCATTGACTGTTCATTATCCCCTTCTTTTCTGCCTGCTTCTCATTCATAAAGCAAGATTTGCCAACAAACAAAATTCACTTCAGTGATTGAACCCAAGTTCCCTTACTCTTCATTTTCAAAAGAGAAATGCACAAACCATGCATTTTACCTATGATCCGATTTTGAAGTTTAGTGCCTCTGAGCCCCTTCTCTCACATCCACTGACATTACTATCTCCATTGCAACTCCCCCTCCCACTCCCAAAATAGCTCTAGAATGCATTGCAATGCATTCTGGGGTGACCTTGGGAGAGGGGAGTCGCGCGACCCGGAAGAGGCTTCCGGAGTGCAATTTCAGTCTGTTAAAGGAAGAAGATGAAGCGGTTTGCAGAAAAATGGTAACTTTTTTTACCTTTACCATCTTTACAGTGTTTTCCAGTTGGCCCTCCATATCTATGGATTTCGGTATCAGAGGGGGTTCCGGGAATGGAACCCCCGCAGATACAGAGGGCCAACTGTACTCCCAAATACTGGAAGGTGCCAATTTTTTCCTCTTATGCTACACATTGGGACATGAAAGTTGCACAAGTACTGAAAAGTCAAACAGTGCAGCATGCACAGAATCCTAGACACCATAAACCCTCAGTTTTAAATCTTGAATGATCCAGAGTGCCTCTGTATAAGTCAGACAATTCAAATTCTGGTTTGATGGAGAAGGGGAGGTTATGTGTACGTCCCCCATGTATGTCCACACCAGGGAGGTGTGTGCATTTCTCCCTTGCTTTACATTAAATTCAGAAAACGGGGGGATGAAGCACAAGTTATTTGCACTTCCTTTCTTGTTTCTCAAGCAAAGGCATCCAAAAGCATTCCTGCTATTTCGTGAGAAGGGAACGTAAGTCACACTTGCATCTTCTTTGATCATGTAGTGGGGGAGGGGAGAAGATGGCAGGTTACTTGAGGCCTTAGGAAGGTAATATTTGTAAAAGATGAAGTTTTTCTAGAAATAAAGGTTCCTATTTTATTTTACTTCAAACCCATAAACTATGCCAAACATTTAGGGCAGGGGTGCCAAACTCATACAGAGGGCCAAATAGCACTCATGGAGCCTGCTTAGGGCCAGAAGTGACATCATTAAGCAGATGATGGCCAGAAATAAGCACTCTGTTCTCACCTAAGAACTCATTAGCAGCAAGTGACAGAAGAGAAAATATGCAAATCTTGACCATATTTTCAAGATATGGGAAAGCCCAATTATCACGCTAGGAGAGCCCAATTATCACGCTGGTTGCCCTTTCAGCAGCTGAATTGCGAAGTGATGCCTCAGCAGAAGCAGCACTACTGAAAGGGCGGCCCACATGATAATTGGGTTCTCCCAGTGCCTTGGCAGCGTCTCCCTCTCTCACCCCCTTGGTATGCCCCTTCCCCTGTAGCGTTTGCCTTCTATTTCTCCCTCCTAGAATGTTAGCAGAAACAGTGCTGTTGAAAGGGTGGCACAAGGAGAGCCCAGTTATCACGTGGGCCAGATAAAGAGCTTCCACAGGCTGGCCTTATGCTTGACAACACTGATTTAGGACATCTGGGCTTGGAAAACATTGATCATAAGCCAGTTACTAGATGCCTTGCTCACCCACACAAAGTGAACTCAGGAAATGTTTCAGTGGCTCTGCAATTTTTTTTTTTACATACTTCTAGCCACAGTAACATCACCAGTGTAGACACAACACTAAACATGGCTTGTGAACTGGGAGTGGGCCACCGGCTCATGTCCACCTTCCCTCTTCTGCATGGCCCTTAATTGCTAAATATTATTGCTGTGTGTAAAGATTAAAGCGTGAGCTTGCACAGAACTTCTGGATGAATTAAAGTAGTACTTGCTCAAAGCACTAAATGGACTAGATTCTTTTAGAAGTACAAATCAGCTTCATAGCTGGTATGAAGCCAACACACTCTCACTAAAGAATACTTAATAAAAAAGCAAGTTTTATTTTCTAATTGTACGATTCATCATCATCAGTTTTATTTACTTCTGGACTACAGAAAGACAACCTGCATTGCGAACAGAAAAAGAGAAGTGTTTTTCTAACCTTGCTTGGCTGCTTTGGCTTTGGCTTAATACTAATGAAGACATCCAGCTGTTCCATTAGTTGAGTTATGAAGTGTGGTTCTATATCAATTTCTTCCTTCATATCAAACATCAGCACAAGAGGAAGGCAACCCTGAAAGATTAACAAAAAGGAGGGGAGGAAATATGTACACCACTCTGAGCTCCTTGGAGAAAGGGCGGTATAAAAATGTGAAAAAATAAATAATAAAGGTACTCTTCTATCAGGCAAGTAATACGAAAATTCAGAACACACTTAATGCCTTGTACACAGGATAGCTGCATGTAATCTGAAGTTAGCACCAATTAATATGAATAATATTTTTAAACTTATTTTCTCTCTCATGTTTTGTTCAAAATTTGGACTGCCTGTAACAATACCCAGCCTGAATCACCAGCACTGACAGCTTCAAGAAACCACAGTATGCCTAGTGAGTCTAAGCTGAAAATGGAGGCTGTTCCATGCTATTTCCCCATGTGTATTTCATGCCCTGCAAGAATGTGAATGGGCAGAAATGCTGCAAATCAGACAGTGGTCAACACCAGTGGGTGGAGTCTTTTGTCTGTCAACCCCTTTATCCAAAATGGTGATGTCTTAAGTTCTCTCGATTAAATTTTGCAACAGTATAAAAGGAATGGGCTGTAGCTCAATGGCAAAGGACATGCTTTGCATGCAGAAGGTTCCAAATTCAACTCCCAGCATCCCATGTCTTATGGCAGAGAAAAATTCCTGTTTGAAACTCTGGAGAACTGCTGCCAATCAGTGTTGACAATATTGAACTAGAATGGATCAAGCGGTCTGACTTGGTATAAAAGGCAGTTTCCCAGTTTCTAGGTGAGCCCCAAGTAACATTCACAGTGAGATACAACACAGAATGCACAAAATACACTGATGTATGAACAGGGGCGACTAACACAGGTGCGCAATCTTAAATAAAGCAACTCCTCTTGCTGGGAATGGAGCATATTTAAGAAGTTGGCAAACTAACCCATAAATCTCTAACAACCCAGTTGCTCCAGATCAACTCAAACATGAGCACAAAAAGAACGCTCTAACAAAGCAGTACACTGTAGGAGATGTAAGTTGGAGTTAAAATATTAAATCTGCTTTTCTACATAAGGTAATAAAGGTAGTTTACAAACAAACATAAGAAGAAATTTTAAGAAATGCAATAGAACAAAATAAAACAAAAACCACAGATTAAAAGTTCACTCAAACAAAATTGTTTTGCTTACAACTACTAGTTATCTAAAGATAGGAAATGAGAAAGCACAATGGATTTCTACCAGGCAGGAATTCCACGATCTTGGTGCTGCCACTGAAAAGGCTTGTGTCTTGCACCTGTCGGCCTAATTTCATGACTGGATAAGACAAAGGACCTCTGAGGCAGACTATAAAGGCGGGGCAGGAGCTGGCCATTTCTAAGGTAAACTGGTCCTAATCCACTGAGCGCTTTAGAAGTCAACAGTTGCACTTTAAATAAGACACAGAAGAGCCAGTGCAAATGAAACAGGATTGGAGTAATAGGTTTGACTTTCTAGCACCAGATAACAGCCAAACAGCTACAGTTTCACACAAAGTGCTCAGACTATTCTAAAACAGGGGTACCCAACCCCCGGTCCGCAGCCTGTTACAGACCGGGCCACGAGCCACGGTGCACCCCCCACCGGGGGAGGCTCAAAAGCAGCCGGGGGCAATGGTGCACTCTGGTGAAAGCAGCTGGGGTGGGTGGTGCACTCTGGGGAGGGGAAGGAAAAATACCGCGTATGTGCAATCATTTGATCGATCGTTCACCCCCCACCCCCCAGGGCGGAGGTCGGCCAAATGTGTCCTTCCCGGCTGGCCAGCAGTAGGAGATACTGGAGAGTCTGCACCTGTGCAAACGTGCTGCAGCCTCTCTAGCTAGCTCCTTTAGTCTCGCTGGCTAGCGGTTTACAGACAAATGAAATTAAATGGTTCCCTGTCCCAAACGGATTCACAATCTAAAAAGATGCAGAACACCACCAGCAAACAGCCACTAGAAAAGAGACTGTGCTGGGATGAAAAGGGACAGCTACTCTCCCCCTGCTAAATATAAAAGAGGAGCACCACTTGAAGAAGTGCCTCTTTGTCCAGTTAGCAAATACTGTACAAACTGAATGCTAGCAATGTTGAAAGGCATTTTCACAAGTGATTCTTAACACAAGAACTAGGGGACAGTCACTAAAATTGAATGGCAGGAGAATTAGAACAGACAAAAGAAAATATTTCTTTACCCAGCGTGTAATTAATCTGTGGAACTCCTTGCCACAGGATGTGGCACCTGGCCTGGATGCCTTTAAAAGGGGATTGGACAGATTTATGAAGGGAAAGTCCATCACAGGTTACAAGCCATGATGGATATTATGCAACAGCCTACTACTAAAACCAGGAGATCTCTTAATGCCAGATGCAAGGGAGTGGCGACAGGATACAGGTATCTTGTTGTCTTGTGTGCTCCCTGAGGCATCTGGTGGGCCACTGTGAGATACAGGAAACTGGACTAGATGGGCCTTTGGCCTGAACCAGCAGGGCACTTCTTATGTTCTTCAACTTACAATTTGAATGAAATAAAATCTAGATGGACTAAGATGCATATTTGGTTTTAAAATAGCTCTACTTAATATACCATCGTAATGGTTACACTACACCAAACTAAAAAAGTCTTAAGTGTCACTTGTGAAATTGTCTTTCCACTTGATCTGCTCATCGATTGGTATATTTAAGAGAGAACTCTTTGTACTCTGAACATTAAAAAAGTTACTTCGGTTTCATTTTAGTTTTCTGTTATTTCTACACAAACTAGGCAGTATCTCGCAAGAAGCTGTCTAGGAGCATTCCTTAAAATCCCTTACAACAGCTGGTTATTACTAATGACGTATTATAGATAATGGAACCATGTCTTACCATCCCATTACATGGTTACTCCCTGCTGCATTGAAAGAAAGAATGGCCACATTAGTTACTATCAAGGAATGTATATACTACACGTTTCTATGACACCAACTAGAGGTTATTTGTCTCTAGTTCAAGATTATGAGAACTTAAAATCTAACAGCTTCCCTGCAATTGCAAACCTCAAATTTCAAAATTCGTAGTTCTGCTTCATAAAATCCTAGAACAAACAATTTCACTGTGGAACTCACTTGTTTTCACACGCCAACTTTATGTGTTCAAACCAGTAAACAGATTTTTGCAACATTTTGTGCTGTGATGCCTTTCTTTAAACATTTGCTTCAAATTTGTAAATAATCAGGTAGCTAAAGCATGCATAATTTATCCAAGGGCCTCTTCACACTATGGGCATGGATCCAGTCAAAGTTACAACTGCTTACGTTCCACTGATTTCAATGGGCAAGATTTAGGCACATGCTTAACTCTCCCATTAAAATGACGGAGCTTAAAAGTGCTTAACTTTGCATGGTTCATGCCCGTTCTGGTGTTTAGGTATTCACTGAAGATACACCAAAGATACTTTATGCATACCCATAAAAATGTAACATGTCAACGAGAAACTCATGCTTGAAACACATGCATCATGCTTAGTTTTCACTGAAGTGGTAAACCTGTGCCTGGACTTGCGTGACTACTTAATTTTCCATTTAGATTTAATTTATCTTTTTTTAAATTTAATTGTTAACCCAATTACGTGCAAAATACGTACAAATATGCGCTCTCTTCCCATAAGTCAGATGTCAAGAAGGAATCTAAGCCTAGCATTCAGATCAACCTGTTAGTTTTGTATGTATACATACATACAGACTTCTTTTGTATGAAGGAGTAATCAAATCATATATAAGCCCCTGCTTGAGGTCTGAAGGGTTAATAGCCTAGAGAGAAGTTTACCACTTCAGTAAGAATTACAAACTCCTGCCCTCAGAGCACAAGGAACAGCAGCAGCTCCCCTACTGTGGCAAACCCACAGCCCTACCATTGCCTTGTGTACCAGAGAAGAACCTCTACTTGTTGTTGCTGCTGCTAGGTAGATTTCCACAGCTTTAGTTTTAAAAGTAATTTACCATGAGATACTGCCTGGCAAGACAGACTGACTCAATCGTGCCCTGGAGGTAGACTGTGGATTTCTTCTGTGGATTACTAGGATCGGGGAAATGGATCTGAGCACCAGTTCTCTGCATGATATGTTTGATGTTGCTGCCATTTCGACCCATCATAAAGAGATGATGTTGCGCTGCTATATCCAGCTGCGTGCTCACAGGGATCGCAGAAGCCAAGCTACCAGCTAGGTGCTCCAAAAGCATAGCTGTTCCTTCCTATTTAAAAACAAGTTTGAGAAAAGCTTTAATCAAGTCACTCACTATGCATTCTGTGTACTAAAATGAATTAAATTTGTTGTTGTTCAGTCGTGTCTGACCCTTCGTGATCCCATGAACCATATCCCGCCAGGCCTTCCTGTCCTCCACTATCTTCCTGAGTTCGCTCATTTTCAGGTTCGTTGCATCGGTGATGCTGTCTAACCATCTCATCCTCTGCTTTCCCCCTCTCCTTTTGCCTTCAATCTTTCCCAGCAGTAAAAGCAAAGCAATACACAAATGCTTGCATATATACAGTGCAGTATAGTGATCAGTATACTGGCCTTTGATCAGGTTCAAACCCATGCTTATTGATCTTGGGACACTTAGCTTAGCCATCTTAG
The DNA here is from genome assembly GCA_026170595.1 of Plestiodon gilberti rubricaudatus. Classification (NCBI taxonomy): domain Eukaryota; kingdom Metazoa; phylum Chordata; class Lepidosauria; order Squamata; family Scincidae; genus Plestiodon; species Plestiodon gilberti. The sequence continues at coordinate 88,970,021 of JANXHW010000003.1, forward strand.
CCTAATCAACCCAAATGGATTTTTGTGATGATAACCACAGAGCAACATTCACGTACAACACCATTCTTAAGCACCTTGGAGGAAGGATAAAAAGTATAAAAACCAAACATAAATCAACTCATAGTTCAGGTCTAGACAATTTCTTCAATGTAACAAATGAACCCCTCTCTCTTCTTAAACCAAAGAGAGCCGAGAGAGAGTATGTATTGGATAAGCAATTTAAAAGTATAAAACAATGAGATCCTCCTGGACTGACCCTTATGGGAAACAATTGCTAAAGTCTGGGAGTCAAGAACAATTATGGTCTTTTCAGTTTCCACCACTGAGAAAGGACACTCCTGCTGTTCCACCACGAATATGCTTTATAACTATTTGTGCAAAAAAGCTGGTAGCTGCTGTTGCCTAGTCATCAGCAATTGTACTGTATGTCACACAAACTGGTGTGAGCTGCATCTGCATCATGGAATCCGACTAATGTTGGGATTCAAAGTCTTCTTCACAAACCAAATAAAGAAAGCAGCAAATGTAACGGCAGTTGCTCTTGGCCATGGCTGTCTTGCTGATACAAGTTAGTCCTTACATGTAACCGACATGTGCACACATACGATCCAATGTGTCTTTGCCTGAAATGCTACAATCCATACCTAGCAAGAAGGGAGTAAAGATCAAACCTATTGGGTCTTAGCACACTGTACATATCTATAAACGAAAGGAATCTTAAAGAACGGATGGTTACAATCCCCAGGCTGTATCCCAAGTTCAGTTAGTCATAACTACGAGTCACTGAAATCAATGGGACTTAGTCATGATTAACTACATTTAGGATTCAACTCTTATTTTCCAAATGCATATTTTACCCACTTAATTCACAGTGCAAGTCAGCCTCAAAGTTTAATGTAAACGTCTGTGTGATACATGAGACACCCATCTGTATTAGGCTACTACAGAATTGCGACCTACAAAATAACTCAAATTGCAATTTCTATTCTGCATAGCACACATTGTTGAAAGAAGGCTCTATTGTAGAGAGTTTACTCCTCCCTCTTGCTCAGAATGCAGAAACAGCCTGCATTCTGAAAGCATCTGGAAAACTCATGTACTAGATATGGCACCAAGATCTCAGGCAGTACTCGGCAGTAGTTGGGATTGATTACTAGCCTCAGAAACCGAAACAGAATAACCAGGCATTAGCGAAACAGATACTTTATACATTTAGAATCACCATAATTTTCGCTAAGCTATTACCTTCACAGCACTAGCATTATTCTGAGATCCTCTGATGATAACTGTAGCACCATACGTTCGAGAACGCTGTTTAAAGGACACTGAAATGTTATATGTCTGAGATATATGCTGAATTGTGGGAGAACTGGGATCAGGGATTGGTTGAAGGATTCCAGCTATAGGTAATTCAAACATCAGTACCAATGGAAGCAGCTCCTAGAATAATGATAGACATAAAACCACAGTGTACATTTAAGACAAATATCCTCAAAATCAGCCTATCACAAAGCTGCATGTCATAGATACTAAGCAGAGTCGTCTGAAGAGGCATTTTCTGTACCCTATCACCTCATTTGGGAATGGCCACATTGTTCAATTGCTGCCAGAAAGGAGAAGAAGCCACTTCCATCAATTAAGACTTTCAGGGCTCCACCTCCATTCAGCAAAGGCATAGATAAGTCATCATGGCCGAACATGACAGCAGCAAATATCATAGGGTAGGTATTCCAATAGCCTCCTCTGATCTATACTTCAAAACTGTTTATGCCTCTTCTGGAACATTTATCCACATCTGACACTGTATGCATCACTACAACCAAGGTTAATCCTTGTTTGAATCTTCCTGATGGTAGTTAAAGCAATATGAAGATGGCTTGGCTGGAAGCTCTAGTGCAGGACCCAGGAACAAAAGGATAAATGAACTTGCTAGGATATGGATTCCAGTGAAATAGGTACACTTGTAAACAAGATGACTTATTGCGGGCCATGAAAGTCTTCGCTCTAAACTGAAGATGACTTTCCCTACCCCCCCCCCCAGACCAGTCAAAACAAAATAGTCAAGGATATATACAGTAGCTCAGAACAATACTGCAGTGACTCTGAAGAGGGCAATAGGTGAACTAGCTTTTTACTTTCTGGACAAACACACATACAGTGCCGGTTTTGATGGATATTAAGGGCTCAAATGGCTGATCCGGGAGAGATACAGGATTACGTGTGGTGGATTTTAGTGCTATGTCTTGCATATATGTCCCCCCTCCCCCCCACAATGATTTCTGATACCACCTCCTTTAGATCCATAAGGCTCTCATGCAAGGAACTAATCCATTACAGTGGGAACTTCAAGGCACCAATTTGTTTATAATATATTTGAGCTTTAATTTATTTGGGACAAGTAGTTGGTTTGGGGAAAAACTGGGCAGTAAGGAATACTATTGGGAAATTTGAGGAACCAAAACTCTACCTTGCAAACCTCATCATGATTACTTCTTTGAGTAGTACACTTCAAGTGCATAGAACTAGCAAATGTAGAAAATTATAGTTCATTTCCAAGTACTGTATACGTAGAAAATTATATTGAGCTTGAATCTCATAGTTACCCGTATTCTAACTCTGGCAGACTCAACTCCAGCTGGCTGTCCTGCAATAGATACCTGTTGAAGTAGGAACACACAAGATTTACATTCTAACAATGATCATATCATTTTGATTCAGGCATAAGATTCAGTTTGTACCTTTGATACTTACGGTAAATCATTTAGATTCAAATACACCTCCTGAAATTCTGATCTCTTACTCTAAAATAAATTCCTGATTATAACATTTTTCATACTGTGCAAGCATTAAATACCTAATCAAAAGTAACTCAGAAGTAAAACCAAGAACGTTTAAATATTGTTTTTAAACTATACAATATTTAAACTATATTGTGTGTCAAAGCAGAATGGGCCACAGGTCATTTTGAAATAGTTTGGAAAACTAAAAAAAATAATTTGTACCACGGACTGCCATTGTATTTGTAGTGAGCATGCAACCTAAAGAATTCTGATAACTTAGGAAAGTGAAAACATTAGAAATTACTACCATCACTAGTTTAAATTTCTCTATATCCATAGAAGTTAGGACAGTTCAAAAAATATTTTGAATTATATCAGCTGCACAAAAAGTAGTATCAGGCTATCATGCAGTTCTTCAAAGTTGACCCTCGGCGCAATCCTATCACCCGAGAACGCAGGTGCCGAGGCCTCAGCACCTATGCTGAGTGTTATGAATGTGCCGTAAAGCACGTTTGCAATACCCAGAGAGTAGGTTGTGCCGGCAACACCACTCCGCCATTGAGTCCAGCACCCTGCTCCACGGAGCAGGTAAGTTCTGCACTGGGTGGCATGGGGGCTGGGGGAGGAGGCATAACGGGGAAGGGGGAGAATGGAGAGGGGTGGATCGTCCCTGGGAGGGGGTGGGATTGGTGTTCTCATCAGACACCATAGCCTATCCCTCCCGGGCTTCCAGCCTTGGCATGGGACTTCTCTGGTCAGTGCCACTGAATTAGCTGGTGCTAACCCGAGTAGCCACATAGCGGAGGCATGAATGTCTCCTTACTCTGAGGGTAAGGGAATGAATGTCTCCTTACTCTGAGGAAACCACCAGCCCGCTCCTCTCCAGCACTGGATACAGCATGGGCCTCACACTCACACTGCGTCAGCGCTGGCAAGGATTGCCCTGCCTGTTGACTTGAAATTGCTCACTTTTGGGCAATCTATACATTCAGAAAAAAACAGTACAGCTCTCTTATGACTATACTTCAGAATGCAGAATGTTTAACATATACATACCCATTTATTTTTGCCAATGAGTAGAAGTTAGACAATCTCAAGAGCAGCAAGAATAGTTGATCAAAGTTTGGTAAGTGGTGAAAGTGACTTACCTCTCTCTCCCACCCTCCCTCCCACCCCTGAAATGCCTCCCATTTGCAGCTGCAACAGTATGCATGGTAGAATTTCAGTAATTTTGAGGTGCTGAAACTCAACCACTGCAGCATCTCTCAGTGGGTTGCAGGGTGTGTCACCATGTTTTCCCCCAGAATGTCTACTGAACGTTCAATGCTACATGATGTAACATTGTTCTGAGGGGCAACCAGTGAAAAATGGTAATCAACAGTAGATGCTGCTGCAAAAACAGGCAAAAGAGGTAAGCGAGGCAGGGAGAATGATCAGTCAGATTTCTGGAAAATGTGGAAGGTGAATGAATGTTGGGGCAATTCGTGACGATCAGGTATTCCCTAATGAAAAAAACACATTGAACTAAAAAAATTAGCTTGCCAAATTCTATGCCCCACAGTTTCGTGGTCATCTTGAAAAATGTCTGCCCTTTTCATAGATTGCTATGGAAAGTAATGATTATCTGGAGGGAAAGGAATTGGTAGCAACTATGTATTCCTTAATGAAAACTATGTATTCCTTAATAAAAACTAACAACTACTGTAAACACAGTGGGTAGAATCCTGGCTAGTGCTTTTACTGACAAAAACTCCCCTGGTGAATTGAAATAACGTTCCATTTGCACATGGAGCCCTTCAGGATTGCTCCCTGCAAAAAAAAAAGCTTCTATTCCTGAAAGGAGCATCTGATGACGAAAGCACTAGTCAGGGTGCCACCCAATATGCAACACACAAGGTCAGAGACGCAAACTACTATGAATGCAATTTTCCTTTTTTAAAGCTCAATTTGACCAGCACATACTTGTTTTGTTCTGCAAGTTCAGTCCATTTTTCTACCATATGTGCGACTCTTCAACCACACCATCAGCTTTGAAGTACACACAAATCTGTTATTTTTACAGTTGCATTGTTGTGTTCCACATCCTTTTTCGCACCCACAAAACATGGTTTCTGTGTAGGATTTTGTAACAGCATCAATAGTCACGCACAAAGGTTCGTGTTGTAAAGGTTTCAGTTACCCATTGTAGAATAGCCATTCTTGGAGCTTAGAATGGCAGTAGTTGGCTCATTCTGCTTGGTTCCACACCATGCTGGTAGTGAACTCTTTTACGATACTGATGCAAGGCTTTGTGTGCATTGGTGCCATCGATTCTAGTTTCTTTGCTGTTGCAAACAAACAGCAAATCTGACCGACTGACATTTTATTACACTGTGTAACACAAAAATTGTTTATTTCTAAATGTTTCTTATACAATTTTATTGGCACCGATTCCAACGGTACTCTTTTTTTCATCAAAACATTTTTAGTTACCTTAAATTTTGTGTTGGTATTGAAACACTGCCATTCACTTTTACACCAGGGTAAACATGGCCATGACAAGAGGTTGTAAACTCTCCCAAAGTAGCATAAATTGCAGCTGAACTATTGATGCTGTGCCAAAAATAGCGCCATTTTTGAAATCCTTGCACCAAAATTAAGATACATCAAAATATACAGCTAAACATGAAACTGTCTGAATTTTGTTACACAGTCTGATTGTAAAGTTGGTACTGTATATTAATTGCTCAGCATCAACATATTTCTCTAATATAGATTTATATTAGACTAAACACGATCTTAGAAAATACCCACTTGATTACTTTTCTCTGCTTGGCTATTTCTATTAGAATCTGGAAAATGGATGTGGCAGCCCGTTTCCTCCATCACCTTCTTAATATTATTTCCTCCTTTGCCAATCACATGAGAATGTTCTGTATGAGACACATCCATTTTCAGGGTGACTCGATTACTCTGCAAAGAGGCCAAAGTACTGGTTATTGCATTCTGCAGATATAGAATCTTTCTCTTAAGGTCGTCTTTGTCCCTCAGTTTATAAAATAGCCTGCTGTATATACAAGTCCCCCCCCCCCCCAATTCTGAACACCACACTACTGCTGTAGTTTCATAAAGGTTCCTATTTGAACTGTTCACAATTTAGCAAGAAAATCATTGTGGAACAAGTGAAAATGATTTCTATAAAGAATACACAAGTGTAAAACGAACGAATCATACTAACGGGATTAAAAGCCATGTGCTAAAAAATAATCTTTATTGTTAAAACTTGTAAAAACACAATTAATAAAAATGTATAGTTCTCTTAAAAGTCTATTACGTTTCGTTCATTCCCCATGAACCTCCTCAGATGGCCATGAAAGTTTTAGATCGTAATACACAAGTTATTGCATGAATGGTGATTTAAAGTATTTTTCCAGTGAACATCTCAAATTGGACATCAAGATTTCTAGCTCAGAAAATCCACGAGCATTTACGATGAAAGTTAGCAAAACATTTTTATGAAGATAATACAATAATAATAAAAATATCAAATGTGCATAAAAAGTATAAAGGAAAGAAAGAAGAGGGAAAGAAAAAGAACAAGAATTTTGTACGGACAAATTTTTGGATATTTGGAAGCCTTTCCAGCATGCTGGCTTATAGCGTTTTTGTAAAGAAAGCAACGTGCTTGTTTGGGGCTGGAAGCGTAACTAAGGTAATGGGCGCGGGGAGGTGTAAGACCCCCCTGGCAAACTGTGGATAAGTGAATCTGCGAATAGCAGATCCGCGGATACAAGGGCCCCTCTGTATACTGAAAGCAAGATCATTCCAGGCTGAGTAACTTTTCATGTTGTATTATGCTTTTACCACTCCTTACAATTCTTCCTGCTTATATATGTCTTGCCTTCTTCCCATTTCTTTGGATCGAAAAGATGGTTTAAAAAACAAATTAATGTATGACATGTTTGAGCCAACTGTACCTCAAAGTACAGAAGCAGCCTTCTAAATATCAGGTGCCTGGGATAAACAGGAGGTGGCCATTACTTTCAAATCCTGCTTGTGAGCACCCATAGGCATCTAAGATGGACCTTAGTGTGATGCAGAAAGAGAAAGCGCTCTTATATTCTCAAACCTCCACAATAAGGTTGCCTTTTTTGGGACTTTGCTCCAATGCCTCCAACACAGTAGCCTCCAACTCAGATAATTAACTAAGCAGCTAAAACATCTTCCACCATCTCTCCTCCCCCCCCCCCCCCCCGCTTTAAAAATTTACTTGGAAATTTCTTACTATCTGCTGTTAAAGGCACAAGAGCAGAGCCAGAAAAAAGGCACAAGAGCAGAGCCAGAAAAAAAGGTGGCCCGCTTTGAGGCGGGCGGTGGTTCGACCCCTTGTGAAGAAGCCCTCCCTTGATTTCACAATAATGGACAACTACCGGCCAGTTTCAAACCTCCCGTTCTTGGGCAAGGTAATTGAGCGGGTGGTGGCGTCCTTTCCACCTGATTCCAGGGTGGCTGTTGAGGTTCTGGAGTGCTGCCTGGAGGCGTTTGGGACCTGGATGAGGGCTAATAAGCTGAAACTAAACCCGGACAAGACAGAGGTTCTCCTGGTCCAGAAATCCACGATGCAGGTGCCAGAGTATCGTCCTGCTCTGAATGGGGTTGCACTCCCTCTGAAGGAGCAGGTCCGCAGCTTGGGGGTCCGCCTGGATCCACAGCTGCTCCTGGATTCCCAGGTGGCGGCTGTGGTCAGGGGGGCCTTTGCCCAGTTTCGGCTGGTGCGCCAGCTGCGACCGTACCTGGATCGTGCAGACCTGACCAAGGTGATCCATGCCATGGTGACATCGTGACTAGATTATTGTAACGCGCTCTACGTGGGGCTGCCCTTGAAGATGGTTCGGAAACTGCAATTAGTGCAGAATGCGGCGGCCCATGTAGTCACTGGAGGTAGGCGGTTCGACTCTGTCAGGCCGCTCCTCGGACAGCTGCACTGGCTGCCGATTTGTTTCCGGGCCCAATTCAAAGTGCTGGTTTTGACCTTTAAAGCCCTATACGGCTTGGGGCCAGGATATTTGAGAGACGGGCTGGACTATATAGTCCAGCCCATCTCCTTAGATCAGGGGTGGCCAACCTTCCACCATTAGGGCCTCTGTGTTCTTAAGAGTTGTGCAGAAGACAGAATCTTGGCAGCTGCAAGTGCTGATGGTGCTGCTAAAGCAGCTGCACCTGCTGAAATGCCCTCACCTATGCAACCATTTAAAGGACCAGCATTCATGTTGAAAGGTTGGCCACCACTGCCTTAGATCATCAGAGAAGGCCCTTTTGCGGGTGCCGTCGCCCTGGGAGGTGCGAGGGGTGGCGTCCAGAAATAGGACCTTCTCAGTAGTGACACCAACCTTATGGAATTCCCTCCCCTTTGACTTACGAACTGCTCCCTCCTTGGACACTTTCCGGCGAGGCCTAAAAACCTTCTTGTTCAAAGAAGCCTTCCGAGTCCTTGCCTTTTTTTTTTTTTTTTTTAACATTCTGCTGGTACAGGTGGGGCATTGCTGTTTTTATGATCTGTTTTAATTGTAATTTTTAAATCAATTTAGATGTTTTTATTGGTTTTGTTAATTGTTTTGTTTTTGTTTTGAAACTAGCTATTTATGTGTGTATTTTTTGGGGTGTTGTGTTTAACATCTTTTTAACATGTGTTTTCTTCTGTTGTAAGCCGCCTTGGGTCCCTTCGGGGAGAAAGGCGGGAGAAATATTTCAAATAAATAAATAAATTGTACATCTGAAGCTAGCAACTTCAGATTCGTTAGAGGGTGTGCGTTAGGGATACATATGGATATAAAGTCTGAAAATCTGGAAACCCTGGAATGGAGCCCCTTGACCATTGCAAAGATCTATTTTTCTTCCAGCTAATGCATCCCGCTTCCCCACAACTTATCTGGCCTTCCTGTTAAGCTTCCCCCCCCCCCCCAATCCCATCTAGCCAAAACCACCTGCTCTCCTGAGTTTACTTCTCAGTTCTTGAATTTCTGGGTTTTGTCTTGGGCAAATATTAGAGTCCTTAATTATATTGAAACCACTTCTAATAACTAAAATAACTTCAACAAGTCCTCTCTTTCAAACAAAGAAAGCCACTAGTCATTGGCACAGTCAATGAACTGAAGCAAATCCATGGTATTTTCAAACCAAGCCAAACCACACTGGAGTAATGACATTTTTCAAGGTAATAACCTACTCCAAGAGCATTCAGCTTGCATTTCATACTCTGATATTTGCTAAGCATCTGGCCATGATTTGCTTAAATGACATTTATATACACTCTGCCTTCTAGTTCCACATGTGTCTTTGGGATTCTGCTGCTATAGATTAAGTTTAGGCTTCCTTTTTATTATGCATGTAATATTTAGCTGCCATTTAAGATACATTTTGAGTTGATTTTAACTGTAAACTGGCTTGTGGGGCCAAAAGGCAAGGTATAACTAAAATAAAAGTGACCTCCTATTGAAAGGGTCAAAATGTCTTAAGATTGAGGATGGTTCTAGCAAGTTCATTTCAAAGTCACATTTGCAGCTTCAATCATGGTCAGCATCTGCTACAAAAGATGCTTTGGAAGTCATTTTAAATTGGCACCAGCCTTACCGTTTGGATTTGGTGTTTTGAAGCTCATCACTTCTGAGCAACAAGAGAATTACCTTCTCTGTTTTCCATTCTTTCCTTCCAAGATACATTTGGGGTAAAAGTTAAAAATACTCTGTTTAAAGGGGTACAAATTATACAGTGAGCTCCTGTTCAACCAGCTGAAGTAGCACACTGCATTTAGAATGGAATGGTGACAATATACAGTCACTTTCTCACCTTACACGAAGGTTACATTCCAAGGTTGGAGCGTTCAGCCAAAATCACGTACTCAAAATTACCTTGAAAATCCCTGACATCTGAAAAATGCACACAGTTTCTTTAAAAATTACAAGAGGCAGGTGGGAACTGAGACCTACTTAGGAAACATCAGCTTAGGAAACATCAGCTTTATTCTCCAGCATGTTATTTAGTAAGTGGAATAGAGGGCAGGTGATTCTGCACTATTTAAACTGTTTTTCTTTGGGGGGGGGGAAGTTGTTTACTGAGCATGTGTAGTTGAATTTGCTCAAGTCAACTGTGCACAAGATGAGGGGCGACTGCACATGATACTTCTTGGTTCCAAGAAACTGTTACAGTGGTTACTAATGGCAAGCCATATTTGTAAAGTCAAATTACTGTACTCAACACCACCTTACTCCAATTTAACATTTTAGTCTTGTTAGCATAGTGCAGTTTTCTTATAATTGATTCGTGCCTCTTTCTTTTCAAACTCCTTTGGAGAAATTAAGTGAACATTAACTTTCAATATATATTTATAATTCAGTTTACATCTAGGTGGTAATGATGGAAGGGAAAGGGAGGGAAAAGAAATGAATGGTCCCATAGGTCTGAAACTTTTTGATGCAGTTGCCATTAATACCGAATAATAATAATTTAGCATTTGTACAGCACTCTCTGAAGGTGCAAAGTACTTCACATGTCTTACCTTGATGTTGTCTTTATAACAACCCTGTAAGTATTATCCCCATACTGCAGGTGGGAAACTGAGGCTGAAAGGGAGAGACTTGCCTAAGGCCACCTAATGAGTTCATGGCAGATACAAGAAGTCCTGATCAGAGCTCAGTTGAAAACCCTTTTGGCTTTCTAAACTTGCATGTCTCTATTTTCCAGAATGCTACCCATATTTGACACTCTGCAGTCACTTGTACAGGATGGGTGAGATTTCTCTATTACAGAAATCTAACGAATGGTATTTAGAATGCGTGAAGAATATTCCAATATTAAAAGCACCAAGAGAGATACCATATTGCCCCAGTATAGGACGCTCCTGATTATAAGCCGCACCCATAAAGTTTGGTGCTATTTTTTTTAAAAATACATTTTTAACTTTTTTTAACTTAAAGAAAATATACACATGAGTAGAATAGTAAAACAGTACAGCTTTAGTACAGTTAAAGGCATAGGCACCCTGTCCCTTATTGAATCTGGGCACCCTAGTATAAGTAGCCTTCCCAGATCCAAAGGGGGACAGAGTGCCTACCTTTAACCTTTGGAATTTGGGCAGGTGCAGCTTGTTGCACCCTTCCATGATGATGAGCTGCACCTGCCCAAATTTCAATGGTTAACACCACAATCCTATGCATGTCTACTCAGAAGTAAGTCCTATTGCATTCAATGGGGCTTACTCCAGGAAGGTGTGCATAGGATTGCAGCCTAAAGGTTGGCACTCTGCCCCCCTTTGGATATGATAAGCCTATGCAGGAGCTCTTGCTCTCAACTTTCAAACTGCAGGATCAATAAATACCTTAGTTTCCACAGAGTCCTGGGGCTGGAACTTAAGGGTTAATTTTTTCAAATGCCTCTAAGGCAGGCGTGGGGAACCTCCGGCCCGCAGGACGATCCGGCCCGGCCCACGCGGGACCGGAGGCTCCGCCGCCGCCGCTTTCGCGCGCCTCCTTCGTTTAAAAGCGGCCTTTGCACAGCGCCGCTGAAGCTGAGTGCCCTGAGAGCAATCTTAGCTTCAGCAGTGCTGTGCGCATGTCCAGGAAGGCCGCTTTCAGAAAGAGGAGGAAAGTGGCCTTCCTGGACATGCGCACAGCGCCGCTGAAGCTAAGATTGCCCTCAGGGCACTCAGCTTCAGCGGCGCTGTGCAAAGGCCGCTTTTAAACTAAGGAGGCGCGCGAAAGTGGTGGCGGAGGCGACCCCGGCCCGGAGCCGAGGTAAGGAGAGCGGGTGGGTGGGTGGGAGCAAGCGCACGCGCGAGCATGAGCAGTGGGTGGGTGGGTGGGTGGGTGGGAGAGATAGAGAGAGAGCGGTGGGTGGGAGGGAGGGAGTGCGAGAGCGGTTGGGAGGGAGAGCGAGCGGTGGGTGGGTGGTAAACTCGCGGGGGGGGGGTGTCAAATTTGCGGGGGAGGAAATCGGCCGGCCTACCGGCCATAGGGAAAATGGCCCCCCACTGCAAATAGGTTCCCCACCCCTGCTCTAAGGCTAGAGGTTGCTAGAGAGATCCTGGCCATTTAAGCAAGTGATTAAAAGCTGAAAACACAGCTTTTGCAGTTTAAAAAAGAAAAAGCGTTTTACCTTTGAAAGAGACTTGGAGAGGCTTGAAAAAGGGACACTGCAGAAAACTCTAGGCAGAAAAAGCTAGACTTTGATTGTAGGCCGCACCCATACTTTAAAGACTTGCCTTAGGGGACAAAAGTGAGTCTTATACTCAGGTCAATATGGTATGCCATTTGGGGGGGGGGGGTAGGGGAATAAGTTATTGTTTAGGTTTTTATTATATTTACAAAAACATGAGAAGTGTCATTTGAATTTTCTGCCTGCCAAGTCTTGAGCTCCTGTAGGGTTTAACACAAGGGTATTAGTCCAAAGGCTGAAGAAAAAGGGAAGCTACAAAGTAAGTGACTCTGTAGATCTAATTTTTTTTTGTAACATTGGTCTGCTGAGGACAAGAGTGTGTAGAGTAACTATTGCATCTTTCAGTTTTCTTTTTCTGCTTTTTTTGGCTGCAAACCTTCCTTTTTTGTATTGCAATTTCTCCACCTCCAATGTTATGATGTTACGGCTGAAAGAAAGTGGTGTGGACCTTACAGGAAAAACACATATCACATGTCATGGAATACAACAATCCTACTGGGAAAACATGATGGGTCATTGACTGGTCACTCCAAGTTTAAGCAAAGGAGTGTTTTGCAAATCTGACTAAGACCAACCACATCTATTTTTGTTAACAGGCTTTTGCATCTTTTTGTAAGATCTTTACTTTCAAAAATTGTTGTATTCTTGATATGTATTCTACTACAGTGATTAATACTTTATTCATCAGTCTGCAAGCACACCCATGAAGATTTAAAGCATTCAGTATTGATGACTCCAGATAGTAACTGTTTTAATCTCCAACCAATTAGTATCATTGCAGTCACTGATCCCTGACCAAATTTCCCAAAGGTAACAAATGCACAAGAGAAATAAGCCTGTGGTACTCCCGGGACATAGAATTATTTTCATAGCCAGACTTGACCTTTTTAAGAGGGAACTAAAACAGAGTGCTGCCCCTCCAAAATCCCAAGCATTCTGAAGAAAGGTAATAGGAACAGTAGTCTAATGTGACACTGGGAAAACAACAGACTGGGGGTCCCAAGGATGGGCAGAGTCCTGACTGATGCTCTAACTCCAGGACCTGAAACAAATCCCAGTACTGGAGAGCAACTGAAGCCACAAAGCACCGCTATACCAGTGATCACCACCTGCTCCTAACAAAGCTATAAGAGACCTTATGTGGTAGCGGTTAGGATAGGTCAGCAACGGCCCACAGACCAGCATATATGGAGTTGCTTATGAAAATACCCCCATTGCTGTAACTGGTCATTTCTATGCCTGAAATGAGCTCACAAAGTGTATTATACACCCCCCCCCCAAAAAAAAAGAGCGCTGAGAGACAACACATATTGGGTAACCACATTAAAAGGATAAAACAGGGAGATCCTCCTGGACTGACTCCCTACGTCAGTGGTTCCCAAACTCTCGTGTAGAGTTTGCGCCGCTGTAAGTCGTTGCGGGGGCTCCCCGACAGCAGCAACAGCACTCCTGAAATCGTGCTGGCACAGAGGGAAAAGGTGTTTTTTTAAAAAACTCACCCGGGGTTGTGCCGCCCCTCCAGAGGGAGCAGAGGATCTGCGGACCCCCTACACCCTCTGGAGGGCTGCAAACCCCTGGTTTTCCCTTCGGCACCAGAGCGATCCCAGGTGTACTGTTGCATGTCAGCATACATTGCCAGCCCCTTTAAGGGGATAGCGACCAATTCTTCCTGACTGGGGTATCACAACACCCCAGTTTGGGGACCTCTGCCCTACAGGGAGCGATTGCTAAACGTCTGGGAGTCAAGAATTATTAGGGACTTTTGAATCCCCACTGCTATGGAAGGACACTCCTGCTGTTCTACCACAAATGACTTTTTGTGCAAAAAAAGCTGGTAGCTGCTATTGTCCACTCACCAGCAGTTGGATGCCTGATTTTCTCCTCCCACCTCCAAACAGTAGTACTTAAGCGACTGAATTTTACCATGTTGGCCTCAAGACATACAGCCAATAAGAAGCTGAAGTGCTGCCATTCTGCCCAGCCTGTTCTCACCAAGCCTCTCAGTAAGCCAATTGCTGGCTTTTTAATTACAACCTCAAGGATGTATTTTTCCATTTGGAACAGCCTTTTAAAATAAACTCGTATAACACATCATACCATGCCCCACTTTGCACCCCTATCCAGGTTGTGCTCCCTGGGTTAAGTCCCTTTTGCCCCAACCTATAAACTAACTTCACTAGCTCATGTGAATGCCTTGCTTTTACAATTCTTATGGGGAATTTTCCAATGAAGTATAACAAACCAAGATGTAGAATCCTGCTTTAGCTGCTGAAGTACAAACAGGTTTTTTTTTAAAAAAAGAAGAGTTAATAGGATCAAGCTGCATAGTGCCCACAATAAGAAGAGTGAATATTCTCTCTCTAAAGGAATTCCAGAGTTCCTGTTAGGTACTGCCACCGACTCATTTTACAGCATGCAAAGCTGAACTACTTGAAATTACTTGAAAGCGTATCAAATGTAACATGAAAATAACCACTGGCTGCATTATCCATGTAAATGCTAGGTTTCAGTGAAAATGTTTGCTTTTAAACGTAACATAAGAAGGTTCAGGAACTTTAATGAGTTTATGTATTCAACACTACTGTGTCTCAAAATCAGAAGCCCGATACTTGGGATTCTAATCCAAAGCTGAGTAGCTGATTTTCATCTTACTTTTGTGTCCAAGACAGACATGATCTTCTCTTTAGCTTCTTTAACATTTTCTTTCTTCCCAGAGACTTTAATATGGGGATCTTGGGAAAAAAAACAAAAAACAGAAAGGTTATTTTGCTGAACGGGCTATATACAGATAGTCCATCCAATTCTAACACAAACTCTGAACAAACATCTTGCCTTAGGTGACTTCTCAGTGTTAACATGAATTATTTCACATACTTCACACAACATAATATAGTAGGTCTCTTCTATGCACACAAGTTTCTATAGAAAATCACCCAGAAGTTTCTACAGCTGAACAAGGAATTTGCTTACTGCAAACTCATTGTTAAGCTGCAGAAATAACTGCACTTCCAAAAGGTTTCTGGACTTTTCAGGGCATATAGCTATTAGTTATGGGACTTTTAATAAAACATTCAAGTCACATATTTGAGAATTTAAAGCTGCCTACCACCAAGTGCAATGGTTCAGTGTTGTACAGTATATCAAACATGCAAGACGACAAAAGGTATTTGAAATCATTTGTCTGAAGGGAGCATTCTTATAGTAAACTCACTGTCAGCACTGCAAACAACTTCATGGAAGTTACCAGCCCCCTTGGTTACACATCAATGTTAGTAATTGTGGCCAGAGAAGAAGTGCACACATGTGTGCAAACGCACGGACAGAGGAGTTTACAAAACCATCCTTCTCTAGTAGCCTGAACGCAATGCTGCTTACTAGCCATAGCTGACCAGGCAAGTGGCTTTTACAAGATTATTCACAGCCAACCACTACAATCAGTGGCGTCACTAGGACGCGCGTCTCCCCAAGGGGGGGGGACGCGCGTCACCCTAGCGAGACCTTGAAAATCGGCATGATTTGGGGGGGCGACCCAGCTGCACCCTGCCCCGGGTGCCCCCCCGCCCCGCGTCGCCCTCCGGACGCTCCGAGGCCGGCCCGGGAGCCGGCCTCGGAGCGTCCGGCTCTGCTGGTGCTCCAGAGCCTTCTGAAAGAAGGCCCAAGCACTGCGTCAATACCGGTACTTTTACAATTTTCGTGCATGCGCAGAGACCGTTTTGCGGGCATCTTGCCCTCAAAACAGTCTGCGCATGCGCAAAAATTGTAAAAATACCCGTATTAATGTGCTGCATGAAGGCCCTGGAGCGCCGGCAGAGCCGGACGCTCCAAGGCTGGCTCCCGGGCCGGCCTCGGAGCGTCTGGTGGGTGGCGCACGTCACGGAGGTGGCGCGTCACCCCCTGGCGCGCGTCACCCCGGGGCAGCCCACCCTCCCCGCCACACTCCAGCAACGTCCATGAGTACAATGGCATATCCCTCAAGCAATGATGGCTGAGTACAACCGACATAAATGGACATTAAATGGTAACCTTCCACTAGCTTCACTAGGACAGCAACCAGCTGACCACCTATCATTTCTCTGTGGTCAAGAATGTCTTTATGCAATGATCACCTTCCCCTTTGGCATTCTCATAGTATTATCCACCAGAAAAGGCAGAAATGGGTACTACTGGCATGCTAACCACACAAAATGGCAAGTTTCAAGGCTCATATAGAGAATGCGTGCACGCATTCATTGAGAAGCTGGTACCACTAAAACTATAACCACATTGAGAAACTGCTATTAACTGCCAAAGTTTGAAAATCAAAAGTATTCAACCTCCTGACTATTATTTACATATTTATTTCATTTCTAATTTGTATATTGCCTTTCTACATTGCTGTACTTAAGATGGTTTAATCCCCACAGGAATAAACTAAAAATGCCTTCCAAAATCATGCTCATTTTATTCAAACTACATCATGAGAGTACACCAATATCAAATTCAATAATCACCTATTTCTATAATACTCCAATATCAGCAGATGGCATAAGAAACACCCCCAACAATAAAAGTTACTTGATTAAAATGGTAGCAAATACAACAGCAGCCAACACTCAATACTTAAGATGCCAAGTGCCACAGACCATAAAGACCATAAGCATGTCACAGATCAACTTAGTAGCAAGATCACAGGGTGCAATAAAGGGGCACTTTCATAAGGGGAGTTTTCATAAACTCAAATCTTCATGGTTGGTGGTTCTATTATCTCCAAGTCCAGCCCTCCCACCTTGGGCAACCAACACCAATCAATTCCACACTCTCATTGAGGAAATTATGAGTTGGTCTCTATCTACTTCCTCCCATAATATGATGCTTACTGAAGCAGTAACCCATTGGCTGGCTAATAAATTGGGGCTTCAGAAATATAAGCTTCATTTATTCCCTCCCCCCAGAGGAAGATTGGGAGGGGGTAGTCAAAACAGGAAATGTTCCACTAGTGAACTTGCACTGTTCACTGGATTGTGCCGTAAACCTTTCACAACCCCTGGACAGTAGATTGCTTAATAAGCAGACTGGCTTGGTTGGCAGCTCCACCTGCTGCAGATGTGGGTGACACCATCTTCTTTAGATGGGCTGCCTACGTGCATAGTATGATTACTTAACAGTTCTCTATGCATGATTTTTTTTCAAAATCTACTTAAGCTACATTTTGAATTAATCAGTTTGACAGGTCAGCTGGCCAAATATGTGGAGAAAAATGATCAATCTGGATTTTGCTCTGACAAAAATACATATGACCTATGGGTAGGGGAAGTCTTTTTCAGTAATAACTAAATAGAAACACATAATACCGCTTTCTGAACACCCCCCCCCCCTGAAATCTGCAAAAAATAAAGCCATTTTCTAAATATTGGTAACAAATGTGGTTGCATCTGCTGATTAACCTACCTAGTACACTTACACAAAAATCTGCTTTTTGAAAACATTGTTTTGGACTTCCACTACCTATGGGATCTTCACAGCCTTATGCAAGATTTCCTCTATAGGTTATATCACACAATAAGTCTAGTATGATGCACTTATGAAAAAGTTTGAACTATACTCATTTATGGATATCAATTCTCAGCGAACTATGTCTAATATTTTATACTGCCATTAGCCAAGACAATGAGCTGTGTTGACAAAAGTAGAGGCTAATTGGCTTTTTTATTTTTTAGGTTCCTTGGCAGGTCTTAATCAAGACAGAAACTGTTGGGACTGTCACATACACAACACAGTAATAGGCCCCATAGTAAGTGCTTCTTAAATCAAAATTCTTGTGGCAAGATTGTTGGCTTACTCTTGTTAGATGAATGAGAAAAAAATAGAGTTAACAGAAAAACATAGCAACTATATACAAAACAGAAGGACAGCACCATCTGGTGTTTTTACACATCATCAGCAGTTAAACATACAGCTACATTTTGGCCTGCGTTCAACAGGCCAGCACTAAATTTTTACACTTCTTCAGTAGATCCAGGTCCATTTTACTAGGATACTAGAAAACGTGCAGCTTTACCAAACATTTCTGGAAATTTGCTTTTGCTCCTAAACTTTGATCTCCCCATCTATAGACTATGTCTTACAGTGCAGCATGGCATTTCCAAAAATCTGAGAAGGTACCTTGCTTGCAACTACAAAATGTGTACCAGTGAAAACAAGCCTGTCACAATATTTTAGTTATACAGTATACTTTAAGGCACACATAAAATCTTCTAAAAGCCTAAAGCAAATTCAACAATATAGTCAAACTGGAATAAAGACACAACGGCCTCTCTTATTACTGTCACAAATGGCAAAGTACTGTATTTAATATGTTCAGAGCGTAATCCTTTCCAACGTTTGAATGGTGGAGCGCGTCTAATGGGCCCAAAGTGTTCTAAAGTGTCACAAATGAGCCGCAAAGCATGTTTGCGACTACTTTTGAGTAAGGGCCGCTGGCGTGGAGGCCAGCAGCCCTCACTCCGGCGCCAGATTGACCCACCACCACCGCAGGTAAATCTTCTGCTGGCGGGTGCAAGGGCGGACTGGGCAACGAGGGAGGGTGGCAGTTGGCCGAGCTGGACCCGGAGGGGGCGGGGATGGCGGGCGCCGCATCCCTGTCCTGTTCCTGATGGCCATTACATGACCGCCTCGGATTTATGGCAGCTCTCGAGCTTGAAGAAAACCGATGCCCACTAGGCCTCCTAGCGCTACACTGGGGGAAGGGGATGAACATCCCCTTCCCCCGAGATGACCTCCAGGCCGCTCTGGATCCGCCCAGAATGGGGATAGGATCCAGCAGGCGGTCCTAGGGCTGCCCATGGATCTTTAGGCACGATTGCGCTACCTGTTGCTTATTTTTCTTTTAAGACCCTTTACAAAACAGGTCTATCACAGATTACTTCCTCTTATTAGTTTACAGAGACTTTGTTCAGTATAGAGGTGGACAGCAGTTGTAGTCAGTGTCCTTGATAGCCAAGAGGCAACTCTTTTTGTATGGACTAACAGCTGCAATAGTAAGCATAGGAGCTATGTTTTAGGGAGGAAAAAACCTAGCTCCACAAAAAAGTTCTGATTTTCAGCATTGTTAAACTGTTGAACATGATGGCAAAAAAGCCATTTATCCTATTAATGTACAACCTTTAGGAGAAGGTTTTTTTATATGAACATAACCACAATACACACAATATCCCTCAACTTATCAAAGTTTATTGTGCTTTTTATGAAGCATTCCATTACAAACATTCAGTTCTGTTTCTAAAGGATTTTGGCAAATGTTGCTACCAGCTAGCAGCCAAATACCTTAACATCTTTGTTCCAAGAGATTTATTACTTTTTGGCTCAATAAGTTTAAGATCGTCCAGTAAACGCAGATGACAAGAACTGCTGCAGCAATTACGTTACTTGCCCCAAGGCATGAAAGCAAGCTTTTTCCATACGAAGATTCATTAGTGTTGAGCAATTCATGGGAGAGAGGGACACTTAGGTCTTGAATTGTCCCTGCTGTGGCCCCAGCAGGAATTGTAGCACAACCTTTGAGAGAATAAAACATCCATATAAAGTGACATTAAGTATGAATTTAACAAAACAGAGTGACTTCAAATGTGGCTTCCACTACATTAAGAAAAAAAAATCCCAAACGCAAAAAAGTTGTTCATTAAACTAGGTCTACATTTATACAGATCTCGCACTCAACACTATTTCTCACAATAGAAACAGAGCTAGTAAGGGAAGAGCAGGTAAAATCAGAATCAAGAGCCTTTAATATTTTATTTATTTAATTTCTATCCTACCTTCCCCTGCAAATAAATGGAGAGCTCAAGGCAGTGCACAAAATAGAGAAAAACAGTAAAAGGCAAAAGGGAACTTGTTTCATATAGAAAGCAACCAAGTATAATAGTCAAACAATCAAAGAATTGTGTAATAAAACATAACAGAATACAGACGACAACCACAAAACCCAAAAGCAACTAAGAAAAGGTGGAAAAGGAACAAGGTGGAAAAACAAACAAGTAATAGAAGACAGAGAACGTTTGAGTTTTCATGTGATAGTTTAACACATTACATTTAAATTCTTATATTAGAAGTACACAATTAAAAATTTAACCAACAATTCACATATACAAGGGGGTCGTATCTGCGGATGATATGTTCCAGGTCCCCCAATGTATACTTGAAAACCACGGATAGGGGCAAATGCCCCCCGTGGCCCCATCTATTTCTTTAGCACTGGCGCCAAGGTTTTGCTTAAACACCACACTATACAGTGGACCCTTTTTATTCACGGGTTTGGGACCTGCACATTTTTGATGCCGTGGGTCCCGGACCCGTAAATGTCAACACTAAAAACCCTGTTTAAAAGGGGAAAAAAGCCCCTTACAAAATACTGTCATCCTGTGGAGAGGCTAATGGCACCTACACTGCTGTGAGGATGTAACCCAATATATCTAGTATGACAAATCCAAGACATGGACATAGTCACATTGCTTAACACTTTATTGCTGCCAAATGCACATACATACACATGATAACCTATCTAGACAAGTGTTGGGAGCTACTTATGTACTAAAGTGACAAAACTTAGGAATTGGAACCTTAGGATCAGGGCATCAAACATTATGTTCAATGGGTGTGTGTGTGGATATTACCAGGCCTGGTGCCAAGACAAGCATGCCTCCATATACATGTTTAAGGTCTCATCTGAACGTCCCTGTCAATTTGCTACCAACTACCCTGGAGTTTAGCTGCACATACACAGAAAAGCCCCCCCCCCCTAGAATTGAATGACTTTTTAACAGCATATTGGGATCTAGGAGATAAATGCACTAATTCTACTGAGTTGTGACCCACACTTGTGGTCGCAGCCTGATGTGCAGTGGGTCATAATCCAATGCTCAATGTTGCGCTGGAAAGCACTTCTTGGGAGCCTCTGGAGGCCGCTTCCAGGTTGCGCCGGGCCCAGGTCACACTCCATTGGTCTCCACAGGGCCCAGAATGCCTCATAGAAGCGACTGGAAGCAACTTCCAGTTTGTTTCCATGACTTCTGGTCACTTCCATGAGGCATTCTGGGCTCTGCGGAGCCCAGTGGAATGCGTCCCGGGCCCAGAACCAACCAGGAGGCGGCCTCCGGAGACTCTCAGAAGTGTTGAGTTACAACCCACAGTGGGAGGATGAGGTGGGTCATGGTGGGAAAACGTTTGGGAGCCACTGCTTTAGAATATCTAAGAGATCTGATGGGTCAAAGATTTATGCAGGATGCCATGACTATAGTACTCCTATTGCACTTCAGCAAGCCTAACATTATACAAGAAAAGCCATTTAACACATCTAACACAGACATGAACATGTGTGCTAATTTAAGTCTGGAACAGATGAAGTGAAAATATGCAAGTGTGCAATGGCAGAAGAAATAATACTGAAGCAATCAAAAGCAGATTTTAAAGAAGACATTTGAAGTTTACTAGTAAGGAAATACATAGCAGAACCACCTTGGTTCAGTTTCCTGGAACCTTGAATGGCAGGTTGTCTCACCTTGCTTGGAGGACCTTCCTTCTCTGAGAACGTAGTGATGAGACGGGCTTCTCTCTCTCTCTCTCTCTCTCTCTCTCTCTCACACACACACACACACACACACACACACACACACACACACACACACACACACACACACACACACACAGTAGCCCAAATGTTCCACTCGCTCTTGGATACCTCATAGGCAGACTATGACAAGACACACACATCCCTGAGGCATGCTATATCCGAGTATCTAAGTCAGCGTTTCTCAAAGTTCTCCCTGCGAGGTGGGGAGAACTTTCAGTGTGTACGGGGGTGGAGCCACCGCTGCTGTCGAAACGGCCCCCGAAATGCCCCCTCACACTTACCAGCGATCCGGTAGATCGAAAACGGCGATCTGAAGATCGGGGAGGCCTGCAGAGGGTCGCGCAGGACTCCCTGAAGCTCCCCCAAGCCCCGGTAAGTGTGGGGTGCCCCGTTTTGGGCACCTTTGCGGCAGCGGCGATCCCCCGGATCACCGCCACCATGCTGTCCTCGCCCCTTAAGGGGGCAGGGGACAGTAAAAGTTCTCAATGGTGGGTCGCAACTCACAGTTTGAGAACCACTGATCTAAGTCACTAGGTCATGAGTGCGAGTCATTTTTGCACGAGTGTGAGTACGTGTGCGAGTCAGTGCCAATTTGGGGGGAAAGTACGAGTCAAGTGCAAGCCCTTTTGTGCACGAGTACGAGTCAAGTGCAAGTCATTTCTGCACGAGTGAGTCAAGTAAGGCCAAAAACCCCGAGTCACAACTTGAGTCAATTTGGGGAAAATTGCTTTTTTCTCCCTGAAAAAGGTATAGGTGTGTGTGTACCTCTGAGGCTTCTAAAGCACCCACTTGGCTTTTCAGAAGGGCCTTTGAAGAGTTGCTCATCCTACAAGTGAAAGCATGACAGCACATTACTAAGAAGTTGTACCTCTCTCTCTCTCTCTCTCTCTCTCTCTCTCTCTCTCTCTCACTCACACACACACACACACACACACACACACACACACACACACACACACACACACACACCAAACTTTAGTGGCAGAAGTCTACAATACCCTAGTGTTTAGTGTCGTAACACACATGATGGAAAATAAATAAGCAGCTAAGTTACATTTGTTGCACAAACCACAACTGGCAGAATGGCTTATTTAAAGCCTTTGGGACTTTAGCTTCAAGCAACGAACATGTGCTTTGGATCAAGAATGTCAGATACAAGGCCTGTGGCCAGACTCTGTCTGCAGACCAGGTCAGTGCTACAGTCCTTTGCTTTTTTTAGCTGTACTCCTCTCTCACATTTCTGGCAGATCTGCAGCACAAGATGACGTTCAATCTAGTCAGACGTCCCCTCCCCTGCTACGGGTTCACAATAAAAAGAGAACCTGGTATACCCCACAACTTAAACCTGCACTCTCATGCAACAGTCTTTCTTGCAAACCTCGACTCCCTAGTGACACCTCTTCAAATATTTCCAACTGGGGTACCAACGTTGATTAATGCATTTTGCTACATGCTACTTCTGCCAGGTATTACTGTGATATTTAAGGAGTTTCACATGCTTGAAATATTTTTCTTGCATTTAGCAATACTGTTAACGTACATAAAGATGATAATTTTGAGTGCTTTATTTCACCAATTATTTATTGCACAGTTTGCCGTTACTGTGACAATATTTTAACAGAATACAGCTCATAGTTGATAAATGGGTCTAGAATTCTAGCTCCAAACATGAACTGGCAATGTTAAACAAGTTCACAAATAATCTGTATTAGTAATTAATGACACTTGCTAGATTTCTTGCAGCAGCAGGGGACAATGAAGGAGGGGCTCTAGGAAATAACTATCTGGATATGGGGGGGGGGGAGAAGGAAAAGTCACTGCCAGTCACCAAACAGTTGCTATACGCTTCTAACTGACACTTCCCACATATTTAAGCTCTCTTCTGCAGAAGTGTGTTAGAAGACTTTAAATATTTAAAGAGGAAGCTGAGATTCTGCTCCCTGATTATGTGCTCCAAAGCTTAGCAGCCCATTAAGCAGCAAGAGAACACTGTGAGACACCAAGAGTCCTTTCACACGCTAGACAGTGGCATGCAATATATAAAGCCACCCCATTTTTCTCCAAATGTATTAAAATAAAAACCTTCCAAATTTTTCTGTTTTTAAAAAAATCTATATCCCCTTTTTATACAAGATTCTTAAAAACAAATCACATCGTATTTAAGTCTTTCAAATATTAAAACATTTCTTTTATTCACAAAAGGATTAACTAACTTTTCCTTTATCATCTAAAAGTCTTAACTTCCACTTCAAATATTTTAAATTTATTAAGTCATCCCATTTTTGTCTTCAAATTTGTTAATTTTCCATCAAAAATTTTCCATCACTCTTTATATAAGTTTCTTAAAAACAAGTCATATCTTGTTTTTTTCAATAATAAAACATTTTTTTCTTTTTATAACATTAACTCCAGTAGTATTCCCCACAAAAAAATAAAAAATTATAATCCCTTTTTAATTTTGACAGTTTGCCATTACCCCTTCCATCCCTCCCCTTCCTCCTTCTTCCTCTTCTTCTTCCATGCACCTCTATGAAACATATGCAATGCGTTTATTGTGTACGCAATATAGTTTTGGTAAATGAGTGAATGAAAACCCATTCATTTGTAGCTACAAAAAAGGAAAATTCTATGCTGTTGTCATTAGAAAAGGGGTTGATAAGACTGCCAATATGATGTTATGTGTATACACACAAATATCAAAGGGGCAGTCACATTTGGAATACAGTGGGCCCTCATCTGGTTAGCCATCTGGATTTGAGCATCTACGCAGAGGCGGAACTAGGGCGGAGCAAGCGGAGCACCGGCTCCGAGCGCCATCGCCCGAAGGGTGCCCCGCCGCTCGAGTCCGAGTCGGGCCGGCCCCCTCAATCGGGAGAGCCGGCTGGGGACGTCTTCCCCGGCCGGCTGCCCAGGGCCTTTTAAGGAAGGCCCACTGCGTAAGTTTTTGCGCATGCTCAAACTGTTAACTGAGGGAAAAGAGCTGCCCTTTTCCCTCAGTAACAGTGTGAACATGCGCAAAAACTTGCGCAGCGGGCCTTCCTTAGAAGACCCCGGGCAGCCGGCCGGGGAAGACGTCCCCGGCCGGCTCTCCCGATTGGGGGGTCCCGCTGGGTCGCCCCCTCCCGCAACACGCCCCTCCCTCCCAGAGCGCGCCCCCCCTCCGGAGCGTGCCGCGGCCTGTCGGCCGCAGCACGCTATTTATCTATAGGGGCGCCTACCCCCCCCGGCACCTACCCCCCCGTGCTCCAGGCGCCAAGTGAGGCGGTTACGCCTCTGCATCTACGGATGGCACCCTGGAAGTAGGAGTCCCGGTGGGGACAGGGTCACAGCGCCACCTTATTTTGAAGCCCAGCTGGGCCCACGGCCCACTTCTTGGACTACCTCACACCTCAGAACACCTCCCTCACACCTCAGAACACCTCCCATACGTGAACCGGAAGTAGGTTCCAGTTGCATTTTTGAAGAGTTCTGAGGCAATTTGGAGGAGTTCTGAGGTGTAGGAGAGCTCAAGCGCAGCTTCAAAATAAGGTATTGTGGCACAGTGACTCCACCCTCACCAGGACTTCACTATCCACAGAATTCATTACCCGCGGGGGTTTCTGGAACCAACCCCCCCACGGATAACGAGACCCCACTGTACTGTGTAGAGTTCTGGTTGCCACACCTCAAGAAGGTTATTGTACCATTGGAAAAGGAGTAAAATTGGGCAAGAGAGGAGGAGCAAAAGAAGAGTATTTCCGTACAAGGAAGTGTTACGTTTGAAGCTTTTCAGCTTGGGAAAAAGGCAGTGGGGGGGGAGGGGCAACATGATTGAGACAAAGTTATGCATGGTGTAGAGGGAGAAGGTTCTCTCCATCTCGCACCAATACCGGAACCAGGAGTCATCCAATGAGTGACTGGCAAGAGATTTAGGACAGACAAAAGAAGGTACTTCTTCAAGCTAGGATGGTGTAGTGGTTCTAGCGTTGGACTTAGACCTCGAAGATCTGGGTTGAAATCCCTGCTCAGCTATGAAACTTCCTGGGTGACCTTACATCAGTCACTACCTCATATCGGCCCTAATCTCCATCACAGAATGGCTGTGAGAAAAAAAAAGAAAAGCATGTATAACACTGAGCTCTTTGGAGGAAGGGCAGTATAAAAATGTAAAATATAAATAAATGTGGAATGTGTTGCCACAAGATAGGGTGATAGCCGCTGCTTGGATGGTTTTAAAAAGGGGATCAGACAAATTCATGGAGGACAGACGCATCAATGGCTACTAGTTATGATGGCTATACGCTACCTCCAGGTTCGGCAGCACGAAACAGGAAGTGGTTCCAGCTCAAGGAGGCAGCGCAGAGGGGAGCCCTCTGGAGGGCTCCAGGACCCCCGGCAAGTGAAACAAGCAGCTTTTTTTCTTGGCG
This sequence comes from Plestiodon gilberti rubricaudatus, assembly GCA_026170595.1. Classification (NCBI taxonomy): domain Eukaryota; kingdom Metazoa; phylum Chordata; class Lepidosauria; order Squamata; family Scincidae; genus Plestiodon; species Plestiodon gilberti. The sequence goes on from JANXHW010000003.1 coordinate 88,996,000, forward strand.
GCGCCACCACCACCCCTGCCCCCGCAAACAACTTTGAGAACCACTGCTCAAGATGCTTTATTGCAGTATGAGCTTTTGTAAGCATGCGTTATAGTACACACGGGTCAAAGGATAGTAGTCAGCTCAGGTGAGCCACTGAGTACAGGGTACCTTGCATCTCTCTTGGAATGTGGCACACCTGTATGAGAAGCCCTAAAGCAGAGCTGGGAAGTCCTTGGCAGATGTGGAAGTGGCAACAGGGAGTGCTGCCTGCTTTCTTTCAACTTTCTTTTTTCTTTGTCTCTGAACTAGTGGCAGCCAGTATGTTGAAAAAGTAGGGGGTACTGCTAGATCTACTCCTCATTAAGACAGCCTCAGCACATTTTCCTTCTGCTTTAGCTACCCAAAGCTCCTCTTAACTGCTATACCCCAGCACTGCCCGTGGAAGCTCAACCTATCAGCCATGATAGCAAAATTGTAATTCCATGCTACTCTAATGCTTACTGGCTTGATTTTCTTTGTTCTGCCACAGACTACGATGGCTTCTCTTCCTAGTCTTCCTCCCTGGTAATGTATCCTTAAACAAGATGCTGCTTCAGCACTGTTCCTTAAATCAAGTTAAGACACTGGGATGCCTGTTATCTCTCTTATATATAAGCTTATTTTACTAGTCAGCACTTCAAACTAAAACTTCTGTTGTAACAAAGTTTTAAAAAGTCTCTCTAGTTTCTCTACTGATTCCTGTGTTAACTACTGTATATTGCCACTGCCTCCATGCATGCCACCCCAGCCATCCCACTGCTAAGATATAAATGAAGACAATTTGCTCCATTCACCTAACGAATGGCAGATAAGCTAATGGGCAATTTCAAAACAGGGATAAGGCATGGACTTGAGAAGGATGGAAACGTAATCATGGATTCCCAAGAGCAGCCAATTTCCTCAGGAATAACTTGATATGGATGTATTTCTAATATGAAGGCACAAATATAAGCAGAGAAGAAGAAACAGATGTGCTGTAAAGCAACGAGAAGCATTGACGTACCAAACATGATCTAACTTCCAGTATAACATCCAGCAAATATCCTGGCAACGACTTTGGTATTCAATGTTGTTTTTCATTATATCAAGACAGAACACAATATAGATCTTTGGAGCTAACACTGCCTTCCTATGTTTGATAACACTGCCTTCCTAACACAGCCATATGAATGTCAGATTTTATAACATTTTCCTCCAATCAACAGTCTACAATTTCTATTCCTGGGAGATTAGAAGTTGGTAGACACTTTTCTTTCAAACTCAACAGCTACAGACTTGTCCCTACCAATTAAATGGCTCCATACTTCCTTGGTTTCAAGTTCCGTTAAACGGTTAGATCATTCCCTCCTCACCAATTCAGCTCTCGTTGGCAGTCCATTCCCTGGTGAACCTTCACTTCTATCTTGGTAAACATTTCCCATATGCCTTCAGGAGCTACTATCTCCTGCTCTGATTCAAAGAGAAATCAACAGAACTGTTTACTCATAGGACCTTTTACAGTTGACCAATATTATTGCATCCTACCGCATTATCCACCACACTTTTAAAACAAAGAATAATCTGAATCTAAGCTAAACGAGTGATTGTGGGCCTTGGAGCAGGGAAACCTGGGTTCAAATCACTTCTCAGCTATTCAGTTCAAAGTGACCCTGAACCAGTTATTTTTCAGTCATCCTTCTAACAGTTGGTAACGACGAAACAGGATACTCCTCTGAATGCAGAAGTACACAGAACTAAAATAGCTGATCTTTCTTTTTGAATGAATACTATTGGCCACCAAGAATTGAGGTCTCATTCATGCTAGCAAATTCCTACAGGGAAGCAAGTCCCTAGAAAGTAAAATGAGTTTGCATTTTAGTATTAATGACCTTTTGAAAGAACCTTTGGTCAAAGTGGCTACTGTAAATCATCCAACTTTACCAAATCAATACAATGCAATAACCTTACACAAGCCAAGTACTGTATGTTGCTTTGAATATCTTTTAGAAAGGCAATTTCTGAATACTGTGCATGGAATTCTATATATACACAGTAGAATTCCAATAATCCGGCACCTTTAGGACTTAGGTGGTGGTGGTGGTGGTGGGGGGTTATCAGGAATGTTGGACTATCAGAAGGTATAATCCCACCCTTGAGGATCCCGAGATCTAGCGTCCTTGTCATTACAGTATTTATATTACTGTGAAGCTGCTTGGGTGGTTCTCAAGCAGCTTCCATAGTTGTGGTGACACCATCACCAAGCCAGGCACAACTGCCCCCGTGCAGGGGCTGGTGAAGCCTGGAGTCCACTCCCAACCTGGAGCACTCCCAGAAAATGTTGATGCCAAACTATAGAAGAGTGAAATAAAACATTAGTTTGAACCCTAGCATCAAAACAGAAGTATAGTAGTGCCCCCATATCTGGGGGGATATGTTCTGCCCCCCCCCCCCGCCGATACATGAAAACCGACAATAGGGGCTGTCCACGGATACGTGAATCAACGGTTTGCGCCCCTTGTATTTGCCTATGACTTAATGGTCTGCAGCAAGGGGTTCAAGACAGGAAGAACCGAGTCCCATGTCACCATCACTCTAAACATAAATAGATGGCACACAGAACAGTATATCCCCAAAATATCCCAAATGGTGGGTTTCATATGGGTATCAGAACTTGAGACCTGATTCAGTTTTGATATTCCATCTAGCCCAATACTATTCCAACCACCAGCATGGGGAGGGAGTGTAGCTCAAGTTGCAGAGGTCCCAGGTTCAATCCTCAGCACCTCCAGGAAAGGAAGATAAAAATTCTATATAAAACTCTGAAGGGCCACTGCCAGCCAGCACTGACAATACTGATGGAATAATGGTCTGACTCTGTGTACAGCAGCTTCTTATGTACCAGGAGCTCTCCCAGGTTTCACTCAGAGACCCTTTCCAGATTTGTTAACAAAGATTCTCTAAGTGGATGTGCCAGAAATTGAACCTTGGGTCTTATATATACAAACCACATGCTGTAGTGCTGAGTTATGGTCACCCCCCCTTTTAAGAATCTATCTCAATTCAACAAATTACATTTGTCTCACCATATGAATATAGGAATACTCGAGCTATTCAGTCAGAACAGTGCCAGGCCCAGTGGTGTCATTAGGGGGGAGTGGGGGGCAGTGGACCCCGGGGGCAGGGGGGACATATGGCAGGGGGTGCAATTGCCAGCGGATTCGGTGGCGGCGACAAAAAACACACACCACCCCGGTGGTTTTTAAGCCGCTGTTAGGTCTTTTGCCAGGCCATTTATTATTATTATTAAATGTATACCCCACTTTACAGTTTTATAAGTCACAACTGGCAATGTGGATACATTTCCTCTGGGGGTACAAATGAAGGTGCATAAAGACTGGTGTGACATATTCCCTCCTGCCAGCGCCCGACAGGAGACTGGAAGCAGTATTTTGCAATGAGTGGAATTTGTTTAAGGGTAGCCCTAGGCAGAAACTATACTCAACCCCTTCACTTGGCTTTCAGAGAGACGATCTAAGAAATCCCATGCAAAAAAGTCCAGAACAGATCAACACAAACATTAAAGCATTTTTGTACCATAAAACAAAAAAGCACATATTTCTCACACAGACACATTGTACTCCATGTTTCTCAATTACAGAGAACTCTTAACAGAAAGCAGATGTAGCTTCTAACATAAGAGCTGAAAACGTATCGTAATTCATGTAGCATTCTAAACAATAAACATGTCAGCAGGAAAACATGCTCTACAGATCTTAATCTGAGCAAAGATAAGTACTAATGGCCTTAATGTCACTAAGTAAACTATTTAGTATTTACAAACGACACTTAAAGCTGTGATTCAAGAATACTATGGTATATGTATATTGAAAGCCAAACTTTTTTAAGAAGCAAAGTATGTGGAAAGCAACTGTTTGGAGCCACAGTGACTAAAGTACAGATTTCTTCTGTTTACCCACAAAGCCAATAATCAAATATAAAACCACATTTTTTCTTTTTTTTCCCAGCATTATGCTGTAACCTTGACATGAGGGACCACCCATTCAAGAGATTCTCCTGGTTTCCAGCAGTCCAGGGTAAACACTAAGTAGAGTCATCCAACTATTGGCAAATTAAGAGTAAAACAATGAAATAAGGACATTTAAGACTTCAGTGAGATGACAGAAAACACAAATCAGCATTATACACTAGACTGAAAAACAAAAAAATAGCTTGATGGCGATATGCTTCCTGGGAAGAAATGAACAATATTGGGTGAACGTTTACCCAAGAAGCTGAGGAACAGAAAAGAGTGGGTTGGGGGGGGAGAGATTATCAGCCTGGATGAGAAGCAAGACAAATATTTAAACTAGGTCATCTTAGATTTCTTATAATTACCTAAATAAAAAGATGTACGTACATACCAATGCTATTTACCATAGGATGACTGCGTACTATCTTCACAAATCCATAACATTTTAGGAGAATATTAATAAGTAACCAGGAAGGTTGTATTAAAAATCCGATTCCAACTACATTTAAACAAGGTTAGTATAATTTCACACTTTAAAACAAACTCGTTTTCAAGCTGTTTGCACTTTGAGAGAAGGCCATTTTTTCCCCCAAGTCAGGAGTTAGCAAATGCAACTGGCATTTCCTTAAAGCAAGTTGTTCCAGCAATAAATTTTAAACACACTGCACATATACAGGTTCTCCTGCAGTTTTATCTTCTCCCCCCGCTGCACTCCACGGCAAAGACAGACAGGTACCACTTAGCCATCCCTGCTGCATTCAATGCAGCCATCTCCAATGCTCATACAGTATTCAATGTCCGTGAGTCCATCCTACCTCGAATGGTCTTTGCTGTATATAGGCACTACTCCAAGATGTAGTAGCAGTAGCCTGGATGGTGTAGTGGTTCTGGTGTTGGACTTAGACCGGGAAGATCCAGGTTCAAGTCCACGCTCAGCCACGGACCTTCCTGGATGATCTTGGGCCAGTCACCATCTCTTTATGTCATGTTAATGGAAGAACTACTCAGTTTCAGTTGCTCTGGCAGTGGAATGTTCCCCAAACAAGAGAAGTTTGTCATCTCAAAATCAAACCGTGAACAGTGGTCAAAGCAGTTCTCCCCTTTCTCTTGTCTGACATGCAAGGAAACAATTGACCAATGGATGCACTACAGTACATTCAAAGAGTATTTAGGCCAAACACTCAGATAGGCCTGGAACATAAGTTCAATGACCAACTACTTCAAGAAGATAAATTTACATTCGCTAAAGATAACCATCCGAAGTTGGTGGAAAGGCCGATACAAGGCTACACCTCTAATTCTTCAGTTGCCAACTTGTTCTCAACTCCAGAAAACTGGTCTCTAATCCAGAAATCTGGAAAGTGTGCTTCTACAGGAAGAGAACCTATGTATGTGCACATGCAAGAACACTGCACAGTATCCAAAGAATCTACTGAAAATGTGCAAATTATTTTGCCTAATTATCCTTAGTGCCTCATGCTGAATAATGGCTTCTGCGGATGTACTTGTGGTAAAGAGAAGCACAAGTTCTTTGTTTCATGAATACAGGTATCTGAATAGCACCCCTGCTGAACAACTGTCTACTTACTACATATCAAGCTAAGTGCGATAGTGGTGGTGCAAGAGTTAGATGCCAGCAGGGCCTAGTACTCACAAACAGAAAATTGAGGTGACAAACCTGTGTCTAGGCTGTACCACTTCAGGCAGCAAGTGTGAGCTCACATAACTGAATGCTCTTCTGTACCAACCCCCCCACCAAACCCTTCCATGTAGAAAACTAGCATATCAGGGAAATGGGTTCTAGCGCGTGTGCGCGCGCGCGCACACACACACACACACACACACGCATACACTCCCCTGCCGTTTTCTAACCTACCATTTAAACCAGTTTCCTGGTACAATTTAATACTTAATTTTTGCTTTATATGTAACACACAAACACCCCCCTCCCAGTGAGACTCCTGAAACATTTTTAAATACTCACAAAAAAAAGGTCAGTCTTCAAAAAGAGAAAACAAGCAAAGCGTTCACTATAGAATGAGAAGGGATTTCAGCAAAATGGGGGACAGGCCCCCATCTCTCAGGGGTAACATGTTGCACACTAATGCATCTAACAGTTCTCTACTGCCTTTAAAAAGTTGTTTGGTGAGGAGGACTTTAGAGCAGTGAGAAGGAGGGTAGTCTTAACCTTTCAAATACCTACTGTTCACCTCCCCAGAGAAGTCCTCCCCCACTATTAAGGGATTTCAAAAATGTGTGCTGCCCTCATGTACTTTCTCATACAGACTGATTTTTTGGCACACCATTATCTGGAACGAGAGGAAAGAAGCAAAATTCACTAAGTCAAAGATCATAGGACTAAGTGCCACTGTCCTAAAGGAATGAAGTATGCAGTTTTGTACCAACAGGCAACATCCAGTTATCAATGTGCCCAATTACTTTTATACTTTGGCAATAGCATCTGTCCTAAAATAACCCATATAAGAACAAATCTTAAATATCTGGAACTGGATCAAGAACAAGTCTTGCACAGATCCCATCATCAACCAAGACCAGCAGGAATGACAGCAGCAACTGTGAAGTAGCATCAATTTTGCATCTGAAATATGAAATGTAATACTGTACTGCTGGTATTCAGTGAGATTTTTCATGTGCATGGAGCAGCTAAAACCTTTGCTTCGTGGAAAGTAACATGTGGAAACTATTAGCCTCAGTTATGTGCTCCCTAGTGAAGTAGAGCTCAATGGTACATTTTAAAGCATATGAGCATGTCAATAGCTAATTTCTTTTATCAACCACTAAGGGACTGGATCAGCCATTTGTATTCTATGCTACACACCCCACCAAAAAGCAATGTGGATATCACTGCACATGGGGGAGAAAAGGCAAAGGTCTCACCAAATGGCAGAGATTCTCTAACTTGGCCAAGAGGTGTTTTGTTCCAGCAAGACTTTTTCTGTGTATTAATTTTCCAATATAGTTTTATTCTATTTTTTCTTTTTTTATCTAATGTTAGCTGTTTTGGCTGCCACCTATAGGAGGAGAAAATGGGATATGATAGAACACTGAGGAGAATCAACCTCTTCGCTATTCTCCCCCCCCCCCTCAACCTATTCTGTATCACACCCATGTACAGGAGTCAGAAACTGTTTGTTGCAAAGATCATTGTACATCTACTATATAAATGATACTTGGAAGAAGGTTTGATCCAATATCAAATCTCTATTCTTGCAATTAAGATCTATTTTTCTTCTAGGTTTATGTAGCAATACTGTTCAAATAGAGGTTCTGGCTTTCTCTGAATGCTTGTGGGTATGGCAGGTTATGTGTTTTTAAAACCCTTAATGCTGTATATTTGATCATTTGAATTAGTACAAATTTAAGTTCTATTGTAGGACAGGAATACCACTAAGTTTTATATGTATTTGGTTTCTCCATACCAAAAGTTAAGACAAAAATGTAAAAATAAATAGCGAGCCAGGCAGAAACCTTAGGAATACTATAGGAAAAAAAAGCTTACAAATGGGAGGCCAAAATTGACAAATGGGTCAGGCTACTGGAAAAGCTCATATGCAGTTTTAAAGCATGACACATTTAAGACTTTTTCCAGAAATGCAACAAGCACTGAAATTGCATCGACCTTCTATACCAGGGGTATCAAACTAATTTAAGCTCAGGGGCCACATCGGATTCATTGGACGTGTCGAGAGCCGGTGTTGTACATATCACTCACTCACTCACCTCTTAGTTATATAAATCCTGTGAACCTGTTGCAGAGCTGGCCAAAAGAAACCACTAAACAGAAATTTTAAGTAACACGGAGGCTGAGGAACAATTAGCACAAGGTCAGACATGTAGAGATGGGGGGGCATTTTTAATGATTGCAAACCCTTGCTGATCTACTGCAGATCATCCAGAAATCCACCTGTAGATCTGGATTTACCCTCTGCCGCCCTCACCCTCCTTCCCTGAAAACTCGCCTCCCCTCATGCCTTGGCTGCTGCTGGGACCTTTAGTTCTTCCTCTCCCCTCTGTCCTGTCCTCCACCAGTACCTTCCATCTTTCCCTCCCCTCACCTGCCTTTGTGCTATTTCTTATTAGTCCGCATGCTGCTGATTACAGGCATGAGCTGTTTCTTCCTCAAGCAGAAGACTTCTTCTTGTGGGCGGGCCACCCCATCTCTGGCTGCTGCTAGCTTCATTTCCCCATCAGCTCACCCTGCAGGCCATATGGCCATTTTTCGGGTCTTGTTTTTTGCTGCTGCCGGCCAGGAAACAAAGCAAACACCACGGGGGCTACATAAAAAGCTTCTGGGGCCACATCCGGCCCACGGGCCTTATGTTTGACAACTCTGTTCTACACTTTTATGACGAGCATTCATAGATACTATAGCTTATGGCAGGGGTGTCAAACGTAAGGCCTGCGGGAGCTCTTTATCTGGTCCCTGTGATAATTGGGCTCTCCCACCGCTGCCATCAGCTGCTGAGCTGTGAAGTGAGGGCTCCGCAGAAATGCTGCTGGAAATGACGCCATTTGTGTGGGAAGAGGGAAGGCAAAGAAGCAGCTCCACCCTCAGCTCTCACAACCTGCATGGGGCCTGCTCTTTTCTTTCCCGCACATTGCAGAGTGAGCCAGTGAGGAGTGGAGCAGTAGGAACAGAACTGAGGAACAGAGACTAGGAGGGAGGTACGGGGAAGATCAAAGGAACTCAGCAGACAGAGGTGAAGAGAGAGAGATAAAGACCCGGAACATTGGGACAACGTACAGCCAAGCCTCGAGAAAGCTGGAAGAAATAAGTGGAGACTGGAACAGGGAGGGGAGGAGCACCAAAACAGACAGAAAAGGAGAGGAAGAGCTGGAGGTTGGAAGAGGAAGAGCAGGTTGAATGAGTATAAGCAAGGGGGGAGGAGAGGAAAGCCTAAGGAGAGGGTGGAAGATGGAAGGGGAAAAGCCAGGAGGAGGGTGGAGGAGTTGGGCGAAGCGCGCTGCCAGGACTTAAGAGGCTGAGATCTGGGAGCCCCAGGCAACCATCTTCAGCAAAGAAGAGGTGCCTGGAACCAAGGGGGGAAAAGTGTGCAGTGGTAGCAGGGAGACCAGACCAGGGAAAAGGGAAACTAGAGGTGGAAGACAAGAGAGTGCAGGCAAGCCTGAGAAGAAAGGTATCCCTGTGGAAAGAGGGAGCCTAGGGGAGGGCAGAGGAGACTTGAAGAATTTGGGGCTCAAGGAAATAGAGTGGAGCTAATTTTTCTACTGAGCTAACAAGAACTCATCTGTAGCTTTATATTGTTTGAGTTACTTGGGAGCAAACATGTCCTTCCAACCACATTTGACACTGATCTGCTTCCCTGGGGGGAGGCGGATTGGGATGCACCCATGACAGGGAGAGTCGAGGTGAGAGGTGTATATATAGTTATAAATAGATAGTCAGGCCCAGGCATGGGGGGGGGGGGAAATTGCCTGTCCACCACAGCAGATTCTTTGAGAAGCATTGCTGTTCTGTTAACTTGCTGGGAAGTAAGTTTCCTTAACCATATTGGAAATTGTTGTATCATACATCAGAGTAGCGTTTGCCTTCTTTCAGGCATCATCAGGTTGCTGATTTGTAGTAATTTTTTATAACTGATCAAGATTTGCATATTTTCTCCTGTCACTTGCAGCTAATGAGTTCCTAGGCGAGAACAAAGTGTTTATTTCTTATCATCACTTGCTTAATGACATCACTTCCTACTTAATGTAGTCACTTCTGGCCCCCAGCAGGTGCCGTGAATGCTAACTTCAGCCTGCTGTATGAAATGTGTTTGACACCCCTGGCTTAGGATATTAAAAGCAATTTCCTCCTATCATCACTGAATTTGGAAAGGCATGCTTTCTTCCTTCAAATCAGTGCAACACCTCCATATGCAGCTTGGCCACAAGAGGGGCAGAACTCATTTTGCCGACGACCCACACTTTTAGAGCCATACATTAGTATTTGAGGAAGTTCTTCCCCCACATGAACTGAAATCTAGTGGCAAGTCCTTTCTTTACCACCACTGTTTGCAGCAAGAGTATTAGAGAGGTTTTTTTTTTGGTGGTAGCCTCTATTTGTGAAAATTTCCTCCCAAACAGATTCACAAGATCTGCTCCATTGGCTCATTTGTGAGAGCCTCAAATCATGCCAACTACACAATCCTATGCACATCTACTCAGCAAAGTATAACAGAATAGAATGGGGCTTACTCCCAGGTAAGAATATAGGAATGCAGCCTTATTTAGCATGACACTTGATTTCTAAGGTGCTTATTACCCAATTTCAATTGTTCATCCTATTATCTATTTTCTTGTGTTTTATAATTCAAGTGTTTTGTGTGTGCGCACACTTTAATGTGTTTTCTATTGAACTGCTTAAATGCGGGATACAATTTTTTTTAAAATGACACTGACATTATAGAGCAAGTGTTTGCACAGGAGACAGGGCACTCAAGTGGTTTAGCTCAAGTTTTACAGACAGTTTTTACCCTGCAACACCAGATTAAAAGTCAAGTCTCACAGTGCTACCAAAAGGTGCTCAGACTTTGATGGAGCAATATGGGAAGAAATGTCTAAAGAATTATTATGTAGCCAATCTTCTCAAGGAGTTCAGAGGGGGGGAGAAAGAACAGTTACACAGTATTTAGTGTCATCCATGTACAATATTTAGTGTCATCCACTTTACATCAAATGAAAAACAGGGCCCTGTCCTGAAATGCTCTCGTCTAAACCAGGGGTTCTCAACCCCTTCCCGGCCATGTACCACCTCCGGCACCACTCTCCTGCTGCGTACCACTGGAAGTGACTGGCAATGACATCATCACCAGTTACTTCCGGGTTTCCAGAGGCCAGAAAACGCAGGGAAGAGTCTCTGGCTGGGTGGGAGGACCCTTCTCAGCATTCCCAAGAGGCTTGGCCAAAGGCAGGATCCTCTTGGGAGTGAAAACCTGCCGCCAAAAGCACCACGTCAAAGCAGGGCTCCGGTGGTCCAGCAGTCCAAGTACCACCAGCAGTTGGCCGAAGTACCACTGGTGGTACTAGTACCACTGGTTGAGAACCCCTGATCTAAACCATTACATGACACTCCAAAGGAAGTCAGAAGCCAGAAAAGTTTAGTCAACAGTTCCTCCTCCTAAATATGAGTTAGTCAGAGTTCTCTTTTGACAAGAGCTCAAAGAAAGGAGAGAAGAACATGCATTTTGAGTGCTCCTGTAATAATCTGTACACAGAAATGGACATTTTGGTGCAGCATTCCCCCCACAGGCTACATTGTCCATATGAGACCACAGTTCAGTACTCAAAAGGGTCAGAATCAATAACCAGAAATGGGAGGCGTCTTTTTCGCCAATACATTTTTTCCAATGTTTGTTTTAACAAACAGCTGATCAGTTTCAATGGCTACATTACCTCTAAAGTAAAGATAAAGGTATCCCCTGACAATTAAGTCCAGTCGTGTCCGACTCTAGGGTGTGGTGCTCATCTCCATTTCAAAGCCGAAGAGCCAGCGTTGTCCAAAGACGCCTCCGTGGTCATGTGGCCGGCATGACTCTCCTTGCCGCAGCGCGTAGCATGCAGCTGGAACACGGAGCTCTGTTTACCTTCCCGCAAGCGGTACCTATTTATCTACTCGCATTGACATGCTTTGGAACTACCAGGTTGGCAGGAGCTGGCCAAGCAACGAGCGCTCACCCCGTCGCGGGAATCGAACTGCCGACCTTTCGATCGACAGCTTATGGTTCAGCGGTTTAGCCCACTGCGCCACCCGCTGGCCTTACATTACCTCTACCATGCAGCTAAAACGTTGGTGAGGTCTTTGTTAGAGTACTGTGTCCACTTCTAATCACCACCACCGTTCATGTCAGACCAAGCTGCGTAAAACCCAAGCAATAAAACTGATTGGCTCTAGACCTCAAAGCAATTTGGTATATAGTGGTAAGAATGTTTGTTTTGGAAGTGGGAAATGCAGGAATCAAGTCTGGACTCAGCTATGAAGCTCACTGGGTGGCCTTGGGAAAGCCTCAGCCTAACATACTTCATGGGGTTACTGAGCTACAACACTCTTCTGATTCCTCAGAGAAGGGCAAGGTACAAATAGACAATATGACACAGGAGGAAAGACTGAAGAAATTACGTTTTGTAGACCCTGAGTGTTTCTACCCATTACATGACAGATAGTTGCTGTGAGTACACATCAGTGTTTCCTGCAACCACCCAATGTGTGGATGACATACCCGAGTTATCTGCTCCTGCTAAATTTGATTGTGTTGGCTGCCTAACATGTTTGGATTTAACAAGACATGGATATGCTATCCACACTGTGCTGTGAAACACAGGTGTAGTCACAGCAGTAGTGTCTGCCACATAAAGTGTGGAGCTGTCTTACAAGACTGGATAGTCTTCCAATATATAAACGTTACTATGATCTGAACGACAACGCTATCTTCCTTCAGGTCAATAGGCATCTGTCTCATCATGGGAGAGACAAATACAGAGATCCACCAGGCTGTAGTAGTCATATTTTGGCTGGGCATTTTGAACAATCTTGTAACTGTGAGAGTGGGACCAAGGATACCTTTAAGAAGAATTCCCAGTTCTGTGGGCCCATAAGGGACCTCCCAATGACATCTTTGCCTTTCATTATCTTTTCTAAATATATTGGCCCCACCCCACTGCTTGTTCATTATCCCCCTGCTTTCCATGTTCGGTCAACTTTTCCTCCCAACCATATTTTCCCTTCCCACACAAATTTAGATCCTCAGGCCTCCTTTCACTCCCACTATTTTGAGCTTGGGTTTAGACTGCAAAGCTTCAGTAAAATTCCCTTACTGGTCAAACCACACTTCCTCAGCCAACATGCAAAGGGACCAAAAAAATGCAGGTTATCAGATTTAGCAAAGCCCGTTTACAGAAAAAAAAAGTCATCCCCTTACAATGAAACATCTGCTAGCGATCATCTTGCTTGGGACTATGGATTTAGTCCAACTTTTTGGCTGCCTTGACTAGGGTAGCTCATCTTATAGGCATCTGACCAGACAGACTTAAGCATAACAGTGAACTAAAGGGTTTTTAATTAAAATGTTTGCATTGTTTAAACACAGATTTTTGAGGCTTGAAAACATTCAGTTAGAGTACTGTTTATCCCTTTTTGCCGTCTAGTTAAGGGGCAATTTGAGAAGTACTAAGAGCATAAAAGTGGGGTTTGGCAGTTTTAAGGTTGTAAGAGGTGCTCAGTATTGCACCTGAAAACATAATATAAAATCATGGAAGATGAGAAGGGTACAGACATACAAGCCTTGTAAATATTTTGAAGCAGTGGCTTGATACACATACTTCACACACAAATGTGACTTTTACAGCTGATGGCATCCTTGTGCATTTGAACTCTTATAACTATGCACATGATAGCAAAGCAATCCCTAAAAAATGCATGTCCACAAAAGGGATACCGTAAATTAAAGGAGAATAAGTCGTATTTGCAATTTTGAGGAATAACATTTGTGTTAAATATATATCCTGAAGCATGCAGCCAAAAATATATCCCTGAATATACCTGTGTCCACAATGTTTGTTTACATTTTTTTAAAAATCCACTTTTGTCTCTACACTCATGGACTGGTTTACCTCTTCTTTGCGTTTTTAAAGTACAAAACTTCAAGTGCTGCTGGCACACGACTCCTTTCCTTTTCTCTTGGCAATTATCTCACAACTTAATGCAGCTGGTCAGCTCTTGTCTCATTTTTGGGAAACTAGCACACAACCCCAATTCTGATTGGCTGGTTTGAAATTAATAGAGCTCCAAATGTCCTACTTCTGAGATCATGCAAGTAGATTGGACTAATGACTAGGTGTGAATGAAATTCAGAGTGAATCCAGGAAGGTTCCAGTAAAGGCTATTGCGTCCCTGTTGATACTACACAATCATGGGACTCCAATATCCATTTGAATGATACAGTAGTATCCATCACTACTGCGATGTGACCCAGAGCTCTAGAGTAGACAGAGCAGACCAAGCACAGGCCAATTCCCAGGTCAGCCTCAGTGTACAAAGAGTGCTGTCATTAATGGGGAATGGCCGGGGGGGGAGGGTCCCTTCAGGTGAGGGGTACTTGTTCAGGACATCTTAAATGCGTACCAGTATTTAAAATCTAATGTGTGAAGTGACTAGCACTCATGAAACATTAAACATTAACATGAGGGCCATTTCACATATATGGCAACAAACCTGGTTCTGAAACTAAAATGTACGCTCAGCAGCCCATTTCAGCTCTCTGATGAATATACTTGGCATGATTCATATGCTGCCAAACACTGTTGTCGCAGTCATACAAGTATGCAACTGAAGGGGGAAAAAAGGAATGTACGAAGAGGCCCCGAAACACCACTTTAAGAGGCCAAATTTATCAGTACTAGAAAAATATCGGGACTATAGGATGAATTTTGCATCTGAACTCAAAAGAGTATCACTATCAAACTCCTGTGTGTGTTTCTCTTCTTCCTCCCCCCCCCCCCAAATCTGGATAAAAACAGAGGGAGTGCATTTAAAGGATAAAAGGTCCTTGCGTTTGTTACTGCACAACAATGCTTTAAAAACATTGTGCCACTCTTTTCAGCAGCTGCAGGTATGGCTCTAGCGGTCCCTTCCAGTCAGCAAGGAATACACAATAGAACTGCATAACCTTTTCCCACCTCACTTTTTCCTCCTTTGGGTAAGAGGAGGTCCAAACAGGAGCCATGAAAGAATTCTGCTTGATGCATAATACTATAGCAATGCTGACTGAATATCTATAAGTCAGTTGTCATGGGGACCAATAAGGAAACATATCTAAATGCCAAGATATATTCTCTCTCACTCACTCACCCCTACCTTAGCAAGCAGCCATAAAAATCAGACCTAGACTTTACAACTTGGGAACCCAAAAATTAAGAAAATGCTTTAAATAAAGTTCTGCTGACAAAAGCGCATAGGCCTCAAAAAAAGCAGCAATCTTGAACTCTACTTCCAATAGTGGGTTCTGGCACCAGAGCATACCAAGCAAGAGGACTCAGCTGCTTAGCAGGTAGCTATGGAAACAAAGAGACACATGGTAAGCACGCAGTAAAAGCAGGAGAGATAAGGCTGAAGCCATGCAATTTAGACTGTTTTCACAGCTGCTGTCTCCTTGTTTTACTTCATTTCTGGTCAAAGTAGTAAGCAATGCCCTTCCTTTTTAGGGGGGATTTGGAAAATATACAGCCTGAACACAAAGAGGACAAACATTCATAAACACAAAATAATGAGATCATCTCAGATGCACGGAAACTCAGAACTTGCTTATTGAGCTCATGTGATGTTATCTCACCCGGAGCATATTTTCCCATTTCATGTGCAGCACAGAAAAAAAGCATCTTGTTGCAAGGTTACCATCCTAAAATCTGTGTTGCCCCCTATGCACTTCAGGTTACTAATTGCTTGTCCACTAACTCTAAAAGGGTTTGTCATCATCTTCCCATTACACAGCGCTCAGGCTCAGTACACACAATATGACTTTTCCTCTGCATGAGCAATCCTGGCCTCCCTTAGGCACTTGCTTCTGCTTGGTGCACAGCATGCAGAAAAGTGTGAAATGGGCTATCCTGGGCTGTGTTTGTTTTTCAGCTTCTAGAGCTAGGAGTGCTTGAGAGCTGTTTTTTTTCTCCTTCTAGCGTGCTCGTCACGCTAGAAGTTTCAACTGCAAGCTCGAAGCTAGAAATGTACAGCAACAGTACTAAATAATAATAAAGCGTTCGGCAAAATCGTGCAAGGATAATCCGAGTTGCTCTCTAGGAAGCAGAGCAGGAGAAGCACGATTCACAGCAATGGATACAGTCAATCTGAGAAGGGATGGAGAAGCCACTACACTGATTAACAGTCAAGCTGTTTTACTGAGAGGACAACTCTAACTACAACAAAATAGGCCATGTTATGGTTTTGGTGCATATAGACTTTTGCACTGCTAGTTGTCTGGGAGGGAAAGCCATCCCTCTTACAAGCCACAACTTAAACTGCAGCAAGTCCAAAATACCTACAGCAAATACAGGAATCCCCCAGTTTAACAATGGGGATAACGTTCTTAAAACTCTATTGTAAAGTGAATCCATCATTGAGTCTTCATCACCTTCTAGTGGTGGATTTTGGCATAGCACGTATAGCCTATGTCAGTGGTTCTCAAACTTGTTAGCACTGGAACCCACTTTTTAAAATGACATTATCGGGACCCACCTGGTTTTACGAGACTTAAAAAAGGTGATCTAGAAAGAAAAAATATTTACAAGTAATATTTTATTTATTTGCAAAAAACTCAATCCCTTTCTCATAATGAGGCAGCCTTAATGAATAGCTTGAGGGGCTTAGTTATGTGACCCAGCCTTCACCTGCCCCCACTACCTGTCATTGACGGACTTGGAAAAAAAAAAACACCAGAAAAAGATGCTCAAACATTTATCTCCCTATATTTACACAAGCTTGCAAACTGCAAGAGTTTAGCTGCTTGCAGGGCAATTAGCAGGTATCTGGTTTTTGAATAGCCTCAGGGCTTGAGGCAATTACTTATCTGATCTTTCCATCACCCGGGACCCACCGGAAATCAGGTCGTGGGTGGGTCCCGATCCACAGTTTGATAAACACTGGCCTATGTAATACAGTGCAGTTGCAATAGTGAATGAATGGCAAGTATTACTCCAGAGGAGTCTTTTTAAATCCCCAGCCCATCAGCTGTTTGGCACTAGATTTGTTTGGCATTAGTGCTTTGATGTTTAGTGCCTAACAGCTGATGGGCTGGGGATTAAAAAGGATGCTTAAAAAGGATTTTTAAAGGACTGTGAGTGCTTCCTGCCACCATTTTGTAATCAGCACCAGGCTCAGGCAGCAAGCGGCAGCGATTTTTTATAAGGTACTGTACTGGGGGACTACCGTTCCATTGTATATGTGGATCATTGTTAAGTGAACCCGTTGTTAACCGGGGGACACCTGTATACTGTGAATCAGACATGTGCCAAGGCTCAATTAAGATGGTACCAGTGCAATGCGATTACCATTTTTTCTCATTTCACCATACTGTGGTGTATGTAATATCTGCAATTGAAAATTATGTGGGTCCAGTGAACTGCTGTTTTCCATACCAGTGCCTGAACTGACTTCAAAAATCTGCAAGTCAGTCACTAACCACCATGAAGCACCACAAGGTATAAATGCTTAAATAAGCTAAGTATTTTTAGTCATTACTGATATTACCACCATTTTTGGAAGGCACACGTTTGCAAACCATGGTGTTCTTTTCCTCTGCTGCCTGTACTGTACAGAGATATATCTATACCTAGTTACAAACAGAATGCTCACTAGATACGTTATCAAACGAACGAACTGGCACTGTCTTCAGGCATTACCACCATCCTAAGGATTATGGACCAATGATTAAACCCACCAGCATTTAACCCTCACCTGGATGAACTCTGCAAGTGGTCCAATATTCTATCCTTTTGTAGGTGCTAGGCACCCTATGGTTGCCTGCCAATGGATGGTGCCTTTTTCAGGAATTATTGGCTTTTTTTGGTCTTAGTTTTTAAACGACCCTCCTATTCTCTGGCAAAATAAAAAAGCAAAGTTTAGCAGTACAAATGCAAATAGTTAGCTTTACTGTGTATCCCAAGCAGTAACGTGTACCAATGAGAGTGTATGCCTCTCAGAACAGAGATTTACACTACTGACAACAAATCTGATTTTCAGCGACAGAGATGCCATTTTGGTGTTTAAGGTTATGGGGGGGGGGGAATGAAGGGGAGAAAAGAAAATACAGCGTTTGCACTTGTAAACCACTACAATTTAAACTTTAAAAGTGGCCCATTGGCTAGCATGAAGGCCATGGCTTTTTATTTAAGAAACAGTTGGCGAGGGATAGATGGGTTTAAAAGTCAGTCACATAAGTAGTCAAGACTGGTAATGAAAAACACTTATAACTACTTCTAGCAGTCACCTTCTAGCAGTCACCAACACTGAAAAAGGAAACCATTTGTTTAGAGAAGTGTTGGACTTAATATGCACTTAACACAACACAGGAAACAACAGAGGAAGTCTAAGCCAAAATAAATGAAAGGCAGAAAT
The DNA here is from genome assembly GCA_026170595.1 of Plestiodon gilberti rubricaudatus. Lineage (NCBI taxonomy): Eukaryota > Metazoa > Chordata > Lepidosauria > Squamata > Scincidae > Plestiodon > Plestiodon gilberti. The sequence continues at coordinate 89,014,155 of JANXHW010000003.1, forward strand.
TCAGACTCCTTTTTCAGAGTTGGAGACAGAGATGATTAACTGTGACTAAAGACTATTTGCCATAAAGAAGAGTCAAAACCTTAGTTAACCCAATATTTTTCTTGACACAATGAATCTTTAAATATGCAAGCAATTTTCCTAAAACTGAAGCTAAATTTCTCCCAGAAGGTTTACAGGAAAAATGAATGCCACTAGAATGTTTTCATCAGGATTGAATTAAGAAGGGGAGAAATGGGGAGGCAATATAGACCTTTCAAGGACAGGGAATGGCTGCCTCCAAAACATGCGTCCACCTTATCCCAAATGCCTTCCCATAGAGGTTTTAAACATGCTTTGTGAGAGAGGGCAAATGTGTTCAAGAGAGGAAGTGAGACCGTCTGGTTGGCAGCGTCAGAGAAAAGTGGTCTGAACATATAATACTGTACGAGCAAAAAACTGGATTCAAGAACTGGCACATGGCTTGGTGTGGTTAGGGATGACCCCTACTCGCAACTAGCTTTTACTATTACACTCGTGATGTCCATCCAAGTTTGACAACACAAACACATTTTAAAATGCTCTCTATTTTTCACAACAGCGTGACTCATGCTGTGCGTTTTATTCCCACATATATCTCACAAACCACCACTATGCTGTGAAGACTGAGTTGCAACATCAGCATGCTTTTACATATTTACAATGTGGTTCAGTCTCATGTGGAAAAGGCAAGATTTCTGAAAGCAAAGCCATTGCTTAAGTCCATCAAGCTATTTCCTTTAGAAACCTTCATTTCACTTAACGGCATTCAGGCTGCCAAATTCTTTGGAAAGTTTCATTTTATGTAACTGGATTCTGCAAACACTAGTCCCCAAGGTGGACCAAGCCTTTGACATTTAAAAAATAAAGAAACATCCAACTGAAAGCCCATGTTTAAAACTAGGAATTCTTAACAATGCTTTAAAATAAACCACTGATAGCAAAACACACAAAACTGTCAATTTCAGAGCCTCTCAGCAACAAAAGCATCCCCTACACACACTTTAAGTTACTGTACAAATTATCCAAAAAGAAATCAGCCTGAAATTCATGTTTGTATCACTTGTCAGGTGGGAAGATATCTTGCAGGTAATTAAGTGCTAGATTTTGAACCCCCCTGTGTGGCAGGTCATGTGCGGGCCGGGTAGATAAGATAAGCAATTGGTGTACATTCGGAGGTAAGCAAGGTCAAGGGCCAGGACCGCTCAGATGGTGCCGGACTGGATCGGTGAGGCTGGCTGGCAAGCCCCTTGATTGGATCAGCAAAGACAACCACACGGCTTGGCCTGGGGGAGTCGGTGCTGTCCAGCTGCCTCGACCCATTGGGTCGGCTGTGATAGGCTTTCTCAGTCTATGACTGAGGATAGCTTGGAGTCAGAATGTTACGCCCAAGGGTAACTCAGGGGGAGGCAGACGGCTAGATGCCGTTTCCCCCAATTCTAGGGCCCGCACGTTGTTTGGGGGTTATATATATTCCCTGCTGCAGTTTTTCACATGTTGTTCAGTTAATAAAGTTACCCTTAATCCAAGTCTCTGTCTGTTGTGATCATTGGGGGGTGCTCAGGTAATTGTCAATTTCAGAGCCTCTCAGCAACAAAAGCATCCCCTACACACACTTTAAGTTACTGTACAAATTATCCAAAAACAAATCAGCCTGAAATTCATGTTTGTATCACTTGTCAGGAGGGAAGATATCTTGCAGGTAATTAAGTGCTAGATTTTGAACCTTGGATACATAAGAATTTTGTATATCTGAAAGTGCTTTTAACTTAGAGGGAAAAGATTTTGCCTTTTTTATCCCTTTACCAAAATATACAAGGGCTATCACTTGGTTAAAGAAATCTTAAGAAATTAAAGACGTATATCTATGACTATCAACCATTAGATTTGCTTACATTTGCTGGATGAATAGATCTTTCTAAAAAAGCACAATGTTTAAGATTACATCTATAATTTTGCAAGTATCTGCATCATCTTGGCATTTCCTCCTCTGGAAGATGAAGAGGAATGCTTCTTTTAAAGGTGGTACCTGTTTATCCATTATTTTCGCACATATTTGTGCTCACAGAGGAAGTCCATCCATGAGCGGAAAGAGATTCTAGTCACAGAACTCCAGGTTAGGATCCAACCCCATTTTCAAAATATAAAATGTTTATAACAGAGTGCTAACCCAAGCCTAGGCATGTCTACTCCAATGAGACCTACCCCCAGGTAATTGTGTATAGTACTGCAGCCTTGCACTGCAATCTTTATCTTAGAGTTGACATGCCTAGGATTGCACAGTAAGTCTCAACTCCTGAAAATAAAATGCAGTAACATCTTTAAGTCAACAAATCTTTAGCATGTTTCATGCATGTACAAGCAGCTCTTATAAATGGGCCATACAAAAAAAAAAATGCAGAACTTGTACTGGTGAAATATTCAAATACTTCTCACCTTTCCCAATTTCCTACAAAAGTTTCACCTTTAGGCTACTGACTCAATGATCAAAGCTTGTACATAGCACAGCGCTTCGCATTATGTGAAGACATGAAACCACACACACGCTCATTTCTGACAGTTACTGAAGTAAACAAATTTATTCCAGAAATGCAAAATATAGTTTAAACAGTAAAGAGTCTACTATTTAGGATGGACCACCATTGCATCTTCACTCTCTCTTTACAAAAAATGTGAGGACATTTATATAGGGAAAAATTTCTTATATTCTGTTAGAACAGTGGTTCTCACTTTTATAGCGGAGTAAAGGAACCTGTAAGTCATAGCTGAAAAACGGAAGTAGCTCTCAAATGCAATTGGAAGCTCTTCTGAGGTGTGGGGGGGGGGAGGAGGTAGAGGGTTCCGGAGGGCCGGTGCGACCCCTGGGTAGTGAAAATACCCCGTTTTTCAGCAGCGGGACACAAAAAGGGCTGTCACCGATGTTGCCGCACATCACCACACCCCTTAAGGGGGGGTAGCGACTGCTTCCGGCTAGCGTGGTGAGTCACAATCCACCAGTTTGAGAACCACTGTGTTAGAATATGTTTCCAGAGGTTAAAGAATAGGGTCGTGTGCACAGCTAAGTGTACTCAAAGCAACACCACAGGAGCCTAATGGTCTGTAGCTAAAGGCACACTAGTATTCAAGACACGTGCTAGGTTGAGATTCCTCCCTGGAAAATGCTATCCTACTAACTGTACAAAGAGGCACTTTTTCAAGTGACAGGTGGCACTCCTCTTATATTCTAGCACGGGAAGAGTAACCTCTTCACCCCAGCACAGTGTCTTTTTGCTGATGGTGTTCTGCATCTTTTTAGATTGCTAGCCTTTTTTGGAACAAGGAACCATTATTTGATTTTGTCTATATACTGCTCTGTGACCTTTTTTGTTGTTGTAAAGTTATATATTCTTAATACTCCATATGATATGCATATCCAATGATGCTGCACTTGCAGAGTTAGAAGGCAAAGTAGCTAATTTACCAATAGTTACCATATTGTTGTTGTTCAGTCGTTAAGTCGTGTCCGACCCTTCGTGATCCCATGAACCATATCCCGCCAGGCCTTCCTGTCCTCCACTATCTTCCTGAGTTCGCTCATTTTCATGTTTGTTGCATCGGTAATAGTTACCATACAGGCTGCTATTTTTAACCTTTAAGCTGGGGGGATGTAACATATGTTTACCCATAGCTATTGGAAATTTTGACATCATAAAAGATGCATTCAAATGACCCTTAACCCAACACTCAAAACATTACCTTTCTTTGATTTTGCACCAATCTTCAGCTTAGATGGCCAAGCAATCTGGGTGTTTGTTTCTTCCATAATCTGTTAAAAGGACAAACATGGTCAATTTAAACAAAATATCCTCTCTTTTACAATTGGCAGACTCTGGGCTGATATCTGTTGGTTCTGAACTGTTGCAAATTGCCAAGGAACATCAAGAAAAATCAGATGTTTTAAATCTAACTCAATATTGCCCAGTGAGAAAGTTAAATATGAGATAGCATAAACCAGTTCCCAGGTTCACACTTTATTACAAGCCTTTATTGAAATATGGAATCTATACAAGTTCATGGTAACATTTAACAATGTCTTCCTCCAAATTAAGCTTTCTAAAAAAATAGATTAAGAAAACTATCTGTAGAAGTCTTCTCCCATATTTTACTACCAATTAGTTTCACATTCCCCTCCAGAATTGACTACAGCCTACTCTTTCCCCAAAGCGCTCAGAGCAGCTTATACAGTAGTCCCCAAGAGGTCTCCCATCTAGCTAGCACAGAGTGCTAGGTCTGCTCAGCTTCATCAGCTGAACTGCATCATGCATTTTCAAACAATTCTCAAATGACTAGAGCTACAGCTTCTCTGAATTCCGTAAAGCAGACAAGGCCAACACATTTGCAGGCTCCCTCAGAATCTTAAGTAACCTTGCTCTTTAAAAGAAACCAAGCACACACAAAAATTTAGTCCTCAAAATGCAAGAGCTTGAAGGGTCAAGCCAAACAGCAGGTAAAGTAACTGCTAATACACACAGAGCTTTTGGCCCTTCTCCTCTCTGAAGAGATGGCTCTTATTAGGCTTACCAGATCTCCAACTGGGACAGAGTTGGACACAGAATTGTGTTCAGTGGTGCTTGCTTCTGAGTAGACATGCCTAGGATTGTGCTCTAAGGGTTTAACAAGCTACACCTGCCCACATTCCTTCTCCTAAGGTCTAGCACTCTGTCCTGGTTGGAGATCTGGTACGCCTAGCTCTTATGCTTACAAGCTTTATGAATTAGTTTAACTTCTAAAATTAGATAGTCTTCCCAGTTGGCCGAAATCTCAATTCAGGGCTTATTTACATCCACTATTCTGAAGACAATCCCATAGTTTGCTTCAGGCTCTGACTCACCATTTTTGATGTTAGTCAAAAATGCAAACAAGGTGGTGAGCACCTTAACTCAGCTCTGGGTAAAGGGGTTGTTACTGAAACACCATTGCCTTAGGAATGCACAGAGGACCAGAATCCAGAATTCACCAATTGCCTGTGTCACAAAACTATGTGGTTCAAACACACTACAGGAGTCCACGGCCATAAAGGGGGCTAGTTATACATATCTACATCACATCAGCCATCACAGAGTTAACAGCATCCTTCATAACAGAAGTCAGAACATGTATAAGAATTGAACAGTTTACTTTAGCAGCACAAACATTTGCTAAACACTCATCTTTTCTCAACCTTAAAATAATTACACCTGAACCGAGTCCAATGTTGAAAGCTGTACAGGTATTACTGACAAGCTGCAATATAACCTGTCATAGTTTGTATGCACACAATTCTTTCCCCCTTCTCCATCACCCAACTCCAACCTAAATGGATGCAGCAGCCGTCTCATCTTCAATATTAGATTTCACATTAATTGCTCTGCAGCATGTCCCAAGCCTTTCACGAGCAGCGAGTGGCCTCACGGGAACGAAGTGGCTCACGGGGACAAAGTGGCAAGATAAAAAAAAGACACAGCGAGTTAAGCAGCTGGGCGAGGAGAAGGTAAGCAAGGAGAAGGTAAGTGAACTCTCTCAGTTGTGCAGCTTTGCCTAACTTTAATTTACCATTAACTGTTAAGGACTTGGCTAAAGCTACCTTAAACCTAAGATAGAACTAAGCCTAGCTAGGAACTAAGCCTAGCTAAGTAGAACTAAATATAACCCGAGGAGGGGGATTGTAAGGTCCAGTAGCTAGGACACAGGCACAGAAGCTAGGTGGGAAATTAAATAGATTCAAAACACAAACAAGCACCTATCTAAAAGACAGGGGCAGAAACTGGACAAGCCTGGGAGCTGGTTCTAAAGAAAATTGCAGTCCAAATCTAAACAGGTCTACTCTGAGTAGATTCTACAGCTGATTCTAAAGAGAATTGCAGTCCAAATCTAAACAGGTCTACTCTGAGTAAAACCAGTGTTTACTCGAGAGTAAAAAGCCCAGGGCAGAGACCTGAGTCTACTTTAGAGTAGGAGCCTAAAACAAAACAAGAGGAGGCTAAAAGAAGGGGAGAAAGCAAGCTAAACTACACCTTAAGCAGAGTTAAACTTAAGCAGAATTTAAAACATACAGTTTAAAACATACAGACCGCATGGTATAGAAGGCCACATGGTAAATTAGGGTGACTCAGAAACCATAGCAACACACATTCCTGCCAGCTGAGTAGGTCAGATGTAAATTGAGGCAGCAGCAGGAACAATAGCAACAGGAATTTCCTGCCAGTAAACCACATCAGGCCCTGCGCCCCTTAGAGGCCAGTCTTTTCAAACTTTCAGGTAGGCAGGGGGAGGAGCTACACAACAGTTTAAATCTGGGGCTGGCTTGCGAGTGAGCCCTTTCACGAGCAGCGAGTGGCCTCACGGGAACGAAGTGGCTCACGGGGACAAAGTGGCAAGATAAAAAAAAGACACAGCGAGTTAAGCAGCTGGGCGAGTTCAGCAGCGGGGCGAGGAAGCCAGGCCCCACACACTGCCCGGCACGTCCCTTGAAGAGAGGAGAGCTCCAGCAACATTAAGGTAACCAAACTTTGATAAATCCATAACTTACACTCAAAAGCTATGCAGTCAGACAGCCAGCAGAAGGGTGGGGGCTATCCAGTGTTTTGCACTGAGTGTCACATGTATGACTATCTGCCTCTTGGGCACAAGTCATGGGTGTGTGCTCGGTGCAAAGAGCTCCAGGCTCTCAGGGAACGGGTTCGCTCCCTTGAAGCCACGGTTGCTGACCTGGAGAAGCAGAGACAGGTAGAGAGGTACCAGGGTGAGACTTCTAGGGACGTGGAGGCATCGTCCTACCCTCAGTTGGCCAGCGCCTCAGCTGCCAGGAAAGGGAGTCTCAGGGCTGGAGGACATTGCTCTGGGAAAGAGGGAAACAATCCCCCAGTGGGGACCCCTTCTTCAGGTGATGGGCCCGTATCCAGTCGCACTATGGATACTCCTCTGGGGAGGGGGGGAAGGGGGCTTCTTGTCGTGGGTGACTCTATAGTCAGGAACATAGAAAGGGGGGTCTGTGACGGATGTGAGGACCGCACGGTGACTTGCCTACCTGGTGCGAAGGTTGCGGACATCACCTCTCGTCTAGATAGGCTGGTAGAGAGTGCTGGGGAGGAGGTAGCGGTTGTGGTGCATGTTGGCACCAACGACGTGGGGAAATGTAGCCGGGCGGTCCTGGAGGCCAAATTTAGGTTGCTAGGTAGGAAGCTCAAATCCAGGACCCCAAAGGTAGCATTCTCAGAAGTGCTACCTGTTCCACGCGCAGGGCCAGCTAGGCAGGCGGAGCTCAGGGGTCTCAATGCGTGGATGAGACACTGGTGTCAGGAGGAGGGGTTTAAGTTTGTTAGGCACTGGGGAATGTTTTGGGACAAGCCAGGCCTGTACAAGAGGGACGGGCTTCACTTGAACCAAAACGGAACCAGACTGCTGGCGCGTAACATTAAGAAGGTGGCAGAGCAGCTTTTAAACTGACTCCTGGGGGAAAGCCGACAGCAGCCGAGGGGCATCCGGTTCGGGACTCCTCATCCCTCGGGAATGAGGGTGCAGAGGATGGGGAACAGTCAAGTAATAACAGAGTAAGAATTGGGAGTGGTAGCGTGATGGGACATGACAGCCAGTCTAGCAAGACAGAAGGCTGCAGGAATAAGGGGGCAAACATGCAGCCCTTCTTGGGGGACCAGGTATATAAGTGCTTTTATGCAAATGCCCGAAGTCTACGGGCAAAGATGGGAGAACTGGAACGTTTGGTGGCTAGGGAAAACATTGACATAGTAGGTATAACAGAAACCTGGTGGAATGCGGAGAACCAGTGGGATACTGCAATTCCAGGATATAAACTCTATAGGAGGGACAGAGAGGGGCGTGTTGGAGGTGGGGTGGCCATCTATGTCAAAGAGGGGGTAAAATCCACCAGAGTAGAGCTGGAGGGGGGCTCTGACTCCTCCGTAGAATCACTGTGGGTTAGATTACCAGGCTCAAAGAGTGATGTAATAGTAGGGGCATGCTACCGTCCTCCAGATCAAAAACCTGAAGGGGATCTTGAAATGAGGAAGCAAATCAGGGAGGTGTCAACGAGAGACAGGGTTGTAGTCATGGGGGACTTCAATTATCCTCACATCGACTGGGTCAATTCATGCTCAGCTCATGAAAGAGAGACTGGATTTCTAGATATGTTAAATGACTGTGCCTTAGAGCAGCTTGTCACGGAACCGACCAGAGGACAGGTGACTCTGGACTTGATATTGTGTGGCACTCAAGATCTGGTCAGGGAGGTAAATGTTACCGAACCGTTGGGGAACAGTGACCATGCTGCGATCCGTTTCGCCATGCATGTCGGAGGGAGAGTGCCGAGCAAATCTGACACGAAAACCCTTGACTTCCGAAGGGCAGACTTCCCCAAAATGAGAAGACTAGTTAAGAAAAAGCTGAAAGGGAAGGTAAAAAGAGTCCAATCGCTCCAGAGTGCATGGAGGCTGTTTAAAACAACAGTCATAGAGGCCCAGCGGGAGTGTATCCCACAAAGGAGGAAGGGCTCGACCAAGTCCAGGAGGATGCCCGCATGGCTAACAAGCACAGTTAAGGAGGCTATAAAAGGCAAGGAAGCTTCCTTCCGTAAATGGAAGTCTTGCCCTAGTGAAGAAAATAAACAGGAGCACAAACTGTGGCAAAAGAAATGTAAAAAGATGATACGGGAGGCCAAGCAAGACTTTGAGGAACGTATGGCAGGCAACATAAAAGGGAATAATAAAAGCTTCTTCAAATATGTTAGAAGCAGGAAACCTGCCAGGGAAACGGTGGGTCCGCTGGATGGTGAGGGAGAGAAAGGGGTGATAAAAGGGGACTTGAAGACTGCAGAGAAATTAAATGAGTTCTTTGCATCTGTCTTCACGGCAGAAGACCTCGGGCAAATACCACTGCCGGAACGGTCTCCCCTGACTAAAGAATTAAGTCAAATAGAGGTTAAAAGAGAAGATGTCTCAGACTTAATTGACAAAATAAAGATCAATAAATCACCAGGCCCGGATGGCATCCACCCAAGAGTTCTGAAGGAACTCAAGAATGAAGTTGCTGACCTCTTGACCCAAATATGCAACTTGTCCCTTAAAACGGCCAATGTGCCAGAGGATTGGAGGATAGCTAATGTCACACCAATCTTTAAAAAAGGAAGGAGGGGGGACCCGGGAAACTACAGGCCGGTCAGCCTAACATCTGTTCCAGGGAAGATGGTGGAAAGTCTCATTAAGGATAAAATCTTAAAATACATAGAAGAACAAGCTCTGCTGAGGGAGAGTCAGCATGGCTTCTGCAAGGGGAAGTCTTGCCTCACAAACCTGTTAGAATTTTTTGAAAAGGTCAACAGGCATGTGGATGCGAGCGAACCAGTGGATATTATATATCTGGATTATCAGAAGGCGTTTGACACGGTCCCTCATGAAAGGCTCCTGAGAAAACTCCACAGTCAGGGAATAAGAGGGCAGGTCCTCTTGTGGATTAGGAACTGGTTGAAGACCAGGAAACAGCGAGTGGGAGTCAATGGGCAATTTTCACAATGGCGAGAGGTGAAAAGCGGTGTGCCCCAAGGATCGGTCTTGGGACCGGTGCTTTTCAACTTATTCATAAATGACCTGGAGTTGGGGATAGGCAGTGAGGTGGCCAAGTTTGCGGATGACACTAAACTTTTCCGGGTGGTAAAGACCAGCAGGGATTGTGAAGAGCTCCAGAAGGATCTCTCCAAACTGGGAGAATGGGCAGCAAAATGGCAGATGCGCTTCAACGTAAGTAAGTGCAAAGTGATGCACATTGGGGCAAGAAACCAAAATTTCACATATACGCTGATGGGTTCTGAGTTGTCTGTGACGGATCAAGAGAGAGATCTTGGGGTCCTGGTAGACAGGTCGATGAAAGTGTCGACCCAGTGTGCGGCGGCTGTGAAGAAGGCCAATTCCATGCTCGGGATCATTAAAAAGGGGATTGAGAATAAAATGGCCAATATCATTATGCCTTTGTACAAATCGATGGTAAGGCCACATCTGGAGTATTGTGTCCAGTTCTGGTCACCATACCTCAAAAAGGATATAATTGAATTGGAAAAGGTGCAGAAAAGAGCGACCAGAATGATTCGTGGGCTGGAGCACCTCCCTTACGAGGAAAGGCTACAGCGTCTGGGGCTTTTCAGCCTAGAAAAAAGGCGCCTGAGGGGGGACATGATTGAGACTTATAAAATTATGCATGGGATGGAGAGAGTGGATAGAGGGAAATTCTTTTCCCTCTCGCACAACACCAGAACCAGGGGACACACACTAAAATTGAGTGGAGGGAGAGTTAGAACAGACAAAAGAAAATATTTCTTTACCCAGCGTGTGATTCATCTGTGGAACTCCTTGCCACAGGATGTGGTGATGGCACCTGGCCTAGATGCCTTTAAAAGGGGTTTGGACAAATTCATGGAAGAAAAGACCATCACAGGTTACAAGCCATAAGCAACCTCCTGGTTTTTAGAAGTGGGTTTTCTCTGTGCCAGGTGCAAGGGAGTGGCGACTGGACACAGGTATCTTGTTGTCTCGTGTGCTCCCTGAGGCATCTGGTGGGGCCACTGTGTGACACAGGAAGCTGGACTAGATGGGCTTTTGGCCTGATCCAGCAGGGCTCTTCTTATGTTCTTATGTTCTTAAGGCCTGGTTAGCAAACATGTGGGTCAGCACCTTCTCCATAGCTGCATCCAGACTCTGGAATGCCTTCCCCCAGGAAACGCAAGCTACACCTCAGCTTTTAGGTGGGAATTAAACACTTGATTATGGTACTGTCTGGCAAGTTCAGGGGCTCCTTGGTTTTTGTTGTTTTCTCTGGTTTTGATTGCATTTGCTTTAATATTACAGTTGAGTTTTTAAAATATTAAATTTGGTTAACTAAAAACACAAAACATGTTTAAGCAAGCAGAGCTTTTTATTCCATTTATATCCCACCTTTCTAGCAAAACGGACCTCACAAGGCAAGCTATAGGATAAGTCCACCTTAGGTTTTGCCTCCATCATGGGCTAAGTGAATCCCACCTTCACTGCCCACTCCCCTGCCTGAGAGGTCCTCAGATGTTGCTGCTGCTCAACTCATCAACTGTGAGCAAGAGAAGATCTGTCTCCATCACGGGCTGAATGAATTCCCCTGCTCAGTCCCACTCCCTTGTCCGAGTGGCCTTCCATGGGAACTGCTGCCCAGTTGTGCTAGCAAGTGATGTGGACTTCATAATTTTTTTGGGGGGGGGCAGTCCTGGTGGAAGGTCACACCTGGAATTATTGTACGAATGACTTAATTGTGAGCCATTTTGGTAGCCTATGTCAGGATGGAAAGGAAGGTGGGATAAAAATGACTTAACACAAGTCACAACATACATACAAAAAGGTAAACACAGAACTGAACACATTTTGTTAAGACATGAAAACAGGAAAGCAACAGGCTGATATCTAAAAAAAGTCAGCACACGTTAAAACATTTAATGAAATAGAAAGGTCTCAACAAGTTTCCTGGAAGTTAGGACTCGTCATCATAGATAGTCAAACCATATGACATCTACTACACGTTGCTTGGTAGGTGAAGTGATAGTACCTTACTAACAGTGCAATCTTGTGTAACCTTGCACCAGTGTAACAGCAGATGCACCGGCATTAGTGCACTTACACTGGCATAAGTGCATTTGCACCGGTGCATATACTGTTACCCCGGTGCAAGGTTACACAGGATTGCACAGTAATGCAGTTTTATATGCTCACACAATCAACACCAGAATGTCAGATTACACTGTGTAACACAAAACTGTTTATGTTTATTTCTAAATGTTTCTTATACAATTCAGAGGTGCTGATTCCAACAATGATCTTGGGTTTTTTGTATCATTTTTAAAAAATTAACTTAAATTTTGTGTTGGTATTGAAACACTGCCTTTCGCCTTTACATCAGGGTAAACATGGCCACGACAAGAGGTTGTAAGCTCTCCCCCCAAGCAGTGTAAACTGTGGCTGAACTACCGATGCTATGCCCAAAATAGCAGCATTTTTTAAATCCTCACACCAAAATTAAAGATAGGTACATCAAAATATTCCACTAAAAACACGAAATTGTTTGAATTTGGTTACACAATGTTGTCCTTTTATGCAGCCACTTGTCCTAATGTATTATATTTATTGTAGTTATTTAGATATCCTGCATTCATCATCCAGTGACTAACTTCAAGAGGATCCTGAGAACCGTCCATCAAGATTAGCATTTAGCAGCAGCAGTTAGCTTGCAGGATGGGAACCACACATGTATCATGGGAATTTCATAACTTATGGTAACTAAAGGCTCTTATGAACCCAACCCCCATCCACAGAGGAGGCTACATGCTGTGCCTACATGCTTCACTGCTTTGCCCTTCCTTCCAATCAGCCACTGCTTGGGTGGATAAATTCTACCACATCTCTGTATCAATGTAGGATTGTTCCAATAACTTCCAGTGCAGAAGTGCATCATAACTCCCCCCCCCCTTCAGTGGTGGCCATATGTTGAAATCTCTGCATGAGTCCATGCTGTGGGGTTACCTCCTTCTAATCAGAAGGCACACTCAGAACTTGGCAACAGTTAGCTCTATTGAGGACAGTCAATTCTTACTTTCATACCCTAAAAAGTACGGTAAACATTTTCAGATGTACCGGTAAGCATTTCATTTTAACTAACAGAAGGGTTTCAATTATCTGAAATTGGAAAAACAGTGACCAAAATAATCTTTGTTTCAGATTCTGCACAACATATGAGTACAGTTATGAGTAAAGCAGCTTCAGGTGCACCCTTCACCGATCTCTTACAGCAGAAACTTTGAAAAGACATATACACAAATTAAAAACCCCATAAGTATGTTCATTTCTGCTGCCTGTATCAACACAATTCCTTAAAGCCACTATTTCCAGAGTAGGGTGCCATGTGGAAAAACTGAGAAATGTTAGCCAGGTCTCCCTACACTTTGTGCTGTATGGGCTTCAGCAGCCATGGGATAATAAGTTACAGCTGGAAAATGATATTTCCAAATGAGTGAAATTCTACCATTGACATATATCTATTCCTGAGAATTCCCAAACCCAGATGTGAAATAAGAAATCCAGTGGTATTAGTTAGAATGTTAAATTGCTCCAGTCTCCTGATAATTTGCTGAAGTATTTCACTCATGGACGGAAGCAGACTAACATTTCGACTTTCAAAATGTCAAAGTGTTTGAAATGAATCACATCTGAAGAGGTCATAGTTTGGCAAACTATTTGCCTTTATTTTCACTCTATTGGAAAATTTGCCACCTCCTCCATGCAAAGGCCTATGACAACTCTCAACAGGTTGGGTGTTATTGGCATGGTATGCCAAATATCTTGTTAAGAGGATCCATGTGACTGGAAACCTTACTATAGTTAAGGAAGTACGTAGCAACCACACTACACAGCATGCATGCAAGTTGTGGATGGAGAAGGAGGTTTTACTCTCTCTCTCACACACACACACACACACACACACACACACACACACACACACACACACACACACACACAGAGGATGTAGAATATCTATTTTACAGGATGAACTCACTCTGTATGAACTCACTCTGGGATACCACTACCCATTACACATGTGCAGGAGTGACACTAATGTGCTTGCTTCCACATTAGTGAGGAATTTTGTAAAGACATTTACCCTGTGGTGAAACAAGATGGCAGCAATCCACTTCACTATTGTCTATCTTGCCCAAATAGTTGGATCCAAGTACGGCACTTCATTGACCTCTACACTATAAGCTTCCTCTTTATAGATCTGTTGTCACCACTCTACACTATAAGCTTCCTCTTTATAGATCTGTTGTCACCACTCAGTTCTCTACTACAAGACCAACATCTATAATCACTTGCTACAAACAGACTGCTAAGACAATGTGCCATCAATACCATGAATTATATGTGCATTCCTACAGCACACAGCTGTGATCCTCAAATAACTTGCCCTGGATTCCAGAGGCACTTTCAGTCCTGGAAAGTTGTCCCAGTTAACACCAATTGCTCATACCTCAGTCAAAAACCGTATCAGCAGTCATTTGATGCGAGTTGCAGCCCCGGGCAATGCCGCAAATAGTGGCAGTGGGGCAAGGTTTACAGCTACCAAATGATATCAGTGAGTCAGGAAGTCTTGCAGGGACAGGCTGGCAATGACTCCCTTTCTGTCACTGCCCCAGTCAATGGGAGTCATTGGAACATTAAGGGGGAGAGAGCCAGGCAACGGGGTGGGCGTAAAAGGAGAGGAAGAGGAGTGGGGTGATGATGAGGAGCAGAAGGATGAAAGCAGAGCAAATCTGAGAGCATGGGAAGAAAAAAGGGGTCAGCAGGAGAGGAGCAGCAAATAAGCAAGGGCTGAAGAGCAGAACAGCAGCTGTTGGGCAAGGGGACATGTGAGGGAAGGAAGACACAGGCCAGGAAAAAACAAGGGAAAGGTGGAGAAGGCTGGAAGGAAAGGAGAGTGAAAGGAGGACAGAGGAGCAGATGAAGATCCAGGGCAGCTCAGGATAGCCCCGGAGACTGTACCAAACCCCCCATCCCTGCACCAACCCCCACTGTGATACCAAAACCCTTGGGCCAGCAGATGCTACCTGGAAAGGCAACAAGGAAGACTGGCCTCCAGGCAGGGATTCATCTAAGGCTCAGCAACTGGGAAAAGTACCTTGGACCAACTGGCAAACCATGACGCCTCTGCATCCCTCCCCCTTAACGAGAAGCAAATAGCAGCAACCTTTGCCTCCTCTGTCTCTCCTCCTCAACTTGTCCTACCCAAGCCCTATGATGTGCAGTCGTCCCCAGGGGCAGAGGGGGAACAGGCACCCATAGGTGAATTGCAGTGAGCCAACTCTGATTCCTCCAAAGCATAAACATTAATGGCACATTTACAAATGAACGATTTCATCGTTTCCAAGGAAGCAGGGTATATGGGTTTAAAAGCCATGTAGAAGTTAATAGAAGAAGCGATCTATTAACTTCTACATGGCTTTTAAACCCATATACCCTGCTTCCTTGGAAATTGTGCCAAGCCATGAAAACTTCCACGCTACAGATTTCATAGTCTTCACCATTTATTTTATCAATTGATTTTTGGAACTCAAGGATACTGGAAACAGTAATGACATGTTGAATACATTCAAGAAGCAAGCAAATTGAGAGGGACAGATGAGAACACTAAGCAACATTTAGATAGCTACTCTAATTAGAGCGAAGGCAAATAAGGGGGAGGTACAGTAGGACAAACAGTGGGTAGGATATGCAGGAGGACATGAAGCAAAGAAGGATTGGAAACTGGTAATCTCTCCTCCAGACTGGGGCCAAGGAAGATCTGGTATTGCTATTAGTTTAAATCAGGGGTTCTCAACCTGTGGTAGGGGTACGCGGACCTCTTGCTGGGGGTACGCCAAGCCCTGCCCCTTATCTGCCCCATCAGCACCTAATTAAGTGTTAATTAACATGATTTTAAATTGTAAGTTTTCGGAGCCCTTCTGTCTCTGATTTTGGTTTTGGGCTTATTTTTGTACTTTGGAAAATTTACTTTGGTGGGGTCGGGAAGGGAGGAAGTGTGACTTGGAGAAAAAAAGAGATCCTTCCATCCCTCCCACACACACAGAGGTAAATAAGACATTTTTTCACATTTAAAATTGTTTTAGTACTTTTTAATTAACAATTACCTAATTGATTGATTAATCCAATTAATTAGCAATTAATTAGCAGGGGGTACTTCAGAAAATTGGACCGTGATAGGGGGTACCTGGGCCTCCAAAGGTTGAGAACCCCTGGTTTAAATAAAGGGTCCCCAAACTGGTAACCCAGTTCAGCAGACACCACCCAGCAGGAAGAATGGTGGTGGATGGGGAGGCACCAGCACATGATTATAATGCCAGTGGGCTGATCAAAATGTGTTGGTGGGCTGGATGTAGGCCATGGGCTACAGCTTGGGAACCTCTGGTCTAACTGGGGTTGGGGGAGGAGATTTTCCAGAGAATCAGTGGGAGCACCACAAACTGCTCTTCCTGTAAGTTAAGGTGACCGCTTTAGTTCCCAATTTTCCAAGCTTTTTGAAGCACTAGGGCAGGGGTTCTCAATCAGTGTTACTAGTACCACCAGTGGTACTGCAGCTGTGGTACTCGGCTGCTGGTGGTACTCGGACCGCAGGACCATCGGAACCCCGCTCCAACATGGTGCTTTTCGGCGGCCCGTTTTCGCTCCCGAGAGGCTCCTGCCTTTGGCCGAGCCTATCGGGAACGCTGAGAAGGTTCCTCCCAATTGTACGTAGCCTCCTACCTGCATTTTCTGGCCTCTGAAAACCCGGAAGCAATTGGCGATGATTTCATTGCCAGTCACTTCAGGTGGTACGCAGCAGGAGAGTGGCGCAGGAGGTGGTACTCAGCCAGAAAGGGGTTGAGAACCCCTGTACTAGGGAAAACTATAAACACTTTACTGATCTTAAGCTGAAGGTTTTTAAATACAGTACTTGATCTAACTTCACTCTGAACCTCAGCTCTTTAGTAAGTGCCAGTGCTAGCATACCAGTTTCTGATATGCTGATTGGAGAGAAGGTTCAGAGAGTGCATTCTTCTACAGATAATGGGATAAACAAAATGACTACTCTGAAGTATACCCAAAGCTTAAACACAATTCTGTTGTAACAGGCTACTCTGTTTTGTTTGTACCAGTCTAATTTTTTCAGCATGGGAACCTTACCTCCACTCCCAGGAGAAGTGTTTAAGCTGGGAAAAGGTTATCCACATTGTACTTTGCTTGCAAATAATTTGGAAACCTGACCTAACTAGTCGTACATACTAGAAAGTGATTACTAAGTCTTTTGGAAAAAATTCTTGGGTTTCAAATAGTTTCTTCATATTTGAAGATCCTAATGAATCAACAAATGAATAAATAGGAACAAGTATAGGATGAGTTGATGCAACTTTGAGGCCACTGATCCTCTTAATTCCAGAAGATGCAGCTAACATGAGTTTAGTGCCAGCATACAAATATGTTGAAAGCCACTCAATGTGAACAACAAATCTGGGTAGAAGGAGTTGTAGGAATTTACACGTGAGGAGAATGGGTGCAAGCACGCAACTATTAGCCTTTGCCAATGTTTTATCACCGTAACAGCAATACCTTGACTTTCACCACTTTGCTTTCAGCCGTTTTCAATTATAATGACATTTCAAATTTCATCCACGTGCTTACCTCTTTCGTCTGATTTCATCCAATATTCCATGACATTCATCGACTTATGTTTCTTCTTTTATTTCTGTTCTTTTAGGTTTCACATACAGGTGGGCCACCATATCCACTGATTCACTATCCACTGTTTCAGTTATCCACAGATTGTGGGGACCCCCCCAGGCTTTTACTTTTTTCCCAGTAAGCTTAGTTTCTTCCTAAAAGAAACAGGAGAAGCAGCATCTGGCTTCTTATTACAGGCAAGTAGAACAAAACTAAGTACTAGAGAGGCTCTGCAAGGTTAACAGAAACCTTGCAGAGCCTCTCTAGGACTTAATCTCGTTCTACTTGCCTACAATGGAGGCTGCTTCTCTGTTTTAAGAAAGAAACAAAGCTTGCTGAAAGAAAAATAAGAGCTGGGGGGGAAGGCAAGCATGCCTGTCTGCAGGGGAGGCAGGGTGGGGGGCCCTCAGGAAACCATGGAGGGGGTGTTCGCTCTTATCCACGGTTTAAAGTATCCACAGAGGGGCCTGGAACATATCCCCAGCGGATATGGGGGCCCACCTGTACATGTGTTATATAGTTATTTAGATTTTTCGCTGGCTAAAATAAATTTGCAAGCTAAATATGACTATGCTTTGACATTCATCTGTTTTTGACTTTCATGCATGCTCTGGTCCCTAACCAGACAAAAGTGCAAGGTATTGTTGTAATTGTATTGACGGCCATCTGTTTGGGGAAACCACATAATCAGGGTTTAAACTGGTGGTAAATTAGTGTTCTCATATGCAAAAGTTTCCCCAATACATAGTTTTAGCAAACTGAGCATGACACAGTGAGCAAGATTAGCACTTGACTTAACTCTGAAAAGGGTAATTAGTAGCTCTCCTGAAGCAGCATGTCTGCTCAGTATTCAACAAGTCAGACTTTATCCACTACAATCATTTTGACACATTATGTTAAGCAGCTTAAATTTTACGAACTCTAAGGAAGCCAAAACATATTTTTAATGAAATGTTTTCACACTTGGTTGATCTATATCCTTATATATCAAGTTGGCTTTAAAAAGCCATGTGAATAGTTGCAAAGCAGCTTTACAAATTGAAACCCGATTACAAAAATCTACCAGAACTACAGTTCTGAATTCCCTACAGGCTTCAGAGATGCAGTACCTGCATACAATGGAAAGATTCTCTGAGTGAATACTGAGTGCGTAGCAATACCCCCCCCCAAAAAAAAAAAATTGTCCACCCCATGTACAATACCCCCCCCAAAAAAATTGTCCACCCCATGTACAAAGGAGTGTGTGCAGATACTTGAACACATGCTTTCCATGTGAATCAGACTCAATTCCACACCTCCATTTAGTGGGGGCTTGCTTAAATAGGTTCTAAGTGGTAAAATTCATCTTAACCCAGTCCTAAATCACTTCATTTCCCAATAACAAAGATCCCAAACCAAAAAGCATATGTTAGCTATGTTAGGCATAAGCCCTCCCCACCAGCATAGCTGTTGTATGCAGTTTCTCCATCACTAACAGCCCAACTCTGTCTAGGATCACCACAGTGTGCAAAAGCATGCTGCGCCAGATCCCAAGCAGGATCGGGCCAGCTCTGGTGCAGCTGGAGAACACCTCGGGGGAAAGGGATATTCATCCCTTTTCTCTGGGTAATGCCCCAGCAGGTCTCCTCAGAGATGCGCCAGCAAAATGGCCGCCACCATCTTGGCCACTGGCAGCCTGCATACCACTAGTGGTCCGCATACCACAGGTTGGGAACCTCTCTAGGGGACTGTTCTGAGCAGGATAGATGGATGAAGGCTATGACCACTTGAAAAGATTCAGTGTAGCAGGGATGCTAGTAACAGAAGGGACAATCTTGGAGGATAGTATGTGTATTTCCCAAATAAAGTGGAGACATTTCATTTAGCAATATCCTGGTAGAGACCTACTGTTGCAAATCAGTGTGTGAATTTTTTGGCAAATTACAATAAGCACATTCACTGACCAACACTGCCATGAGTCTAATTTCCGCCATCATCAACCTTTAGTTTAAGTAGGAGATACTACAATTTAATGTTTCAGTTTAATAATGGTACCAGCACAAAACACTGCATTGGTCAATACAGAAATACATAGTTCAAATAAGATAGCCAGAGTATTTGAAGTGATCACTTGAACTGAAAATTGCCTGCATTGGATAATAAAGCTAGCTGATTTCATGCAAAAATGCACTGTGTCATTTGCAAAAGTACCTTCAGTCTGTCCATCTGAGGACATCACTTGTTGCCTGTGAATATTAAATGACATAACAGAGATGTGGATCAAGTCTCTGACTCCAGCCAAGTTCCAAGTCTTTGTCCCCAAGTCTGTGGTTGCGTGTTCCGAGTCCCTATCTATTTAATAGGGAAAACGGGTTTAAACCTGAATAAAATTCAATTTGTTGTAAAAGGCTCCAAGTCTCGCGTTGAGTCTTTCACAAACGCCAAGTAAAGTCCGAGTAAAGTCATTGATGAAACTTGAGTCCGACTCGAGTCCAAGTCAATAGACTCAAGTCTACATCACTGCAAAATAAGCAAGCATTCTAGCAACAAGAAAGCAGAGACTAATACCCTGTTTCCCTGAAAATAAGACCTACCCTGAAAATAAGACCTACCATCATTTTTGCATGACTTTTGCTGGCACTCGTCAATATAAGTCCTCCCCGAAAGTAAGACCTAGTAAAATCATCAGCCAGACGCGACCCCCCCCCCCCGGCACTTACTTTGACCGACTGAAACCCGACCCACACCGCACGAGTTCCAGAGCGTCCCAGGCGCATGCGGAGCTCGCGCAGCTGTGTGGCCACCACTTTTATGTGATCGCATCTGAATGTGGGAGACCTGAGCTCTCCCGAGTTCTGGTGTGATCAGAATTGTTTCATGCCCAAGATTTTGAGGGGCTGGGATGCAAAGCTACTGCTTTAACCAATCGGATTAGAGGGGGTTTCAGCCAATTGTTGCACACTTATGTTAAATCCAATCAGCGATTAGAAGGCGGGACAATCAGGAGGGACTAATTGCAGGACGACACTGGCAGAGAGCAGGGCAGCACTTGGAGGCGGGTGGCCAGGCACCTACGCTCGCACGCTTCCGCGCCTGATCTGGTGCGGTGTGGGTCGGGCTTTGCTTCGTTCTTTCCCGAGGGTGCAAGGCTCTGTAAGGCCTGCACTTGAGTCCTCCACAATAGAGACAATGTGCTAGAGAGGCCAGCAAGGCCTATAAGGAGGCTGCAACCTTGCAGAGTCTCTCTAGTGCCACAGGTTGGGAAAGTAAGACCTCCCTGAAAATAAGACCTACTGCATTTTTGGAGCCAAAATTAATATAAGACACTGTCTTATTTTCAGGGAGACACGGTATGTCTAGCCTGCTAAAATTTGTCCCCCTAGGACTAATTTGTTCTAAGAGCAGTTTCCATCCATTCCATGGCAACCAACTTGGGTTTGTCCCTAAAATACAGTTAGGGACCTGCAGTCAATCCCAGCTGATGAGTAGCGTATACATATAACTAGGCTTACCAGATCTCCAACCGGGACAGAGTGCTAGACCTTTAGGAGAAGGAATGTGGGCAGGTGCAGCTTGTTCAACCCTTAGAGCACAATCCTAGGCATGTCTACTCAGAAGCAAGCCCCAGTAAACAGAAGCAAGCCCCAGTAATTTTTTTCTATTTTCAGAGTCTCAGGCTCACTAGTCACAAGAGAAACAAACCTGAATAAGATCCATCCATTTGATTCTTTTTTGCACAATAAACCAAAGTAAGGTACTTTCTGTTCTCTATTGCTTCCCGAGTCCTATTGCCAAACATGTGCCACCCCCTCCCTCTGTGGAAAAGTTTCCAGTTTGGAAAAATTGTTGAACTCAGCCATGGTCATTGTTGCCTGAGGCTGCAGTATCATTTTTCCTCCTCCTGCTTTCCAACTCTGTATACTTTTCTCTCCACAAACTTGGCTCTTTATTTCACTTTTAAAAAAAAGTTAACTGATTGAGGGAAACTGGACAAACAAGACAATGAGTAATCCCTGAGCAACTACCCAAGGAACTGTTCTAAAAGACTCAAAGGATATTCCCATGTGCTTCAGAAACTATTTCATATACTCTCAAAAGCAATCTTATGCCTTCCTATAAGCCACGATGACAAACAGATCTAGCAGCATCACCCAACCATGAACTAGGATCATATTTACATTTATAATGAGGGTTAAGAAAGAAACTAATTTCCATTAACAGCAAGTGTGATGAGAGTAAATGGAGTTATTTGTACCCGAGCCTGGAAAACTGGCTCTAGTTTATGCAAATTTACATTCTAACCCAATGTTTAAGAACTTGCGGCATCAGAAAAGATTATAAAGAGCCACTCCAAATTTATTATCTGTTACGCTGGAGCCATGGATGACTGCATCCTGATCCAGATCGGGAGTGTGTGATTTCTAACCCAGTATTCTTGAGTTCAGTTTCTGAAGACAGACTGTTGCAGGCTGAAGCATACTAGATACAATCTATCGGCACAGCTGACTAAGTGTGGGCAGAAAGCCAGGTCCATTGTATTTATATCAAGCCTAGTCAATCACCCTGTGACAACCACATTGGCTGATGTTGTGTAATCCTACCATCACCTGTCATGGACTTTGAGGCATAAACATCGACGCGCAAATTCAGCAAGCTCACTAGGCTAAGTCCCAGGTACAAGCCACGATGACTCCAGATTCCCCAACACAAATAAATAAATAAATAAATAAATAAATAAATAAATAAATAAAATAAGTGCTATAGACGGGTCTAAAAAGTGCAGTTATTTCTTACCTTCTGAAAAAAGTCTTCCCCACTTTTTCCTTTTCCTTCAGCAGCAGCTGTAAAGAAAACAGCAGAAAGTTATACATAATACATCTTCTGCAATATAGCACTTTTGCTCATGTACTTATTTATCCCTGCCCAAAGAAATACTGTGTATACTTCTTTGGATGCTTTAACACACACACACACACACACACACACACACACACACACACACACACACACACACTTACTTTCCCCATCAATAATGTAACACTAACCCACCAGTGCTGACAATTTCCTGGGGAAAAACCACTTTTGTGGTGGTGGTAAGAAATGGTATTAGTTGCCCTGTCCAAAAGCAGAAAAAAAGGATTTTGCAAAATGCGTGCACACATGTGTGCTGACTAACCTCCATTATTCAAAATATGAAAAGGGGGAAGGGAAGCAGAACATAATGCAAGACACTGGTTGCCCAAACAAAGACATTTCTGTTGTATTTACTTGCATTTATTATGGAGAAAGTTTCTTTTCAAGAAGTCAATCTACTGTCATGGGGGAAAGGTTACCCATATTTGAAAATGAACTGAGCTAGCTGCAGCTGTGGTATAAAACTTTTAAAACTTTTCTCCGCTATGTTATAGTGGTAAAAGGTATGTTCATTCATACTTGAGAAACTTGCTTAAATTCTCTATTACACCAAACGTGGTCATCTGTAACAGATGACACATGGCTATTTAGATTCAGACTTTATCCTCTCACTTTTTTTTTTTTACACACACTATTCAAGACCGAGGCCAGCGGGTGGCGCAGTGGGTTAAACCGCTGAACCATAAGCTGTCGATCGAAAGGTCGGCAGTTCGATTCACGCGACGGGGTGAGCGCTCGTTGCTTGGCCAGCTCCTGCCAACCTAGCAGTTCCAAAGCATGTCAATGCAAGTAGATAAATAGGTACCGCTTGCAGGAAGGTAAACAGCACTCCGTGTTCCAGCTGCATGCTACGCGCCGCGGCAAGGAGAGTCATGCCGGCCACATGACCACGGAGACGTCTTTGGACAACGCTGGCTCTTCGGCTTTGAAATGGAGATGAGCACCACACCCTAGAGTCGGACACGACTGGACTTAATTGTCAGGGGATACCTTTACCTTATTCAAGACAACTGTTGGGATCAAAATTGGGCAAGCTGAAGAGTTTGGGCATGCTCCATGGCATTTTTCGCTTTTCCTCCAACAGCAAATCCCCATAATACATCACAAGCCGCTCTAGCATTTCTCCTCGTTTCAGTTATAGTTTGCTATATAAGAGGTTGCTGTTCAACAAAGTCAATTCCAAACCATGTTTGGCACAAAGAACAGGTTGTATAGTTCTATGCATTGCAGCCTAGGGCTAGATGTAATCTAATGTTTTCGCATTGGCTTTTAAAGCTGGAGTATGTCGGTCTTGGGACTTCTTTGAATGGGTAAACCTATTCATAAGTAAAGCTACGTAACATTCCCAGAGCTTGCCTTCTTACTCAACCACAGGGATATAATTCCTGAAATACTCCCTTTGAGAAATTCAATTAGAAAGTGATTCTTAAACTATATATACTCGATTTCAATGTGCTTTGTAAATATAACAAGTGTGGTCATCATAGGTCATTGGTGATTATATTAATAATTTAAACTAGGATCTAACTCAATTCTCAGTCTGGGAAAATCAGTTATTCCAAGGTGGGGAAAAACTCCAGCAAAATATTATACCAACTGTAAAACCAACATTAGACATGCTGAAAGGCAAAGCTGAAAAAAACTAAGTTCTCAGGTCTTGGTGCCATACTAGGGAAATAATGAATTCCTCTTGCCAAAATTCTTGATGGAACACTTGAGTTCTGGACCCTATCCGCCAGGGATGTGGATTAAGTCTGACTGCATAGTCTCGAGTCATAGTCTGAAGTCAAGTCCCAAGTCTTTGCCTCCAAATCCCAAGTCTTAGGTTGCGAGTCCCTATTTAATGGGGAAATGGGTTTAAACCTGAATAAAATTAGACATAAAAGGCTCCAAGTTGAGTCTTTCACAATGGCCGAGTCAAGTCATTGACGCGACTTGAGTGCGAGTCAATAGACTCAAGTCTACATCACTGCTATCCGCAACCCAGCGGTTTGATTTTTATATCAAAATATGTCTATGCATTCCCTACATTCAGTAAATTTGTAGAAAAATCCCACTATAACTTAACAGTGTACCGTGACACAGCACACAAATTGTTTGGGTAGGAAATACAATTTTTTAAAAAATTATATGTAGATTCGTGTTTTGATTTTTCCGAGATAGAAAAATCAGGGGATTTTTTAGTAGAAGAGCAGAATAGGAATTAAAGGAAACTGTACAAAGTTCAAACCGAACAGAAACAGAGATCTAGCCATCTTTAGTGCAACCTTCAGTCTCCAAGAGTCACCAACCTGGAGAGTGAAGGCAGGCAGACCTTCCTAGTCTGAGCCTTCAAAAACATGACCTTCAAACATATGAGCTTTCTAGTCCAGTACTGAGTGTTTAGATTCTGAAAACCTGGAATTCTCAAAATTTATTTTTGCTCTCTAAAATATACAAACCCCACCATCATCACCACACAAGATGCAACCTAGAAGCTTGTTTGCAGGACACTAGCAACTGGTAATGATTTTTGTAAGACTACTTCCGCTGAACAGATGAAGAAAAACACATCTGCATCAGATTGATTATGTAAACAGCTACTGAACTAGCTACTGAACTGAGGCCACTAGATCCATTAGGAGTTGCAGCAAACTGTTTACCAGCATCCTCAACTGCTATCACAACTTTATCAGAATTATTTTTGGTTTTGCATGATTTACCTAGGAATAGAAATAAAGCAGCTCAGGGACAAACTAAATGTTATATGAGACACAGAACCATCTCTGACCCTTTTCTTTTAATAAATGAGAAATGGGCATGGGTGGCTGTGAGCCTCAGCAGAGAAAGGCCACTGGTTAACTCTCTCCTTCCTGGCCATTGTTCTACTCAAAATTCCACCTCCACTTTTTGATCTACAGGTAACATACAGATAGGGTTTTCTTCAAGATCTCAAAATTGAACCAATTCCATCCGCCACCCCAGGTGTTACTTCTGCATTTTGGAGAGAATGATCTGTGCCAGAGGACTTCCATGTCCTTGAGGCTTCAGATCCGTAGGGACATGCGAACAATCAGATATTGGCTGCCAGGGATCTGTATTCTCTGGTTCAACATGCTGCCCCAAAGGGTTTGGCGTGGGGCTCTGCGCCACCGTCATGTGGATTTGGCACGAAAGAAGGTAAATACCTACCTGGGGCATGTGGTCTGCAACAGTGGTGGAGCTGTTATCGCTCACACAAGCATCACATATGATGCAGTGGAGAGGTTTCGGAGCGATGGTGTTCATTTGACGGAGTTTGGGGCTGATTTGTTTTTAGCAGACCTGCAGAAGGCGTTGTTAAACTTTTTGGACCAGTGGAGGGGGGGGTTAAGCGCTAGGCTAACCCTCCCGTGTGGCAGGGGGTGTGCGGGCTTTGGGTAGATAGGATAAGGGGGTGGTCGATGTGCATTCTGAGTTCAGCAAGGTCCGGAGGTGAGCCAGTACCGCTCAGACGACACCTGACTGGGTTGTAGAGGCTGGCTGGCAAGCCTCAACAAGCCCTGGCTGGAATACGCGAAGACTACCGCATGGCTTGGCCTGTGGGAATCCAAGCGGTTCTGCTGGCTCAACCCTTAGGGGTTGGCGGTAATAGGCTCCCCTGGTCGTGACCGTGGGAGCCTGGAGTTGGGATGTTTATGCCAATAATTGTTCGGGGGAGGTAGACGGCTAGTGCTGTTTCCCCCAGTTAGGCCTGCACGCCTGGGGTGGTTTTCAGTACGCCCTAGTTAGTTCCTTCTGCAGGTTATTTTGTTATAAAATAAAGTGACATTTATCCAACATGCCTTTGCCTGGAGTGCCTTCTTTGGGGGTGTAAGGGTAAAGGGTTTTCTTCAAGATCTCAAAATTGAACCAATTGCCTAACACAGTGGTTTCCAAATTGGGAGGCTGGAGAAACCAGTCAGGGGCTCCGCGGAGTGCCACGGAATCCTCTCAGAAAACAGTGCAATACCAATTGGCAGGCATCAACATAATGTAATGGAGAGCTGCAACCATTGGTCGCCAATGGTCAAGGGAGCTGCAGGACGAAAAGGTTTGGGAAACACTGACCTAACATGTTGAGCTAAAGTCTGCTTTCAATGGAAGTCTGACACCTGACACCACTAAACACCATCAAACAGACAAGCAGATTATGATAAAGTTAATGGGACTTCAGCTAGTCAAGCTGCAATCCTACACACTTACCTGGCAGTAAGTTCTATTAAATTCAATGGGGCTTACTTCTGAGTTGACAACGCTTAGGATTGCACTGCAATTTTTTAAAGAAACAACCCTATTTAAATAAAGAACCATGAGACCTTTTTGGATCTCAAAGCACCAAACATGTTATATGCTTGATACTAGGGGCTAGTTAGGCCCTAGCACTAAGAGATGCCATCCTGTATTATACGAGGATCATCCACTGGGCCCACCTGGGTGATCCTGTAGGTGTAGGTGATCCTACCCGAGTTCTGTAATTTCTTCAGTTCTATGGATACTTTACAGAACAAGATTTCCTTTTTATCTTATAAATGTAAACTAAACTACTCTGCCTACCAGCTCTCATTTTTCCAAAGTTCTAAATCCTTAGTTGTCTCTAGTCTAGACAAATGTGATGTGTAAAAAGACAGATACCGTAAGCTGCAACGAACAAGAGTTTGGACTGTTAGCTACTTTGTTTTTCTAGGGTAGGGAGTTATGCAATTGGGAAGAAGCAGAAGTGAAAAAGCAGCAACACTAAAAAGAACCATCCTCTACTGCTTTATTTAGTTATATGTTTAACATGATTCAGTAGATTACTGCATCATCGTTCATATTGTTCCCAACATTTCAGTGCTAAACCCGAATTCAACAAATGATTAAAAAACTGGACTTTTTCTCGACAACTGAATTGTTTTGATTTACAATCTACACTGGGTACAAGTACCCATATACAATACAGTATTACCTCTCACATGGACAAGAAAAGATAGCTTGGGCAAGGATAATTTGCTTAGGAAAAGAGTAAGTCTCCTCTATCTTTGTGAACTGTGTTGAACAACGATATACAAATAAATATTTAAGAAGTATTTAGTCTCCTACAGCTACTGTTTTTTCAGTTTAAAAAGTCAGAAATCTGTTACATACATCTGCTACATAACTTTTCAGCTCACTGAAAATTTCAACTTCTACTACCAAGGACAAACAACTTCTAGTACCAAGGACAAATTAGACTCTAAAACCTGATCAGAAGCATCATAATTCACATTTCCCAACATCATTCTCATTCTTCTCATAAGCCACAGGATGAGTTCACTCTGTCTGCATAGCTGCCAAGGCTCTGGACAGCAACAAAGGACTTGATGCACCTCAAAACACTCCAGAAATCTGCACTACTGCACTCTGGTGCATTAACTGCAATCCACATGTAAACCAAGGGAGGACACTTGGCTCAAATAGGCACACATCAGGATTTGAAGAAAGACTTGTGTACAAGAATCATCACTTGCTCTTTTCTGACACTTTTGCTATAGCACCGTGCTGAACCTGCAGAGGCAAATACGGGTTAACTGGTGTGTACTCCCAATAGGTCTCAGAGCCCACCAGTTATGCACACATTAATCTGGTGCAGGATAGCCTTAAACTAGCGTCTCTTTTGTAGTAGGCAGATTTCGACACTAATGGAGTACAACTTTTGCTGCCTTTAACCAGTTATTGGAGAAAGTCACAAGACCAGACCCATCACCTCAAGTTTCATACAGGTGAAGATTAAGGATACACCCATTAGAAGTGCAACATACAAGGTCTAATGCCCATCACATTCTTCCTGGGTATATAGTTTGATTGGGGTGTGCATGAAATTCACCTACATGTGCCCTATATAGCATAATGAAGTTATCACACTGGTCTAAGTCAAGTCAACTGAGACCTTTAAGGTGAATCCAGCTCCCAAAGCTATTTTTCCTGGTCCTTCCAAATTGTAACCAAGGCATAGTAAAACATTGTCAACAGTTTATCTTGTAAAGAAAATACTGTACATTGTCTAAGGTACAGAGAGATTCCACACCATTACATTTTTTCTGGGTTTCATGTGCAATGCTCTGGGCGTGTGCCTTTAGTGCTAAGTGGTTCTGGCCATTATGAAGCCTGGAGCATCCCTAAAGGAGTGAGTTTGTTTGACAAAATATTGTATGCTTCACTCCCAGATCAGTAAGTAGAAGTCCAGTAAGTAGAATGCCCAGGAGAATACAGAAATTGGTACTCTCAGGCCAATTTAGTAAGCGCTCTTGTCCCTAAACATGCACCCTAACTGTTAGTTTCTGAAATTTAACTGACAATGCATTTTTCTGTTAATAGTCTATACAAATATCAGACCCTTCCTAAGAAAGGAGCCTACTCTATACAAACTACAGGTGTGTTGAAAATTGTATCAATTTCTGTTCAAATATATACGTTCAGTAATTTGTATTTTCAGCTTTACTCTTGTGGTTTCCACAGTTATCATGCAATATTGCATTTCATATACTGTACTTCTTGTTTTCAGCCAATATGGGACTGCAAAAGCTCCATCCAAAACAAACAGCACAAAGTTTAAACAGGTGTTAACTATTATAGTAACCATGAACTTCACGTTTTTGTCTACTTAACCATGAGAATGTACTACTGAAAATTCTTGAGATCATTTTTTTAAAAAAATAATCTTAAAATTCTGCTTCAGTGTTATTTTAATTCCAGTGTGGTGCTGAACTGTATAGTCATAGTGCATTTCAAAGAAGATAAAGACATAGGTCATCAAGGCAAGTTTTGATTAAATGGAGAATTATTTCAGTTTCTTGCGTCATACATACTTGAACACAGATATTTCTTCAATGGCAACTCCCCAAAACTTTTCATCAATGCTGACATGCAACGAAACCCATTTTAGGGTCCCAGTCCCAACATAGTTTAGTAGCACTTTTGGTGTCATTCTGAATATGGCTACCATTCAGCCAGCCAAACAGAGTCTGGTGACAGAGGAACCAATGCCATCTGCATCATCATTCTGGGCATACAAACATATGAAGCTACCTTATCCCAAGTCAGATCATTGGTCCATCTAGCTCACTACACCAACTGGAAATGGTTCACCTGGGTTTTATTGCTAACACAACAACATTATATCCAAAATCAGAAATTGCTAATAAAGTGCAGTCATGGAGTACCGTATATTTTCCAACACTCATCTTATTTATCCTTACAAGTTATGATACTATGTTACAGATGAGGAAATGAAGCCGACAGTGTTTGGCTCTCAAGCCTTCCAATAAGAACCAAGGTTTGAACGCGAACCCAATATTTTACAATACACTGATGAACACACAATGATACAGGGATATTCTGTGCTAACTAATTTCTTAAAACTTGAAGTACTACCAATTTTACAAAATGTTAGTAATGTTACTAGTTCCTCAGTTCTTAAACCAGTTAACCGTTAAGAACAATAACTTGCCTACTAATAAAGTACTTAAGTTGGGTAGTTTCCCATTTATGGTTAAATTAATCTGTTACATTTGAACTCAGCCCCCCATGTTTGCGTTCAGTCTTTGAAAAGTGAATTGCTCCTCCCCTCCATTGGCTTATGCCACTTGGCTCCATAGAGACTAGAGGCCCAATCTTATCCAACTATCCAGCACTGATCCAGCTGTGCCAATGGGGCGTGTGCTGTATCCTGTGGTGGGGAGGCAGTCATGAAGGCCTCCTCAAGTGGAGGAGCATTTGTTCCCTTTACTCAGGGCTGCACTGAGGCTGCATCAGTGCTGGAAAGTTGGATAGGGTTGGACCCTAAGAGCCTCAATGAAGGCCTCACCACGGCAGTTTGTATGCTGCTCCACCTCTACTGCGATATCACCTCTACTGCGATACCCCTGCTAACTGGACAAGAGGCGCTTTTTCAATTGGTGTTCCTCTTATATTTAGCAGGGGGACAGTAATTGCCCCCTTTCACCCCAGCACAGTGTCGTTTCTGGTGGCTGTTTGCTAGTGTTCTTCTGCATCTTTTTTTAGATTGTGAACCCTTTTGGGACAGGGAACCATTTAATTTTGTCTGTGAACTGCTTTGTGAACTTTGTTGAAAAGCAGTATATAAATACTGTTAATAAATAAAATAATAATAATAATAATATCATGCAACTGTGCCAGACAAACTGGGCAGGAGTTGTGCCACAAGTGGGACAGGCATAGAAGCTTGGCGAGTGATTAGTTACCTACAAGTGTGAAAGAAGTCAACATTAGATCCTACTTTATTTACATGTAGGTTATTATTATAAACAGCCGATTAGTGTAAGTAGTAGCTAAACGAAAAAGCTACTAACCTAAAAACATTTGCATCAAAGTCTTCCTACTTCTGACAGTGAGGAAATGAAGTCATCGCTGAGGACAGAAGATCAAAGCACAAGAGAAAACTAGACTGGTGAGCAAAGCTATATTTTCACAGCTGTTTGTGTATAGATATTTGGAAAAATGACCACTGTCAATTCTTGTTACAGCTCCAGCAAAAGTTACCATTCTATGGCAGCATGTTTCAGAACTGATGAGACTAACAGCAACACAAACATGGAAGAGGGGGGAAGGTTAGAGATTTCTAGATAAAGCTTAAGAAAGGCTTGTGCTGTGCTGGATATCAAACCTTGATTTTATCAAATTAAGAACACGCAGGTCTATCCCAGTACAGTACTGCATATACAAGCTCACAGACTAAAGTCAGCTACATAATAGGAATTGAGTAGATGCAAAGAAGGGGAAAAGAAATGAACATGAAAAAGTGGATTCTGAACTAAGAACACTTAAGAGTTTATAGAAAGAAATGGAATGTAGAAAGCACACAATGAAATGCAATCACACAATTGAGGCTTTACACGCCCACCTGTTTCCATGCTACAGCCAATCTGCAAACTTAGCAGCAGCCATCTGAACAGTAAAAAGGAAATCCCTGCGTATCCTTACGTTCCTCTATCAGAAAAAGTTTCAGTGTATTGGTATTCAGTGTATTAGGAAGAGTTTGAAACACCTCACCAACAAGAGCAGTTCCAGACGTTTTTTCTTCCCTGCTGCTATTTTATGGGGAAGTGATGGCGTGGATCGAGTCCACATTCTCCAAGAAGAGTGAAGCCACAGGTTGATGCTGGTAGCCTGCTAGAAGGAAACGAATACCCAACAAGCAAAGTTTTGCCAGGAATCTGAATTTACTTATGTCTGGCATTCATTCTTTCAGAGGTGTTAGAGACCTATGAAGGCCTAGAAAGTCAGATGCCAAAGGGTTCTTGTTTCTGTTCTGCTTCTAAGCCCAACTGATTCGTGCAGGCAGCTGCCACAAGGCATTAACATTTAAAAAAACAACAACAATTTGCCTCTTCAAATGTTAGAATTGGAAGGAATTTTGGTTATCATCTAGTTTAGTCCAATGCAGGAGTCAGAGCAGGCAATTGTTACAACATCCCTAACAGGGGGCCATCCAGCCTCTACTTGAAAACCTCAAACAAGGTAGAGTTCACTGCTGAACAAGGTAGACTGACTGTTCCTGTGTCGGGGCAGCTCTTACAGCTAGGAAATTCTCATGTCTAGCCTAAATCTACTTCCCTGTAGCTTCAACCCCATGGTCCTGGTCCAAATAGAGCTAGGGCTAGTGTGTACAGCTCATAACTTCTGAGCCAGTGGAGAGCAGAATGCCACTTATATGCGCATCTCTCAGCCAGGGCCATTGTCACATCACAGAACAGTCACCATCTCACATGTTATTTATAGTGCTTATTCTATAAAAAAATATGCGATTGCATGGGCAAGCGTATGAATGTTTTTTCTTCACTTTTCAGGAGACTGTTTACGAACCCACAGATCTTCCATATTTGATTGCAGCATTGACATATATTCAAACAGCAGGAAGCATGCCAACTCATTCAAACTTCACTATGCACTCTTCCCTCAGATAGAATTTGTAATGTAATGAAATATATGTTTACCTTTTATTATCTCTCAGTGTACATTTTTATTTTGCTTAGGCCAATATCAATCTATGTGGTCTCATTCATGTGACAGTACCAAATATGTACATTCCCATTTTTATCAACCACCACATATTTTAAACACATTCCTCAGTATCTAAAGCGTCAACCCTTTTAGCTGGTCAGCTTATATCAAAATGCTGCATGCGTACAAATTTAGTTTGTTGTGACAATCATTGAGAAAATGGCTACCTTGTCGATAAAATCACTATGTCAAACGCTGAGAAAAAGTCATTCTATTAGCGAGTCACTACAGTCAAAGCCATATTCTTATTTCAGATATGGAACTTTCGAGTCCAGATGGATAATTAAAATTCAGGTCTCTCAGAGTTTCGGGGATGCTGGAGTGAAAGATACTAAGTGCTGAAATATCTGAAAGTCTGCAGAAACCCAGTACTTTTCCTCAGCTATGCAAAAAAATTAGCGACACTGCACTCTTTGGGCTAAGAAAACTAATTTAATGCTATGCATGCTTACATTGTGGCAGTAGAATATAAGCTTCCAAAAGTCACAAGTCTGATTTCGGATCCATGTGCCAAATAGAGCCTCTTCCAGGAGGCTCTATTTACCACTGGGATTTGAACAATGTTTGAAAACATGTCTGAATACTGTTAACATTTCCTGCTGCCAAATGAAATGGTCAAGGAATGAGTGTGAAACTGCACTCTTGTTCGGAGTTATAACACTGAAAATTAAGAGACATCCATTACTTTGGGCTTAACACACAATTCTGGCTTACTAGATTTAACACACATTGCTGCTGACCAGAAAGCATGCAAAGGTAGTTTATATATGTAGTTCAGAGATCTCAGTCTAAGCTTTGGGGGGAAAGCCTGCCTGAATAGTTAAACCAAAATCTCCCCAGACGCATTTCAAAAATACCCCTTGCCCAAGTAAGCTAAATACAACGAGGATCCAAATACCTGCACAGCTGGACACACATGCTCGATGGGGCTTTCAGTTTTTAAAATAGCCATACATTTCACACACGTCAAATTGTTTTTGAACGACTGGGTCTATACATTTTGCAACTGAGACCAGTGGACAACACATCTTTTTCTCTAGTGCCTGCTTATGTGCTGAGTTTTGGAGGCAACCTAACACAATGAGAAGCCTTGCTGCTTCCAAGTGTCTCCAAAGTCCAGCACAACAGAGGGGAAAAGCTTCCACTCTTAAGCCTACAGAACAATGGGGTTCACCCCCAACATCACACAGGATTTGCTAGACTTCCTGATGCTTAAAGGTACCTCTAAAGCACAATGTGACTTCAGTGTAAGACCCTCCCAGTTTTGGTGGTGACCATGGCCAGTCAAAATTTGTGGATATCCGTCAATAAATCTCTCTCCTATCTAGGCTTAGGTTTACCTGAAAAAACGTGATGAAACTAAATATTGCTTCCAAAATAATACAGTATATCACCATTATGATATATACTGTAGGCATAGGTCTTGAGGTAGGCAAGAAATGGCCCTGATGGCAGACTTGCCTATTTTTCCATATCTTGCTGTAGGAGACAATTGACACATACCAGGATACAAGTCCTTCCATACATTATGTAGCAATAAACCCAATTAATCCTGGCTCTCCGTGCACCTGCATGACATGTTTATCTTTTTGGGTGTACAATTAAGATAACCGTACATCCAAACGTATGAAGCACTCCTCTGTAACAATGCAAGTGATTTGCTTAGAGTTTAGCTAGCTTTCAAATTAACTTGTAATGCAACAATTTTCCTTTTAAGTATCCATATTTTCAACATTCAGAACAGTATACCCACAATGGTATCAAATGTATATTCTACACACCATCATGTGCTAATTATATATTAAAGTGATACAAGATGTCTTAAGAGAAATCTCCAAAAAAACCTTAAATGAGAAATTAAATTGTTTAGAACGCTGCCATCTCACTTCTACAGCAGAGTCTAAGCTAAGCAACATTTTATTTCTGCATGTGGAAAAAAATATCAACAAATTAACTGTGAAAACTAGAAAAGATCAGTCAAGCAAATTAAAATAGCATAAAAACCATTGCAGGTACATCTGTGTACTTTTCCAGTTATGCATGGCAATATGTGCATGATCTCAAGAGCATCCAATTCGAAAACCAGATAGCTGCTAATTGCCCTGCAAAGAGCTGAGCTCCAGCAGTTTGCAAGTTTGCATAAATAGAGAGAGATAAATGTTTGAATATCTTTTTGCATAAATAGAGAGAGATAAATGTTTGAATATCTTTTTATGGTGTTTTTCCCCCCAAGTCTGTCAATGACAAGTAGTGGAAGCAGGTGGAGGCTAGGTCACATAACTAAGCCCCTCAAGCCTTGAGGCTATTCATGAGGCCTGCCTCATTACGAGAAATTGATCGTGTTTTTAGGAAATAAATATTATTTGTAAATGTAAATAAAAATATTTCTTTCTAGATCGCTTTTTTTAAATCTCAAAGCTAGGTGGGTCCTGATAAGAGTGTTATTTTAAAAAGTGGGTCCCAATGCTAAAACGTTTGGGAACCATTGGTGTAGCACAAGAAATTCAGTACCTTCAAATACATTTTACACTCATCTGCCTTCTGCATGTATTTTAAACTTTTCATGGTTTACCAAATATTTAAAAAAACAGGATAGCAGTGCACACAACTTCAGATGCAGCAAGTATTTGGTTTCCTACTAAATATCCCTCTAACAAAAATACTCCCCATGTGCTTCAGTGCTTTGCCCAAAACCTCCTGCCAAATGGGCCGCTCTCTTTAAAGAGCCATAGGAATTGCACTAATTTGGAAGGAATGTCAGGAAACCAACAGGAAAAGCCAACAGTACTTTTTTACCACTCTGGATACCACTATATGTTTGCTGCCAGTGTACATTCTTGAGACAAATCAGTTAAGGAGAACCAGCTCTGTGTACCTGAGCAAAAGGCCTTTCCAAATTTACTGCCACTCTCCACTTCTATGCCCTTTCAAAAATAATTTTGGGGTGTGTGTTAAGACATGAAGACCAAGACATAAAAAACAGACACACCCCAAATACTAGTTCAATCTGCTCTCCTTTTCACTTTCCTACTCTAAGCTACTCAACCTGAAGACACATTGGTGCCCAAGCCATAAAAATCAAAGTAGATCACACCACTTCACAATGAGTACAATGCACCTACAAGCTCTAACAAATCTTATTGAAACAAACAAGAGCTGCAGAAGGTACCATGCTGTTAGTGGTGGTGGACGTCATCGCCAGTCACTTCCGGTGGTACGCAGCAGGAGTGTGGTGCCAGAGGTGGTACTTGGCCAGGAAGGGGTTGAGAACTCCTGACCTACACCATAAGAAGAGGTCCTTTTGCTCCACCCATCACAGACTGGGACCTATACTGCTCAAGACCCAATATTATCATATGTTTGTCAGTTGATACTAAATGGCTGTCCTGACAGGGCTGCAGAACTGCAGCCAGAGTTTATCAGATGAAATGAACTCAGCATTGAAGACGCAGTAGGACTATGAGGCATGCAAGTCAATACCTCCTCAAGGTCAAGCTTTACTCCTTGAGCAATTTCATGAGACACGCTTTGATGTAACCAGAATGAACGCAGCTGCTCAAACTTGCATGCAGTGGCCCAAAATGGATGCTACTGGGGAGGACCGTGAAATCCTGCTCCATAAGTCAACAACTCAGAGCTGTGCCTGCTGATGCCCCTTTGTGTCCCCGGGAATGGCCAGAGCAATCATGGGCATGCCTTTACATTGACTATGCTAGCCCATTCATGGGTACAACGTTGTTAGTGGTGGTGGATACACACCCTAAGTGGTTGGAGGTTTTCCCAGTCAAGGTAACTACTTCGTCTACCACCAGTGAACAACTGCATGTGCTGTTTAATGCACATGGCCTTCCCCACATTGTTTTGGATAAAGTTTCTGTATTCAGCAGCGGAGAGTTTAAAAGAACTCCTATCTGCTGAGGGGATCCAGACAGATCAATTGTGCACCATACCATCCTTCAACAAATGAGTTGGTGCTGCTGTTTTTATGCTCCTTTTTTAATTGTGCTATGATCTTTTTAATCGATTTTTAGATATTATTTTTATTAATTTTCATTAATTGTTTTTTTACTGTTTTAAAATGTGATTATTTTTTGTATTGTATTTTTTGTATTGTATTTTCTTTTTTGTTGTAAGCCGCCTTGGGTCCCTTCGGGGAGAAAGGCGGGATAAAAATACTGTAAATAATAAATAAAATAAAGGGCCATACAGACTGTAAAGACTGCACTTCAGAAGGTGAACAATACAACCTTGCAAAACTGAATTTCTTGATTTTCAGCCATTTATAGGAAAATACCACATACTATTACTGGTAAGTCGTATTCACACCAGGAATGGCGCTGGGCTCCCTGCAAGCCCCTACAAGAGGACCCGGCCCCCTGCTGGCAGCCTATCCTGGCTGAGCAAAGGGGCCCATGTTTGCAATGGGGGGAAGTGTCGCAAGCTGGCTCTGCCTGTATATACATGTGAGCGAAGCGGTATACTGGTAAGTCCCTAGCAGAAATGATTTTGGAAGATCTGTTCACAGTCAATGGGACTTGCTCAACCTAGAGGTACATAGCTGGGTCCTTCAAAGGCATAAGTCCATGAAACAGGTATCCTCTATGCATGGCACTTAAGTCTGGATACTCTATGGGTACTTTTCAGGAAAGGCCTAGTGATTACCGAAGGGGTTGCTGCTATCATAAACTGGACCACTTTTATATGGTCCAGGTAGATGGAATGATCATGAGACTCCATGTGGACCACTTGCTGTCATGGACTTGCACTTGCAAGTCAGGAGGTTTCAGGACTTCTCGTAACACTACCCACACTGACTGAGCTCCCAAAGGCCAAGGCACTGAAGGAGCAGGATGGTGCATCAGGGCTAGCTTCCCCCAGAGAGTCCAACCTTCATGGATTTTGTTTCTGACCCTGGGTCCCATGACAATTACTACTTCCCAAGTCTGATTCTGGAACTTGTTGCACCTGTGGACAGATCAGGACAGCCTTACCATCCTAATCTCGCAGGTCTAAAAGACTCCAGAAGCATCTTGTGAAACTAAACATGCCAGAAGTAGCAGCCAGTGAAACCAAGGCAGAATAATCCACTGCTTTACTGACTGCTGAGATTGGGCAGTCTACCTCAGCTCTCTAGTTAGTCTCCAGATGGCTCTTTTCTAATGTCTTTGACTCCACTGATAAACTTTGGGGGAGGGATGCATTAATGTAAGGGTTATTAATCTCCTACTCTGCAGGACATGGGGTAAGCTGTTGGGGGCAGGGTTTGTTGAGGGCAGAGTTTGTTCATTTTTAACGCATGTGCCTGCTAGAAGGCTATGCTTGGTTTGTTTTCTGCATTTTACATGTAAGATAGGCTCAGTTTACATTAACGTCAAAGCCTGCACCTGGGTTTTGAAAAGCAATATGGAACTAATGCAGTCACAGGATCCAACATTACATTGAGAGCTGAACTATCTTTAGAAAAGCATGAAAACCTTAATTGGAAACATCCTCAATTTTCTAAAAGCATAGAAAAAAAAATCAGCATACTATCTTCCAAAAGCCTTGGCTCTGGTGGACTTCCCAACAGCTGGAAGCAATACCTGTATTGACCAAGTTACCATAAGCATACCAGCAAAAAGGAACAACTGTGGACTGTTAGTGCTGGAATTTTACAGACTTCACCTTTTGGATCTGGCAAACTTCTTGCACTTCGGAGTTGGGTATTCTAGCATCCAAATGGTGAAACTGAAATCAATGTCACTTAGAACAATTCAAGAGCCATTCTATAATTTATCTTCCGATACTTGTCTTGCAAGTAAACACAGAGGATGATACCAGATGTTTAGCAGCAGACACAAGATACCCAATTCTGCATTTGCCTCCAGGGTGCAAAGTGAGGATGAGGGAAATATTTGCAAGGAGAATCAGCAGATTGGAATGCTTAAACCTTCCCTTGCTGCTCATTTTCTGCAGTGGGTGAAGCAGAGAAATTCTATGATGG
The DNA here is from genome assembly GCA_026170595.1 of Plestiodon gilberti rubricaudatus. Classification (NCBI taxonomy): domain Eukaryota; kingdom Metazoa; phylum Chordata; class Lepidosauria; order Squamata; family Scincidae; genus Plestiodon; species Plestiodon gilberti. Next base: position 89,052,372 of record JANXHW010000003.1, read on the forward strand.
GGTAGCTAAAACACTGCAGGTAGGGAAAACCGTAAACTCTCCAACCCATCACTTCTTTTGCAAATACCATATCACTCACCCTTCTTTGCATGTCAGCAACAAATATGGAACTAGTAGGTATCCTGTTCTTGTGGCCAAATCCAATTCTGGCCTGATACAAGTGTTTTAAAAAGTCTTAAGTGTTCCAATACATCTGAAGAGGAAGAGTGCAGAAATACACATGTGCCTTTGCCATTTCAATTGCAAAAAAAGTTATTTTGTTGTTTTATCCCACTTGTAAATTCAGCACAAGGAATTAGAAACTGCATATGACTCTGGTATTTTCTTCAAACATCTCCTCAGAAGTTACCTTTATGGAAGCAAACAGATGGCAAGGGCTTTAAGTACAAATTTTCAATGTAATATTCTCTGCTAATAACTTAAATTGCAAAGAACTGCCAAGATTTAAATCAGATTCAAGTCATGACCATTACTGCTCCTATAATGTGCAAAAGGTCTGTGAATTAGAGGAAGGCACAGAAATTCCACGGTTACTGAGAAAGTACAAAAAGTACCATTCAGGTACAAAATCTTTTAGCTCATAATCGTGTCACTTGGATTATGCCTTTGGCATAGGAAAAGGCAAGATATAATTTTTTTAAACAAAGGGGAAAGAAAAGTCAAAGAGAATGGCAAGAAATCACCAGGGAACATTTCTTAAAAACTCAAGGATCTGAACTCCACTGGCTTCTTTTTCAAGATGTCTAATGGGCAGCGCAATCCTACTTAAAGATCGGGCGGCCAGCGAGGCCATCCGCTCGATCCAGTGCTCCGCCACGGGCTGCCTGCAGCAGGCAGCCTTTGGCAGAAAGTTTATTCGAGGAAGGGGATGCTCATCCCATTCCCCGAGTGTAACGGCGGCTGGGGCTGGTAGGCCTCCTTGGATTTCCGCCAGTTCTTTTGCTGGCGGAAGTCGGAGGCGGCCGTGTAACGGCCCAGTCACCCGCTGGAGACCGGGATATGGTGGACGCCATGCCCACACCCCGGGCACCTGGGCCTACGGCCGCCCTCCCGGCTCCACCGTTCCTCCCCCCCATCCACCTAGCACCCAAGCCGTCCACTGGATCTTACCTTACTTTTGTCCGCCGGCGGCCCAAGTCTTAGGCCAGCGGAGCAGGGCAGGCTGGCCTTGCGCCGGCCCGCCCTGCTCTAAAGTAGTCCGCAAACATGCTTTACGGCACATTTGCAACTACTCCAGGCGGCGGATTGTTAGGTCCACCGCCCGGAAGTTAAGCTGGATTGCGTCCTAAGATAGGTAGAACTTCTCACTAGATTGCATGGAAATAAAAACTTTTTTAAAGGTAGTAAAAACAGGAGGTGAAAATTCAATAATGATACCAACACAGCTCCCTATAACTGTTCCGCGATCACGGCAAAACAAAGAACATGAATGTTCATAAATGACATGCTCAAGTGTCAAAAAAGAAAGTGCTGAAATTCTGAATGCCATTTGATCTTCATCTGTTAAAGTCAAACAATCCTTAAGCATTCTAGATTGCTTTTATTCTCTAGGTGCAATAGTCTAAAAGACTCACTCTCCTAACACAGACACACATCTGTGTACAGGCTGTACAAAATGGTATTTTAAACTCCATCTAATAATTACACTCCAGCTCCAACCATATTTTAAGACTGATACTGTTCTAGGAGTCTTACATTTGGAGCAGTTCCAAAATTACATGTACGTACACAAGTTGCCTACAAAACCAGACACAGCATTAAGAACCTTACATGGAGAAAAAACACTGAATTTTATTTTAAATTTTTGCACCCTGCCTTATAAATGCCAAAATGAGCTCTGTATGAGAGACATAGGCTGCAGAGGGTAGGAGGAAGATGTTTAACCCACCAACAGAATCTCTCTCTCTCTCTCTCTCTCTCTCTCTCTCTCTCTCTCTCTCTCACACACACACACACACACACACAGTCACTCACACACACCTAAAATATTAAAAAAAAGGATAAAGGATCTTTACTGACCACTAGTGGCAAGCAATTCAACTTTAGACTGAATTGAAAGTCAGACTGCAGACTGAACAACTACTGGCAATACTGTTTGTTTGGGTTTGGTTACTACCCCCTACAATTCTGGATAGCAGTTTCCTGTAAGCTTCATACCCAGACGTATTGCAAGGAAAGAAGGAAATGCAAGACATTTTACATTTATTGAGTGCTAGCATACAAGTGTTATTTACGTTCTATTGCTGCTTATATTTTGAAAAGTGAAACAAATGAGATTGATTCCAGATTATGTTATGCCACTATTCTCAACTAGTTTCTCTTGCTCAACTACTAACAATGCACAGCCTGTCTTTAAAATGCTTCAGCCCTCCATATCCTTCAACATTCTCAATCAATGAGAACAAATCAGAATATCTAGAGGGCTTTGTTAATGGTTTTTTTTTAAATTCACTTGTCACACTCTGAGACAAAATCTTTATCAGTTGGAAGATTGTTCAGAATATGGAAGAACTGAGGCTGCCAAAATCACTTTTTGCAAAGAGAATGATAGGCTTCTCTTTTCTGCCACCCTCCTGAAATAGACATCTACTACTTCTTGCTGGAGGCAATAAGAAATCCAGAAGATGACTGTTCGTACACACTCAAGCTCCATATTAACATATTTGACCTATTGTCTTGTGTGGTTAGGTCTTTTTTCAGAGCATCCTAAAGGCCACCACGCAATCGCTGTACTTCAGTAAAGAGACAGCTTATTAGAGTTGGGATGGTTGCCAACTGACAGCCTATTATAGACCAGTACTGACTATAATAGTAGACAGTTATACTGTCTATAATCCATGAAGTGAAGAATGCCTGTGTGTTAAGTGGCAGGGTACCTTATTTTATTGCATCATGGGGTCATCCAACAGCAGCGGCAGGATGCAGAAGTCACAGTCACATACATACACCCCTTTTTAAGGAGGAGGCGCTCTCTGCTCTTTCACCTCTTTAGGTAAGCCACATAGCCCACTTCTTTTACTGGCAGTGTGCTGTAACTGCAGGCATCTCTAACAAGACTATAGTGGGTTGTTTCCAATGTCACAACACCACTAATCCTTCAAACCATGTTTTACGAAGTCATTGCAAACCACGGTTTCAAAATTGGAGGCAATTTCTGGGTTGTTACCAGGAAAGGGGGGGGGGAGGGAGGAGAATCTGTGAGAGGGGAGAAACCTCAGCATACTGACAATCCTCCAAACCAGTGGTTCTCAAACTCTTCCGTCTCCAAAGCCCTTTATACCCCTAAAAGGAGTCTCAGGGAGCCCCGCTGGCACATGCGATGATAATGACAATGAATATTTATATACCGCTTTTCAACTGGAGTAGTTCAGAAAGCGGTTTACACAGTAAAATAAATCAATAAATGGTTCCCTGTCCCCAAAGGACTCGTAATCTAAAAAATACAGAGGAGACACCAGCAACAGCCACTGGAAAAGACACCATGCTGGGGTGAAGAGGGATAGTTGCTCTCCCCCTGCTAAATATAAGAGGACCCCAGTTTGAAAGGTGCTTCTTTGCCCAGTTAGCAAGGGTACCAGTGAATACCAGCTGGGAGAGGAGGGGAATGAGGAGAGAGCCATGAACAGTGGAGGTGGGAGGGACAGATGAGCAAACCAGACAGGGGGGGCAGATACTGGCCACTGACGGTGTGCTCATGGAGCCTCTGAAGGGGTCCCCAGGAGAACCCTTTGAGAAGCATTGCTCCAAACCATGCTTTGGAGGATTGAGAATGTGATGTTTCAATTGAACTAGTATTCAGAAGAAAGCATGAGGAATGCATGCATGCATACAAAATATCCAGGAACCAAATTTTTACTGATAAAATAGTATAACTATCCTTTCGAAGTAAACAAATCAATTAAATTTGGTCATTTGGCCAAGATTTACTCCACCAATAAAATTCCAACCCTGTGAGCTACAAATATGAACCCCCCTGAAGTAGTTCAATTGAAGCTGCAGAAGTCTCCAATATTTGAAGAAGATCCTCTGGAGGGGCAAAACAGAAAGGGAGATGAAGCTCTTAGAAACAGCATTAGTATTAGCAAACATGGTAATGAGGTCTGCAATGAATTCTAGGATGGGAACATTTTGTAAGTGCCAATTGAAACCTTCCACATTTTTAGATATCATGCAAGCAAGGTTTTATTCAAAAAATAATACTGATTTTATAAGTTAACACATTCCATTTGTTGCCATTCAAAGAAACAATATGGAACACTGTATGAAAAACCATTTCCACAAAAAAGGATTCCTAACATTCCATTTCTAGTACAATATTATAACTTCAAGAGGTTCTACATAACATGATGATGAACTAAAATTGTCTGTGCAATGAGTTGCCAAACTGAGAGCTCATTCTGCGTATAATTAAACACAGACTGTGCTAATCCAAGAAATTTTGGAGGAAAAAATCCAAAGCCAAGATCCTCAAACAGAAGCCATTACTCTCTACAGCAAAAGGTCTAGCATTTGAGTCGGAGATTCAGACACAAGCTAGAGAAAGCTTCTGCAAGGTCAACAGGAACCCAGATATTCTGCCCAGAGTCTCCTGCTACCATGACTGTCTCCTGACGAGACAATTGCTGTTGGCAGCTTGCTACCCTTTAAACATAGCAGTACTCCAGGAACAAAAGCACAACAGCAGCTTGCAAACTACCAACCACCAGATATGGCTGCATGAGCAAGTACTATGGCAGCAAAGAAGTGAACAAGATTAGAGGTCTGATTTGTTTGCTCGAGTACCCAGCGATGCAGGCAGAGCTAAGCAAGTCCCACAGGGACATGCGTAAAGTGCAGACTGCGATGACAGAACAGAGTTCAGATCCTTGAGAAACATGGTGCTTAAGTTTTGAAAACCATGCTGAATTATGTGGAGTTGGGTATTCTTCCGTCAGAAGATGTAGTAGTAATCCCAACTCCTGGGCACATAATGAGCAGAGCCACTGTGATGAGCATTCACATGAAGTGCATCTGGCCCCCACTCCCCTGAAGTTTTGGAGGGTCCTCAAGATATGTGCGTTTAAATGTGACTTTCCAGGTTATATTTTAAGTTGTCTTCTGTATTTCTGTTTTCCGTTATAAGTTGCTGTAATTCTTTTTACTGTTGACAAGTTTAACATGTTTTTATGCTGCAAACCACTTTGAATTTCCCAAGAAAGGCAGAGTAAAACTCCGTTAAAATATGTAAGGCTTTCCCCTCCTCCCATAATCCTGACGAAAACCATACCCCCCTCCCCCGCAAGTTTCTATTAGTCCTGGAAATGAGTTTTCTATTGGCACCGATGGTGGCTTCCCTTCCAGGGCCAAGAAGAGCTGGGGCGAGTGAGGAATAAACTTCCAACAGGACTATTGAAGAGGATAAAGGAGCAACATTCCCCCCCCCCATATGTAATGTTCCCAACTGCTCTTCCCCATGGCTATTTAACTGAAAACAAAACAAAAACATCTCAGACCAAACTATGTGATAACACAACATGTAGTTTGTCATTAAATGAATTTGAAACTCTAACAAGAACAAATTTGCTGAAACTGCCTCAGTGAGTCAAGCAATCCTGGGCAGAGATAAAATTTATAATTCTCAGTAAGACATTTCTGTTGGCATGCAAGTCTCTGGTTTTCATTATTTTAATGCACAAAGCTCTAGCTACAATAAAAATAAATAAATGGACTTATCTGCACGGATTCTTTCAACACCACATTAGGACAACATCATGCTTTTAGGCAAACCATATCACCACTATCCAAAGAACTGGATAAATCAACTTCTGGATTTTAAGAAATGCCATATAAAGCACACTACAACATCTTTAAAAAGCAAACTGCATGTACTATTTGTAAGGTATATATTGAGCATATCTCTATTCAACCCAAGATGCTTACATTTAAATATACTACACGTTCAGGTTGGGTTGGACACCTAACCCAAAAAACACCTGCCAATATTCCAAAGGTAGGGACAGTGTTGCTTAACGATTGGGGCCACTTAACAACAGGGTTCGGGGACCGCATCCTTGCTGTTAAGTGAGGGACATCTGTACATGAAAAGCATATTCCAAAATAAAGAGAACACACCTTTACAGTTTTCCAAAGACTTTAAAACTTTGCACTGAATTATTTTTTCTAGACAACCATGCAACTGAAAAGCATGTGACCACAAATATGGTAATTAAAAGTAGAGACACTGATTATTTAATGAACTAAGACCACCTGAAAGAAAGGAGGTGTGGGGCTAAAAAAAGGGGGATCCAGACAAAGGACAAATTCTGTTGGTTGGACCTTTCCATAAATGCGGAACAAACTGCTTTAAGAGAACTGGTTTCTCATTGCTTAGTGTAAACAAATTATTAAAGAAACATTAAATCTGCCACAATTTACAGTACTTATTTTCTCAACTTCTTGCACTCTTAAGATTTTTATGAAGTACCCAGATTTCTGAACTACCGTTAAGACTAGACAATCATCTGAAAAGAATGCTCACACAAATTAAAAACATGTTAAAATGACAGGAACTGAACTACAGTTTTTTGCTACTACAAGGGCCATAATTACTGAACTCTTATTTCAGATTTTGCTAAAGATCTGTTAACAGGGAGCAGTATTACTGGCACAACTGGTCATCACCCTTAATCAGTTGCACACTGTTTGCTACAAGACAATTCCCAATTTCTCAACAATGACACAAGGAAAAGGGATGACTAAGTGACATTTTCAAACTATGTTAGTGAGCCTCCCTAAATCAAGAGGAAGAAAAGCTGGTGTAGTAAAAAAAACTGAACACTAAGTAGACACTTAAAAGTCAGGTAGCCATCAGCACACATCCCAGGAACACCACATTATATATTGGTATATTGGCTAAAATTCCAGAAACAAACCTTCTAAATATGGCAATGTAGCAAATGGCTGGAGATCGCACAGGAAGAAGGACTCTCTAAAAATTCTCATCAATGAAGACATTTTACAGTTATATTTTATGTGGTTTTCCCAAAAACATGCCCAAAGTAAAGAATAAAAATGTTTAACAGTAAAACCAAAAATGTAAACAAATAAAACCACAATAAATATTAGCAAAATCCAATCTGCTAAGGACTTGGTGAACTAAAGATCTTAAATCACAGAAGGCAAGGTTGTCACTTAGCAGGTGTCCCTAGGGCGACTGTTTCACAGCAGACATAGGGAAAATTCTACTGTGTGTCCCAATAATCAGGGGTAGCCAAACTTGTTTAATCCAAGAGCCACAGACAATAAATTTCAGATGTTTGAGAGACGCAATATTTAAGAAGCATCTAAATTCTTAAATATACTGTATTGAACATCATGAACATTAATCTTATGTTTTAATCCAGTGGACTCTCAGTTTATACCGGTACCTAGTAAACAATTATGAAGCTTGAAAATTTCTTATTTACCTTTTCTATTAATTGTGACACAAAAAGCTCAGCCAATGTACATGTATTTCCCAAAGCCACACATTATACGTCAAAGCGCCGCATGTGGCTCAGGAGCCGTAGTTTGGCCACCCCTGCAATAGATCTTACTTAATGATGGATAGAGTAGCATCTTGAGACAAACATGAGGAAAGTTGATACCAAGAAAGCTAAGGGTATGAACCAAAGATGCACTTGATCAATGTCATGTAAGACTTTGCAGGTAGTCACCAGTACTGTATTCCAAATTGGCCACAGAAGCTAACAGGCACTCCGTGGCAGGGGGCACTCATTTTCACACTTGCCTACGCATGAAGCAAGGCTATCAACATGAAGCAAGAGTACTGTACAAAATGTGCTCTATCCACAACAGCTGTTGTCTCTAGAGAGCACTGGTCAGGGTTTTGCACAGGGATATGGAAAAGGGCCTGAAGCAGCCTAGACTGGGCGATTACAGACCTCTGATCCAAATGTGCTCTTGGGGACAAGTTTAAACTCAACTCAACTCCAGCAACTGCTGACCCCAGTCTGATATCTCTTCCATGTGTGTCTCTACCACCACTGTCTGAACTGAGAGTGGTGCATAAGCACCATAAGCAGATAGCTGCAAACTCGACATAAAGTCTGTAAATAAGCATCTAGAATAACAATTCCTAAAGGCAGGATAGATTTCCCAAGTGGGACAACACATTTCACATTTCAAGTCAAGAGTTCCCAGAATGTTACTTTTGTGTGTGTTATTTTTAAGTAAGGGATGGATGTGTCACACAAGCAAAGTCAGGCTTCCCTTGCTAACTTCTTTGGGTCAAAATGTTAAGAGCTGAAGTTTTAAAGTAGTAGTGCCCAAATATTTGTGGTTATAGAACAGCACTTACAAATTCCAGAAGAACAAAACTTTCAATAGCCATTGATAACAGGAAAATGAAAGCATCTCAAAAATACAAATATTCTCTACGGCAGTGGTTCTCAAAGCTCTCCCTGCGAGGTGGGGAGAACTTTGAGTATTGCAGGGACAGGGGCAGCGGTGGCAGTGATCCCAAGGATTGCCACCGCCAGGAACAAACATATAACACACTTACCAGGGGTCCTGGAGCGCTCCGGAGGATGTGAGCAGGCCTGCGGACCCCTCCGTGGGCCTCCCCAAGCTTTAGATTGCTGCTCTGCAGTGATTACAACCACTTTCTGGAAGTGGATGTAATCACCACGAGTGGCGATCTAAAGTTCAGGGAGGCCTGCAGAGGGGTCCGCGGCCTCCTCGCACCATCTGGAGCGCTCCAGGACCCCTGGTGTTTTAATTGTTTTTGTACATTTTTTACCAGCTGCGATCCCTGGATCACCGCCACCATGCTGTCCCCACCCCTTAAGCAGGGGACAGCATCCAGTTCATTTAACCCTAATCTATGCTCTATTCCCAAAGTGTGCGTCACGACTCCCAAGTGTTAGACTTTTAATTACCATATATTCTTGCTTGCAAGAGAAATTTAGGCAAAAACAAAGACCCGGAAAAGCTGCCACTCAAAGGCAGCTTCACATCAGGTCACTCAAAGTTCACTTCAAAAGACTTCAGGTTTGCAGTCAGCTCTTCCACATTTTGTTTTTAACAGAGATGAGCAGAGCCTGTGCTTATCTTAGTCAAAGAACAGAATGTTAGGCCATTAACACCTCATTAAGCACTTTGCAGGGAGCCTCAAGCTGCAGGGAATTTCAAACTGAAGCAGTGACAGTTATTTCTCTGCCTTTAAAATATCCTTTTTTGTGTCTTTGCTTTCTTAAAAACATTCAACAGCAAGAAAACATTTAACCAATTTGCAAACCTGCAATGTCTCAGGATTTGGGAAGAAATGGGATGCTGTCTCCAGCACTTTGCAAGACCTGCCATTGAAAATGGTGAAAGCTGAGCAGGTCCTGCTTTAAAGTCTTTGATTTCTCACTCTGATTAAGAGAGGAGGAAGAGGCATAAGTAAGTTGCTTGCTGTTTACTGCGCTGTAGAGATGTCTCCCTTGTTTAAGCCAGAGGAAGAGGCGGCAGCTGCTATGTTTGTTTGATTAATTATTAGGTTCTCTCTCCTTCCTCCTTTGCTGCTTTTTGACCCACCTCTAGTAAGTAAGGAACCTTTATTGGCATAAAAACAAAACAAGCAAACAAACATAACACTTAACACATAATATTTATATTACAAATATCTACAAGCACAACAAAATTACAGCTTAAACATTATAGGGAATACTATCAGCTTTACGTGCTATAATGATTGTATCAACAAAGGCTGCCAATCTTTCCATTACACCATCCATCTCTGTCGATAAAAGGTAACGTACTACCTCCTGATCTGACCAGCCCTGGAGCTTGACTAATATAGGGCCTAAATGTTGCTTACGAGGGGCCTCGTGGAGTGGGCAATACAAAAACATATTGCAACAAAGGTGCAACAGATATAAGCTGAAATCTGTAAAATGTCCAAGGTGCATTTGATAGAGATAACACGCCTAACTAAAATGGTGTCAAATGTTTGCTCATTTTGGTTGTCAGGTTGTGGTGCTTTCAGAGAACAGAAGTATTTCTTAAAAAACACTAAGTTGGGCATGTACTCGCCTTAAAAAAAATCGTGTTCAATGCCATTATATCCTCAGTCTGCTACTGTTTCAGTGCCTTTTATAATTAGTGGGTCTATTTCTTCCTTAGCAATAGTCACTTGGGCAAGTGTAAGCAAGTGGGAATCATCGCATAGCAAATGGGATGATGTCATGTTGCAATATACCAAATCAGATTTGGCTGATATGAGTAAGGGCATAGGAAGGCAATTCAGAATGAGGATAATACTTCATGGCACAGAGCACACAAGCCTTTTTGTAGCAAACTTAAAAGAAAATCATTGCAAGATAGGCAGTTTTCAACACATCAAACACCTTCGCAAAAAGCATACCCCCTTCAGGCGAGCCGTAACTGTAAAAATTAAAAACACAAGTTCAATAAGTGTTTCACTTCCATCACTATTTAAGCTTTAGTTATAAGAGCTTTGCTCAGGCTCTCCCTGGGTGACAGCTGAGAGTTTTACAGATGCTGTATCCACAGCATCCTAACTACCAACAAAATAGGATTGATGAGTGGAGGAATCCTTGCTCAATTTGCACCACAGCCCCACTCTCTCTCCACTGCAAATCTTAAGATGAGCTATGCATCAGGAAAGCAAACCATGTGACAAGTTCTCCCACATTCCTGTCCTAATAGCTAGAGTGCTCTTAGACATTATGGCAGGGGAGGGGAAGAACTTGTGATGCAGATGCATTTCAGGTGGCATTCCAAAGGTGGGAATAATGAGTACCCCACACCTCTAAAGCCTGAGCTACACTACAGGCAGAGGCTCTGCCGCCGCCTCTGCCGCCGCCTCCGCGCTTGGAGCGGGGGAGTGTCTTCCCGCCTGTTGTCCCTCCTGTTGTCCCGCCTTCTTAAGAAGGTGATTGGAGGTAGTACTGATTGGCATGCAGCCACTCTCCTACGATTGGTAGGCTGCAGTAGCTCCGTGAACCGCCCCCTAGCTCTGCGTGCCCGCCCCCTGAAAATTAGGATTCCAGCTTTAGGTACGCGCCGGCCGTGCGGAGGTCACAGCAGCTCCGCCTGCTTCAAAAATCAGGTCAGAAGCTCCATGACGCGTGTAATGTAGCTCCGGCTTCAGACTCCCAGTAGCTTGAAGGCAGGGACACGATGAAGCAGGGGCAATAAAAACTCAATGCAATGACAAGACATCATGGGGTAAGTGCTCCTAAACGTTAGAAATGAGATGGGGTAGAACTACTGTATTTTCAAATCTACAACATGTAGCTCAGCTCTGAAGCAAGAGCAACTCTGGCTTCGAAGATTGAAGATACTTGTTCATGTATGTCTCAGGCACATCTGTGCAACCATACGGGTTAGCTACTTTTAGGTGAAAGCTTTCAATGAAAGCTTTGCATTACATTGAGTGTGACAAAAGCTTAGGAAAATGAAGCTGAAGACAACACCTAGTCTACTCTTGGCAGAAAAGACAGAGATGCCAGCAGAGTCCAAGAAATAACTTAGCTACCTCACTTAGTGCATATGGGGGACTGTAGCCAATTCCTCTGGCATAGTTAAGGAGACTGGACATATGCATAATAATGCATCGTGACAGGAAGGGCTTTAGTTGCAACTGTCACAAATGTCAGTGGTCTACGTAGAAGAGCAAGAGGGAAAATTTTACTCCTAGGCTACTAGCGTTCATAATATTAAGAACCAAACTAAACTTAAGGTAGATTAGAATACAAGTCGATTTTAATTTTAATAGCAATCCCATGAAACCCACCCAGGGCTTCTCAAACTGTGGGTCGCGGCCCAATGCCAAGGGGGGTTGCCAGTTGGGACTACATGCCTGCCCACGCCTCCGTTTGGTTCCAAATTGGAGCCAATCAGAAGCAACCAGATGCTACTTCCAGGTTGCGACTCACCTCGTCCTGCTGCTCCCATGTTGTGCCAGGCCCAGGACGGCCTCCAGAGGCCTCGGAAGACCTCTGGAAGTGACAAGGGTCAAGTGACAAGGGAAGTGACAAGGGACCTCTGGAAGTGACAAGGGAAGGGTCAAGGGGAGCAACAGGACAAGGTGGGTCATGACGTGAGAGTGGCATGACAAGGTGGGTCACGGCAGCAGTGACTGTGAGAACCACCGCTATATATAGTATTTCACAAACCCAGCTAATTAACTGCACTAATGCACTCAAAAATCTGGTGCAGAAATGTTTATTCTAACCAAGGGCTGATAGGCACAGTGCCCCCCAAAAAACATATACACCCTGCTTTTAATCCCTGATCCTCTTTGTATTCACCTTATTTTTCCCCATAACAAAGATATAAATGTGATCAATGTCAAGAGAGGACCAAGACTAGAGAGTGCCTTAAGTAGTCAACCTATAGCGTCCCAAACAGCTGTCTTCCTCTTTCACAGCTTTGTACATTATTATTATTAATTATTATTATTAAACCACCTTTCCCCTCCCAACAGGAGTAGTTCACAAAGTGGTTTACATAGTAAAATAAATCAATATGTGGTTCGCCTGACCATTACCCTCCTGACCTTGCTTAACTGCAAACATCTATATTTCTCTCCTCCTCCCTTCTTACAAAAAGGTTTAAGACCCTGAGAAAAATCATAAATAGTATGTACATGTGCATATATTATTCTGGATGCCCAATTTGAATTTCCTTGGCGCAGAATACAAAGTCCCCATTACCCATTAAATATACACAATTATGAAGGTATTTCAATTTTCTAGCTTATGTTGAAAAATTACACACTGGTATGTTTATTCACCAAACAGACAGGCTTTCAGTCAGGCTGTCCACAATAAGCAGTTCACAGGACATATTTTCCAGTGATAGGTAAAGATTATAATGTAACCAACAAGAATGTGCAAGCCAGCAATACTTAACCAAAACATTCTTGCCAAACCAAGATAGCCTGTTATACTACTAAGGAAACACTGAAGTTGGAGAAAGTGGTATTTTTACAATAGTTAACAATGGAATGCAAGAACGTTTTGAAGACTACAACTCCCACAAATCCATTTCATAGATTTATTTTTCTATAGGAAAGCCTAATCAGCAAATTTGGCATATGAAAGCTTAAAATGTAACTGAAACCTTCCCTACTATATGCACATGAAACACCAAATGTAAATGCTATTAAAGATGTCCTGGTTACCACAGAATCCAGACTGCTAACCTGAAACTTCAGTGCTTTGGTTTGCTAAGTAAAGAACTGCAGAGGCATGTAAAAAACTAGACAGACTTGGATCCTTTTATGGTTTTATTATTACCAGAAAAGTATTTACACAGAAAATCATGAACTTCCTGATTTGCACACCTATCCATTTCAGAAGAGCTAGAATTTAATTCTTGTTCTGAACACTAACTTCATTTCAACTGCTGAAAATTGTTTTACATTTATGACAACCACTTCAGCACAGAGAAGTCTTTTATGATGACTCTCTCTCTCTCTCTCTCTCTCTCTCTCTCTCTCTCTCTCTCTCTCTCTCTAGAATACACTCTCACATTAAGGACAGTATCATATTGATATAATTTACTTGTAAAACTCAGTCCCAACTTTACTTTCTCCTTAAGAGTGCAGAAACTTGCAACAGGAAATGGAAACATAGTAACACAAAATATTGCTAGAGTGATGGACTAAAGCAGGGGTTCTTAATTCCTTCTCAGCCGAGTACCACCTCTGGGACCACTCTCCTGCTGCGTACCACCGGAAGTGACTGGTGATGACATCATCGCCAGTTACTCATGGGTTTTCAGAGGCCAGAAAATGCAGGTAGGAGGCTCTGGGCAGGTGGGAGGGCCCTTCTCAATGTTCCCAAGAGGCTCTCAAAAGCAAGAGCCTCTCGGGAGTGAAAGTGTGCCACCAAAAGCACTGCGTCAGAGTGAGGGTCCAGCAGTCCGAGTACTCAGTAGTCAGCCAAAGTACCACTGGTGGTACTAGTACCACTGGTTGAGAACCCCTGGACTAGAGAACACTACCTGGAGTTTTCTACATGTCATGGGTTAGAATCCCCTTGTCAATGGAATATTAATTTGGCCATCAACACAGTATTGAACAATGCCTACAGAGCAATGATCCTCAAGCCATACTACTCATTCCCTAAATTGAACAACTGTAGGTGCAATTGTGTGTGTAAAGGGAAGAAAGAGGTTTCTGATGCAATGGTATCTCCATCCCTAATTCCTAGCTGTGGCAAAATCCAGGCTATAGCTGACAACAGCTTTGAATGATCTTGTAATTTAAAATGCATCACTCTGCTTCTTGAAAACAAGTAAGGTAATCAACAAAGGTGACTTCAGTGAAACATGACCCTGAAGAGGGCTGAAACTGACCAACTGACCAACAATTTGTAAGAGTATGCTGCAAAAAACAGTGCTTGTAAACTGTCTGTAAGTGTTGCAACAAGTTTTTCAAGAAATTCATGAAGATGCATAATTAAGGAACTCCTAAGAATTCCAAGGTCTAAACACATAAACACAGGGTCACACTGCTTCACTACCATTGAAGCAATACATAGCATGCCGAGCAAACAGGTTCTTTGAGCCTTACTAAATGAAGAGCTACAAACTTGTCAGATTTTAAACTGATGACTAGTGGGAAAGCATACATAACAAGCGCTGCCAAAGCCAAAGCCAATAAGAAATGGATTTAGAAGCATTTAGGTGTCCCATTAGTCTTTTTAGATGCTTACAATCAGTAAACCCTCATCAGTGACACAAAACCTGTTCTGACAACAGCTACTCAAGACACAAGAATAGTTATTGACAAGAACAAAGTTTTAGCACGTTACCTTTAGTCAGTCACCCACACACATATACCACATATGGAGAAGTGGGCAGAAGATATGCTGAACCTTGCGGATAAAGAGAACATTGCTTACAACAGGCAACCATGTTCACAACAGGTAATCATGGTACCCGAATATTTGGTCCATGTTTTCAGAATTGTTTGAAAGTTAGTAGTGCTCGCTTAGCAGTCCTTAAACCCATTCCCTTCCTTTCTTCCCACACACTTTGATGAGTGTATTTGTGACTGGGATTTTTGGAAGAGTTTGGTTGCACTGAATAAGGGTCATTTTAGAAGTGCAGGGAGAGTGGGAATAAGGGGGCATGCTGCGATTGCTTGCTTAAGGGGCATTTTTAAAACTGTTTTGAAAATTGAATGAAACTTAAAGTTTCATGCTAAAGAATGCTACCTTTAGCCATCATCTCTTTTCTGCCTTAAGGCTGTGACAAACTGCCCACAGCATGTTGCGACGTGAAGCAGCGTCGGGCGGGCAGCATCTTCCATTTTTTCCTCTCGCATGGACATAGCGGAGCCCTGCGAGAGGAAATGGAAAAATTAAACTTCGGCCAACCAGAGGCCAACTTCGGTGCAGTGGGGCAGGACATGTAGGATATCAAACAGCAAATCAGAATCAAGTCTGAAAAGACTAGATTCTGACTGGCTGAAAGGTGATTCTGATTGGCTGAAAGGCCAATGACAGAGAAAGCCATCCAAGACCCCCCTCCCAGAGGTTGGTATAGACAGGAAGTGGTGCAGCGCAAAGCAAAGGCCGACTTTGCCTCACTTTGCATCACACCATGCCGCCTACAGCATGCCACAGCCTTTAAACATACTGAAAAGATAGAAAAGAACAATTTGTTTTTCAGTAACCTGTATAGTGCCAGTGTTCATGTTTGAGTTGAGGCCTTCAATATCGTGCATGACCCAGTTTAAAAATAATCTTGTTCTGTGTCTTCATTGTACACAGGCAACCTTCACAGCTAACCTTTCCAACAGCATTAAACTTGACTTCTGTACTGTTCTTTGTGCTGCCATTACTGTTGTTCTTCACAAGCAATCTAAAAAGTTAATGATGGCTAGCCCCAAGTACTGAAAGAACCTGCATACCCAAAGGGCAAACCTTTTCTGTCTAGGATGAGAGAAGTCTTACACCAGGCTTGTAAACAGGTATTCATCACCTGTGGAAAGCATTTGTAAATACGACTGGTACTCTTCTTCTTTGGGACCATCACTTTGCCACAGAGGGCAAACAGGTAGATATGGGCAGGTGAGCTAGTAAATATCTTTGTGCACTAGTACCCTTTGGAAATTTATTCTGTGTTGTGTACACTCAAACTATTCTATTCCTTGCAAGCATGCCAGGACCAAATGTGGTACGTTACTGCTGTATCACCCCATAGAAATTTAGCACAGAACTACTGCTAGTCAAGTATAAATCCTACAGCAGTTGGGAAAAGCCCAACTGTAATCCATCAACACAATGGCATCCACAGTTTGCTGTTCTTCACAGCAGACTGCGTTAAAGTATAGGACACAGGCTGTGTGTGATTCAAGATGCACTGTCCACAGATTCTTGTCATAGTCCTTTGAGTGAAGGATTTTTGAGTAAAGGATGATTCCAATCTTCAGTAAAGTAACCTTGATAACAGGTGGCAAGTTAGGCAGTTCAAATTCTTCCAGTTTTAAGATTCAGAATTTCTACATTTACACAACACGTTTTATACAACAGCACACAACACTTACCCTAGGTTTTTCTCATTTAATTACTTTATTCAAGACTAGGGCTGGTATTAATGTCAGTAAGTCCCCTGCAGCTTGGAATCCATCATGTTCACAAAGTGAAGCAGATGATATGCGATAAAGTACATTCCACTATGCAATTACTCAAGTCAACTGTGGCTTTCCAGCTTAAAACATAGTTGTAATGAAGTCCAGTGCGTTACTCACCCTGTCATAGGGTATCAGTTAAATTGGACAGTTTGCCATTTTTTCTCCTCTTGGAAAAACACAGTGGTACATCATGTTCCAATATCCCATATCTGTCGAGTGATTAGAACGTCACTTGGTTGATTGAAATATCCGATAGCTTATTATGAGCACAGCCTATTCACCAAGATAGATAGCTGGGGTTAGCTCTCGCATTCAACAATTGTGATTTCAAATACAGAGAGCCCAATCCTAAGCATATTCAGAAGGAAACAAGTCCCACTGTGTTCAAGGGGGACTTACACCCAAGTGTTCATAGGATTGCAGTCTTAATACCGTTTCCAGTTGTCTGACACATATTAATGCCAATACCTTGGGGTGGGGAATCAAACCCTAGTTCTTCTGTTCACTTAACAGAAGTATGCTTTAAGCATGATTAAAATGAGTTTGTTAATACTCAGAGGACTCGGGTATCCTCAGACTCAGGGAAGAAGGCAGAGAGATGTGTGGAGGTGAAGACATGTGAAGGAACCAAGTTATTCACAGCACAATCCTATCCAATTTACACCACCGGCATAACCAGCAGAGGAGGGGAGATTTAAATTGAATCCTTTGAATTCCCCTTTGGAGGGGATTTGAATCCCCTTTCCGTTATGGGGCCTCCTGTTCTCGCTGCACCGGTGGTGTATGTTGGATAGGATTGCACTCTCAGTGACCCATGCAAAACCTCTGTATGAATGTTACCAAAATGGCTCCCATGCTGCTCCAGTAACGTATGGATCGGGCACCTGTCCCTCACTCAACGCAATCTAAATTCACATCCATGACTGAGAAGTATTCCTGGCTGAAGAACCTGAAGGCACGAATATGTGAACAAATAAGAGAAGTAGACTAGTGGAAGGCTGCAGGGAGAGAAGACAACATCTCCTCTGCCTATTCCATCTCTGGGCCAATTCATGACTTTTCTGCATACCTGATGTGGGTATGCAATCAGATTAAGACATGAGATAGAAACTGGAGGAAGTCAACAGATTCAAGTACCGATATGCAGAACTGATACAGCCAGAATATGAACAAACCAACATGTGAGATATTCATTGTACTCCTATTCAAAGTACATGAAAACAAGTCATTGGCAATGTTGGCAAGTTGTTCTTTTACTATATCTCTCGAGTAGGGTTTCCCAAAGTAGGCCTCGGCCTCATGTGCAGTGGGTCCTTGAGTTGGGCCATCCCACCCACCCCTGTGACTGGTTGGCTCCAAACTGGAGCCCTCTGGATGCAACTGGAGGCCGCTCTTTGGCTATGCTAGCGTTCATGGGCCTCCAGAAATAACTTCTGGTTTACTTCTGGTTTTACGTCCAGAGGCCCACCGCGGGAGTACAAGATGGGTCACGGTGCCCTCCGCTGGAGCACAGGTGGGTCATGGCGGGGAGAACTTTGAGAACCACTGCTCTAGAGACTAGAAGGCACATGGCGACTACTTAAACAAGGTACATATGCAGTGGATACAGACAGCCATCCACCAAATAGTAATGGTATGCATGGTACACATGGTATGCATGTAACCACTTAATAAGATGAGTATTTAAGCCTATACAGGTGAACAAGCTGTCCTGCTGTGCACTCTTACACCCAAAGGTAGTTTAGCTGTCTGTATCACCCTACCAAGTTGTACTTTACAGATGTGCGACAGAACTATCCATATTGGCTGTCCTCCTGCAAAGTGGCAAGAATTCTACCGTGTGTCAAGGAAAATAGCAAGGTCTCAATATCACCCTATATTGTGAATTCAGTTTCCATCTCTATCTCTAAACACAAACCAGCTGAACACACAGATTTTTCTCTTTTCAATGATTATACTTTTAGGGTTTAATAGCACTGCATCTTCAAATTTAAAGTTATATTATAGCAGTTACAGTAAGTACTGTGAACTCTCTGCTCAGTTGCGTACCAAAAGCCCTCTATCAGCAAAACAAAATATTAACTGCTTAAAGATTAACCTACCCCCAGGAGACTGAATCTAATTTGAAACAAATTCCAGACATTACAACCAGTCATACTGACCACTTTTCTGCTATTACCCACAATTCACTAACCGATCAAAAGTGATGTTGTGACCATGGAACAAAACATTCAGAATGTCTATCCCACCCCACCCCACCCCCACCCCACACAAGTTATCAATGAAAAGTAAACACTGTGTTTCCTAATAGTTGCTTTAAAGCAGCCAAATTGGGGGGGAGGGGAGTTGCTAATCAACATTTTTGAGACTTACCTGCCATAGTTACTGATGAGATCTACAAAATATTTCTAAAATAGGAGGAGTGTTTGAGTTCAGTCCAGGTGTTTTGCAATTGTGAGGACATGAAGATAAGCATACAAGACGCATTGTTTATTTCTCTTTCAGTGTTCAAACTATGCAAAAATTTAGCTCTGTACATGTGGCAAAGCCTAGTCCCTTGCAGCTTAATAGTGAGAAGCATATGGTGGTGGTGTGAAGACAAGGATTTATGAGCTATTTTCTGTATTTCCCCCCCCCCCCCAATAAGGTAGATGTGTGATGTGGCACTTTTGCTGGCAACAGATCAAACATAAGAATCCTCACACTGGATCACAAGAATCATCACACTGGATCACAACACAAGCCCACCAAGTTCATCACCTTGTTTTCAAGAGGGGCACACCAAATGCCTCTGGGAAGCCCAGGAGCAAACTCACGAAGGCATCAGCTCCCTCCTGTTCACCACCAGCATTTGGCATTCAGAGATATACTGCCTCCAAGTATAATGATTTTTAACCATCATGGCTAATAGCTATTGATAAGACTTGCACTCCATGAATCACACACCAGTCAGATCATCCAAGTTTTGCCCTCTCCAATACAATGAAGCTACTTGCTTTTGTTCAAAGGACAGATTTGTAAATCAAATCCATCCTTCATCAATAAAACATGAAGTCCATTAGACGTTCAATTGGTTACACAACTCTGATCATCCAATTATTTCTAATCTACACATCCGTCTTTATAACCACTCCTTGTAAATATTTTATAAGAACTGTTTACTCAACTTCCAGCAACAGTAATATAATTCAAAACAGAACAAAATGTTAGGCATTTCATCACGATCACAGGCATCATTCAAGCCACATTTGTAGCATACCCTCAAACATTTCTCAACACATAAGGGTTTAAAAACAAAACACACAGAACAAAAACTGAAGCCATTCTTTCTCAATCAACTTTCCACATCCTTAGTAATACTAAACGATTTTACATTGTACTAGTGAGTTTTCATCCATACCAAAGGCTACATATTTATAGAAGTGGTTCTCAAACTATCTTCTGCAAAGCTCCTGGTACCACAGAAGCTTATCAGAGGTTCCCACAATTAGAAGATTAGTAAGGATCGACAAACTGCCTCAAAGACAACTTGCAGGCTACTTCCTGTCTCCTCCTACAACCCTAAATTGCAGAAGATGAAGATTCCAGGGTACAAATAGCCAGACACAGATGCAAGTTTTTTTTTCAGAGACTCAAAAATTGTAGGACTTATTGATGTGAAACTATTCTCTGTCCCTTTGTAATCCCTGGTCAAACACTGTTTTTAGCACTTCAAAAAAAAATCTGCAAAACCTGTTTTGGCCAGACACTAGTGTGGCAAAAGAAATCAGTGTGTGTGTCACAAGCAACTATGGCCCTATTATTCTATCCTACCCAAAAACTTTGCACAGGGTGACTGCTAGGCAAAGGAGGCCTCAACAGCTCCAGAACACTTGTATTGTATTATTTCCTAAAATCCTCTGCAATGTTCATGGCAACGTTCATGGTTAGTATGAAGAGAGTTTTTGATAAAGTCTGAACTCCCCTACCTTCAAATATAAGAAGTTTAAAGTGTATTGTATATTTGATTACATCACTTCAGACAACTTTAAAAGTTTGACTTTTGCTAAAGTGTAAATGCCTCCTGTACTACCCAGTGTTTTTCAAACTGTGGGTCGGGACCCACTTGGTGGGTCACGACCTGATTTCTGGTGGGTCCCAAGTGATGGAAAGATCAGATAAGTAATTGCCACAAGCCCTGAGGCTATTCAAAAATCAGATAGCTGCTAATTGCCCTTCAAAAAGCTGAGCTCCTGTAGTTTGCAAGCTTGTGTAAATATAGGGAGATAAATGTTTGAGCGTCTCATAAAGCTAGGTGGGTCCCAATAGAGGGTCATTTTAAAAAGTGGGTCCTGGTGCTCAAAAGTTTGAGAACCACTGCATTATACTATAGCAACAGCTACTTCAATTTTGCAGTCTAAAATGCTAGAAGGGTTGATAGATTTCTCTCTTCAGAAGAGGTCACCAACAGATCTTTGACTTAAATGTTACAAAATGACTCTGACAATGTCTCATACTGTGAGAGTATTCACTTGAGTGCAGATTTCATTAGTCAAGCTAATAAGCAGAGCCAAAGTGCTGCTGCCTGCAGCAGAAGCCTACAGCCCTGAGATGCTGTGAAGCAGAAAGTCATGCTTGTGTTAATTAATGCAATTTTCTTTTTTAACCAAACAGAGGCTAATCGGGAGACTCATTTTACACAAAGTTTATGATGCTAACTTCTGGACAAATCTAGCTTGGTGAAAGACACTGCCAAGCTCCTAAAAGGGCAGGGGCTGCAAACACCAACATCTGCAGAAAGGAGAGCTGATCCACATCTGGGATTGGATGTATTTGGGAAACAAGCCGGGAGACCAAAAAAGGGAGGGAGGGAGGAGGAGGAGGGAGAGACAGAGACGGAAAGCACTAACTGAGACTCAGAGCCAACACAGTTAAGTGTGTGCTCTGCAAACTATTTCTAGCATTGTTTTATAGCTGGCACTACGGGGCAGAAAGAGAGGAAAATCACCACACTGTGACTTGAGCCACCCCAGAGGCACTCCAGCAGCACCAATCAACAACAGCCACCATTTCCCAGAACATATGGAATACCCTAGTTTGGAAAGGAAAGTCTAGGTTGGAAATTCTATCACCAAGTGGGAATGGAGAAAGTGGACTGGAAGTCGTGCTAGAGATCTCCAGTCACTACCGATGGAGAGAGACCTTTGTCACTCAGTTCTAGTCCATATGCCAAGAAACACATGTAGAGTCTTTTGTTGCTTTCCACCCCAACCCTCTCTCCTTTGGCTACCGATCCTATCAAGAATCGTTCAGTTCAAGAAGGATGGGACACCTCTTTTAAGACTATATAACCCCAAACCTCACCACGCAAGCGTTTGCTAGCTCTCTTCCTTGAAGTCCTCAGAGTCGGGCGGGGGGGGGGGAGAGAAGTTGTCATGCTAGCAAACTCTTTTGCACATGCTTGTGGATGCTGTCATTGCCACAAGTTCTCCCCAAACGACGGAGGAGGGGCCCACGTGCACCCAGTACTCCCTGCCCCCACCATGGCATTGCTATGCCAGCCAGTTTATCGTGGTCTTTCCAGTCAGGCCAGCGTCTAATCCCAGTCCGTCCTTGCAGAAAACCAATGGCCCAGGAGGGAGCTCTCTCACTCACTCCAGAGTTGGCAGCACAGAATACCTGTGCCATCCTGCCACGTGGTGAGGGCGATTTTACCACACATCAGATGCAAATCTGTGGCCAGACCACCATCTAAACGGGATTCCAGACTCCAGAGTCGTGCAGAAGAGCAAGAAAAAAAGAAAGGGGACACGTTGCAACGAAGAAGTTCTCCGGCTATCCCGGGGCCGTCAAACTCTTCTCGGGGAGAAGGGGCTGGCGGGCTCGAGTGGACTGCTGCCCCCTCCCCGTCCCTCGCGCTCACCTTGCAGCATGGCCTCCAGTTTCTTCCTGTCCACGCGAAACCGCTCCTCACCCCACTCGGGACTGACCGAGTGGGCGCGGGCGGGGCCGGCCGAGGAGGAGCCGCCGTCGTCGTCGGGCAAGGGCGAGTCGGCGCTGCGCTCGCTGTTGGAGCCTGGGTCCGAGAGCGGGTAGCCCTGAGGAGCCGCCATCCCGCCTCCGGCTGCTGCTCCACCGCCGAGCTGCCCGGAGCCCCACTCCCCGGCGGCGGACGCAGAGGCGACCACCGCCCCGTTGCCCTCGGCTTCCTCCCCACAGCAGCAATAGCAGCAGCCGCCGCCGTCGTCGCCTCTTCCTCCTCCACGGGAAGCTATTTGGCCCCACAGCCGCCCGCCGCCCGCTTCATCCCAGCCCGCCAGAGCCTCGGTGGCTCTTCCGGCGCCTGCCTCTGCCTCCAGCGCGGGCTCCCCGCCGAGCGTGCGGCTGTTGCTGCAGCCGCCGTCGCCTGTCTCGCAAAGCGCTTGTCCCGGGCCGGCTGCAGCTCTGCTGCGCCCCCATCCCGCCCGCAGTCCGCACAGCATCCCCGCCTCCTCCATTGGGCAGCGAGGCGCGCGCGCTGCTAGAGAGGGGAGGGAGAACTGCCTCGTCAAAAGGGGCGGGTTAAAGCGGACAGCTAAACTGTGAACGGGGGCGGGGGGGGCGACACAACGGCTCACAAATACAGGGCAGCGTCCTCTCGCCCCGCTATCACTGCATGACGTGCGTGTCAGAAACTCGAAAAGCCCCACCCAATTTAATCCCCGCCCACCAGCGAAGATGCACGTTTAGCACGGTCTGCGGGCCCAATCCTGCAATGACCCATGAAGACAGCCGGTTCAGTTTACAAAATGTGGTCCCGGAACTGGGGGGGCGGAAGTGAGAAGAAGGCTCCAGGCGTTTAGGGAGGAGATAAGTAATTGACAGGGATGACCGAAGTTACTTTGGTGGCTGGCTGGGGCAGAAAATTGAAAAGGTGCCCAAGGTTATGGTAGTGAAAATAGAATAACTTGAATAACTGACTGTTTCCTGCCTTGTACTGGTACCCCACAAGATGCCATCCTTAAGTCGACTGCTTTGCCCTGCTGAATATTAGGACCAGTCCTCCTGAGAAACGTTTCCCTTGGATGACAACTTCTCTGCCACTATGTAGATCTCCTCTGGAATGCGTAACTTACGCATTTACGGTAAATGCAGTGTTGGGTGGGTTCCTAAGAGGCACACATAGTTCAGGTGGAGCAAGAGAGACTCCCAAGATGAAGCTTGCCTAATGTTCTGGATATACAGTATACCTTGTCAGGTGGGTGCCAGAGGTTTCTTGCAAACACAGGCATTCCACCGACTCTGGAGTCAGGGGTTCCAAAGCAAAGAAAGTCAATTTGGAAAGTGTTTCTTGAGGGCACAATGCTTGAGAATGACGGGTATTAATAACTCATTCTCCATTCAGGACCTGTGGAAAACACTTTTGTGTGTCTTCTTTGGTGTTTACATGAAAATCCATGTCATTTAACTACAGCATTCTCTTTTTTTTTTCCCAAGCAACAGCCGCTTCAGGAGAGAGCAGATTGAAAGTGGAGAGGCAGTTGGAGATACTTAACTCTTTCCCCACCACTGCACTCTGCTCCCAGCCTCAGTCCCCACTCCACAAGGATTTTGGTTTCCAAATACAGTACAGGGAGCGAGGAGGGGATAGAGTGGAGAAGTAGTGGTAAGAGAGAGAAAAGTGTTATCCCTCCTGCTTCTCTATCCCAAATTGTGTTGTCCTGTAGTAGTGGCTTTTTGGGGGTGGGAAGAGAGTTGTGGTTCAGTGTCGTGACATGTTAGTATTTAATGTGTAGTTGGGCCCTAATACTTGCACCCAAGTAAGCATGTATGACATCAGAACTCTGCTTCACCCTCACTGAATAAAGCTCCATCTTAAAACCCATTTGGTCCCACGATATGACTTTCCCAGAAGTCCAAAATGTCAGTTTGATTCACATTTCTAAGGGACCCCCATGTAGAGAAAATCACCTGCAGAAAATTCACCAGGTGTACCTTGCACCTGGTGCACAGGCGGTGCTTTAGGGACTCAACGGGACTTAAAGTGAACTCAACTCGTCCATTTACTCCTATGTAAAGCATGGACCTGACAACACAACATTTCAAACAAACATAGTTGTGTTTTACACACAGCTCCAGGGCTTTAGGGGTGTTTAGGGGGATGTCTCACCTAAGTGTACCTCAAGTTACAAGTCCCTCCCTTCAAGGTTTTTTTTATGGCCCTTTAAATTCTGGAAATACGCAGCTTTATTTGTGAGTTCAGCACGAAAATGCTCGAAGATCACAATGTTGTGCTTTACACACAGCTCCAGGGCTTTAGGGGTCTTTAGGGGGATGTCTCACCTAAGTGTACCCCAAGTTACAAGTCGCTCCCTTCAACGGTTTTTTTTATGGCCCTTTAAATTCTGGAAATACGCAGCTTTATTTGTGAGTTCAGTATGAAAATGCTCGAAGATCACAATGTTGTGCTTTACACACAGCTCCAGGGCTTTAGGGGTCTTTAGGGGTATGTCTCACCTAAGTGTACCCCAAGTTTCAAGTCCCTACCTTCAAGGGGTTTTTTATGGCACTTTAAATTCGTGAAATACACAGCTTTAGTCCTGAGTTCTATATGGAAAAGGCCAATGAGTTGTTTCAGCAATGGCACCCATAAAGTCCCGTTGAGTCCTTTGAGGTACGCCTAATGTTGCGCTTGTGTACAGCTGTGTACAGCTGCTCCCCTGCACCTGAGGTGCTCCAAACAAGGTGGATTCAAAAGCCAGGGCCCTGGCCATGAAAACAAAGCCAGAGTTTCATTTTTAATTTCAGTGAGGGGGGGCGGCCCCAATTCTGGGGCATCATTTTCCCTAAAAACAGTGATCTTTGCTCCTCTGGGGGGGTCAGTGGGGTGACCCTAGAACTCTGAAAATTGTTTTATAACATAGTTTCATCTGTCTACTTTCCACAAAAAAAAATTCAGAGAATTTGGGGAAGCCATTTTTTAAAAAAACTACTTAGTTTCAGGCGTACCACAGAGGACTCAACGGGACTATTTAAACAAGAAAGAACAGAGCATGGCACACCCAGGGCCTAATTTGGGCCTGTTTACAGTGACAGACTCAGGGCACAATCCTATCCTATGCTCCACTCAGCAATTCAGCTATGTTGGTGCTGGAGATGCTGAATCCTGAGCAGAGTGGGTGGGGTTGAAGGGCTCCTCAAGGTAAGGGAATTTTTGTTCCTTTATCTCAGGTAAAGCTCCAGTCCCCGCAATGGGTCTCCTTGGATCTGCACCTGCAATTTTGGTGGTGCAAATCAAGGAGGCCTGTGTAGGGCGAAAAGGGCCTGGGAGGGGGATAGGATATGGCATGTGCTATTGCACAAATAATCTCTTGTCTCTCACAACATGTGTGGCAAGATATTTTCTTGTCCTCAGAATTCTTATTGCAGGAATTCTGCCCCAGGAGGACTCCACTTACAAACACCCAATTGGAATGAGGGAGAGTCAGCATGGCTTCTGCAAGGGGAAGTCTTGCCTCACAAACCTGTTAGAATTTTTTGAAAAGGTCAACAGGCATGTGGATGCGAGCGAACCCATGGATATTATATATCTGGATTTTCAGAAGGCGTTTGACACGGTCCCTCATGAAAGGCTCCTGAGAAAACTCCACAGTCAGGGAATAAGAGGGCAGGTCCTCTTGTGGATTAGGAACTGGTTGAAGACCAGGAAACAGCGAGTGGGAGTCAATGGGCAATTTTCACAATGGCGAGAGGTGAAAAGCGGTGTGCCCCAAGGATCGGTCTTGGGACCGGTGCTTTTCAACTTATTCATAAACGACCTGGAGTCGGGGATAGGCAGTGAGGTGGCCAAGTTTGCAGATGACACTAAACTTTTCCGGGTGGTGAAGACCAGCAGGGATTGTGAAGAGCTCCAGAAGGACCTCTCCAAGCTGGGAGAATGGGCAGCAAAATGGCAGATGCGCTTCAATGTAAGTAAGTGCAAAGTGATGCACATTGGGGCAAGAAACCAAAATTTCACATATAAGCTAATGGGTTCTGAGTTGTCTGTGACGGATCAAGAGAGAGATCTTGGGGTGCTGGTGGACAGGTCGATGAAAGTGTCGACCCAGTGTGCGGCGGCTGTGAAGAAGGCCAATTCCATGCTCGGGATCATTAAAAAGGGGATTGAGAATAAAATGGCCAATATCATTATGCCTTTGTACAAATCGATGGTAAGGCCACATCTGGAGTATTGTGTCCAGTTCTGGTCACCACACCTCAAAAAGGATATAGTTGAATTGGAAAAGGTGCAGAAAAGAGCGACCAGAATGATTCGTGGGCTGGAGCACCTCCCTTATGAGGAAAGGCTACAGCGTCTGGGGCTTTTCAGCCTAGAAAAAAGGCGCCTGAGGGGGGACATGATTGAGACATATAAAATTATGCATGGGATGGAGAGAGTGGATAGAGGGAAATTCTTCTCCCTCTCACACAACACCAGAACCAGGGGACATGCACTAAAATTGAGTGGAGGGAGAGTTAGAACAGACAAAAGAAAATATTTCTTTACCCAGCGTGTAATTCATCTGTGGAACTCCTTGCCACAGGATGTGGCGATGGCACCTGGCCTAGATGCCTTTAAAAGGGGTTTGGACAGATTCATGGAGGAAAAGACCATCACAGGCTACAAGCCATAAGCAACCTCCTGGTTTTAGAAGTGGGTTTTCTCTGTACCAGGTGCAAGGGAGTGTCAACGGGAAACAGGTTATCTTGTTGTCTTGTGCTCCCTGAGGCATCTGGTGGGGCCACTGTGTGATACAGGAAGCTGGACTAGATGGGCTTTTGGCCTGATCCAGCAGGGCTCTTCTTTTGTTCTTATGAATCTTTGTGTGCACTCTGGTGGCACCACCCTCGCAAACATTGAGTATGCATCCCAATCCAGAGAACAGGTGTGACTGATGCTGTTGTCCGGCCCCTGGCAGAGGCTGGGGGAGGGCAGGGAGGGAGCATAACAGGGCTGAGGAAGGTGGGGTGGGCGGATCAGGCCCGGGAGGGGGGAGGAATTGGTGATGTCACTGCACGCCATATCCTATCCACCCTCCCAGGCCCTTCCCCCTGACACGGGGCTTCTTGGTAGTCCGCCGGCCGGCTACGGAACTGGCGGTCAGAGATCAAGTAGCCTCATAGCGTGGTCTGGGGCTTTACCCGGGGTAAGCAGTCAAATGTCTGCTTCCCCCCGAGGGGACCGCCAGCCTGTCTCTTTCCAGCACTGGATACAGTGTGTAACCATTAGCAAAACACAGTCTCTGGGTCGAATGCATACTCAGTGTTTGTGGGGGAGAGAATGCCTTGTTGGGGGTGAGAGCATTACTGCTTTTCCCTCCCCTAATGGGAGGTGCAGTGGAATTTTGTGAAAAATGGCTGTTCTGCCTCATGTGGCAGTGCTGCACTCCTGAAAAACCAAAGGCTCCAGAGCAGTGTTTGGCCAGTAGAGGCAATGGACGTAGTACCTGGCATTTGCCAAGAGAGCAGACACGCATTGCTATTAGTTGTTGCTAAAGGAAGGGATGGTACATGCTCAGCGATACTATTCTATATATAATATTACAATGTATCTATTTCTTGAAGGCAGGGACATAATCACAGATGGGGGGGGCAGTGCTAAATGGGTGGTTTTTTACCCATTCATCCGGTGAGGAGAACAGAGGCTACAAGACCAGCCATTCTTGCAAAATAGGCTTTCTGCGTACACATTGCTTATCTTCCATTATCTGCCCCCAAAGCTGGATGCTCAGAGATGATTAGGGATTCTTTCTCAGATACTTCTTCCTTCCAGCTCTCCCCGCTATCTTTCCACTTATCTCCCTCATACCTGTTCATGGATTTCTGCAAGCCATTGCAAGACCTATAGAGTCTCCTGCTGAGGTCATGAAAATCTTGTGCCACTGCACTGTCTGTCCCAAAGGTGCTATGAGACTGAGGCCAGAAGGAGCCTAGTAATGGCACCACCACCTCAGTGCCATCACCATGCCATCTTGATGGCAGGGCAGGAGATCTGGTTCAGTTGGTAGAGCTGCAGCCTCATATGCCTGAAGATCCAAGGACGGCAGTTCGAGATGCCCGGAAGAATCCGTATGCAGTTGAAGAGCTGTTGACATGCCGCTGACAAGCTGCAGAAGCTTCTGTGAGAGAAAGCTGGCACTCTGTGAAAGAGTTGCCTGTCAGTCGAAGTGTGAGAGGCGAATGCCAGAGAGAGGCCAGACAGTGAAAGGAAATCACCTAGAATGAAGAGTTCTATGAAAGAGTAAAACATTTATTGTAAAAACCACTTGGTATAGAAATTGCCTGCCTATGTAAACTACCTTGAATTAAAGTCGGAAGAGAAATCCAATGACAAAGAAAGGTGGAATATAAATACTGGTATTATTATTATCATTATTATCATCATTATCATCATATTTCTCTTCCTTCCATATGTTTCTCACCATCTCTGTCAACATATAACATATAACGATGTATGTTGCATGCAAAAAAATAGTGTTTCTCCCTTGCATTTAAGTGAAGGGATAAAATGCCAAGTGCATGGCTTAGTTAAAATTGCACTTAAATAAAATAATAAGCCACATTCTTAATGGTTAGAACAACGTGACATATGCAGACAACTGGTATAATAGCTGGAAGTTGGC
This sequence comes from Plestiodon gilberti rubricaudatus, assembly GCA_026170595.1. Classification (NCBI taxonomy): domain Eukaryota; kingdom Metazoa; phylum Chordata; class Lepidosauria; order Squamata; family Scincidae; genus Plestiodon; species Plestiodon gilberti. Next base: position 89,081,628 of record JANXHW010000003.1, read on the forward strand.
AGTTACCAGTTTCAGTACTTAGAGAGAATATTGGTTGGTGTTGTCTTTGGCATGTATCACTTGATTTTAAAAAAATGGCTAGTAGTTTATATAAAAGCGAAGAATAACAAGAGCATTCTCATTCTGTTATGTTCCTTTATCCCCAGCTATAATAATTTCGGCTCTTCTGCAGTCACAGAACCCCAGACTAAATGAAGGACAAATTTCTTCCCAGTCCCAAATATGGAACATCAAACAGATAAAATGATACCTTATATTGGAACCACTGCTCTTGCTGTCTAAGTGTGGAAGGGGATGCTACCCAAGCTTCCTCCTGAAGGAGAAATGTTGTAAGCCCATAGCAATAATCAACCCTGCCCTGATTCCTTCTCCATTTGGTCAGCCACAAGGGGGGGATTTCTTTCTAAGAGCGCAATCCACACTATCGTGATCGGCCTGGAGGTCTACTCGGGGGAAGGGGACATTCGTCCCCTTCCCCCGGTGTAGCATGGAGAGGCCCCAATGGGCCTCCTCAGATTTCTGCCAGCTATTTAGCTGGCGCAAGTCCAAGGATGCCATGTAAAGGTTGTGTCGGCCCAAGAATGGGACAGGGATATGGCGGCTGCCATCTCCACCACCCCCCAGGCCGGCTCGGCCAACCTCCCCCACCGCCCGGATCACCCCCCACACCTACCGGGGGATCCCTTACCTTCTCCGGCGGACACAGGGATGATACGGCGGTGGAGTAAGGGATGCCGACCTCTAAGTCGGCGGTCCTTACTCTAGAGTCATCGCGAACGTGCTTTACGGCACGTTTGTGATGGCTTTGAATGGCGGTGCGCATGCACCGCCATTCTTTACTTAGTGCGGATTGCTTGACCGCTGGCAGAAGTACTACAGAAATTGAGGTCATGATCTTACTCAAACCAGAGCCTCTTGTTCATTTCTGGGAGAAGAGAAACTTTGGTACCTCTGCTTGTGCGGAGTTTCCTTTCTTATAAAAAGGAGGCAGAGCTGTGAGAACTTCATGCATCAGAGCCAGTATCTGCTCATGCAACCTTATCAATAGCCAAATCCTATCCTTGAGATATGCCAGTATATGCCCATGTACACTGAATGGCTCTGCCAGTGCAGAAATCTGTCCACTGGTAGATATGTCCCACATGCTAGCATGACGCTGAAGCAACTTCATGCCTACAGTATATGTTCCTCAGTTGCCATTGCCAGTGTAATTCCTCTGGCAGAGAGGCCAAAGCAGGGAGGAGATTAGGGCATAATGTGGGAAGGATGACAAGAAGTTGGTGTACGTCATATCCTAGCCCAGGAGTTCTCAACCTGTGGTACGCGTACCCCCCTCGCAGGGCCCCCATACAAAAAGAAAATTTTTGCCAAATCTATATATAAACCTCTTTCCAGCATTTACATCAAAGTTAGGGTGACATTAACTGAGTATATTCTCTCTGACTAAATAGTCCCTAATTTCTTACTGAAAAGAGAAACATGATTGACAGTGAACAGAAGATATTCTTGTGCAACAAAACCATCCCTTCTCTCCCTCCAGACTGTGTTCTCAAAAGGCTTTGAGTGGAATGCAAACTAAGTGTTTTCCTACTGGCAGGTTCAGTTTATATGCAGGGGTTTAGAATACCGTATTGGTCTGAGTATAAGACTCACTTTTTTCTCCTAATTTAAGTTTTTAAACTAGGGGTGTGTCTTATAATCAGGCTGTTGCAATTTAATGCCAGTGATTTAATTAAATTTTTTTAATAGCACCAAACTTTGAGGGTGCATCTTATAATCAGGTGCGTCTTATATTCGGGACAATATGGCACATTGTTTCTTCTATTTAAAGAAAGCAGCTCTTGTGGCAGATTGAGCTAGTTCTTTGCTTTCTTGAGGAAGCTAAGAAGGAATTGCCTTGGTTTATTTTTGGATGGGGAGACCTGAAGTGATATTTTCTTTAAAAATTAAAAAAGGAGTGGCAAAAATTGGAAAAAAGTTGGCTAACAGTGTAAGCTGAGTAATTTTAATGATTAAATTTTACATTTCAATAATTAATTTAATTAATAAAACCATAAAACACCCCTACTTATTGGACACGTTGGATTCACTTTTGAGTAAATATGCATGTTTAGCACTCTAATATACATTTTATATTTATCTGGAGTATTTTTTTATTCAATTTTTCATTTTATATACATTTGCTTTAAATTATTGCAACCTAGTCTAAGAATTTGAGATCAAGTGAGCTAGATCTTTAACAGCACAAGCATATGCATATCTACTCAGAAGTAAGTCCCATTGTGTTCAATGATGCTTACTCCCAGGAAAGTAAGTATAGGATTTCAGCCTAAATGAAATATAATACATTTCAAAGTAGGGATAAGTGGCAGGAGAAGAAAACACTCTAATGAAGAAATTTAAAGTTGATATATTTTGCGGCATAGTCTTAGTGGGGCGTGGCTATGGGGAGTGACATGATGAGCTCCTGCCCTTCGAAATTTACCACTACACCATTAGGCTTGGGTTTAAAACAGGGCCTCTCTGAAAGGAATTTTATTAGGGGGTACAAAGTTTCTTTTGGGCCCCTTCTCAAAGGGGGATGGGGCAAAACAGGGTGGGGGGAGGGCAGCAATAGCCAGAAAAGTCTTCAGAGCCCAGGTCTACCAGGCTTCCTAATGTGGCTCCCAGGTCTACCTGCCTGGGATATGGCTGCCGCTATCCCCTCCCCCCGGGCCAGCTCCGCCAATGGCCCCCTCCCTTGCCACCCAGACTGCCCCCACTAGGGGATTGCTTACCTCCTCTGGTGGCTGCAGAGATGATCCAGCGGTGGGGAGGGCGGCTCGCCTCCGTGCCGGCCGCCCTTACTCTAAAGTCATTACGAACATGCTTTACGGCACTTTCGTGACGGCTTAGAACGGTGGAGCGCTCGCTCCGCTGTTCTTTCTTTCGACGGGATCGCGCCCAAAATCTTATGCACATTTACCTGAGAATGAGTCTTATTAAGCTCAATGGGACTTGCTTCTGAGTTGCATAGGAGTGGGTCACAATACAATTAAAAATGAGGCATTTCTGTTCACAGCATATACATATGAATTAACATATCACATTGCTAATGCACATATCACTACCCAGCAGTTGGATACTATTTTCTCTGGCTTAGAATTTACTTAGACTCTACTTTATATCATATAATCTGGACTTCATTAAGTGTAAGGCATATAGGTCTCCCCCGGCCCCATCTTATGCAGATGGGCATGCCCAGGGCAAGAGGCAGTTAGGAATGTAAATCCTTGCAGCCAAATATGGGGCTGTCAATGAGCCCTTCTCAATTTTGCTTTTGCTTTGTAGGACGAATTTGAAGCACAGCCTTGCTGGTTCTTGAAATGTATAAGAAAACAACAACAAGGCTTTCTAATTTTACATTAATTTAGATTTTTACAATGCACTATCCTAAGGCTCAAATGCTGCATCCATGTTCATGCTTTAAAAGGATAAAAAAATTGATCCTTATTCTGAAGAAATCTAAAGGAATGCACCTTCACTGCCAAATCACTTCTGCACCTTTATCTTTCACCCGAGGTACCGTACTCCCACTGCCAAGCTCAGTATAATTTTTTCCTCTCATGCTGCCTTCTCATATTTTTATTTATTTATTTATATTTTTATTATAATTTTGCATTTAAAAATACAATCCCTAAATTCAGAGCCATCACATCAAACAAAAATAAAAAGCTCAATAATCAAATACACATTTCTACGTTCAACTGATCATATTGATTATCCAGCAACTTAAATTAAGAGAAACTTGCTACCATCACAACCGAAACTTTTTTTTAATGGCAGTCAAAAACATCATTATTGACTGTCCACAAGACTTTGGCAATCTAATAATCTGTTACAGTTTCTGCCCTGAATGAACAAATAAATCATTACACTGAAGAACCAGGGGAAGCTGTGTATATATATATACATACTGTTATAGTTTCTTTCAGCTGCTCCATAAATATATGTCCCTCTTCAGGAGTATGTATATCAATTTTAGTGTCTTTTAAAAAAAAAAATCCCATCAAATTAAATGGGAATCCCTACTTATCACTGATATGTAAAAACTGGAACTCGGTAGCAAGATGGTGGCAAATCAACTACGTAACTTCAACACTTATCTTTTCTCAATGTCTATGATGATAAATATGATCAGATTTGTGTCAGAGAATTATCAATCACTGTCTCCTCACACGGAGGCTTGTAGTTATCTCCAAACCCTTCCTAATCACCTACCACCACCACCTTCCTCTTTTCTAACATTACATGAGTGACTGTAGCAATTGTTTCCACACATTCAGGCTATCAAGTATTTATCACATAAATAATGTAACTGGCCTGGATAAATTGTGGCTCACATATCACACAGCTCACCAGAGAGTTCATAAACCTCTTGTTATTGCTTCTTGTCTAGGACTGCAAAAATAAAGGAGCTGTCATTTATTTATTAAGAATATTCAGTTGTGCACTTTGCAGGCCCTAGTTTGTGCCTTATGGACTTCCTTCACTGCGCAATCCTATGCAAACGTAGGCCAGCGGAGCGTTCCATAAGGCATTTTTCCAGCACCTCTAGTGTAAGCAGTGCCGGTGCGGAGGCCGGCACCACTCACACCGCTGACGGAGGGACTCCACGCCGCCAGACAGAGGTGAGTGCTGCGCCAAGCGGCGGGACAGCGTGTGGGGCGGGCTGGGGTGGGGAGGGAATGGGTCATTGGCCGACTCGGCCTGGGAGGGGGCAGAAATATCAGCACTGGGTTGCACTGATATCCAACAGTCCTTCCCAGGCCAGGCCGGCCTTACACGGCCTCCCTGGACATGTGCCAACTCTAGAGCTGGTGCGCATCCGAGGAGGCCCATTGGGACCTCTGGGGTTTACTTCAGGGGAAGGGGACAAACGTCCCCTTCCCCCGAGGTGAACCCCGGCCACGCCATCGCGGCCCACATCCTGAATAGGATGCAGCGGCCAGCCCTTTAGGTCGGCCGCCACATCTTAGGCAGGATTGGGCTGTCAGTTTCTGAAGGGTTGCCAACTTTTCAACCACTCCCTGCAGGCTTTTTCATATGTTGTTGTTTGCTTAATGTATACTTGGTGTTCTTAGAGCCAGGAATACAGGTCATATTTACTGGCTCCTGGCAGATGGTGCTGCTGAAACTGTTTTATATGTGGATGTGTGTAGAAGGAGAAGAAGCAGGATTTGTAGCCATATAAGGAGAAAAGAAAGAACTCTGTGTTTTTGAAATTGCCTGGCAAGAACCAGTCTTAGGGCCTGTTGCTTTGTGGGGGACTGATGATGCTCTAAAAGCTAGTGCTGCCTGACTGTTTTCTTGCTCCCCTGTGCTTGCATGTTTGCAAACAACCAGCTACTACAGTACAGAAACACTGTAAGTCCCTAGTCTGCTCCTCTACAAGGAAACTGAGGCTTCCCAAAGCTGTTCTGGAATGTTCTTCTGCTTGGGGAAGGGGGAAGTGCAAAACATTGTACTACCTTGATTCATATCATGTTTTGGTCTGTAGATATAATGATGTGATGAAAGGCAAAATAGTTTAAATGTTCCTCATTTCATTGAATTCCTGTGACATCATTTTTGTAAAAAAAAACCCTCAAGATTAAATAAGTAACTTCACTTGGTTGACCCTTGAAAAGGTCTTCTAATCATTAACTGAAACACCAAGAGGACATTCTACTGCTTCTATTGAAAGAAAAATAAGTGCAATTCCATTTAATTAGTTATTGCCTTTTTATCATAATTTAAATATAATTTATGGTTGGACTGGCCAGGGAGACCAGGGTTCAAATTCTCACTCAGCCATGGAGTTCATTGACAGCGCAATCCGACTTAACTTTTTTTGCCTGTGTAACCAGCGGCGCAGCGAGAACGGGAGGCCCCAGAATGGAAAAGGGATTCAAATCCCCTTTGAATTTCTCTTTTGGAGGGGATTTGAATCCCTTTTCCGTTCTGGGGCCTCCCGTTCACGCAGCACCGCTGGTTACACAGGCAAAAAAGTTACGTCGGATTGTGCTGTCAGTGACCTTAGGCCAGTCACTCCCTCTCAACCGAAACCTACATCACAGTGTTGTTGTGAGGATAAATAAAATAAATCCATGTACACAACCTTGAGCTTAATGGAAAGGCTGGGATACTACTACTACTACTACTACTACTACTACTACTACTACTACTACTACTACTAGCATTCATATCATGTACGTATAATGCTCCAGCCACACAGGAGGAACCCATGCTGCTTCCTTTCCTCCACATTTCTCCTCTTGCCCCGAGAGCACATAGTACAGCCAGCTTCCTGAGAAGCTAAGCAGTTCTGGGAGATTGCCTTAACCTGGGGGAAGGTTAATCCCTTCACCATGATGGAAGAAATGTGGGATATAAAATGTAGTAAAAAAAATGTTGCTTTCTAGATGCAGGAAGGAGTTATGCTGTAGTGGTTCCCAAACAGCAATTGTAACTTGAGCAGCGGACTTGGCCTGGTAGAATTCTTGACTACCATGCTTCTGATTTTGTCAGGGTGTTTGTGTTATATCCTGAATGTTCCCCCATATAAATACCCTCCTGTAAAACTGTAAAATTAGTAAAACTAGCATGAAGACCAGAGGAACCAATCTACACATGAGGCAGTTGAATTCTGGACTGTACCACTTTAGTCTGCAGGTGTGAATCATATTTTTGAAACCCCCACATAAAAACCTCCTGATATATTGTGACCTGGAACATCTCTCTTCCTTACATGCTAGTTACATGCTAATCATTACATGCTAATCATTAGCTCCCTCCACCAAAATAGATATATGCACCATGCACACACCCTCCACACAAGAAAATGTGGTTAGTTAGCAATGGGAGTGCCTTATTCTAGTATGACTTTCTTTTGGATCATCCTCCTACAGTGAAAAGGGCTTAAGATGTGCTATGTCAAAGGTATGAAACATCTTAACAATGTAAATGTCCTTTGAACAGCAACAGCCTTTGATCAGTTTTCAATAAAATCTTTTGGTGGTCTTTAAAAACTTGAAGATGCAGTAAAATAAGTATCCATTTGGAGCTCCCTGTTTCTCATTGTTTCTAACCCTTCACATTTGTAATTCGGCAGCATTTCAACAAGTGACATTCCTTTTCATAGAAGCAAACCGTTATGCTAATGTGATTCCTGAGCTATGAGAAATTTTTTCCCTTGGTTTACAGGTAGGTTAATATTGGAAATTCCAGTGGAGGTTGCAAGATATCACTGTTTGTTCTGATAAGGAGCAAAACTGTTTGCCTTTATTATCTTGTGTCCAGGAGGAATACATCATCATGACTTTATTCCATCTCCTGGTTTCTTGTCTGTCATTGATATTTCATATTTAGGAAGCAATCAGCATGTTGCACATCTGTATATGAAAAGCATTGGCGTTGCTGGAAGGGGTGCGGAACAGTAAGTGTTGTTGCAAGATGCTGCTACACAGGGGTAAGCAGCAGCCCCGCCACCTCGCCAGTCGGAGTCATTCCCAGCAGTGACAGCAATGCATGGGCACTCACGGAGCCAAACGGAGCCTCCTATGCTTTAGCCATCGCTGCCTGGAATGGCTCTGAGCAGTTAGGGGACGGGGCCGCTCACCCCTGTGTAGCAGTGTCTTGCACTACTTACTGCTCTGTACCCCCTTCAGCAACGCTGCTGCTGAATATTACTGTAATATTACAGGTTTCCTTGAGCATAGGGAAAGTGGTATAGAAATCTCTTTTTTTAAAACAAATATTATTTTCAGTGTTATTTTTTAAATTAAACCTGGAAAAAAGAAAATATTCTTTTTTGAAAAAAGACAAAACTGGTAATCTTCTTGCTTCAAATTAGAAATCCACAGGGATGTGGATCAAGTCTCTGACTCCAAGTCTCGAGTCAAGTCCCAGATCTTTGCCCCAAAGTCCCTTTGGTTGCGAGTTGCGAGTCCCTATCTTTTAAACGGGGGAAATGGGTTTAAACCTGAATAAAATTGGACTTGTCATAAAAGGCTCCAAGTTTCAAGTCGAGTCTTTCACAGTCGCCAAGTCAAGTCCGAGTTAAGTCATTGACACAACTTGAGTCTGACTCAAGTCCGAGTCAATAGACTCAAGTCTACATCACTGGAAATCCATCTCTTTTTGTAGCCTGCAAAAAGTACTCTGGGGTAAGGTAAAGGTGACCCCTGACAATTAAGTCCAGTCGTGTCCGACTCTAGGGTGTGGTGCTCATCTCCATTTCAAAGCCGAAGAGCCAGCGTTGTCCGAAGACGCCTCCGTGGTCATGTGGCCGGCCTGACTCTCCTTGCCGCAGCGCGTAGCATGCAGCTGGAACACGGAGCGCTGTTTACCTTCCTGCAAGCGGTACCTATTTATCTACTCGCATGGACATGCTTTGGAACTGCTAGGTTGGCAGGAGCTGGCCAAGCAATGAGCGCTCACCCCGTCATGGGAATCGAACTGCCGACCTTTCGATCGACAGCTTATGGTTCAGCGGTTTAACCCACTGCGCCACCCGCTGCACACTGCACTAAAAAAGAAAAGAAAACCCAATAATGCTCAATTCTGCAACCTCTATTAATGATGCATATGAAGCAATTGGGCACAGTCACTCTACTTTTGTGTTATTTATTCTGTGATTCTTTTTACAGTTCTGCATACTTCATTCTGCTTTTGCTAGTCATTGCGTGGTGAAAGGAGGTACACAGAGCACTGAAGCTTGACCCTCTGAGCAACAGAAATCAGCCCAATCCTGCTCTAAGGATCCACTGGGCGGCCAAGGCCGCCTGCTGGATCCTGATCTCCGCTGCGGGCAGCCTGCAGCAGGCAGCCCGCAGCGGAAAGTCAACTCGGGGAAGCAAATAGAGTTATTAGCATGGACTTGAAATGAGCATGAAATGCACCATTGGTGGCAGATAGGGGGTGTCATGGGAGTCCAGTGTAGGGCTTTTCCCCAAGCCCTCAGCAACACTGTACCAGGCTGAGGGACACGTTAGTGGTGTGAGCATGAAGCTTTCATTTAAGGCCAGGTCATAAGAACATAAGAGCATAAGAAGAGCCCTGCTGGATCAGGCCAAAAGCCCATCTAGTCCAGCTTTCTGTATCACACAGTGGCCCCACCAGATGCCTCAGGGAGCACACAGCCAACAAGATAACCTGTTTCCCGTTGACACTCCCTTGCACCTGGCACAGAGAAAACCCACTTCTAAAACCAGGAGGTTGCTTATGGCTTGTAGCCTGTGATGGTCTTTTCCTCCATGAATCTGTCCAAACCCCTTTTAAAGGCATCTAGGCCAGGTGCCATCACCACATCCTGTGGCAAGGAGTTCCACAGATGAATTACACGCTGGGTAAAGAAATATTTTCTTTTGTCTGTTCTAACTCTCCCTCCACTCAATTTTAGTGCATGTCCCCTGGTTCTGGAGTTATGCGAGAGGGAGAAGAATTTCCCTCTATCCACTCTCTCATGCCACATGAGGCAGAACAGCCATTTTTCACAAAATTCCACTGCACCTCCCATTAGGGGAGGGAAAAGCAGTAATGCTCTCACCCCCAACAAGGCATTCTCTCCCCCACAAACACTGAGTATGCATTCGACCCAGAGACTGTGTTTTGCTAATGGTTACACACTGTATCCAGTGCTGGAAAGAGACAGGCTGGCGGTCCCCTCGGGGGGAAGCAGACATTTGACTGCTTACCCCGGGTAAAGCCCCAGACCACGCTATGAGGCTACTTGGTCTCTGACCGCCAGTTCCGTAGCCGGCGGACTACCAAGAAGCCCCGTGTCAGGGGGAAGGGCCTGGGAGGGTGGATAGGATATGGCGTGCAGTGACATCACCAATTCCTCCCCCCTCCCGGGCCTGATCCGCCAACCCCCACCTTCCTCAGCCCTGTTATGCTCCCTCCCTGCCCTCCCCCAGCCTCTGCCAGGGGCCGGACAACAGCATCAGTCACACCTGTTCTCTGGATTGGGATGCATACTCAATATTTGCGAGGGTGGTGCCACCAGAGTGCACACAAAGATTCATAAGAACAAAAGAAGAGCCCTGCTGGATCAGGCCAAAAGCCCATCTAGTCCAGCTTCCTGTATCACACAGTGGCCCCACCAGATGCCTCAGGGAGCACAAGACAACAAGATAACCTGTTTCCCGTTGACACTCCCTTGCACCTGGCACAGAGAAAACCCACTTCTAAAACCAGGAGGTTGCTTATGGCTTGTAGCCTGTGATGGTCTTTTCCTCCATGAATCTGTCCAAACCCCTTTTAAAGGCATCTAGGCCAGGTGCCATCACCACATCCTGTGGCAAGGAGTTCCACAGATGAATTACACGCTGGGTAAAGAAATATTTTCTTTTGTCCGTTCTAACTCTCCCTCCACTCAATTTTAGTGCATGTCCCCTGGTTCTGGTGTTATGCGAGAGGGAGGTCACAATCATTAGGTCTGGGCTAGGCTTAATCAAGACCTAAAGTCAAATCAAAGTAGAATAACTTTGTTTAAACACAGACATCAGGAATATGTAGATTGAAGCTAGGGAGGTTAGTGGATGGAAGTGTCATGGCTGCATACTCCTATTCCCTTTTGTGTATGATGAGGGCTTTGAAATTTGAGCACACACAGTCCCAGGTAGCTTCTTAGGCTACCTGCAATCCTATGGGCAGGAAATAAACCTCATCAAATTCAATGGGACTTACTCCCAGGTAAGGATGCAGCCCGCCTACTTTCAGACTATGAGTTTCCTCCAGGTGCAAGCCTGGGGGTCCCCAATAGGTAGACATTGCTCAAGTGTTGTGTGTCTTCCTGCACAGTTGTGCATGTGGCTCACATAATTAAGACCTTGGGCCATCGCTGATACACGTTGCCACATTATAAATGTAAAACAGAAAGGTTTTCAGAAATAAGTTTTTTTCAGTCAAAGTCAAAACCTTTAATGGCGTAAAAGAACTGTACAGAAAAGATACGGTGGTTCAAGCAGTCTAAGGGTTTGTGATTCATTGTTCTTGGCATCTTCCATACCTCAGTGTTTAAATAAATTCTTTTCAGACACAACAGCTGAAACATGCTGTTTTGATTTTGGAACCTTTGATGTATGGTTCTGGACTAATATCATTTCAACATATTCATTAACTACTAAGGTGACATCACTGAAAAACTCTGAGCCTCAACAATTTAAGAGAAGTGTATGTTACAGACCATTTTTTCAGAGAGGAAAACTTTCAGTTTTCAGTTAACTCTGAATCATGATGAACACACGATGAATCATGATGAACCATGATGAACCAAAGGTTTTCACATTCATATGTGACCATGGCCAGCCCAAACCTGAGGCCTTGTGATGTAGCTTGCATCAGGGTGGCTGGTGGAAGACGCGGTGGATTCGGGATGCCCTTCACCCTGAGTCTGCCACCATCACCCTCCAGCCCACCACGAATGCAAGCTGCATTGTTTCGTTTCTGCTTGCTAAACTCGAATGGGAATCAGATCATCCCCTTCCCACACCACATTCCATCCTCACATGGGGTCTAATGTTTAAATGAAACATCACTTTAAACCTTAAATGCTGCACAAGAAAGGAGTGCTTTGCTACTCCCTCCCCTCACTTCACATTTACACGATGTTTAAAGGGATGTGAATACAGTGCAGTAAGGAGCTTTTTTTTTTTGTCCTACCCCACCCAGCACTGCTGGAAGAAGAAAGGGAGTGGGGGAGAGAGACTGCCACACTCTGGATCACCTCTCCTCACCTACTTGGAGTTTACAAAGCACTATGTAGACAGGGACAGGTGATATGGAGCCTATCTCCTTCCCTTTAGCTTACTTACCAGGAGCACAGCTGCCTTGAAGCTGGGAGGTCAGACTGGCCCTATATGTGACTCTCTGTGACATGAACCACTTAGAGGAGGGCTATCTATCTTTGTTGAATAGAGAATGTGGCTTCTGACCCACAGAAGCTCTTTATCTGGCCCATGTGATACTTGGGCTCACCTAGCACTGCCCTTTCAGCAGCACAGCTTCTATCGAAGCTCTGGGAGGGAGAGACAGAAGACGGCTTCAGAATGCAAGGAACGTTACAGGGGAAGACACAGACCAAGGGGGAGACACTGCCAAAGGCACTGAGAGAGCCCAATTATCACACGAGCCACCCTTTCAGCAGTGCCACTTCGCAGAGCACCTCTCAGCTGCTGAGCTGCAAAGTGATGCCTCGGCAGAAGTGGCACTGCTGAAAGAGCGGCCTGCATAATTGGGCTCTCCCATATCTAGAAAATATGATCAAGATTTGCACATTTTCTCTTCTGTCATTTGCAGCTAATGAGTTCCTACGTGAAAACAAAGTGCTTATTTCTGGACATCAGCTGCTTAATGACATCACTTCCTGCTTAATGATGTCACTTCCAGCCCTCAGCAGGTGCCATGAATGCTGTTCGGTGACGACATGCTCAGCAGAAAAACAAATAGAGTTATTAGCATGGATTACATATCCTCATGTAGCATTTTCGTGGGCATTGATGTGGACACTGGGCAGATGAAGGTGGCTTATATTCAGATTAGTCCATCTAGCCCTGTATTGTCCATTCTGACTGTCAGTGGCTCTGTAAACTCCCAGGCACCCTGTTTTCCCAGTGCTGATGATCCATTAGCTGGAGATGGTGGGGATTGAGTCTGGCACTTGATTTATTTATTTTTTCACATTTTTATACCGCCCTTCCTCCAAGGAGCTCAGAGTGGTGTACATATTTCCTCCCCTCCTTTTTGTCCTCACAACAACCCTGTGAGGTAGGTGGGGCTGAGAGATAGTGACTGGCCCAAGGTCACCCAGGAAGCTTCGTGGCTGAGCGGGGATTTGAACCTGGATCTTCCAGGTCTAAGTCCGACTCCCAAACCACTACACCATCCTGGCTTGCAAACACAAGGAGTATTCCCCAGACTGGAAAATATAATATGTGAATCACCCCTGTTAAGTTAAACCACTGTGTGAACTGATTATATCTTGCCCCTTAATCAAAGAGCTTCGTTCCTCAAATACCCCCTTCCCCCCTAATTTTTAATCCTTTTCTGTTGAAAAAACATAACTGATAGTAGTTTGGAACATTTTTACCATCTTATGTAAGAGCCTGGCCCTTGTTCTTTGTCCGACATTGTTGACAAATGAAGTGAAAAAGCTGTTGCAGGAGTTTTGTGACACTGGAGAACAAACGTTACCTCTAATAGTTTATGATGGCTTGAGATCAGCATTGGTCAGATGCCGAAAAATTTCGACTTCCTCTTGAAAGCACATTCAGCACAGTGGGATGCATTTGTCTGGACGTGATATATAAATGGTCTCCATACTTTATTTACACTTGAAATTTGCTGCGATTCCTGTCATTTCAAACTGCATACGCCCACACAACTCTGGTTACTTGGTATCCGTCTTGACTGGAATCTTTCAGGAGTAATTGGGCTGGTATGCCATCTTTTGTTGATAATTGGAAAGTTTTTGGATCCAACACAAGAACTTAAAATTCCCTTTGCGTAGCCATATGTTTTAGAAGTTCTTGCAACAGCAATTTTCAGGTCATTTGTCGAGTAGGAATTCGAGAAGAAACATATGGCTCCCACTTATGTCTTGCCTTACTATTCTTAAGAGTATTATTACATAAACAGAGAAGGAGGTCATTAGCTGGTAAATTATTCATAGATCAAGCTGGAAAAGAACCACATACTCACAGGGATTACTGGAGGGAAAAAAGCAACTTTATTTTATTAGACTGCATTTAGACATGAACAGGTTTGGATGGATTTCTTTTTGGGCAGCAAGGCAAACAGCAGAATGCTACAAGGCAATTGATCTCATGGAAATGGGAAACGGCACAGGGAAGAAGCCAGGCACACATTTTGTACTGGAGGCAGGCAGCTTGCCAAACGACTAACAGCAAAGTTGTGAATTGGAATTGTGAAGGCTGACAAGATGGATTCTTTTTAGCTTTGTCCATTTGATAATAATCCAGGCTGAGCCTAAAATGACTTGCTTAGCTGCACATGTCCATGAATGTTGAAAATGACTTTTTAAAAACACGTATTGTAAACATATTCTTGAATTACATTTTAATCCAGCCAGTGCTTTTCCTCAGAGTAATTCAGGACTTGCATGAGGTTTTGTTCCTCCAGTTTATTCCCACAACAATCTGTGAGGTAGAGTATGCTGGAAGATGGTGACTCGGCCCAAGGACACCCAGTGAGCTTCATAGCTGAGCAAGGCTTTGAATTTGGCTTTCTCTGGTCTTACTTCAGTACTCTGTTCTCTATCCTATATTGGCTCTTGCTTAATTTGCTCCCACTGCCATTTAATCTAATTAGTTGTGGTGACCCACATGTTTTTGTTGACATCATGGCACTGAGTTGAATCCAAAGAAAGTAAGTCATGTGTCTGGGATCCTTACTGTTGCCAGTACACCTCTGATGGTCCTGGCCGCCGTCCTGCTGCAGCCATCGGGACTCCTGGCACTTCAAATGAAACCACCACTGCTGCCTCCTGAGCTGTGGTCTCTGAGGACACTGTCACTCACCTCATGTCCTGGACAAGAATTCTCCTATCGAGAGAAAGAAGCAGCGTGAGAGGTATGTTGGAGCTAAAAGGCTGTGCAAGAAAGCCCTGCCTCTCACAAGGCTAAGCAACAGAGAAACCAAATATGGGGGTGGGGGGGGGGAAAGGGCCCAAAGCACATATGATGGAAGCCAGGAGGGTTTTAAAGGCAGTGTGCCTGATGGGAGGGAGGAGGATGTAGTGCTGAGGGCTCTGCAGAAGCCTCTGGAGAAGAAGGTTCAAGGGAGCCATCCCGAAGGAGAAAAGGAGAGAGCGGATATGGTATATCCCCTCCCCTCTCCCTATATCTGACTGAGGCACAGAAGAGCACAAAAGTGGGAAGGATTAATCTGCTAAAATTGGGGGACCAACCCCCCACCCCGCAGTCTTCCAGTGCAAAAGAGGCACTATAGGGCAAGCGACCAGGAAGAGTGGGCTCTACGTCATCATGACTCTCAACATGGTTGAAAAGTGATGGCACAATCCAAACAAACCCCAGCACCAGTGGAACGAGTGTTCTGCCGGTGCACGTTGTCGCAGAAGTGGTGTAAAGCGCTTTGCGATAGCGTTAGTTCTAGGTGCACTGACAGGAAGACTGGAACCTTCCCGCTGGTGCCAGTGGTCACAGGGATGCCCAATGACCAGGTAAGCCTGTGCAGGGTGCAGAACGGTGCGGGGGAGGGCAGGGGAAGGATGCCCCTGAATGGGGTGGAGGAGGATGGCGACAGGGGCAAGTGGGCGGATCAGGCCCAGGAGTGGGCGGTTTCAGCATGCACCATACCCATTCTCCTTCCTGGGCCTGATCCACCGACACAGATCAATGTGGATTTGCACCAGCCATACAGCTGGCACAAGTTCGAGTTGACCCATTGCCGCTGCTGGGGCTTACCCCGAGGAGACCTCCAGTATCCAAAAGTCCCATGCAGGATGCAGCACAGCTCGTGCCAGCCCATCACTGTGTAGGAGTGTAGTTAGGATTGGACTGTGAGACAAGTTAACTGTGACTAAATACAGTAAGTTCCACTAATTTCAATGGGGGTTAATCATAGCATACTTTCTTCAGATACAAGCCACTATGTCTGGTGTGATGATGTCATGGCTGCCCATACATAATACCACAGTGATGCAAATTAGCCCAAGGATGATAAGGGTATCCCTGAATGTCATATTGGAACCTACTGGAACTCCAAGAGGTTTGAGAAATCTAAGGGCAGCCCCAAATTTTGCCAGTTGCCATACTTCCCTTTCCTGAAGGGCTATGAGCTGGGGAATCAGCTTTTTGCTAGACCACTGGTTGGTTTAACATAGATCTTCAACAGGTGGGTCAGACCCCAGAAGTGGGTCATGACCCAACTTAAAGTGAGTCACAGCGGTGGCCACTTAGTTTGAAGCTCCGGCCTGCACAGTTTCAACAGCAGCCATGACGAGGGTGCTAATACCATCAGTCATCTCCTAGATGAGATGAACCCCACTGAAGATTTTGGCTTTGGAGAGGTTGCTTTGGCCGAGATCCAAATCTTCAATGCAGAGGCGTCAATACCCCCGTTGGCGCCCGGAGCAACGGAGGTAGTGACGCCCCTATAATTAATATCGCCGCGGCCAAAGGCCGTGGCGCGATCCGGAGTGGGGCGCGATCCAGAGGGGGGGCGGCACGCTCCGGGAGGAGGCGACTGGCGCGCTCCGGGAGGCGGCGACCCCCCCTCAACCGGGAGAGCCGGCTCGGGCACGTCTTTCCCGGCCGGCTGCCCGGGGCCTTCTAAGGAAGGCGCGCGAGAACGGTATTTATACCGTTCTTTTTGCGCATGCTCAGACTTACTGAGGGAAAAAGGGCAGCCTTTTTCCCTCAGTAACAGTCTGAGCATGCGCAAAAAGAACGGTATAAATACCGTTCTCGCGCACCTTCCTTAGAAGGCCCTGGGCAGCCGGCCGGGAAAGACGTCCCTGAGCCGGCTCCCGATTGAGGGGGCGGTGGGACTCGAGTCCCCGAGTCCGACTCGGACTCGGAGACGCGAGTCCCCAAGTCCGACTCGGACTCGGAGACGCGAGTCTCCGAGTCCGACTTGGACTCGCGGGCGGGGCGCCCTTCGGGCGATGGCACCCGGAGCGGGTGCTCCGCCCGCTCCGCCCTAGTTTCGTCTCTGCTTCAATGGGCCCCCTCAGTTCCCACCCATCTTCTTGCTCTCCCCTGCCAAAGCACTTCCTTTGCTCTCTGCTTTGTCTCATCTTGTTTTCTCTTTCTCTCCTTTTCAAAATTGAGTGCTTCCTGTTGCTACATCACTCCCTGTCCCTCCTCTCCTTCCAATTAGCCTGGAAGAAGAAAGAAAGAAAGAAAGAAAGAAAGAAAGAAAGAAAGAAAGAAAGAAAGAAAGAAAGAAAGAAAGAAAGCAGAATGACCCCATAGTGGCACACACTGATTGGCTGCCACTGGTTGGGGGAAAAAACCATGGCTACTCAGTTGCTCACCCCTTCAGGGCTCTTGGAAGTGGATCCCATGTGACAAGTTGGGGTTTGAGGTGGGTCCCAGCTCTTGAGAAGTTGAAGACCACTGGTTTAGAAAACCAACAGTCTAATTTTTATAGTTTTCTTGAAAGCCTGATGAAGACCTTCCAGGCCCTACTCCTGGAGAGATTATGACTGTGAATTCCCTACAAGGACTGCCCTGCTCTCAGCAAACCATCACATAACCAACCAGGAAGTAGCTCCGCCTCTCCCACCAGTAGGAAAAGACATCACCATGGAAAAGAAAGACATCACCAGCATCCACACTGGCAGGGATGTGAGATTGGGAAAATTCGAGTGGGACCACAGCTGGGAACATCTAATTGGTGCAACTGTGGGAAACTATGGGGAATTCTTGGACCTGGTGTGTGGGATGGGGTGGAGGTGAAAAGTTGCTATTTTCATCTTTCACCAAGCAGCAAGTGTCATTTATTTGTGTGCATTACAAATCTTATTAAAATAAAAGTTTTGAATTGATCTGTACTAGCAAAATGTAATTCAAAAGCATTCCTTTGCTACCCTCTGCAAACTCTATCTGGGCTGTCAGGGACATTGGAGCAACTAACAGTGTAATCCTAAGCACAGTTACAAGGGAGCAAGCCCCATCAAGCTCCATGGGTCTTACTTCTGAGTAAACATGCTTAGGATTGCACTGTAAACCAACAAGTGCCACAAGTGTGGCACCTTTGCCTGCCCATTGTGACAAAGTCCATTGTGACATCAGAGCAGAGCAGTCAAAGGTATGAAGAGATTCAGAGCAGACAGAGAGGGCAGAGATCAATAGGGAGACTGAAAGAATGGAGAGGTCAGAGGAGAAGGGTAATAGTGGAGGTCCAAAAGAAGACGTTCCAGAAGTGCTCAAACATTTGCTTTTTACAATTTGTCACTATATTGTGCACATGGCCATCTAGGGCATGTGTACAATGGATGCTGAAGTCATTTAGATGTAGACATGATGGTATGTACATACAGTATCTTTTTTTTGGGTGTGGGACATTTGACTTCAAACGTGTATTTGCTGAAAGGTAAATTACTAGTAGCTACACTTGATGCCCTCTGTTTGCAAGACTGAACTACAGAACAGATTTGCAAAATAACAAAACTAAGTTAGTTTCCTCCTGGACCTACCCTGTTTCCCCTAAAATAAGACCTCCCCCAAAAGTAAGACCTAGCTAGGATCATCAGCCAGATGAACGCAGCCCCCCCGACCCCCTGACACTTACTTTGACCAATTAAAGCTTCATTCTTTCCCGAGGGTACAAGGCTCTGCAAAGCTTGGAAGGCCTGCACTTGAGTTCCACCATGGAGACGACATGCTAGATAGACTCTGCAAGGTTGCAGCCTCCTTGCAGGCCTTGCTGGCCAGGAGGGGGGGGGGGTCACGCCACAGGTTAGGAAAACAAGACCTCCCTGAAAATAAGACCTACTGCATTTTTTGGGAGCCAAAATTAATATAAGACACTCTTATTTTCGGGGAAACAGGGTATCATAAAGGGGGAGGTGAGATGGGGGAGTTTCAAGATATTGCAAAAGAGGTGATTCTTTTTGTAAAAAAAATCAATCCTTTTGGAAAAGAATGTTGAGAATGTTTTGCTTGAATGGGCTGAAACAGGCAAACAAGGGCAAAAAAGACGAAATTGGCAAAAATGGGCAAAAAAGGGGCTAAAAGGGGCAAACAAGGGCAAAAAAGACAAAGTGGCAAAAATGGGCAAAAGGGCTTAAACTGGGGCAAAAATGGACAAAAAGACCTAATCGGAAAAAATGGGTAAAATGGGGCTAAAATGGGCAAAAAGGGGGGGAAAGACGAAATTGGCAAAAACGGGCTGAAATGGGCAAAAAAGGGCAAAAAAGACCAAATAAAAAAGGGCAAAAAATGGTCAAAATGGCCCTAAAATGGGCTAAAAATGAGCAAAAAAGACTTAACTGGCAAAATGGGCAGAAACGGGCAGAAACAGGGCTGAAACAGGCAAAAAAAGGTCAAAAAGATAAAATGGCCAAAAATGTGACTGAAATGGGCCCCCCCAAAAGGGCAAAAAGGACGAAATTGGCAAAATGGGCAAAAACGTTCAAAATGAACCAAATCGGAAAAAATGCTCAAAATGGCCAACATGCGGCCCATTTTTTGCCCCATTTTGTCTTTTTTGCCCATTTTTTGCCCATTTTTTGGCCCGTTTCAGCCCATTTTTGCCCATTTTTGCCCATTTTATCTTTTTGGCCCTTTGCCTGTTTCAGCCCTGTTTCTACCCATTTTTGCCCATTTTGCTAATTTTGTCTTTTTTGCCCCTTTTTTGCCCGTTTCAGCCACGTTTTTGGCCATTTTGACCATTTCCCCCTGATTTCGTCACTGATGAAAAAAGTCCATACTGATGAAATGGGCAAAACCGGTCTGAAACAGGACAAAAAGGGCCCAAAACACAAAATTGGAGAAAAAGGGCACGAACAGGCTTGAAATGGGCTGAAACGGGCCCAAAAGACCAAATTGAGAAAATGGACAAAAAAGGGCTAAAAACGAGGCAAAAAGTGGCCAAAAAGTCCAAACCAACGAAAATGGGCAAAACCTGGTCTGAAACAGGCCAGAAAGGGCCAAAAAAGGTCCAAATTTGAAAAATGGTAAAAATGCCCCAAAAAGGCAAAAAAAAAAAAAAAAAAGGAAAATGGCAAAATGGGCAAAAATGGGTAGAAACAGGCCTGAAACAGGCAAAAAAGTTAAAATGGGCAGAAATGGGCAGAAACAGATTTAAAACAGGGCAAAAAAGGACAAAACGGACCAAATCTGAAAAATGGCCAAAAACGGGCCAAAAAAGGACAGAAAAGGGCAAAAAAAAAAATGGAAATTGACAAAGTGGGCAAAAATGGGTTGAAACAGGCCTGAAACAGGCAAAAAAGTTAAAATGGGCAGAAATGGGCAGAAACAGATTTAAAACAGGGCAAAAAAGGACAAAACGGACCAAATCTGAAAAATGGCCAACATGGCCAAAAACGGGCCAAAAAAGGACAGAAGAGGGCAAAAAAATGGAAATTGACAAAATGGGCAAAAATGGGTAGAAACAGGCCTGAAACAGGCAAAAAAGATAAAATGGGCAGAAATGGGCAAAAACAGGCTCGAAAAGGAGAAAAAAAGGGCAAAATGGTCCAATTTGGAAAAAAATGGTTAAAATGGCCAAAATTGTGACCTCCTGGACGTATTATAAAGGGGGAGGGGAGGAGGTTCAAGATATTGCAAATGAGGTGTTTTTTGTAAAAAATAAAATCTCAATCCTTTCGGAAAAGAATGTTGAGAATGTTTTGATTGATCTATTTCATTCAGACATTTTATGATTACTTTGTTCAACCAGGCGTTTAAACCATCCAAGCAAATAGAATGCTACATCCTAGATGTGATGAATAGCTTATCCATTTTCTAGACATTTGTTCTAAACCAGCAGTTCTCAAACATTTTGATCTCCAGAGCCCTTTGCACTGTTAGATGACATCTTGGTGAGCCACACCAGTGCATTCAGGGAGTCTCAGGGAGCCCCAGAATGCTGACATATTCATGGAGTAGCACAGTGCTGAGCAGATGACAGTCACCTATGGTATGCTCAGGGAGCCCCTGAAAGGGTCTCAGGGAGCCCCAGGGCTCCTAGGAGCTCACTTTGAGAAAGACTGTTCTAAACTATTGCAACCTACTCCAAGAGTTTGGAATGAAATGAGCTACATCTTTAAACAAAGAATAACTTTCAACATAGAAATAAATTATTGGAGAAGAAAATACTTGGGAAGTGCAGTCCTCCGTAACTTTGGAGTGGCGGAAAGTACGTTTGTGACTACTCTAGAGTAAAGGTGGATACACAACGCGAATGCTGGCAAAGTGGAGTCCAACTCCACTATGCCGGCGTTCGTGTTCAGCCAATCAGAGCCCGTTATTTGAACCTGGGGGCGGGACACTGGACGTGTATGCGCCGAGATGCGTGCGGTGTGGATCCACCTTAAGGGCCGCCAGCATGGAGGTCATCATCCCTCACTCCACCATCCTCCAGACCTGGCACCCACTGGCTGAGGTAAGTCCTGTGCTTGTTGGTGCAGGGGGAGGGGAATGGCAGGCAGGGGTGTGGAGGGAGGGGGGCCATCGGCCGGGCTGGGGATATTGGTGGCACACTCTGCCAATATTCTCGGCCCATTTCCGGGCCTGGCCAGCCTTACTCCTCCACCCCAGATGTATGTCAGCTTCAGAGCTGGCATACACCAAGGAGGCCAATAGGACCCCAGCTGGCTTGCACCCAGGGAAGGGGACGAAGGGGACGCAGGATTGCTTTCTCACTGTAGAAATTTGTAGTTGATTTTTTGTTGTACAGAGTAAGAGGCCTTAGGGCTCAGGGCTTAGTGCCCAAGCAACTGGCATCATCCTGCAACCCCCCCCCCCTTTCACTCTTTGATCTGGGATAAACTGGAATAGGAGTTGTTGCGGTCACCACCCACGATTAAACAAAGTATAGATAGAAGAGGGCTGCCTTCAGGAACTTCCCCCTCCCCAGTATAGCAGAGAGCCCTCAAATCCCAGATGCCCCTTCAAAAGCTGGGCGGTAGCTGAAAGTGGACAGTCTGGTAGATGGAGCAACCAGCTCCATTTGAGTTAACTGAGACCAGGCAGGTTAAACAGTAAAAACAGTTTCCATTAACAGGGTAAGAGCCGCTATTAGAGTCACAACAGAGGAGAGACACTGTGGGGGCAGGTTCTGTGTCAATCATAGTCAGTAATGGTACAGACAGTATCTAATAGGTTCCTGTGATATAATCATAATTAAAAAAAAACACTCCAAACAGCAATGGCTGAGCTAACTTAGAAAGTACAGGTGGGCCCCCATATCCACTGATTCGCTATCCACGGTTTCAGTTATCCACGGATCGTGGGGAGCCCCCCAGGCTTTTACTTTTTTCCCAGTAAGCTTCGTTTCTTTCTTAAAGAAACAGGAGAAGCAGCCTCTGGCTGCTTATTACAGGCAAGTAGAACCAGACTAAGTACTAGAGAGGCTCTGCAAGGTTAACAGAAACCTTGCAGAGCCTCTCTAGGACTTAGTCTCGTTCTACTTGCCTGCAATGGAGGCTGCTTCTCTGTTTTAAGGAAGAAACAAAGCTTGCTGAAAGAAAAATAAGAGCTGGGGGGGGGGGAAGCATGCCTGCCTGCAGGGGAGGCAGGGTGGGGGCCCCTCAGGAAACCATGGAGGGGGTGTTCGCTCTTATCCACGGTTTCAGGTATCCACGGAGGGGCCTGGAACATATCCCCAGCGGATATGGGGGCCCACCTGTATTGCATTTTGCCAGTAACTACACTGGCTTCCTGAGTTACAGACTCCTGACTTACGGACGTCTAAGTTACAGATGGCATGGCTGTGTTGGTGCTTTTGTGCATGCACAGTAATTCTTCGTGGTGCTTTTGTGCAGGACATTTGAGATACTTACATTCCAGCTTCCAGACAGACCGCTGGAATGGAACCAGAGAGTAGAAGTGTTCTTAGAGAGTGGAAGTGTTCTACCGCGGCATGGCTGCTCGCTGGGTGTGTGTCGGGAGCGTGATCAGCGGTGCTGGAGAGACTGGGAGAAGCCAGGCTTGCTCATTGCAGATTTGAAAACTCCTCTCCCATCAAGATCAAAATGTCTACCAATGAGAATGCTGGTGGAACAGCTGCCCGTCTAAACAGATTCAAGAACAAGGGGAAGGATTCCACTGAAATGAGACAGTGACGGATGGAAGTCAATGTGGAACTGAGGAAAGCCAAAAAAGATGATCAGTTGCTTAAAAGAGGGAAGATGATGGAAAGTCTCATTAAGGATAAAATCTTAAAACACATAGAAGAACAGGTTTTGCTGAGGGAGAGTCAGCATGGCTTCTGCAAGGGGAAGTCTTGCCTCACAAACCTTTTAGAATTTTTTGAAAAGGTCAACAGGCATATGGATGCGGGCGAACCCGTGGATATTATATAACTGGATTATCAGAAGGCATTTAACACGGTCCCTCATGAAAGGCTCCTGAGAAAACTCCATAGTCAGGAAATAAGAGGGCAGGTCCTCTTATGGGTTAGGAACTGATTGAAGACCAGGAAACAGCGAGTGGGAGTCAATGGGCAATTTTCACAATAGCGAGAGGTGAAAAGCGGTGTGCCCCAAGGATCAGTCTTGGGACTGGTGCTTTTCAACTTGTTCATAAATGACCTGGAGTTGGGGGTAAGTAGCGAGGTGGACAAGTTTGCGGATGACACTAAACGTTTCCGGGTGGTGAAGACCAGCAGGGATTGTGAAGAGCTCCAGAAGGATCTCTCCAAACTGGGAGAATGGGCAGCAAAATGGCAGATGCGCTTCAATAGTGTAAAGTGATGCACATTGGGGCAAGAAATCAAAACTTCACATATATGCTAATAGGTTCTGAGCTGTCTGTGACGGATCAGGAGAGAGATCTTGGGGTGCTGGTGGTGGACAGGTCGATGAAAGTGTCAACCCAGTGTGCGGCAGCTGTGAAGAAGACCAATTCCATGCTTGGGATCATTAAAAAAGGGATTGAAAATAAAACGGCCAGTATCATTATGCCCATGTACAAACCAATGGTTAAGCCACATCTGGAGTATTGTGTCCAGTTCTGGTCTCCGCACCTCAAAAAGGATATAGTTGAATTGGAAAAAGTGCAGAAAAGAGTGAACAGAATGATTTGTGGGCTGGAGCACCTCCCTTATGAGGAAAGGCTACAGCGTTTGGGGCTTTTCAGTCTAGAAAAAAGGTGCCTGAGGGGGGACATGATTGAGACATATAAAATTATGCATGGGATGGAGAGAGTGGATAGAGGGAAATTCTTCTCCCTCTCACACAACACCAGAACCAGGGGACATGCACTAAAATTGAGTGGAGGGAGAGTTAGAACAGACAGAATATTTCTTCACCCAGCGTGTAATTCATCTGTGGAACTCCTTGCCACAGGATGTGGTGATGGCACCTGGCCTGGATGCCTTTAAAAGGGGTTTGGATAGATTCATGGAGGAAAAGACCATCACAGGTTACAAGCCATAAGCAACCTCCTGGTTTTAGAAGTAGGTTTTCTCTGTGCCAGGTGCAAGGGAGTGGCGACTGGACACAGGTATCTTGTTGGCCGTGTACTCCTTGAGGCATCTGGTGGGGCCACTGTGAGATACAGGAAGCTGGACTAGATGGGCCTTTGGCCTGATCCAGCAGGGCTCTTCTTATGTTCTTATGTTCATGTATGTTGGGCACTTAGGGCCTAATCCTATGGGTGCCTTCCACAGATGGAACTAACTAATATTCCGTCAGTGAAAGGCCTTCTCCATAGGCGCTGCAGACACAGCGATGATGTGTGCAATGGGGCCACCAGTACAAATGCGCGCATGCCACCAGAACGCCCAGCCACCGCAGGAGGAGGTACATTGGTGCGGGGGTGGGCAGTGGGCGGGGATGCCAATGTACCTTCTCCAGCGGTGGCTGGGTGCTCTGGTGGCATGCATCCTAAGCATGTTAACAGGGCATTTCAGGGAGGAACTGAGGGTGTGTCAGGGACAGAGGAGGTGGATCCGGTGGCAGTCACATGCACCGGATCCTATCCCCCATTTTTTCATCCACCACATTCCTTGGCTGTCCTCAGATTTATGCCAGCTCTATAGCCAGCACAGGTCTGAGGAGACCCATAGGCCATCAGGGTGCCTATGCAGAGGTAAGGGAAAAATATTTTCCCTTACTTACCTCTTGCAGGCCTCTTGCAGGCCTCCAGCATGCAGCGCTTACCCCCATGGTGTGCCTGCATGCTATAGCATGGTGGGGGATGGGATTGGGCTGTTAGTGTATGTGTTGTGGTTTGAGTGCTTGGGAAACGTAATACCCTCTTGCATCAGAAAGATTTTTGGATCCCATGCAACAGGTATTGTAAACAACAGCATATTTGTGCATTATAGACCAACAATCTGGAAAGAACTGTCAGGGTTGGTTGTCTGTAGGGGGTGGCATAGGGCAATAGATGAGCAGGCAACCTGATAAGCCACTTAACAGCTGGGACAGAGTTATGGCAGCTGGCTGGGGTTTTACCACTGGAGACAAACTGTTCACATTGAGCAGGTAGAGTCAGAGGCTTTATAGGGCCAAGTGAAACCCCATTGGCCTCGTGTGTCACCTGACCCCTGCTGTACTAGTAACTGCGGTACTGTACTGCCCTTCAGCCATCTGCTGCTATGGTGCATAAGCATAGCCAAAGAACAAGCCAGCAGCTCCCTCTTCTGGTGAATGCCTTCAGTTGCATAGAGAGTGAAGTTCCTGGGTCTGGCCACCAGAGCCCCTGGCCTTTGTGCCTTACAAAGTCCTCTACTTCTGAGCTGAAACTGATTTGTCAGAACCAAACTCTGGTGCCAGAGCACAGGTCTGCTTGGTGCCAATACTTACAGCTCACATTAAGTTCCAGACACCCACAGTCACCAGCCTCACTAGGGGATCATTCAGTTAGGGCTCACTCCCTGCCTCTCCAAGTACATGTGCCATAAATCCAATCTCTTATTCCAGCAATGACAATTAGAAGCAACTACCTCATCGTCATCTCTGTCTCTGATATTTTTACAGAGGTACTATATTAGGCCTTGGAAGGAGCCAGCATTTTAAGTGGCATCGTCTATTTTTACATTGCATAATTTTTCCGCAGTTGGTGGCAAAAGCCCAATGTTGCCTGTTGGGACTGCCATGTTGCCAAGCTGGCTTCAAGTTTCTGAAAAATGAATGCAAAATCTGTTTTGCTTTTATTTACTGCCAATGCTCTGTTCTTCCTTGGTATTCCTTTACAAGCAGCTGAAAGCCGGAAGGTTCAGGCAGGGTATTGTACCACCTCAATACACAGGTGGATGAATTTCCCCATCAAAATTCTCACTGTGAGTGTGCATTTAAAGAAATTAAAGTTGGCATATCAGGGAGAAGTCTAGGCTAGGAGACTTCTCCCTGATGTGCTCATAAACCCATGAAGATTTTAATATCACACATCTAATCCCTGTTTCTTTTCAGTGGAATCAGTTCACACATTCACAGCCCAATCCTATGCATGTCTATCCAGAAGTAAGTCTCATTGAGTTCAGTGAGACCTATTCCCAGGTAAATATGTACTGCAGCCTCAGTTGCAGTCATCCAATATAGAAGAGTGACTGGCCCTGAATGGTTGAACTGACTTCACTGAAAAGCATCATACAGGAAGTGACATGAAGTAGGATTAAAGTTTTGTCTACTATAAAGCCCGAGCTACACTGTCCACAGCTGTGTCGCGGCTGCGTTCTGTGTGCGTCTGTTGTCCCGCCCCCGGGTCAAACAAAGGCTCTGATTGGCCGGACGTAGCGCGGACGCAGCAAAAGTCGAGCCGGGCTCGACTTTTGCTGCGTCCGCGCTACGTCCGGCAAATCAGAGCCTTTGTTTGACCTGGGGGCGGGACAACAGACGCACACAGAACGCAGCCGCGACGCAGCCGTGGACAATGTAGCTCCGGCTTAATCTTGGAAGACTCCTTCAAGCAGGCAAATGCTGATGACTGAATGTGGTAGCATAAACATTATGAATTTGTGGGAACCAGTCCAAAGCTGCTACTTAACACTATTAATAATACATAATCTGTAAACTGTTTTCCATTTTTTTAAATTTGTTATTACCATCACACCAGTTCTGTGAGACAGACAGGTCATTGATTCTTATTGTCCTGATGGGGAAGTGAGGCGGAGAAGCAATAACTTGTCTGAGGCCACACAATGCGCCTACAATAGAATAGATTTGAGTCTAGGTCTCTCCATTTCAGTGCTCTGAACCACATTGGTTCTCCAGTGATATTTACACTACTTGTGGCCCATGGAAGGTGTTTCTGAACACAACAGCATACGAAAAGCCCTGCCGGATCAGGCCAAAGGCCCATCTAGTCCAACATTCTGTTTCCACAGTAACACACCAGCTGCCCCTGTGAAGTCCACAAACAGAAGCGAAAGACATCCTTTTCTCCCACCATTGCTCCTCTACAACTAGCATATTGCTGCTGGATCTGGAGGTCCACATAATAACCATCATGACTAGTAGCCATTAGCAGGCCTGTCTTCCAGGAATTTGTCCAATTCTCTTTTGAAACCACCCAAGTTAGTGTCCATCACCACCACATGTTGTGGTAACGAATTCCACAGTCTAATTATTTGCTGCATTTTATTCAGTAAGGATTTTTTCCCCTTCCACTTCATATCTTAATTGCTTTATCCGGAAGGTTTTTGACTTGTTAAGCCTGCCAGACTGTTGCATTTCTTGATAAGCAACACACAGTCATGCTTCCTTCACTTTTCCTAATGTTACACTTCCCCCTAGTGGCCATGTATATTATTATACCAAATCAATCAATACCTTTAATACGGTCAAAGACCAGCCCCAATATTATTATGAATATCACAGCAACCAGTTGAGTAAAATCTGCCCCTAACTTTTAAGTCCACACAACTGACCTTCATTGAAACGAAGGATGCCCCCAAAAGTCACACTGCTGCAGAATATATCAAATTATATTTTGCCTCAAAGTTGGATGCTTCTTTCATCTTTTCTCATATACATAGCAGAATAGTGAGACACAACATAATACAGTATACAGTATTTTGTTCCCTATGCTATTGATATTATTTCTTGATTATTCTTTATTACAATGTATCATTTTGGGAATAATAGATGTAGGCTTTTCAGCCAAGAGTTCTGCTTGTATTTTTTTTTTGCTTGAAAATATACCCCTCCTTTTAATTATCAGCTATACTGCTTTCTTTCATCAAATTGTTAAAGGTTATATTGATATAAAGGCATGGGCAGTATCTGTAAAAACAGCACTCCTAGCAACTCCTAAGAAGGGCAACCCAGTCCTTTTTGTATCCTGCTTGAGTTTGGTGGGCAGCAGCAGGTCCTTGGGGAAGCTGGCAGGAAGCTGCCTGAAGCAAACAACATCACAAGGCAACACCTGAGAGAGGGGAATATCAGTTTCCTAAAGATGAAAAAAGCAGCTGCTTGTAGAACGTTGGAAGGGCAATCTGTGGAAAGATAAGGACAAGACGACTCCCTTCTTGGGTATTTTTGGGAGTCATCATGGTTGTATCATGTGAATGCAGGACACCTGTCCCATCCCTGAGGCCAAGTGTGCTATTCTAGTGCCAGGAGCTTGTAAACCTTCAGCAGTGTTCCTACACACAGGTGGTGACAGAGTATGCTTCTGACAGGGTTCTGACAAGGCCACCCTAGAATGTGCCTGGTCCTGTATCACCTTCCAATTTCCTGTTGCTCTGTACCAGGGGTTCTCAACCCCTTTGGCAAGATGTACCACCTCTGTGGCGGCCGCTGCACCAAGTACCATCAGAAGTAAATAGCGATGACATCACCACCACTTACTTCCTGGTTTTCAGCCATGCTGAAGCTCAAAAAAACATTGGTAAGAGGATAAGGATGGGCGGGAGGGCCTTTCCCAGCCCTGGAAACCCATGCGCGGCTCAGGCTCTACCAGCTCTGCAGAGCTCACACCACCGTTTCCAGGACTCCGCTGCAGCACTGTGCGGCCACCCTAGCAGCCACCATCTTGGCAGCCGAGGGCCCGTGTACCACCTCCTAGCGATCCGCATACCACTACTGGTATGCATACCACCAGTTGAGAACCCCTGCTCTATACCACCTCTACGCTTTTTCTCTCTGCCTCTCTTGGACTCAGCTATGATCCTTTCCATATCAATATTCTTACTTCACCCTTCTTTATACACCCCAGTATTGCAGTTGCTTTGATTGGTGGCAGTGCTTCAGCCCAGCCTCAGGTCACAGCACATATTACATGTATAAGAGACGCCGCTCCTGAGTAGTGGCGGCATTACGAATTCCCACTTCCCACTCTCAAAGATACATACATTTTGTTTTAGTTGCAGCTGCATTATTATCCACAAAGGGAACTGGAATGATTTTTTTTTTTAAAAAAATGTAAGAATGTCCAGTAAATTAATTTTCCTTAAGAAACATTTCCAAAGAGGCAACAAAGCCCTGTATCAAATTATTTCATGACCCTGTGATGGAGACAGTCTCCATCTTAAGCTGCAGAATAACATTTGAAGGCTGGCCACTGAGTTTTTGGGAACAATGTCCCATTCTGACAGTTCATCAAACCAAGTGGGTTTGACATTCTTCCTTTAAAAAAAAAACCCAACAATATCCAATTTAATAACTGTGTTGTGGAAAATTCTGTGCACTCCAAGACAGTAATTGATATTCTCTCAGGCTATCAATCAAGGGGGACACATTTCCCTGAAAGACAACTTTCTTACTTCTGCCAGTCATTCACCAGAGAGTGTTGGATGTACTCTAGAAGAGCACACTCTCAATTTATGCAGAGAAACAGTGAGGCTTTTGAGACATGGACAGGGACCTCCATGAGCCAAGTGTGTGTCCTATACCTTTCCCAGAATCATCTGCCACACACAGGAATTCCATGGCAGATAAGCAAGTGTTCCTCAACTGACAAGTCAACGTGGATGGAAAACATTGGATGGAAAAGAGTAAGTGAACTGAACTACCAGGATCTATCTCGTCGTCATAGCAAAACAACAACAACAACAACAACACTTGTTTATTTTTCCACTAAAAGGCAAAATACCTGTGAGGTCTGGTTCAAATTCTTGTCACAGAAGGTGATACCATGCTTTTTGTATATTTTGACTGTATGATTTCTCTCCCCCTAAAGTATTTCTTCAGCTTTGTCTTACTGAAAACAGTGAAACATAAATCAGGAAACAAGATTTAAAAACAACAACACTGTAAGTTTTTACTACTGATAACCTCACAGATGACTGAATTGCAGCACAGCACACTGGAGAAGCTACATCGTTTTTCAAAGCGTCCGTGAAGGGGGCCACGTGTTGACTGGAAAGACGAGAGATGTTCAAAATGTGTAGGCAGTTGAGGTGGGGCAGATCTCTCATCTTAGACAGGTTTGTAGTAGATGATTCACAGGTGGTGCTTATAACTGAAGCAGTGAAGGCCATCCCATTCTCATGTAGATAAGGGCTAGTCAGCAGACAACTAAACTGCATTATCATGGCTGTTGGAAGCCAGCCAACCCTCGGACACCATTGCTAACAAGCAAAAGCAAGAACCCAAGACATTAAATCAAAATTAGAATAAGAACCAAAGATTTCTGTTTATGACAAGGTTGTTTGTGAAGCTCAGAATGGATGAGATCAGTAGACGCAGAGAAAAATAATATGTCGAGAGTAAAGTTTGTGGCTTTTAGGTCTTAACTGTAATAAAAACAGTGTTAGCAAAATGAGACACAGGCCAAAACCTCCCTCAGGAAGTACAGAGAGTTGTTTAAGGAAAGAGTGAACTCCATATGGACTCTCCCACTGTCTTTGCTTTCATGTGTTTTGGAAGGACACGGAGGCAGAAAACTAATCTTCCTTGTCCGTTGTTTCCCCCCATTATGATAATACATAGGATAGGAATGCCACCAAAATCTGGAAAGTATGAATTCTGAGGAAGGATTCTGGAGCCTGCTTCATGAAAAATCCTGTCCGGACTCCAGAAAGGGTCTTGAACACTCTCATATGTTATACTATGTCTCTTCTGATGAAGGTTGATGCCATTGGCTGATGTTAGCATGCCAAGCGGCCTCAGCCAAGCAACAGGCTTTAGAAATAATCCAGACCCACTGAATTATTTTCCATTGCCAGCCCTGGGAAAACGATCACATTTCTGGTTTTTGAAAAAGAAATACCTTTCGAATGCAAAAAGTGATATACCTGTACTATATTTGGCAAATCAGTTACTTGTCTAATAATTGAGTACATGGCATGGCATTGTCTCCAATTAGGAAACATGATCGCATGGAGATCCCTAACCGTCTCAGGAAAAACTTTGTATGTAACTGTCACACCTTCTTCAACAGTTGGACAGCCCACAGACTTACTCTAAATGCATAATGGTCCTCATGGTGGAGGGAGGGGATGGCTAAGAGGCACAGAACCCACCAGGGCTTAACCTAAAAATATCATGTAGTGATGGAATTAGTTGAACATGAGAAGTTGTCCTTCCTCTTGTTCCTACCAAATTTGATTATGGCCTAAATTAGAAGCTGTTTCATTGTATGAATAGTATAAGAAAGGAGTACCATTTCCATTGAATAGGCAACTTTCAGGTTTCAAGTAAACTTACAGCCCAATCCTATCCATGCGGTATAATGGCAGGTTCCGAGGTCTGCCTGCGGACTGCATGGTCCACAATCACTATAGCCTGTCAGTCTGCTAAGCGCTGCCGCTGGTGCAAAGACCATAAGGCTGTACACTGGCAGCAGTGCGACGCAGACTGGCTGTCAGTGTGATAGTGGGGGTGGATTGGGGACAGGATGGGGACGGATCTCCTATACCCCCATCCCAGATATGCCTCTTTTGGCCTAACACATTGATTCTCAAAGTATTTACGGGGGTGGGGACAGTGATGGTGGCAATCCTGGGGATTGCTGCCGCCGGAAAAAAAAGAACTTTAAGCACTTACCTAGGATCCTGCAGCCCTCTGAAGGGTTCGGGGAGGCCTGCAGTCTCCTCTGCAGGCCTCCCTGATCCATAGATCACTGCAGAACGGCAATTATGACAACTTCTGTTTTTTGTTCGAAAACTGGAGGTGGTCATAATCGCCGCAGAGAAGCTATAGGCCCACAGAGTGGGCCACAGGCCTTCCCGAACCCTCTGGAGGGCTGCAGAACACCCGGTAAATGTTTAAAGTTCATTTTTTTCCTGGAAGTGCCAATCCCCGGGATCACTGCCACTGCCACCATGCTGTCACTGCCCCTTAAGATGGCAGAGGACAGCATCCGGTTCTCCTGGTGGGTCGCGACCCACCAGTTTGAGAACAGATGGCCTAACAGACCTATGCCAGCAAATGGGCTGGTGTAGATCTGAGTGGGCCCATAGGGCAACACAGAGCAACTAGAGAGGTAAGTACTTTCTTTTTTACTTACCTCTCCTGGCTAGCCTGGTCCCCAGGAGGCTTGCAGGATGCAGTGGCCGCTGTGTCAGTGGCCTTGTCCTGTGCAGGCTGACCCGGGATAGGATTGGGTCATTATAGTGGGTACTTTTTTCTGTCCACTTCATGGTACTTCTCTCAAGCTCTGTCCATATTAAATGGGATATACAAAACGGGGGGGGGGGAGAGACACACCTGTTGATTGCACTTTGAAAAGGTATCTTAAAAACTAAGCTTCCTACAGATTCATCTTAATAACCCCACCCCCTCCAGTTTAGTGCGTTGCAGACATTGAGAAGAATGCTTTGAATGCTGACAACAGGGGTGGTGCTATAAAGTGCTCTTTAGTGTAATGCGTAGAAAAGTTCAG
This sequence comes from Plestiodon gilberti rubricaudatus, assembly GCA_026170595.1. Classification (NCBI taxonomy): domain Eukaryota; kingdom Metazoa; phylum Chordata; class Lepidosauria; order Squamata; family Scincidae; genus Plestiodon; species Plestiodon gilberti. The sequence goes on from JANXHW010000003.1 coordinate 89,114,075, forward strand.
GAAAAAGGTCATAGGAGCAAGTCTACTTTTCTAGATTAAGGACTGAACTACACATTATGACAGGCATAACACAGCCCTATTTGTGTTTTTGTTTTTGTAAATAACATGCCAGAGGGCTAAAATAAAGGAAACTGGAGGAGGTGGGGGCTTTAGTACTTTGCCCCCGCTACTGTTCTGATCCTGTCTGTAGCCCCAGCCATATGCTACTTTTATTGAAAAACTTTAATTGAAGGACAATGGAAAGATTTAATCCAATAAATATAGGCGGGGGGAATGATCAGGGTCAGAATTAGAGTGGGGGTAAAGTACTAAAAATCCCCCTACTTCCCTACCACAGTTTTGTTCCGTTTTGGTTCCCTGGATATGCTATTTACAAGAACTCTGAACAACACGGGACTATATTACACATTCTAAGTTTTCTTGTAAGAAAGGTTCCTTCTTCTCAAATCCTGCAGTTTAAATCCTGTTTTTTTTTGTCTTCGCACATGTTGAAAGACGTAGACTGTACATGCCTATGTATGATATTCCTTCAACTTCACCATTCCCCAGGAACCAGTTTTTGAAGGCCAGTCAACATTTCTTCCGTGTCTTTACAGCTTTACTGTAGTACCTGACTGGAATCCCAGAGGACCCAATGAGATAGACATCAAACAAGTAAACAGTTCCTGCTTTGAGCCCCCTGATTGTTTGCGTTGTCACTGCTCGCTGCAGGTTGAGATCATGAAAGTACTTGCACAACACTTTGTCACTTTTTGGCCTTGACTCAGGACCGGAGCATCTGTCAGCATTCCTTGTTTCCATCCAAACCTGGTCCTCCTCTATCTGTTTCTTGTATATGCAATACTTGCTCAGTTCCTGTGTTCCTAGCCAGGCAATGGTGACTGAATCACAGGTTCTCAGTTTGCTGAAGGACTTGATTTTTAAGCTCTCTGGGAGAACTGGGAAGAAAGGTTTGTGGAAAACAGAGGACACTTGAATCTTCACAGATGCATTTGAAGGCTCTGTGGACCCCAGATGCACCAAGTATCTATCTCCCAGCCTTCCCTTCAGCATGAAATGTCTCAAGCCAGCAAAGCTCTCTGACATCAGCACTTTCCCATCCCTAGACATTTCAATTTGTACTTGGCCGCTGCAAGACTGAAAGGCAAACTGAACTTGTTTGTGCCTAGCTTGGTACTGAAAATTGTAGCGTTTTTGTTTTCTCCCATCCAGGATAAGGTGAATTACTTTCCCATCCTTCAGCTCAGTAACTTTGGGTTCAGGCTCTTCAAGGGTTCTGGCAAAGGTTCCAGTATAGGCAGCGCTGGCATTGGTGAGAAAGTTGACTACAAAAACATCAATGTAATACTGAGTGCTGGGAGTAAGTTTGGGCACTGTGTAGGTGTTCTTGGTGCCGACACAGATCTGCCTCACCTCCCCATTGCTAGTTTTGCTGATGAGGCTTAATTCACCGGTGGACAGCATCATCACTTGCTGAGGGTCCAGAACATATGGAGAAAGAGAGAGCGCTAATGCTTGTGGTGATTTCATCCCAGAAGATCTTATAGCTGTTTCCGCTGCACATAAGCTCTTGTAGTTGTGCTTTTCATTCACCAGGAGACAGTACTGGATGTTTTCTTTGTACTGAAGGACGGTTGGACTGTGCTTCCAAGCCAGGGTTACAGTGGTATGGCCAACACCAATGACATCTATGCGTGGATCCACTGGGAGTTCTGGATACAGGTGTTCAGAAGTTGTGCCAGTTGTTAGGTACACTGTAATATGGGTGTCTCTTTCGATGGATAAGAATTCAAGCATATAGACAGCGGAATAGTAAGATGTTCCCATGTAGGTTTCCACAGAATTGCCTCTGTAGTTAAAAAGAGTAGATGCTGTCTTTGTGGTCTTCTGAAATTGATTGTGACTGTCGTAATCACCTGTCAGGTATAGACATGTACAGTGTTTAAAGTCACACTCAAGAAAAAAAAAAACTTGAGCTATGAGTAGGACATAGGTTGCCAACCTGCTACCGCAAGTGGTACAAACAGCAGAAGTCTGTGACACTTCTGGATGGAGAGCCTATGAGCTTTGCTATGATTCAGGGACTCCTGGACTCCTGCCTGCCTCTCACATGCTACTCTGCTGCCACATGTCTGCCTCAGTAGACTAGAGCAGGGGTTCTCAACCCTTGGGACCCAACGAACCACCTCCGTTGGATCCCAGCCTCCGGAGTACCACTGGAAGTAATGGCGATGATGTCATCACCAGTTACTTCCTGGTTGGAGACCGCGAAGAGGCTCAGAAAATGCTGGTAAGAGGCTCAGGGCGGGTGGGAGGGCCTTTCTACTGGCATTTTCTGAGCCTTTTTGTGGTCTCCATTATGTAAGGTGGGTGTCTGTGGGTGCTGAGCGTACCACCGGACACCACCTTGCGTACCACCGGGTTGGACTGGACTAGAGGCAAATGACACCATGATACAGGCATTATGCATGTACTGTAGTGAACCCTAGAGCTGCACTGTTTCATACTTTGAATTTGACTTGTAGGACACTTGCTTAGGTTGAAGGTTCTATCTATCGATCAATTGATTTTTAGGCCACTTTTCTAGCAAAAAGCTATGCAAAGTGGTGTTCAATGAAAAAAAAAACCCATTACAATGAAGTATAAAACCCGAGTTGCTATACAAATCAAAACAAATTGCTTGTTGCCTGATCACCATGGGTGCAAGTTCTCTTTACTGTGACTGATTTTCTGACACAATGTTTGGAGCTCCTTCACTCCTTCATTGTGCCAATGCTCTCCAACATTTTCCTCAAATGGAGAATAAAGCACTTTAATGAAAGTAGCTGGGATGCCTGTCTGGGCTTGGTGAAAGTTTTTAACTTCAAAAAGCTTAGCCCTGTGTATTATTCCAAAACACTTTTTAAACTCCTTACAGTGGTTCCCAAACTGGGAGGTGCGGCTCCCAGGGGAGCCATGGAAACCTGCCAGGGGAGCCACGGATTGTCACGGAATCCTCTCGGAAAACAGTGCAATGCCAATTGGCAGGCATCAATCTAATGTAATGGGGAGTCGCGGCCAATGGTTGCCAATGGTCAAGGGAGTCACAGGTCAAAAAAGTTTGGGAAACACTGCCTTACAGTCTCAAAAGTGGCCTGCAATGCATCATGGGGAAGGCTTCTTTGGAGAAGCACAAGCCCAAAGTCACCCTGGACATGTGAACATAGTTGCACAAATTATTTGGATACTTGCCACAGTTACTTGTTTGAGGTGGCAATCCTATATACACTTGCATACATGTGAATAAGTCCCATTGAACTCAGTGGGGCTTTTGAGGATTGTATAGGATCGTGCTGTGCTGTCAGAATCATCAATAATTGGGAACGGCGACATCTGGGACATTCGTTATCCCTAATGACCAAACAATGCAATTACCATGCCTTTTTAATTTACTTTATGTATTGTTTTTAAATTATGTATTTTAACTTTGTTGTAAGCCGCCTTGGGCATTTGCCTCGGCATAGGATAAGGTGGGGTATGATTTTTTAAATAAATAAATAAATAAATAAATTTTCATATATCTCTTACCATGTGCTGTTTTTTTAAGGTAGTTTGCTGAAGCCTTATGGACCCATATACTCCACTCAATTGGGACGTCACATGGGGTCACTGTCACAGTGAAAGGTGCAGGGGTTCTGCCTTCCACCAAAACAAAATAGTACCTGGAAATGCAATAATAAATAGAACACATGAGTCTTGAGACTCCTTTGAAATGACTGTTTTCTAGTTGGAGACACTTAGCAGACCAGAGAGGATACACAGCATTCTGTTCCGCTTTAGACACTGACTACATTGGGCAGCGGTGACTTTTCCCATTATTTACAACTTAGGCTGGAAATTGTGCACACATTCCACCAGCACTGACTTTTGAAATCATCCTTTATGCAAAGTGTGGAAATGCACACCAACCTGTGATGGAGAACACAGTCATGTGCAAGGTCATGTGCAAGCAGAAGCAAGAGTTGCACCATGTGAAGGAAGGGGTCCTGCTTTGACTTTGATGAAGTGTGCAGGAACAGCTTTGGCTCCCCCAGCACAGTGTATTTCTGCAGCCTTCTCTTTCCATGCAAGCACACATTCACACACACTGAGGAATCAGGATTGCACCCTTGGTCAGTACTTCATCACTGACTAGTGTAGTGGCTAAGTGTGAGTGAGAAAAACCCCTTTAATCTCACCTCAAAACTTTGGGTGACTTACCAAGACTCGCGTCACCAAAAACTCAGTACAGTATATAGGACCTCAGGCCAGCTTCTGCCTTTCAGTCACGAGCATTTACTTCATGGGCCCTGGGACTGCTGAAACTGTGTGGAGGATTTGTAACCTCTGCTTGTATAGTCCTAGACCTCATTTTTCTATTTGGTAAATTCTTGTGTGTATGGTATTGCTTTGAACTTGTGCATTTCTGTATGCTTCCATTTTCCCTCTCCAGAATGCAACCCCCTCCTGTTTTAAACAAAAAAGGTAAAGGTGACCCCTGACAATTAAGTTCAGTTGTGTCTGACTATAGGGTGTGGTGCTCATCCCCATTTCAAAGCCGAAGAGCCAGCGTTGTCCAAAGATGCCTCCGTGGTCATGTGGCCGGCATGACTCTCCTTGCCGCAGCGCGTAGCATGCGGCTGGAACACAGAGCGCTGGTTTTAAACAAGCACCCTCATAAAATGGAGTTCATTTGAAACCAAGGCCAAATAGTATATTATGAATTCAGTCTCAGTTGAGACTGTTGTTCCTGAGGAGAGATGCAGTTTTTGTAAAACTCCAACCAATTATCTCAATCTACGTTCCATTTTTACTGGCCCTGCGAGAGTTCCTCAACCTGTTATTGTAATGTATTCTGTAACTTAGAGCCAGGATGGTGTAGTGGTTTGGGAGTCGGACTTAGACCTGGAAGATCCAGGTTCAAATCCCCGCTCAGCCACGAAGCTTCCTGGGTGACCTTGGGCCAGTCACTATCTCTCAGCCCCACCTACCTCACAGGGTTGTTGTGAGGACAAAAAGGAGGGGAGGAAATATGTACACCACTCTGAGCTCCTTGGAGGAAGGGTGGTATAAAAATTTGAAAAATAAAAATAAATAAAAACTTGGTATTTTGCGGGGCAGTGTTGTACTTCATTGTGTCCAGTTCCTACATGTGAAGTGAACCATCTGGTTTGCTCTCTGTGGCTATTATGCATGAACATACATGCAATTTACGGGTGCTAATGTAATTAATTGGTGTCTTAGGGATAGCAGAGCCAAATTCTGTCAGAGGGGAGTACTGTCTTGCAAAACCCTAGTAGGACTTCAGATTCTAACAGATAACAATGTTAATTATAGAGGCAATTAATGGAATACCATGATGAATTAAATCATTTCATTCTCTTGTATTAGAACAAACAGCGCTCTCAGTTAAGCCACATATATGCCTGATTATACAGTATATTATTGAGACAAGCACAGATGACACACACAGATCTGGTTCATTTACTAAAGAGCTTTGTCTATGCTGTTGTTCATAATCTTACAGCCCAATCCTATCCCCTGCTACGCTGTAGATTTTTTACATCATCCTAAAAATGCATTAAAAAATATTTGAGATATTTGAGATAAATATTATATCATGTGTCTTTTGGCTTTCTTCAAAACTCCTCTAGATGTTTCTCGTGAGCAATCTTCACACCCAATTTACCACAAATATCACTTTAGGCAAAGTCTAGTGTCTGCTCGACTGAAGGGGATGGGAATGGGACAGGATACATACGTGAATGGTGCTATAATTTAAAGAGGGAAATTCCTGCATCATAGTTACTGTATATCATAGGAAGCTGTCATGCTGAGTCAGGCCATTGGTTTATCTAGGTCAGTACTGCCAGCTCTGACTGGCAGTGGCTCTCCAAGGTTTCAGTCAGGAATTGTTCCTCTGCCCTACCTGGAGATGGTGGGGATTAAGGGCACAAACCAGCATAGATATCGACTGGCGGAATGTGACACTCAGGTGGCTGTAGGTGTTGTGAAAGTGCCCGTAAGGCACTTTTGTGGCACGGGGAGAGTAAGCGGTGCCAGCACAGAGGCCAGTACCACTTATTCTGCTGCCCTCCAGTTGCCGTGCCAGCCGACGCAGGTAAGGTCTGCACCAGGTGGTGGGAGGGCAGGCAGGGGTGGCGAGGGAGGGGGTCAATGGACAGCCCGGCATGAGAGGGGGTGGGGATATCTGTGCTGGGTTGCGCCGATATTCAATGCCCCTTCCCAGGTTGGGTCGGCCTTACACTGCCTCCCTGGACGTACACCAGCTAATGAGCTGGTGTGCATCTGAGGAGGCCGATTGGGACCTCCGGGGCTTACACCAGGGGAAGGGGATGAATGTCCCCTTCCTCCAAGGTGAGCCCCGGCAGCGCCAGCTTGGGCCACATCCTGCCTAGGATGCAGCGGCCAGCCATTTTGGTCAGCCGCTGCATCTTAGGTAGGATCAGGCTGTAAGCCTGTGATCTTCTACATGCCAAGCAGGTGTTCTACCACAGAGCCCCAGCCTTTTTCGCACATAGTATGAATTTATGACTGGGAGTGAGCAGAAAATAATGAAACTAAGCACGGAAAACGTTGCTAATGGAGAAAAAGAAGGCAGATCTTGAGCCTTGAAAGCCCTGCATAAAGACCATGATCCAGAGAAAGTTAGTCACGCTTAAGTTCCATTGAATCAATTAGATTAAAGTGTGACTAACTTTCTCTGGATTGGGGTCAAGGAGGGCTAAGGAAAACAGCTTGAACCAGACATGTTACAAATACTCTGTCATTTAAATGCCTAACCTGAACAGAATGTACCTTGCATAATGTCTGCTGTACAGTACTTAGGAGTAGGAAGGTCTAATCTTAAGCCCAGGCAATGTACTGTTGGCCTTGAACCAATAACTCTGTCTTGTTGCAACTATTGTTCTTTTACTTTCCATTCACTTTCAATTCTGGCATTCCCAGCAAGCCTTGTCCTAAATACAGTACATGGATGCCCTGGATGAGCATCCAATTTTGTTCCCTCCTCCTTGGGTCTGTGCCCTTCTCCCTTTTAGGCCCATGCCTTGTCGTCTTCTCATGTCTTGAGGTAGTTGTAAAGTGCAAGTAGAACCCAGTGTTCTGAATTGCCAAATGGGCAAAAGAGCTGGCTAGAGTTGTGGAGGGAGCAGGGGCAGGCCTATGACAGCAGATTATTAATTATTATTATTATTATTATTATTATTATTATTATTATTATTATTATTATTATTATTAACAACAGTATTTATATACCGCTTTTCAACAAAAAGTTCACAAAGCGGTTTACAGACAAAATCAAATGATTAAATGGCTCCCTGTCCCAAAAGAGCTCACAATCTTAAAAAGATGCAGAACACTACCAGCAAACAGTCACCAGAAAAACACTGTGCTGGGGTGAAAGTGGGGCAGTTTTACTCTTCCCCTGCTAAATATAAGAGGAGCACTAATTGAAAAAGTGCCTCTTGCCCAGTTAGCAGGGGTTAGTCATATGTCTCATTCCTGTAGTACAGTGGTTCTCAAACTTATTAGCACTGGGACCCACTTTTTAAAATGACACTCTATCGGGACCCAACTTTTTTTTGAATAATCTCAGGGCTTGTGATAATTACTTATCTGATCTTTCCATCACCTGGGACCCACCAGAAATCAGGTCCCGACCCACAGTTTGAGAAACACTGCTGTAGTACATGGACTAGTCTTCATTTTCAAGAGCTTGTTTACCCAAGGATGGCACAGCATTAACTTCCAGCACCAGTTTCACTTTCAAAATCTTAAAATCTCTTTTAAAAACACTCCATCATATAGTCGTGTGACCGTACTATTTACCATGTGAGGTTATGAAAGAATATGCAGGTGCCCCTTACCTTTTAGGTATGTCCTTTAAAAGGAAGACTGTAGTTTCCTTGCCATCTGCGAGAATGAAAGTGTGATAAAAGTTGAAGAGATCACTCTTGAAACTTTGCTGTAAGCTGTTGGCTTCCTCCAGGGAATGGCAAAAGCACATGATGAAAAGAAGCCAAAAGGGAAGACAAGGCTGGGATATCAGCATTGTTGGAGCGACAGGCTGGGGAAATAAAAGATTGAGTATGATATCATATAGAATCATATAGAATCATCATCACAGATGACAAATAGAACAGTGGGAGTGTTCTCTTGGGACAATCCTGGCCTCTGAAGGATGCCACATAGCTGCCAATTGCCAAATGCACAGCTGAAAGGCTAAAGGGGAAGGGGGTAGCAGCATCTGTGACAATGGGACTTATTTGGTAAATGATGTTGGCCTTCACTCCCCTCTCATCTTGCCCTCGGGACATAACTAGCTGCTGACCTATAGTCTCAAAGCAAAATATGAAGGGTCTCTACTAAGGGTAAAAAGGACAGGAGGCTTCTCCACAGCTTGCCAACAGCTCCCAATGCAATTCCATCTTTGTGAGCTGAGAGTTTCCCCCTTGTATGGTAGCTAGAGCACATGGAATCTACCGTTTAAACAATGGGGAAGAACAACAACTCTATACAGCAAGACAACTCCCATTCATCATAAACTGGATGAGCATCCTACTATTGCCTTTGACTCAAGACTTCTGTTGAGACGTTTTAGGGCATGCTTTGAACTGATTGCCTGGATACACTTCAAGGTACTTTAAAATGTACTGGAGTTATGGTCCAATATGAAGCAGGTGTGTGTGTGTGTGTGTGTGTGTGTGTGTGTGTGTGGTTGTGTCATTCATCATCATCCATTTTGTTGTATGCACTCTTCAAGGGGTCCCCCTGCAATCACATTTCAGGCAATGCTTCACATTGCAGTGGGCCCACATGCTGGGGGGAAAGAAATGCCTTTTCTCCTGGTGTCTGTGTTCTGGCAAAACATGATTTCTCTGAAATAGAAGCACTTCCTTGAGGGAAGATGTCTAGATTCCTTATTTCAAAAGGAGTAACAAAGAGCACAACTGTTGAGGTATAAACTGGTCATCTGGAAAGACCATTGGTTTAAATGTTAAGAGAGAGTAAGAAGAGAATAAAGGTCAGAGAGGGAAAGCTGCTATGTTTGAAATGACAATTGCAGAACAAAGTGTCTGTAGGTAGGGGGTGCTCTTGGAACAGCTTTGGGGGAAAAGCCTTCTTAAACCAGTCCAGAATGATAAATAGTAAGGATGGAAAGTGACAGATCTGATTAATGAACAACAATAAAAGATAGCACAAAACTGGAAAAATACAAGAGCAAGGAAAACATTTCACAAAAATGGTTTTTTCCCCAAACTGATCAGTAGCTCAGAAGGCAACACATCCTAAAAATCCTGTAAAACAAAAAAGAAAAAAGAAAAGAAAAAAGACTGCTTAATATTTCTGTCTTGATTAATATCTTCTGTCTATTTCTATCTTGGTTGCTATCACTGCGGTACATCTGAATTCACAAGTCAAGTCTTTGTCAGTGATGTTTCATAACAGCCAGCGTATTTCATCTACCAATAAATAAATCACCACTTTCCATTCTACGCTCTAAAACATTGTATTGCTATCGGATATGAAAGTGCTTAGGTAAAGTTTAAAGCTGGTAAAGTAAATGGATCATAATGTATAAAAAGAACTACAGTATTCTAGCATTTATGAATGATGCTTGTAAAACTTGTTCTGCATCTCAGTCATCTGAATAAAAACTTTTGTTTTAACATTCTCGTTACATACTGATCTATTCATGTTGTAGTTTCTTTGATCAAACTTTATCTTATAAATTCAACAGAAACGCAACAACTTCTAACAAGGAAACTTCAAGGTTTTCTGTGTTTGCTGCCATCTGAAAGGTAAACAATGGTCATATAAGGCATTACCAAAAGCTTTCTTAATCAGAAAGTGAGATACAATAGGCTTATCTCAAACAGAATATCATCAAGCTTGATTTTTTTTCTTGATTAAATACATACTAATATGCATACATTGGAAATACATTCTAGGGGGGAAACACCCCCTTCTATTTTTTTTTACTGCACTTACCTTAGACAGAAGCTATCTGGGCAACTTTTCTTACTGTACAGAAATCCAAATGTTACCTACACTTTTTGAGATCTTCTCTAGTCAATAAAAACTGAAATCAGGACATCGATTTAAGAAAACTAAACTGATTTTCCGTGTGTTTCAAGCAGAAGAGTGAAAGTAAAATGCCTTCAGTCTTACAAGCAGCGAGAGAGAGAAAAAGTTTTCTTATTTTTCTTTAAACCTGTGCAATTTGGAGATCTTCAACACCAGATGGTTCCATTCCTTCAGCTCTTTCAGGGGGGGAATTATAACTTGATGTTCTTGCAAGGTTGGCTTCCTTGCTCAGGAAGGTGTCAGGCAGGCAGCTTGACTGGAAAGGAGCACCATGCCCCATTGGTGGCTGCTGAGAGAGGAGGTCTTTGACAGAAATGCAAAAGAGTATCTGTGCCTGAGGTGGAGGGTGTGTATTAACCCTTTTGTAGTATTAGCAAGCCAAGAGCTTGGTTATCATTCTGCATCCTATTTATGCAAAGGGAATGGGAGGAAATTTACCCAACTTCCCAAGTGGGTCTCACTCAAAGAACTACAGCCCAGCCAAAATGTGTCTTTTAGGAACTTTCAAATTCACTGATCTTTACCTGCATGCAAACTTAAAGCAATTAGGATCTAACATTTGTTGATTGTTCTGTCACTCTAATCCTAACATTTGCATTTGTGTTTAGGATGGAGTGTAAACTGAACATAAAAAGAGGCAGGCCTGATGAATCAGAATACAATGGAAGGGAAGCACAAAAAGAGTCACCCCAGGATTCAGGCAGTTAGTGAACAATATAAATAAACATTGTTGTTGTTGTTATGCACAGCCTGCCAAATGTTGGTGGCTGGATTTAGCCTGTTGAATATTGGGTCCTTCTCAAGGACCGGATATTCACAGATATTTTTGTAATATGTTTGCTGCTCCACGTAAGGCTGCTTTCTGTAGTTGGTTTTTTAGTGATTTCATTTCTTCTTCTTCTTCTTCTTCTTCTTCTTCTTCTTCTTCTTCTTCTTCTTCTTCTTCTTCTTCTTCTTCTTCTTCATCATCATCATCATCATCATCATCATCATCATCATCATCATCATCGGTATCACAGCCCACAAGATGTTTGGACTGGGTTTTTGGGGGTCAACAAGTTTGAACTCTATCCAAAAGTTTATGAACTGGTGAGATGTCGTCGTATAATGTTCGATGTTCCTAGTAGTGCGGCTCATTGCAGTTGTTCTACTGTTATCTTGTCAATGCCTATATAGGGCAGATATTTCTTAAGGGCCTTGGGAATTGCGCCTAATGCACCAATTACAATAAGAATGTTGTCGTTGTTTTTCCCCAAAGGTGCTGTATTTCAATTTCCAGGTTTTTTCAGTTATCTCCTGAAATGGCCACATCAAGAAGCATCTCTTGTTTCTTCTCAACCAGTTATATCTGGCATGTTGTGTTCCAATGTATTATTGTTGTTGTTGTTGTTGTTGTTGTTGTTGTTGTTGTTAATAATAATGTATTTATATAGGGCCATCCACAAGAAAGTCTATATTTTAGACACACAAGGCAGGTGGCATCCAAAGAAGATGGAAGAAATGGAGGCAGGGGTAAATGTATAGCTTTCATAATACCAAAATGGGTTACCAGATGCCATTTTATTAAAATTAACTGAGAACAGATTCATGAATGCTGAGTTAACCTGAGACTGTCACTTTCTGCCTCAACCTAATGTACTACACAGGGTAGCTGTGAGGATAAAATTGGGGGGGGGGGGGGAGAGATCCACGTATGGTTGCCTGGCAGGAGGGTGGATAAAATGTAACCAAATAGTAATAATATATGCCTGCTATTTCCCCCCTGCTGGACTGGAACTCTTATAGGGTGAACTCTAAGGGGCTATATTCCATTTCCATCAGATTATACTGTATCTGTATCACTTGCAAGTGATCTCTCTGTAAGCATTCCTGACCCTGGTTGTTGGCAAGTGTGAAAAATAGCATTTGGCTGCCTGTACCCATAATGCACTATGGGTATTGTCAATTTGTAGTCAAATTAGATTACAAAATAAAGGCTCTATTTCAGCTTTTCCTTCCACTGTAAATATCTAGCCAAAGCAAACAGGAAGAGAAATTGCTTTCATAGATTTCCCACACCTACATAGTTGGGTATATGTGCTTCATTTGTGGTAAACTTGTAACTTCTTGTAACTCATATTGTTTCTTTTTCTGGCAGGTTTCTGCCAGTTGTGTTATTTTTAGTCAGGACAGAGACAGAATTGTTGATTTCCTACCACCAAAGTGGATGTAGTTGGTATTTGTTCCAACTCCAATTATGACTATGGGAGGTTTGCATGATTAATATTCCTGCTTAGAAAAACACAACTTCTTGACCACAAATGGTCTCATAGCCATCGTAAAAATCTCTTTCCGCAGCTGCAGTATGAAATGGCAGTAAAGAGAATTCTGGAACATGGGAGATAATACTTTTTAGAGAACTGAAAGAAAGGTGTAGTGAGTGATGATTGAAACACAGCCATCCAATTTAGGATTACCATCTCCTGACCTGGGGGAACTCCTGTGCCTTGACAAGTGGCTTGGCACACTGAGGTAGAGGCGTCGCTCCGGTAGGGGCGGGGCCGTAGGTTTCGCTCCGTCATAGTCCCATTTACCAAGCGAACAGGAGGCGGCCCCGCCCCCTCACTGTCGGAGCCATTCCCGTGCGGAGAAAGCAGCATGCAAGAGACCCTGCCTGCTGCTTTCTCCGCATGGGAACGGCTCCGACAGTGAGGGGGCGGGGCTGCCTCCTGCTCGCTCGGTAAATGGGGCTAGGACGGAGCGAAACTTACGGCCCCGCCCCTACTGGAGCGACGCCATAGCACTGAGGGGATTCTATGTCTACCAGACTTCCTCCTGAAATGCACCTATTTCCCCTTGTGCAAAAGCTTGGCAACTCCTGATCTCCTTTCTGTGTTTTGTCAAAGTGGCCATACCTACACAGTCTGAGGGATGTCTGATGTGTAAACTGCATTGTGGGTTGTCCTTCTGCAGGACAAGGTGAAGCAAGATGAAGGTTGAGGGTAATCTGTAGCAGGTGGTCTCTTAGCTGCTCAGAGACGTGAGCAAACGTAAACTGAAAGCTTTTATAAAGGCTAGGAAGCATCCCATGACTCATGGCACAATCCTAACCGCTGAGCCAGTAGAACACGAGTTCTGCCAGCATGCGCTGTCGCAAAAATGCCGTAAAGTGCAGAAGACCAGTGCACCAGTGGGAAGGCAGAATCTTCCCTCATGTGCCAGAGAGTGCAGAGATGCCTGCCAGAGCAGGTAAGTCCATTCAGGGTGAGAAATGGAGTGGGGGCTGAACAGGGTGGGGGGAGGGTGGTGATGGGGCAGGGGGTGGGCGGATCAGGCCCGGGAAGGATCGACCAGTGCACACTGTACCCTAAACAGCAACATGGATTAACGTGGACTTGTGGATCAACGTGGACTTACCCCGGGTCAAGGAGAAAATGTCTGCTTACCTTGAGGAGACTTCTAGCATGCAAAGCTCCCCTGTGGAATGCAGCACAGCCTGCACTGGTGCCTCTGCATCACCACATGGGAGTTTAATTAGAGTTGGCTATTTGTTGGCTATTTGTACCAGGAGTCTTCCTGGTTGGACTCCCTGCAGTCATGCTTCCTTCCAAAGGCGTCGCTCTGGTAGGGGCGAGGCCGTACGTTTCGCTCGTCCTAGTCCCATTTACCGAGCGAGCAGGAGGCGGCCCCACCCCCTCACTGTCGGAGCCATTCTCCTGCGGAGAAAGCAGCAGGCAAGAGACCCTGCCTGGACCCACGGTGGTCCTGGATATTCACCTGGACCCACAGTGGTCCTAAAAAGAGTTCAATGTTATAATTCTATCTCTGTAAGGCTTACAGTGTAAGCAAACCAAGGGCAGAAGCTTCCTTTGAGCGTCATTCTCTATCTGGGCATGAGTTTCTCTGTGCCGTGCCTTCTTTTTTTCTTAACTCTATGGCCTAATCGGGAGGTTTGAGCATGCATGCATATCAATGTGCATGAGTTCTTACTATTGATGATGTCCGGCCCCTGTGGGGAAGAGAACTGCTGATCCCTGTCTTAGAGTATCCAGAGCTAGCTCAAGACTTCCTGGTGCCTGTGGCAGTGTGCCAACAGTTTATCTGGTGACGTTACACCACTCCTTTCCTGGTGATATGCCAGCCTATACTACTCCCAGTCTCTAATTGGAAATGGGGGGTTGAGCAAAACAGGAAGTGTGGAGGAGTGTCTCTACCACACTCATCTCCTCCACACCTTCTTCTTCCATTCCTTCCTCCACTTCCTTTTCCAATCCAAGAATGAGGGAGGAGCAGTGGAGGCAAGTGGGCAGACAGACATCCCCCACCAGTTTGCTGCCTGAGATGACTCATGGATGGGCTGGTTTGGGGTTCCTCAGACAGCTAAGCAGGACTAGACACAAGAGACAGCCTCAGATAAGTTGCACTTGGTGTTTTTGCCAAACGTTTAGGCACTGGACATTTTGCAATGAATTGTTAGCAACAAATAGTTGAGCTATTGGAAGAGGTCTGCTGATGGTCCCTGTTCTTACATATCCAATAGTGCCACAAGACCAGGGGCGTCACTACCCCCGTTGGCGCCCGGAGCAATGGGTGTGTGTGGCGCCCCTATAATTAATAAGGCCGCGGCGCGATCCAGAGGGGGGGCGCGATCCGGAGGGGGGGCGGCTTGCGCGCTCCGGGTGGCGGCGACCCCCCTTCAACCGGGAGAGCCGGCTCAGGGACGTCTTCCTCGGCCGGCCGCCCGGGGCCTTCTAAGGAAGGCGCGCGAGAACGGTATTTATACCATTCTTTTTGCGCATGCTCAGACTTACTGAGGGAAAAAGGGCAGCCTTTTCCCCTCAGTAACAGTCTGAGCATGCGCAAAAAGAACGATATAAATACCGTTCTCGTGCGCCTTCCTTAGAAGGCCCCGGGCAGCCGGCGGGGGAAGACGTCCCCGAGCCGGCTCCCGATTGAGGGGGCGGTCGGACTCGAGTCCCTGAGTCCGACTCGGACTCGGAGACGCGAGTCCCCGAGTCCGACTCGGACTCGCGGGCGGGGCGCCGGGCGGGGCGCCCTTCGGGCGATGGCGCCCGGAGCAGGTGCTCCGCCCTAGTTTCGCCTCTGCACAAGACCCTTGCAGAGCCCAATCCTCTGCATGTCTACTCAGAAGCAAGTCACAATATAGTCAATGAGGTTTACTACCAGATAAAAGTGGATACCTGTTTCACTAAATGTGGATAGGATTGCAGCCTTCGTTATTTTTAATGTAATGATAGTGACATAAATCCCTTCCCGGCCCAAAGGTGAATGCATTTAACTCCTGTTGCGTACCGGTATATACACCCGTGGGTAGAAATGGTTTAAAAATGAATCCAGGATGTTATGTGAATGATTGTTTGAAGAGAGGCAGCCCTGGGCAACATAAAGCAAGGCACAGAAGAAAATTCAGAGCAGATGTCATTATATAGTGATACCATTACAAGACTGCATACTCTTACAGAAAGTTCTTTTACTGCACACTTCTGTCTCCTGCTAGCATTGAAAAAGTTGCATTATGTAACATTTGCACCAGGAAATGTTACACAAAGTGTATCTGTCATGGCCCTTCCCAAGGGCGAAGGTCAAGGTCAAAGGGGTTGGGTAGGACATAGTTAGGGTATTATAGACTCAAGGGACCCCTGACTCTGCGAGATGGATTGGAACGCCACAGTGTCTCTTTTCTGTTTTGCTGCTGCTGCTGTTTTGCTCAATGGGGCTGTGCCTTCCAAACAACTTGACGCCTCCGGGAAAGAAAGTGTCACAGTCTTAGATTGAAGTCCCGAATCTGATGGGAGATTGTCTGAGGTCCAATGTATCACATTTAATAGGAAAAGTATTTGTTTAATGACACTCTTTGCTTTTTAACAAGTGTTGAGTCAATCCAGGAGGAAAAACAAACAACAAACAGGTTCCTAGCCAGGATTCCCCTGAACTCGAATATTAATAGCAGGTCTTTCTGAATCAAATATATTGAAGCACCTGCTTCCCTTTCACTTCCAGCTTCACATGCCCCTCTGCCTAGACCAGGGGTGGTCAACCTTCCATCATTAGGGCCTCTGCATTCTTAAATGGCAGCTGCAATTGCCGATGGTGCTGCTAAAGCAGCTGCACCTGCTGAAATGCCCTCACCCTATACACCCATTAAAAGTCCAAGAACATTCATATTGAAAGGTTGGCCACCCCTGGCCTAGACTGTACATTAACTTGTCCTTCAGAAAATGCCAAGCATTGCTCTGCATCATCAGAGAGCTGCAAACTCTCTTCTGTTTTGTTCAGTTGGTGCCTCATCATATATACAGTACATACTGTCCTGTTGGTTTCAATTGGACTTACTTCCAAGCAAGTAAGGTCAAACTAGATGTGACCATCACCATGATAGTTTGTTGTTTGTTCTTTTCCTTTTTTTAAAAAAATAAATAAATAGCATTGTGTGTGAGAGAGTGTGTGAGTGATGAAACAGGCCAAAACTATAATAGGTGTGTGTGTGGGGGAGGGCTTTAGCATCCCATTGTGGTTCCAATCCCAAGTGTGCACACGCAAGCACACACACACTCGGGCACACAATTTTTGAAGGATGTTTCAGTTAAAAGAGGAGGGAAGCTTTTCCCCCCATTAAAATAATATGTTCAGGATTGAAATGGAGGGGGGGGGAATGCTAAAGTCCTCCTCTACCCCCCTGCAGGTTTGACCCATTATGTTGCCCCATGTACAACTTCATTTTTTCATAAATCCTGTGAAGTAAACTTTCATCATCAGAATTATGTCTAGTTTGACCTTTAATTCTTGGACTATTACCTTTATTTCTCTTTTTGTATCAGCGATGCTAAATCATGCTCTTCCCAACCCCCTAATGAAATTGCAAAAGATCACAGAAAGAGACCACATTACCCCATAATCTGTGCATCATTTTAACAGGGTAATCCTATATTTTGGTTTTTGGCTTCAGGGTTGCTGTCACATATGCCACTGGATTAAACTAACACAAATGGAACTACTGGTAATCCTCCACCCCCTTTAATAAACACTTACCGCACTTACAGCACAATCCTATTTAAAATGAGTTGAATGTGACTTACTCCCCCAGTAAGCATGCATAGAATTGTAGCCTGAAAGAGCAATGCTCCAACAACATAAACTCCTTTCCTTAAACAGCCAGAAGTGGGGGATTTAAAGAGAGCAATGGGATATATCTGAATTGAACACAGACTTGCGAAGAGCTGCTTTGTACATGACTTCAGATAAAGAATGTTGAAGGGACTTCGGCATGTCCCAGGATCTTGTGTAAAGGATGGACTTGCACATGTCTTCAATGGAGAAATGAATGTGATCTTGATGCAGATAGAGATTCCACATCTTGCCTTGGGGGAATGCAGGAAGCTACCTCCGAGTGAATCAGGTCACAGGCCTATCTAACTCAGAATTGCCTACAGGGTGGTCTCCAGAGTTTCAGACTGGAAGCTTTGTCAGCCCTGCTTAGAGATGCCAGAGATTGAACTGGGACCCTCTGCACACAAAGCAGATATCCCACCACAGAACTGTCTACAGCTCCTCCTCTGCTGCTTGAGTTCCACTTCTGGATGGTGTGAAGAGAGGAATTGCTCAAACTGTTGATACCAACACCTTGTAATAATTAGTTGTCAAGGCTGGTGGTCTGAAGACTCAGCCATGGCTGAGTTGGGCAGGCAGAATGCCAGGCAGTACCAGATGATGATGGGCAGGCAAGGGAAGACAAATCAAAGTGGGATACAGGAAAGTATTAGTTAAGTAGATAAGCAAGTAGGACTCATCTCTGGTACAGCATTACTTTCACACAAGCGCGTCACTGGCCCGCGGCAGGGAGGGCAGGCTGCCGGGGGTGACGCGCATATGGATGGGTGACACGCGTCCCTCAGGGGAGAGCGGGGAGGGCCGAAACTCACTGTTTTCAACCAGTAATCCCGATGATGATCCATAATTGCTATATTGTTGCTGGTTATAATAGTCTTCGTTCATTTCAACTCACTGTTCGTCGATCTGCTTTCGGTCCGCCCGCTGGCCTCCCCTGTGTCCGTTTGGCTCCAAAATGAGCCAAAAACAGTGCGGGGGGGGCGTCCTGCGGCTGCACGTGATGTCACGTGCAGGGGCGGGGGCGCATCGCGTCACTCCCCTCCGTGGGGGCGTAGCGACGCCACTGCTTTCACACTAAAAGACAAGTCACTCTCAGACTCAGGAGGAGGCCAGAGTGAGAGACTTTACAGAGTCAAATAAATCCCCATTGGTCCCTTGTGTCACTTGTTATAATGAACCAACAGCAGCAGTACATCTTTCTGGCCCACTACGGGACACCCAACCGCAGCAGACAGCAATTAGTCTTTCCTTCTTATGAGGTGCTGTAGGCTGCAAGCCTATACATACACTTACATGGGAGTAAGTCCTCGTCAACTCAATGGGGCTGAGTAGACATGCCTAGGATCAGGGCCTCTGAGAGGGGGGTTAAGGGGGTGCAATCGTACCAGAGCCCAGGGCTAAAATGGGTAAAAAGGGGGGCCTGGAGCAAAAAAGGGGGCCCCAGGAGCCAAATTCACATGAAGGGAAGGGGCCCAAAAGAAACTTTGTACCCCCTGATAAAATTCCTCTGAGTGGCCCTGTCTAGAATTGTGCTGTAGTAAAGCAGATAGTAAGAAACCTGAGTTTGGTTGCTAGAACCCCCAGTTTGAGAGCTTTGAGATTTAGGGCGCAATCCTATCCAATTTATGCCACCGTTGTAACCAGCGGCACAGCGAGAATGGGAGGCCCCAGAACGGAAAGAGGATTCAAATCCCCTTTGAATTCCCCTTTGGGGGGGGGAATTTGAATCCCCTTTCCATTCTGGGGCCTCCCGTTCTCGTTGCGCCGCTCGTTACACCGGTGGCATAAGTTGGATAGGATTGCGCTGCCCGAGTTCTTCCGAATAAGAAAGAATTGATGTTCTTTCTGCATCAGTTGCAAAGAAGCAAGGATGCTTGCAGTTCCCATTACTTTGGAAGCAGTTTTTGTTACAAGGAGTTCTTTGTATGTCTTGTTAAAGCTTGGCACACAGATGTTTAGGAGATACTTTCTAACTTCATTTTCTGAAATATGAAGTTGATATATCCATGGAACTTCTCTTGGAAGAAAATGATATTTGGGTTTCATTGTTTTTCCTATTGTTACTGTGCTCACTGGGACATGTTCCTAGGCAACTGTGCCTAGGATTGCAGCCTTAATAGTTTTGCGTCTGAGCTTAAATGCATTTGACCGCATATTTCCCTATATGACTCCTAAGGGTGGCAGGCAGGGAAGGAGTTAATAGCTGTCCTTTTTTTTCTTTTTTGAGACTTTGCTGCCTTTCAGTCACTGACATCCCATCTGTTCCAGGTTCTGTCCGTAATTCTTCCCAGCATTCTCTAGGGAAGACAGTACAATACCCTGGAATTTTAACAATCCTAAACAGATTGGGGACACATATGGGACAAAATGATTAGAAGAAATCCAATCCCATTTGCTGTCTCAACCCTATATTTTAAGGCGCAATAGGCTTCAGACGCTCTGTGGAGCTATGAATATTTTATATAGCGTGGAGGTTGTTGTTTTCCCTGTGTTTTCTATCCCCACAGGAGCCTATCAACAAAAGCATTTGATTGTAGGAATTTAATGACTACCCTAGTCTCACATCTAACAGATACAGATGATTTTGCCACCTATTATAGTTGCAAGTCATGCACTGTCACCGTCTCGGTTTTTAATATGATAGAAGCAAAGAAACCACTAAGCCCATTCCACAGTCTAAAACGGATTAAGAGTAGGAGTTTGTGCAACGTGCCAAGAAACTGGATCTTCTTCACCTAAAACCCGCTTGTCGTCCTGACACAAATATTAAGAAGTGTAAAACTAGACAGGCAAGAGATTGAGTTTACCTCAGGGCCCCGTTATACATTTTTCTTCACAACTGTTCACCCATTTTATGCTACATGTGGCCAGTGTTGATATTCTCACATTTTTGTAAAAAGAAAGCCAAAAAATCCCAATTACCACTGAAATAAAACTTCACAGCTAATTTATACCTGTAGCTCACTGAAGTAGCCCACATCTTAAAGTTTTACTGTATGTATTCCCACCACCACCACAAACAGAGCTGTCCTGGGTTTTTGATGAATCAGACAGTAAACAACAACAACAACAACTGAGCATAGTTGCCATAATTTAAAATTAATCTGCAAGTTCCAGCCCATGTATTGTCTGTAGGAGTTTCAGGAGAAAATTTAAACATTTCAGTAAGAACTAGCGACATGTCTTTAGTGCACATCTGTTCTCCTAGCACTATGTTGGCACCTAAAGTGATATCTGAGGCTAATTTGGAGGTCTGTTGAAGGAACGTCAGTGAGACTTTTGAGAGAAGTTGAAAGACCTTTGTGGTCTTAAGAGCCAGAGCTTTAAATTTCCAATACATCTAATAAGGATTTTATTATGGATAACTTAGGAAGAACTAACCTGTGGTTATGAACATCTTTTGAAAAGATGCTGGTAGAGAGTCGGGTTCAGAGACGTTCAGGCTCAAAGATGCATAAGTTACTGAGTGAGCATGATCTTTAATCACATACTGATGAAAAAGGAATAAGGAGAGTGTCTGGGGAAATCAGATGAATGTACAATCATAGGCTCACTGTTCCCACCCCCATATATCAGTCGAAGGGAAGCATGGGTAAAAAATTGTAGCCAGATGGTATCTGACACCTTGGAGAATTAAAAAATATATATGGATTTGGTCAAGGTTTGTGCTAGTGAAATTGTGAATTGCACAGTATAGCATTAGGAGCATGAACTGTTGTTTCCCCAATGCAAATGTCACTTCAGCCGTGAACAAGCTGGGTGGCCTTGGACAAATCTCTATCTCTCAGTCTCACTACCTCACCTAGGTGTAACAGGAGGCCAGTCAACATTCAAAAAGTGCTTTGGAAAATGAGTTCATAGAATCATAGACTTGAAAGGGACCCATAAGGTCATCTAGCCCAACCCCCTGCCTGTAGCAGGAAATCCTCCTAGAGCATCTCCAGCAGGTGCTTGTCGAGTCTCTGCTTGAAGATCTCCAGTGAGGGAGAATCCACCCTTAGCAATCTGTTCCACTGCCGAACCACCTTTACCATCAATAATTTCTTCCTGATATTCAACCGAACTCTCCTCTCTTGCAGTTTATAGCTATTTGATCTAGTTCTACTCTGAGAGGCAGTTGAGAACAAATTTGTTCCTTCTTCCACATGACAGCCCTTCAAGTATTTGAAGAGTGCTTATCATATCCTCTCTCAGCCTCCTCTTCTCCAGGCTAAACATACCAAATTCCCTCAACCCACTGGTGTTGCTAGAGGTTGGGCAGAATGGTAAGTCTTGCACAGCGGTAACCGCTCTGTTCCATGGTGGCCCCGCCCACTCGCCATCGGAACCAGTCCAAGCGGCAAAGGCAATGTGCAGGGAGTCTCCTGCGCGTTGCCTTTGCCACTCGACTGTTACCCTAGTGCCAGAACCTTTCCTGGTAGGGCTTGTTATCCAGCCCTATGATCATCCTCATCGTTCTTCTCTGAACCCGCTCCAGTTTGGCTGCATCTTTCCTAATGTGTGGTGCCCAGAATTGGACACTGTACTCCAGATGAGGTCTGACCAATGCAGAGTAAAGCAGAACCACTACTTCTTCTGACTTGGTAGCTATGGTTCTACTAATGCAAGCTAAAATTGCAGAGGCGAAACTAGGGTGGAGCAAGCGGAGCACTGGCTCTGGGCGACATTGCCCAAAGGGCGCCCCGCCCGGCGCCCCGCCCGCGAGTCCGAGTCGCCCCCTCAATCGCCGAGTCTGAGACTTGAGTCCGACCGCCCCCTCAATCGGGAGAGCCGGCTTGGGGACGTCTTCCCCGGCCGGCTGCCCGGGGCCTTCTGGAAGGCCCGCGCGAGAACGGTATTTATACCGTTCTTTTTGCGCATGCTCAGACTGTTACTGAGGGAAAAAGGCTGCCCTTTTTCCCTCAGTAACAGTCTGAGCATGCGCCTGAGCATGCGCAAAAATGATAAATACCGTTCTCGCAGCGGGCCTTCCTTAGAAGGCCCTGGGCAGCCGGCCGGGGAAGACCTCCCCGAGCCGGCTCTCCCGATTGAGGGGGGGGGTCGCCGCCTCCTCCCGGAGCGCGCTGCCCCCCCTCCGGAGCGCGCCGCGGCCAAAGGCCGCGGCGATATTCAATTACGGGGCGCCAGCCCCCCCGTTGCTCCGGGCGCCAACAGGGGCGGTTACGCCCCTGATTGCATTAGCCTTCTTTGCAACTGTATCACACTGCTGACTCATGTTCATCTTATGATCCACTGCAACTCCAAGATCCCTCTCACATGTTGTGCTGCCAAGCCAGGTATCTCCCATTCCATTCTATAACTGCATCTTTGGTTATTTTTGCCTAAATGCAGAACCTTGCATTTGTCCCTGTTGAACTTTACCTTATTCATTTCAGCTCAGTATTCCATTCTGTCAAGATCTTCTTGAATGCTTCTACTATTGTGTTTGCTACTCCTTCCAGTTTGGTGTCATCCGCAAATTTGAAGAGGCTTCCTTGTATCCCTTCTTCCAAGTCATTGATGGAGATTTTAAAGAAAACCAGGCCCAAGACAGAGCCCTGGGGCACACTCCACTCTAAACTCCAGGTTGATGTGAAGCCATTAAAATGAGAACCTTTTCTGAATCCAACCAGTTGCAAATCCACCTAATGATTGTATCATCTAGCCTATATTTTACCAACTTGCTGATTAAGTTGTCGTGGGGAACCTTGTCAAATGTTTTACTGAAGTTGAGATAAATTACATCCACAGCATTCCTACTGTCCAGTAAGTTAATAACCCGATCCAAAAATATGAGATTTCTCTAGCAAGATTTATTTTTGACAAATCCATGTTGGCTTCTATTAATCACCAAGTTGTTATCCAGATGTGTGCAGACTGTATGTTTTACATTTTATTCTAATATCTTCTAATCTTCTAATATATTGAAATCAGACTGACAAATTCGTAATTTCCCGGGTCTTCCTGTCCCCCCCTTTTAAAGATTTGAGACTACATTAACCCACTTCCAGTCTAGTGGCACCTCCCCCCCCCCCGGTCTTCCAGGATTTATCAATGATAATTGACAGAGGCTCTGTGAGAACATCCGCGTTCCTTTAATACTCTAGGATGCAGTTCATCCAGTCCAAATGACTTGAATTCATTTAGGTCAGTTAGGTGGTTCTAAACTAGTTCCCTGTCAATCTTAATCTGCAGACCTATGCTGTTCATGTTTTCATTACCTCCCAATGGCACGATCAAGACAACCAGTTGTTCACCCGGAACATCTCGTCCCCCAGTCAGCGCTCTGTGTTGTTGCCACTCAACCTGGTGTCAGTTTAGTTGCTCTCACAGGTAGATTCAGGAGAATGGTCACAGTTCAGAAAAGAATGAGCTGATTGGAACATACAATACAGCAAAATAAAAAGTAAGGAGCTGAGCTACAAAACATAAAATAGCAGTAGAATTCCATCTTTGATGGGTGAATTGTTATAAGGACTTGAGTGAGAAAAAACCCAAAGGTTAGGGCAAAGAAATGGATTCAGACTGAAGTATTGTTTTTTTAAGCATCAGATAGCTAATTCAGGAATATCACATATTTGATGGCCAGCTCATTTCCTGCAATTTGAAGTAAAGCAGATTGATGTTCACAAAAGGTGAAATAGGAGACACAGCCATATTGGTACAAAAAGAATAGCACATCCTATAAATAGAAGGTAGGTACTGATTTAACCATTCCAGAAACATGACATCGTAACCAGAGAAGTGTAGGATGTCTCGACGTTTCACAAGTCAAAGAAGATGGTACATTATGCCAAAACTGACCCAATTTGGATACTGGATTTGGCAGGGTCTCTGATGTCATATCAGCTGAAGCATGCTATCATCTTTGATGTTGGTTGAATTTTAAAGACAATGCATTCAAAAGAAAGCAGTATTCCCTCCAGGAGGAAAAAAAATACTGATATATGCATGGTCACATGATTCGTAGGGCTGATCAATTCATTTTGTGTATCACATAGGTGATGTATTGCACAGGTACAAAGATCTGTACTGAGAAATGGGTATCAATGTGCCTCAACAATACAATTCCAGGAAAGTACTTTCTATTTAGAGATCCAGAACAAACTAGGAACACAAGCCAGCTGTGCCCCTTTAATTTGTTGTGTGAAGGTTCTCATGGCTTGTTATCACTTGCAGCGAGATCGGAAATATGGGCAAAGAAGCCATGTATTATTTTGTTGAAGAGAAAAATAAATTTATTTATACCAAAAAGTCTGATGATATTCCTTTAACGCAAGGGTGGGGAACCTGCGGCCCGTGGGCCGGATCCAGCCCCCGGGGCGATCCGGTCCGGCCCCCGTGAGCCTGGACCCAATTCCATTCGGTCCGTCCCGTGCAGGCTCGGACCGGAGGCCGCGTTCACCTCACCTGACTTTTCAAACCCTCCCGGCTATTAGAGACATGTGCAGAACGCATGTCTCTAACAGCCGGGAGGGTTTGAAAAGAGCCGGGCGAGGTGAGCGCGGCCCCGCGCGCGCTCACCTCGCCCGACTCCTTCGCAAACCCTCCCGGCTGTTAGAGACATGCGCAGAACGCATGTCTCTAACAGCCGGGAGGGTTTGAAAAGAGCGGGGCGAGGTGAGCGCGCGCGGCCGCCGCCGCGAGCGGCGGCGGTGGCTGAAGAGAAGTGAAGGTAAGGAGGAGAGCGATGGGGGTGGGCGCTTGCCGGGTGGGTGGGTGGGAGGGAGGGAGAGCCAGCGGTGGGTGGGTGGGAGGGAGCGAGCAAGCGGTGGGTGGGAGAGCGGTGGATGGGAGGGAGGTAAATTCGCGTGGGGGGGTAAATTTGCGCGCGGGGGGGAATCGGGCGGCCTGACGGCCGGCCCGCAGCAACTTTTCCCTATGGGAAAATGGCCCCCCCAACGCAAATAGGTTCCCCACCTCTGCTTTAATGCAAAACTCCAGCGAAACGAAGAAAAGGAAAACCATAGGATTATCCGGCAGACAAAAAGGACATTAAAATAAATTCCCCAGTCTTCTTGCGACGTTTCTCCCCGCTCCAGGGGTTTTCTCAAGCAAACTGACCATAGCCAGTGGATGTTCCGATACCTCTTAGAAAGGTTAGGCTAAATTTAAACCGGAGAATCGCTGCACAAGTGCGGGAAACTGTCAATTGGTTAATTGGAGTTGGAACTGTCAATTTCCTCCTGGCCGCATGTAGCCTCAGCAGTGATGTAAGTGCTTGTGCTTTCTAGGAGCCGGAGCTTGTCAGTTTCCTCCGTAACTACAGCGATGTAAGTGCTTATGCTTTCTAGGAGCCGAAGCTGACAGTTTCCTCCGCAACCGCAGGCAGCTTTGATCTCAGTGTGTGCTTGTACTTTAGTAAGGAAGGGATACCAAATTTTGTTCACGTAAACCATTTCCTGCTGACGGTTCAGAGGGTTCATTTTTCTTCTCTGGGTGATCACAATCGCTTCCAGATTTCGTCTTCGTCTGTTGTGTGCTTCATTAAATAGGGAACGAGTTTCCTGAAAAGCCATGGTATGTCCAGTCTGTGCCACATGTGCTGCAACAGCGGATTTTTCCTCTTGGTTCAGCCTGGTAGCCCTCTGGTGTTCCAGGATGCGTGTCCTAATCGGGCGCATCGGGTTCCCCACATATGTCCTGGCGCAATCCTTACACTCGATCTCATAAACCCCTGGATTAGACAGATGGGGTCTTTTGTCCTTTGGGTTGCGCAGTAATTGTTCGATTTTAAGAGTGGGGGAAAAATTAGTTTTGATGTCATATTGTTTGAATGGCAGGCAGGGATTGTGGATCACAGACATAGATTGCTCTATAGATCAACGAATTTATGAGGGAGTTCTTTTGGGAAGGGTGATGATTTGATGCTTGTTGTA
The DNA here is from genome assembly GCA_026170595.1 of Plestiodon gilberti rubricaudatus. Classification (NCBI taxonomy): domain Eukaryota; kingdom Metazoa; phylum Chordata; class Lepidosauria; order Squamata; family Scincidae; genus Plestiodon; species Plestiodon gilberti. The sequence goes on from JANXHW010000003.1 coordinate 89,140,168, forward strand.
GGTACCTACCCGTATGGGTAGGCTTCCTATAAATTGCATGCCCAAATGTTAGGTCAGGTTTTCTTGAGACCCGAACGTCTAGAAAGGGCAAGACTCCTTTTTCAACCTCCATCGTGAATTGGATCTCTGGCATTAAGCTGTTAAGATGTTTCAGAAATTTGTGTAGTTCACATTCGCCATGGTCCCATATACAGAAAACGTCATCGACGTACCTGAGCCAGGTGGAAGGTTTGCAAGATGCCGTTTGCAAGGCTTTCTGTTCACAGAACTCCATAAACAGGTTCGCCACAACGGGGGACAGCGGATTACCCATCGCAACCCCTTCTTTTTGTTCCCTAATTGTCCCGTTCCAGATAAAGTAAGTTGAAGTCAAGCAATGCTGGAATAACGGTATTAGATCTCTAGGTAATGTCAGATCACTGATTAAATTCATAACCTCCACCAGTGGTACTCTAGTAGTACCCCTTTAATTTATCCAGATGACCCAACGCCAAGTATACCAAAAAATAGTTCATGCCCTCAGAATATACCAGGATCTTTTGGATACCACTGCATGCATGGATACCGTTCTGGATACACTACATGCATTCAAGGAACACATTGACCAGGTTGTGCCTGACCATCTGTAGCTGTTCTGTGTTTGCTATTTGGGGAACCACATGTTTTAAATGAACAGTGGGGAGAGAACAGTGGTATGATCCAGAAGATACGAAACATTGATCAGGACACATTGTCTATGCAGTATCCTGTGGTCAAAAACACACCCCCAGTGTGCCTTTTCGTACACCAGGCAACAGGATCTGAGGTTTTGTAATGTTGTTCCTTGCTGCCAACCACACCATTGGTACTGACACAGTGAGAAGCATCAACACCACTGTAGCCCAAACAGTTTAGATAAATCTGAGAAAACTGGCCGTCACTATATTCCAGACAATATTATAGAAAATCAAATGACCTACTGGTCATTTGATAAGAATACATTAGACTGCATCCAGATGATGGTTTGGCAAAGAGGCCTTCTTACTCCTAAAACACACCGGGGGCCCAGAGATAAAGGCAGCCAGGCAGATGTTAAGAGCAAGAGCTGTTAAGTCTAATTCTCTACAGACATTTCAAACAATTGACCAGCCTGCTTAACATCTGATGAAAGGCCAAAGCCACCATCATCGTTGCTAGACCAGCAGTAATACAGATGTGGAAGGGTGGTTCCTCAGCAGTGAGGAAATGAAATATGCAAGATTAACTGACATGGCCTGGGGAATCTCATGGATTAAAGATAAAAATCCACCAGTTCCCTCTTGACAACTATTTAATAAAGTATCATTTGACAATCCACAACCTGTACGTTGTTCCATCAGACATGATGCCTGTCTTGCTTTGGAATCACCCCACTCTGGGGACCCCAAATGATTCAACCCAACTTCTCCTTCTAGGAGCAAGTTTGTTCCCTTTTAAATGCCCGCTTCGACTGAAAAACACCTCTTCCCTCTCAAATAGCCACAAAGCTGTGAGTAAAAATGAAAGCTGAACTCCTCTGGACAATTAACCAAAAGTTTATTGCTTTACAACCCTTATCTCCACCATAAATTAGCCCAAAAGCAAAAAACCCTTCTTCTTAGCAGTCCACACAAAAGTCTCCCTCCAAACTGGCTCTTTCAGCTGGTGTCCGGTCCAGGCGGGCAGTAGGCTCCGGCTTCTTCCTTTCCCTGTCGGCTCAGCGTTCTCTGGTCTCTGGTCCAAGGTCACCAGTCCTTCGGCTTCGCAGAGTGTGTCCAGCTGTCCTCCTGGTCGTAGCTCCTTTCTCGGTCGGCTTGGCAGCAGCGTCCCGTCGTCGCTCGGAAATCGGGCAGCGTATCCCCGTGGCAAGCTAGCACGGCTTCTTCCTGCTCCTACTGCTGCTGCTTTTATACTCAAAGCCCTCATTAGTCCATCATGGATCACAGCTGGGGGCTGCAATCCAAAGTCCTAAAGCCCTAATTATTGGCAACACCTGGGGGGCACACCCTGCGTGGGCGGTAGGTGTGCCTCCACCCATGCAGTCCTGGGTGTTGACCCCTTGCTGCCCAGGCCTGTCAAAGTCCTGTCAAAAGTCCAAGTCTTCATCTGTTAACTCCTTGCTGCCCGGATCTGTCAACAAGGGTCCACTGCTGACACCACACTTGGCTCCTGCCAGTCTTCTGGATCCTTCCTCTACAATGCCCTTCTTCAAACACTAGGTTTCTTCAGCTTGGACTTTGTTCAAGAACCTGTCAACCTGTCAGGCCAATAATTACCATTAATGGCATTAAATGCATGGGAGTATACAACAGGGGGTGTGCATCCCAAAATAATTTTTGAGTTGCCACAAATCGTACACTCACAGCACCAGTAGACTGTTCCTTTCAAGTCATTCTAGCTTCATGTCAAGGTTGACACTTAGTTTTTGTACAAGCCTCTGGTCAAGCATCCTGCTTCCAGACCAAGATTTGTCTAAAATGAAAAAGGAACGAGATAGTACTCTCCCATGTGAGTGTGAAGCCCCCTCTCCCTCATCTTCTGTTTTTAAAATTCCTCTCTCCAAACAGCATCTTATTTTAGGAAATTGCATTGGGCAATTTCCTTACATAACTTTGCATGTCATGAGTTGTTAGCCCACTTTAGATGAGATTGGTGACCAGCTTTAGGGATGTGTGGAACCTCTCTGAGATCAGTTGTTTTGTTTCTCTTAGTAAAAATCTTGTTCTCGAAATTCCTTGGATATTTCACCCGAGCAGGAAACAAACCTAAATTTACCTTGCAATTTTACTTGAGGTGATGTTCCATAGCAACTCTACATCCGAGCCTTACCAGCTTTGCCCACTCAATGTGTGGAAAGTTTTCAGCCCTTGATCCTCAACTCTAGTGTGAGAGACAAATGCCATCCTCAACATAGCATTATTATTATTTTCAGCGGCACCTCCTGAGAACTGTTGCTTCTTGAAGCTCTTTCAGCTTCGCTCAGAATTCCTGAGATGAAGGAGCCTCCGCATTTTGCTCAAAGACAGTGGCGTTCCTACCCCTAAATCTATAGGGGGTACATCGTGGAATTGGTGCCCCCTCCCTTTGTCCTCCTCTATGCCATTGTAGATGACTTGTAAGTCATTGTCATTGAGACAATATGCCATTGTATATGACTTGTAAGTTCTGTGCCTAAAGATATGCTTGACACCCAACAATATTTATTTATTTATTTATTTATTTAAAGAACTTGTATCCCGCCTTTCTCCCAGCAAGGGCACTCAAGGCGGCTTACAATACAAAAATGCAAAATTGCAAAAATTACAATGCAAAAATTACAATACAACTAACTTCATTCTTTGAAATGGCTGGTTGAATAAGTCAAAGAGCTGGGTTAATTGATTTTCCTTTGATTAGGAAACAAAGATGTTTAGTAGAGGTATTTCAGCAGGGGTGGAATATATGAGAGGCTGGCTAGGTCAGGCCCATGCCAGCAGAGGACCCACCTGCTCACATTGACCCCTGAACCCTCACTATCAGCAACTGTGGTAGGACCCAATGTGCCAATATGTTTTTGACTTTTGTTTCTTTCTAAACAAAGAAACCAAGCGGAATTAGCAATCTTTCCCACCAAGTTGAATCAGGAAGGCTTTTCTATATCTGTAGCCAGCATCAGAGATCATTGGAGCAGGGCACTTCCTAGACCCAGTTGTGACCAGCAGCGTCACTGCAGGGGGGGGGGCAGAGCTCCAAGTTCCGTCGGGCTCTGACCCTCCGTTACACGACGGGAGAAAGGGGCTCTGCCCCCTCGCCTTTGGAGCCATTCCGGCCGACGAAAGCACTTGCTCCCATTGTGTAATGGAGGGTCAGAGCCCGACGGAACTTGGAGCTCCGCTCCCGCTGCAGTGACGCTGCTGGTTGTTACAAAGGGCCCAGAGAAATACATTCCTACTGGGTTTGTTTTTGTTTTTTCCCAGATGCCTCATTATCTCTCTCTCAAAATGTACAGGTGTTTTGATCTGTATAATCCAGTCCATCCATGGTTTATAACATACCTCCCACAGGAATGTAAAAATAATAGAAGAGTCCTGCTAGAGCAGACCAAAGCCCAGGAGTTTGTTTCCAACAGGAGCCAGCATGATGCTTCTGAGAAGGCTGCAAACAGGCCATGAAGGCAACAGATGTCCCCTGTTGTTTGCCCCCCAGCAACTGGTATTCAGAATCAGCGGTAAACTGCCTCTGCACATGGAAGTTCCATTTAGCTCTCATGACTAATAGCCATTCATAGTTCTAGACTCCAAGAATTTATCTCATCCCCTTGCCATCTAAGCCAGGGGCCGTCACCACATCTTGTGACCAGGGGCGATCCAACTGGGTCTGTTGCCTGAAGCCGCCCCAATCCACTGCTGTTGCTCTGTGTGCACATTTCCCTTCCAATAAATAAATAAATAAATAAATAAATAAAGTAAGTAAGTAAGTAAGTAAGTAAGTAAGTAAGTAAGTAAGTAAGTAAGTAAGTAGAAGAACACACTGCTTCCTTCCTTACCTTGCTCCTTCCTCTTGCAGGACTCCTGCATGAAAGTACGATCCCTTTAAATAAAACAGGAATTCTCTTAACCAGAAAGAGAAGCAAGAGTCCCACATGAGGCAGGAGCAAGGTAAGGAAAGCTCAATGTTAGTGGGCAGAAAGTGGGTTGATGTGGCTCTGTCCAGGGAAGGCTGGAAGGAAGTGGCACCTTGCCATTCCCCCAGCACCAGCCGCTGATGTGAATCGCGTCACTTGCTTCATGGATGGGCCAGCTCTGCTTTGTGTCAGTGAATGTTATAAATTAATTGTGTGAAGAAGGACTTCATTCTGCCGGTACTGACTCTACCACCAATCAATTCCATTAGGTTACTGTGTTATGATGGAAAGAGAGAAAAAAATCCAGTTTCACAATAGTATCCATAATTTAAAACACTTCTATCATACTCCACCATTGCCTTTTTTTTCCAAACTAGAGTTGCCGACTCTGACCGAAGCAATTCCTGGAGATCTGCCCCCCCCCCCCCGACCAGCCGTAATGCCATTGACAGCCCAATCCTATCCGACCTTCCAGTGGTGATGCAGCCGCAATGCAGCCCTGGGGTAAAGGAACATTGTTCCCTTACCTTAGGGAGGCCTCTGTGCCCCCCCCCCAATGTGGCACACATCTTGTTGGCACAGCTGCATCGGCACTGGAAAATTGGTTAGGATCAGGCTGTTAGTCAAGGAGGTCCCATGAAAATCTCTGGAATAGCTTTCACTAGCCACCTAGAGATCAGTGCTGATTCTTGGAAACTCCAGGCCAATCCTGGAGAGTTGGCAATCTTAACTAAAGCCTCAAACACTTTTCTTGAAAGGAAGTTCCTCTAGTCTAGTCCCTTGATCAGGTTGGTTACCATTTTTCCAACTTTTTCCAACTCTTTGATATCCTTTTTGAGGATAAACCTTGTAAAATCCCATCCTCTTCCAATGTTTTATCTGTGACAATGTCCTTGGACTATGTATATATGATACTTTCCAGGATGACTTGAAACCTTTGCCGTAGCTTAACCATGCAACTAAACTTAGAACAATGATTAGAATCACTAATGGGAGATTGCTAATGCACTGAAGCAATAATGGTTCTGCATGGCTATTTGTGTTTCTTTCTTTTTTTTTAAAAAAAAAGTAAGGCTGTGCTAGACTTTACAGGCTCATTTATGAAACTGTCAGTTTTGGTTACAGGGGAGAAAAATAAAAGACTCGAATGGGTCTCAGAGATTGCAGTCACAAATGGCAGGCAAGGAGGAAAGTCTGGGTTGGGCTCACATCATGCATTTTTTTTTTTTGTTTACAGGGCATACTGGTAATAAAAACAGGACACACTATTGAAAGCAGATAAAATAGAGCATCTGTAGGTTAAAAGCTAGCCAGAATAAGGACATGTTCCTCAGCTGGTGGAAGACCTGAAAGGATGGGGCCAATCATGCCTCTTTAGGGAGGGAGTTTCAGAAGGTGGGCGCAACAGTGTTCCCTTGTTGCTGGGTTCTGACCAGCTGGGTGTCTGACATTGGCGAGACACACAGGAGGGCCTTTTCCACAGATCTTAGCAAGCAGACAGGTTCGTACAGGTGAAGGAGATCCTTCACCTATCCTGATCTTAAGATCTTAAGCTGTAGAACCTTAAAGCTGTCGAACCTGTTTTGGACCAGCTGAAGCTTCCAAGCAATCTTCAAAAGTACCTCTGTGTAGACCACAGTGCAAGAATTCAAATGAGACCTCACCAATGTGTGTGTGTGTGTGTGTGTGTGTGTGTGTGTGTGTGTGTCTGTCTGTCTGTCTGTCTGTCTGTCTGTCTGTCTGTCACTGTGGTCTGATCACATCTGTTCAGGAATTACACACCCACTGAAGCAGAGCAAAGGCACTCCTAGCCATAGCTGAAACTTGGGGATCCAGGCTGAGCACCCAGTTCCTGTATGAATCTAAACAAAACAAATCATCATCATCATCATCATCATCATCATCATCATCATCATCATCATCATCATCATCATCATCATCATCCCAAACACACAGAAAACTGGATGTCAGGGAGAAAAGTTCTGCCTTGTCCTGACATACTAAGTTTCAATGTGCAGGTATGTTTAGTTTTATAAGGAGGAATATCCAGTCATGTCAACCATCACTTGCAGCTGAAAGTAGCATAGTCCAGGAAGTGGTTTACAGCCAGTTTGCATGATATTCTGAATTGGCCCCTTTAATTATGTGGGAGAAGTGTACGGACACTGAGTTCGCACCCACAATCAAGCCCCTGAAGAGAGGCTATTTAACCCTAAAAGTGCCACTGGCTACAATGGCATTTTCAAGGTTAAAAACCATTCTGGGAGTGTTATTTTCAGCAGGAAATGGCAAGGGAAGAAGCTAAAGCCTAGTCTGAACTATAGCCCCATCCAGGTGCTGCACAGAAGTAAAAATAAACCACTAAGTAGTACTACATAATGACATTTTTAGCAATGAATATAGCTTGGCCCTAAGCTGATGGTGTAGTGGTTCTGGTGTTGGACTTAGACCTGGAAGATCCAGGTTCAAATTTCTGCTCAGCCATGAACCTTCCTGGGTGACCTTGGGCCAGTCACTATCTCTCAGCCTAACCAACCTCACATAGTGGTTGTGAGGACGAAAGGAACCATGTACACCACCCTGAGCTCCTTGGACAAAGGACAGTATAAAAATGTGAAAAAAAAACTTATAAGACTTAAGGGATTTGTCTTTTGGATTGTGGCAGGATATTCAGGACAATATCCTGACAAAAGCTAGTAACAGAGACTAACAGCCCAACCCAGTGCACGCTGCGCCGGATCCTGCACGGGATCAGGCCCATGCCGGCAGAGCTGATGGGTTTGATACAGTAAAATATTCCTCTTTTTCACCATTGTGGGGGTTGCTCCTTAGGTGCGTGAATGACCGCTTTGCTTCCCGCCTTTGTTTGGGTTACAATGATGGGTAGAATGACTTGAGGTTCTGTAGCTGCACTTATTTCAAAAGTCATGCATGGGACACCTTGTGCCTCATTTAAACACTGGCTGCTGAGGTGGGAAAGTGGGAAAGGCTCTAGTAGTCTATACAGACCTTTCACACTTCAGTCTATTGCTACATTTTCATTTTCCGAGGAACCAATATTCACTGATGAAGGCAGCAGAGCCAAGAAGACATGCTGCTCTACCTAATTTCCTCCCCTTTGCTGACACAGCTGCAGACATGCTGAAGTCAATCTACCTTAAGCCCCATTTCTGATATTAGATTAGCTCTGGTGCCGCCTGACATTCAAGATTTATCCCCTCCAACGAGCTCATTTATTTTTATAACTTGCCTGGCAGTTGTCTGCTCTAAACTTCACCTTTGAATTACTGCGCGAAATGGACCATTGACAACCCAGTTAGCACTTCCTGTCAGTATACAAGTAGAATTCTGGAGAAGCCATTCAGAAGCCAATCAGAAGGCTAAGCTTCCCTGGAATTTGCATATTCTCTCTGGAGTACCTATGGAACGATGGAACAGGGGATAGATTCCAAATACTTCTTGAGTGGGCAGTAGGTATTTCCTGAGCCCTAGAGGGTTATCAGGAAACAGCAGGAAACAGGTTATCTTGTTGGCTGTGTGCTCCCTGAGGCATCTGGTGGGGCCACTGTGTCATACAGGAAGCTGGACTAGGTGGGCCTTTGGCCTGATCCAGCAGGGCTCTTCTTATGTTCTTATCTAAGTTATCCAAGCTCTAGAGCAGTGGTGGCCAACCTGTGGCATGCCATGTGCCACATTTTATGTAGATAATCTTAAGTGTGCCACTTAAACAAATAAACAAATATTTCTAAACTAATGAAAATATTTAAAGCACCATGACAATGCAAGAAGAATGAGGTGCAGTGGGGTACAGAGACCTCCTCTAGTGCCACAGGCTTGGAAAAGTGCGCTGGGGTTGAGAAAGAGAGAGGGACTTCAGTGCTGGACTTGGGCAGAAACGGCAGCGTGTGCCACTTCAAAAGGCTCGGCGTGCCACTAAGTGGCACCCGTGCCATGGGTTGGCCACCTATGCTCTAGAGAGTCTACTTGCCTAACTCTTTAGATGCCCTCCTCCAACTTGACTGACTCACATAGGGGCAAACACTGTTAGCTTCTTTCTCTTTTTCCTCCATCCCACCAGCTCAAAGGAACTCAGACAGTCAAACTTCAATAATGCACTCTCCACTTTAGAAGGAGATTTCCATCTCTTTTGTAACACTCCTGTTTTGGAAGACTTTTAATGCCATGTTAAACTGATTTCATACTGGCTGCTGTTGTTCTGTGCTGCTGTTTTGCTTTTATTATTCTGTGTTGATGTATTTAAAATTGTTTTAGTGTTTTATTGTAAGCCCCTTAAAAATGAAAGCAGGAAATAAATACAGAAAATAAATAAAATGAAGATTGCCAACTTTTCAAGCGGCCCCTGCTTCTGTGCCTTTCACAGAAGCTTGATGTACAGATGACATTTGTAAGTGATCATATTTAGGTTCATATTGTAAAATCCTTCACCTGCTGATTTCTATGCATTAAGCTGCCCTTAAAAGCACAAGTGCAGTCCAGGCTGTTTATTCTGATTAGTTGACAGTCTCACTTGCTCCAGATATACATATCCCATCAATTCCTCCACAGTCATTTAAACCAAGAGTGGGCATTCCATGTTGGGATGGGGGTGGGTGGGGGAGAATCCAAGGATGAAGTGGGGAAGACTGGGCTCAGAAAGCTTATGCACCTGACGATTTGGAGAAGTAAATAGTAACTATGCCATGCAAGGACATGCTGGATGCAAAATGACTGGACTGTTGTAACATTGGGTATGTGGGGCTGTATCTGGACTATTCAAAATTTGGAAAAAACATTAGAACTTATAGGGAGCCAGTGAGAGGCTTCATACGCCGGAGCTATTCAGTTTGCATTAGGACCCGTTGTGCTTATGGCTATAATTTAAGCTGAGTACTCATGATGGCAGGTGACTGTGTGTTGTTTGTATGATCTGTGCAGGGATCTATAAACATCCAGTTGAACAATAGGATTTGCTCTGCTGCTTCCCTCACAACTAGAGCCCTGTGTTCAGACCTTCAAACTTGTGTAGAAACAAAGGGTGTGGAGGATCTCTGTGCGACAACAGCTCTGCCCCTGCTAGCTTAGCAATCCCAAAGCCCCACTCCCCACCCTCAATAAATCAGTGGCGTAATAATGGTGGAGCCTGAGGGGCACGTGACCCAGGCACAACACCAAGGGGGGTGCAATTGTTTTCCTTGCTCCAGGGGGTGACCCTACCATTCAAAGAGGAAAAAATGCTCCCAACATGAGCGGTGGCGGCGAAAACTGTAGGGTCTCTTCCCTGAGGAGCAAGTGGGGTGGCTGGAGCTGGGGGGGGGAGGCGACCGTGGAGGCTGGGGCGACCTACACTTTTCACCTTCTCACTGCCACCACCACTGCCAGTTGGGTTGTGAGCTGCTTTGAGCGGCCGACCACTTTTTTCCTTTTTTTTTCCCTTCGCTTCGAAGGGAAAAAAGAGGAAAAAAGTTGTTGGCTGCTCAGAGTGGCTCACAGTCTGGAAGTAATTGGCGGTGATATCATCACCGCCAATTACTTTTGGGTCTTCTGGCACTCAGGAGGTGCCATCAAAACTGATGCCCAGGTGCCAGAAGACCCAATTACACCACTGCAATAAATTCATCATTTTCTGCAGTGGCAAACACTGGATGTGGGGAGAGAGATTAGTTGAACTCTTACCACCACTTCTGTGGTGTCTATTTTTAATCTTATTTAAAGCTTGTGTAATTGACCATAGATTTTTGAAGTATATATCAGCACCAAAAAGCTTTTGAGCAAAAGATATTTCCTTGTTTCTTACAAAAATTCAGAATAATGGCAATGAGATGATGCTCTGATTTGATGATGATTTCTATTTTTATTATTAACTTTCAAAAATCTCTCCCTCTGAATACAAAGCCAATATCTTATAGAAACCCAGTCTTATAGAAATGTTCAATCTGAAGGAAAAAGAACAATTTAGTATCGGTTTCCATACAGGAACTCAATTCCATCAAATAAACTATGGAATAATAGTAATAACTATTATGGAATTATCCAGTAATAACTATGATAATCTATATATTAAACTGTAACCTAAGGGGAGAAGTATAGTACAGTTGTAGTCTCATACACACATAACACTTCATCTGTACAGAACTGTACAGAACACTCCAGCTATTCCCTTATAATTTATGTAAAAGTGTCACCATAACGTCCCTTTAATGTATTCTATTAAGTGCATTTGATTATCCACTATGGAAGCTAGTAAACATCCAGTCACAAGCTGTCACAGTGGGTCATAGATGAAAGAGGAGCAAGAATGATTCTACTATTTGGGTATAAATAAGAATTGTGGAGACCCAGGGAAAGGGTTTGATTTTTTTCAACAAGCAGAGGTTGAAAACACTCAGAAGCCTGGGCTATGGAACATCTCTCTCTCTCTCTCTCTCTCTCTCTCTCTCTCTCTCTCTCTCTCTCTCTCCTTATTGATTCTTTCTAAAAATCAATTAGGCAAAGAGGGAGATTTTTCCAGATGGTTGGGGCAGGCTGAGACATTTATCCCCCCCCCCCTTTCAGAGAAAGGGAGAGAGGAACTTGATCCATGAAAGATCAGAGAGTTAAAACTGATAAAGAAAGAGAGCCACACTACAGAAAGAAAGGCACTAGCTTCATTTACCCAGCCTCTGGTGTTCATAAAGGGGTTGTATCTTACGTTTACATGTTTGGACTATCTTATATTCTTCATTACAGCTGTGCCTATTTAATTCCTTTATCCATTTTAACAACCAAATCAGAGAAGTGAAAAAAAGCCTAAATACACATTATCCCAGTCATCTCTTGGGAATTTTGTGTGTGTGTGACATATGGTGACCCAAATGTACAATCTTGAATTACACTGAGACTTTTTTCCTCCTCTTTCATTTAACAGAAGGGTAAAAGAATTGAGGAAATGAAGGATTTGATGTCATGATATCGTTTATTTTAACAATTACCGGTACTTGTCAGCTACTTTTCAAACCAAATTATATCAGCTTTTGCTTAAACCAGACAAGATGGACACACTGGTCTGTTGCACCACTGATGTCATGCAAGCCAACAGTCAATCCATAAAGAATGAAAATCCCTTCATAATCAGCTGTAGCTGAGCTTCTAGATTGCTGTGGCTGTAATGCAGAGTTGTAGGTCAAGTGATTAAAATTCATCCCTTTTGGCAGCATTAACCTCGCTTGATTATTTGATGGAATTGAAACATCTGAGGAGGGATGCTCCATAAAATACGTCGTGTATCAAGGGGGGGGGGCGGGGAAAGAGTAGCAAAAATGTGACAACAGGGCAGGGGAATGATGGAGTATTGCTAAAGAAAGGCAATGATTGCTGTGTGTGTGTGTGTGTGTGTGTGTGTGTGTGTGTGTGTGTGTGTGTGTGTGTGAGAGAGAGAGAGAGAGAGAGAGAGAGAATGAGAACAAAGGAGTTTTGAAGTGTGAGATACCTTATGGGTGGTTCCAAATGGCTCAGCTGACTTTGAATTCTGCAACCTCTCAATTAAGCACCATCTGCAAGTTGAGGGGGTGGGTGAGGAAGGAGATAAGAGCACACTAGATCACGAACCCTCATCTCACAGGTCCATTTCAGATTCCGTCTATCCTTTCCTGGTTGCTAGAAAATCTGACTTGGCTCTTAGGTTTTGCATATTAATTTGGCACCCCGGCGTATTAGATGTGCCACGTGCAACTCTGTGTGAAACATGGACGAGAGGTAAAGTGTAAGGAAGGAAAGAAGGATCTTGAAAAGTGGTATATTCTGAGGTGCACTCCAAAGGCATTCTTCCCAACAGCTGCATAGGGTTGGATCCATTTATTGCTCCAAGGGTCTCTTGCAGGGTGAGGTCTATACCACAACAGTTCTGTTCACAACCCCAGGGCCACTTAACTGTGGACTGAGGTTTACTTCATCCTCATAAGGAACAGATTCACTTGATATCTTGGCTCCCTTCCCCAGAGACTAAATGCACTCACTGTAAGGCTCCCATGTGTCCACTTCTAGACCGGCGAGGCATCATTTGCTACTCTAGCAGGGTCGTGTACAACATGCCACCAAGGTCAGGCCATGCATGATATTAATTGCGTCTCTATTTACAGACTGCAGCTTGAGGTAATAACCATTTGGTTCTCTTGTTACATCTGCCTATTCTGTATTCTCCTACACAATCTGTTTCTTTCTGTGTCATTTGTCGTTGGATTGAACAATCATGACTTCACTTTTCGCCTCTGCAAAGATCATTGCGTCTCTGAGCATCTCTATATGTCTTTCAGTAATCTCCGTGGTTAAATGTTAATTTAACTGATAGCTGATAGCCAGCCTGTGATTGGAGGGTCAGTAGGGAACCAAATACTGAATGCAGGGTGACTGAAATATCTCACATCTGATGAAAGAAAAAATAAGAAAGGCTTGCAGGGTTAAAATACACATACCAAGGTAGAAAAGCAGACCTGCATTTAATATTACATCTGTTTTGAACCCAAGTGTACACTCAACAAGGAGCTGCAGCGGCTCCCAGATGAGTATATCTTTATATAATACTATTATAGATAATATAATATAGCACTTGAAAACATGCATTTGTCGCATTCACACTTTAATCTTTTTTGCTAGATGCACAGTTAAATACCTGTATGTTAAAGGTAAAGGTAAAGGTGACCCCTGACAATTAAGTCTAGTCGTGTTCGACTCTAGGGTGTGGTGCTCATCCTCATTTCAAAGCCAAAGAGCCAGCGTTGTCCGAAGACGCCTCCATGGTCATGTGGCCGGCATGACTCTCCTTGCATGAAGCCCTTCTTTTCAGAAAAAATCATAGTGCTGTTTGTTAACATAGTGGGATTAAAGTGCTGTTAAATGCTTGAAGTGTCTTCTGTGAGAGTGTTTGCCAAGATGCCCCTAAAAATAAAAATAAAGGGAGATAATTTCGTTTGTCCTTTGGGAATGAACATCTCTTTAATGAGGTCTCCGCAAATGAGCCTCTAGTTATCTCTCAGTCGGATGCCTTGATCAAAGCATGGCCCTAATATAGTGGTCTCCTGTTAAAAATATTAAAAAGGGGCTTGCTTGATCTTCCTATGCTCTACTGGGTATTATTATAAAGTGCAACCTCAGGCAATTCATTTAGCACTAAGGGCTTTGCTTCCCCCACCAAATAAAAGCTACAGAAGGGATGCTTTCTGCTAATTAAGAAGAAATGTGAAGCGCATAGTAAAAATTCCATTGCAATGTCTTACAGCACAGCCTAAACTCCACTGAAGTCAAAAGTTCAAACCATAGAGTGATTTTGATTCATCAACAGTGCGAGTCTATACAGTTGATTCAGAACTAATCCCTGCAGTGTTCCATGTGGTTTACTTTGAGGTAAACGTGCACAGGACTATAGCCTCTGTTTCCAGGCTATGCCCCTCACCAGAATGGTTCTCTTGTTTTGGACTGTGAACCGGGACCAGGAAGGGGGTGGGTTCATTGGTAGCAGTGTCCACCAAATCAAACCCCTTTCCCAGCCTCGATCCCCCAACCTGGGTCCACGTGAACTTGCACCAGCTATAAAGCTGCCGCAGGTTCGAGTACACCTGGCAGCCTGGCACAGGCTTACTCCAGGGCAAGGGAACAAATGTTCCCTTACCCCAAGAAGGCCTCTGGAGGCCAAAATTCCCCCATGGGATACAGCAGGCGCCACATTAGCACTGTTGCATCACTGCATGGGGATTGGGCTGTAATTCACTTCAGTTGATATGAGCATGGAAGAGTCACAAGAAAACGCTGATGACTAAGTAGGTACCTTTGCCCAATCAATCAGCACAAATAAGTAAAGAATAATTTTAATTTTTGGGGTGGTGGGAGATCTTTGTCTGGGATTACTAACGAAGAAGAAAGGAAGATTAAATGGTCTGAAAGCCTTCCCTACGTTAGCTTTAAGTTAAAGATTGGTATTGCTACAGTTTCCCCACTGGGTGGTGCAATTGTTAGCTTGTGTTTTGTAACAGGATCGCACTGTGGAATAGAAATAAAACTCCAAGATCAAAATCCAGCAAAGCTTTCAATGGACTATGAAGCAGGATATTATGCATGTTTACTCAGAAGTCAGTCTCACTGAGTTCAAGGGGAGTTACTCCTACTGTGGTGTTATATGAGGAGGTGCAGTTACAAATCTGACAGCTTGTGTAGAGTAGCAGTCAAGAGACTGAACCATGCCTAAGGAAGTCCCAGCTTCAAATCTTCTTTCTGTCTTGAAATCACTAAGTGGACTAACAGCGCAATCCTGTGTAACCTTGCACTGGTGTAACAGTAGATGCACCGGTGTAAGTGCACTTATGCCAGTGTAATTGCACTGGTGCATCTACTGTTACACCAGTGCAAGGTTACACAGGATTGCACTGTAAGAGCGTGTATGTTTGCAGCCTGAAATGCCAGCAACTATACACTGGATCATTACCATCTGTGTTTTCATTAAGCTTTGTGTTCGTGGTAGCATTTTGTAAACCAATGAAGGTTAACCCCACAACTTTAACAGCAATGCAGGAGATATACATTACATCAATGGAGTGATGATTATTTAACAGTGGATAGCATCTGGTGGGGTCACTGTGTGATACAGGAAGCTGGACTAGATGGGCTTTTGGCCTGATCCAGCAGGGCTCTTCTTATGTTCTTATGTTCTTATGAGGGTGGAGTGATGAAGCAAGAAAATCAGGATAATATAAATGAATATTGAGCTCAAGGGATGTATGCATCCCCAGATGTGAAACTGGGAGGAGACAATATTCACTATTGGTCTTACAAGATCCTTTATAACCAATGGACCAGATTGTTGCTCATTTTAATGTAGTAAAATGGTCTTGTGACCATATCCTCACATGGCCAGATCAGAAGTTCATGTACCCTGGAAAACACTTTTGCAGGGCCAAACTATGAAATCTGTAGTTTGGCTTTGAGCAAGTATGCATTTAAGTGCAAGGCGAGGCAGAAACAGAGGCGAGCAAATAGAAGACTGTCTGAAGACACCTTCTAGGAAGCAAGACCAGTGGAAAACTTGACCTGAAATCCTTGCAGGGGGAAGGAGGTCAGAGAGCCTGTTGGTGCCAAGAAGTTTCCTTGGCTTGTGTGACTGGTCTCCTAGCACTTCTCTCCCCTGGCCAGAGCTAGGTGGTGAGTGCACAAGCTAACACCCTGCCTGTTATCCCTCAGGTCCCCAGTTCATGCTCCATAGTGGGCTTGATTCCACAGCCTATCTATTTCTGGCTCTGGAGATGGCCATGCTGACTGAAGGAGGGTCAGATCCTGTACAGTGCCAGCCATAGGGTCTTGGAGGAAGGAGCTGCAAGAGATCTGAAAGCTGTCCATTGCAAAGCTTCTTTTAGCTCCCCCTACTCCAAAAAAGAGGAAATGAAAATATTGTATCCTGTGTACGATCTGGTACCTCCCGGAGGACAGAAAGAGAAATAAGCAACAGAAGTCTTGTAGTCTTGTAGGGTCAGCTTTATCAGAACTGTGCCATTCCTAATTTTTTTTAAATGCAATATATCCCATCTTTCTCCTCCCCTTTGGAAGGTGCCCAAGGCAACTTACAGTATTTTTCCTACATATTAATAGAATACAAAAGAAGGGGGGGGTCACCTCTGTGGCTTCTCTTCCTCACAGGGAAGTTGGTGTTTCTCTGTGAGCGGGGAGGGGCATGATTCCCTTTTTACAAAAGCACCAACAGGTAGAGGTGACGCTGGCTTTAGGAATAGGAACGTCATTGTATATGAGGAGGTGCTGAGTGTCACTAGGTGTACTCAGCTCGTGTAGAATAGGGCCTAACAGACTGAGCTGTGGGTAAGAAAAGTTTCCCCTGCTCCAGCTCAAATCTTGTTTCTGCCCTGAACTCATCAAGTGGGCTTAGAAAAGTTATTATCACTCAACCTCAGGTCAACAACATGGGGATAATGATAATGGCTTACTTGACGAGGAAATTGTTAAGGATTTCTGAGATAATGTGTATGTGGAGCACTATACAAATATTAAGAATTATTATTACTACTGCGATTACAAGTTTATACATTCACACATTCAGAGAAATGTGTGTGTTATTCACCATACACGGGCAGCCCAATCCTGTCTAACTTTCTGCCCTGTGATGCAGCGAGGCTGGTGTAGCCTCCGCCGCATCCAGGGTGCAAAGCAAGCAGCCATGGGGCTACCTTGGGGGAAGTGAATGTTTGTTCCCTTACCCTGGGTAAATCCCCAATCTCCCGAATGGGTCTCCCTGGATCCACGCCAGCTAGAAACAGGAGAAACGGGACTGGGAGCACATTTGCGACACCCTAGACTGGCGGGGTGGTGCTTCGCCGGTCTTAGAAGTAGACAGGATTGCGCCGTTATCTTGCACTAAAATGCATAAAGCAAAGAGTGGTATGGACGTTAAGATGAACTTGGGTAGCTGACAAAAAAATAAATCGGGTATGGGGTACAATGTGCAACAACATACAAATTGAGTGACATGTATGAAGTTAAGTTATTAAAACATGGAAGGGGGGGGGTCTTCCTGTTTCCAGAGCTGTTATCAGGAGAAAAGTAGGCCAATAGGTTGACAGATTGGTTCATTATGTAGAATCCAATCCCCATTACTCATGCTCAGTGTCTCCATTACTACGCTGATGCCATAGCTTGCCCTTGAGATGACCTTCTCCATTTAACTGCACAAGTACATTTCAATACCCCCAATTTATTTCCCTGAAACTCACTTAAAAAGAAAAAAAAAAGATTTCCAATTATCTTCTTGCAGAACTTGACAGCCCACTGACTTGTCACTACTCCCGGCAGTAATACACAGCAAGCCACCTTATTCCGAAGATTAATTCTCTTTCAACCTCAGTATTATATTTCCTACTCCCCAAGGTCTTCATTAGTCCTTTAACGTAAACTGATTGCTTGCTTCTGAGACATACTTCTCAAGTGTCTAAGTAGCCTGAAGAGCCCTGCTTTTATTCATATTAGTGATTATTCAATTAAGATGGCTGCCCAGTAGTCAAATAGCAGCATGCTGTTGACATTAGGAGATCAGGGTTCTGGTTCCCAGGCTGCCAGAACAAGACACCCCGCAAAGTGCGCTTAAGGAGAGGAGTGGTGTCAGTCACGAGAGCTGATCCGTGGAAGAGAGAAACTGAAAGACCACACTGAAATGTCCGCACCTATTCACCAAGAGCTTTGTGTTCAACCTTTCAGTGCCAGAAGCTGGAAATGAATAAGACTTTGAATATCCTACTAGTACTCGGTGGCTGTGAATACTTGTAGGGTCAAATCAGGGCCAAGCTAGACATGATGCTGGCAGCCATGTGTCTGCCCCACTCACATATAAATGTTTGTAGAGAGTTTGATATTAATGTATTAAAGTTTTAAGAATTTTATATTTGTTATATGAATTAAAGTTGTAATTTTTAAATTTTGTAAGCCACTTCGAGTCCACCCTTTGGGCGGGGGGGGGGGGGGGGGGGGAGAAAGCAGGATATAAATCCAATAAATGATAATAATGAATAATATAAAGCAGGGCATAGACATCTAAAAAAGGAGCATATGGACACCCATCTCCCTTTCCCTGCTTCTCTGTGGTCTGATGGTCCAGGCACCTTTCTCCCAGCAGGGCTCCAGTACCAGAAGTGGGCCTCACAGGGTATCCAGATGTCAGCCACAGGGAAATAAGATGGGGGGGGGTTTCAACTCTCCTCTCCCATGTGTACCTTTTGGTGTACTCCACAACACTCCACAACACATTTGTTTCATACATGAGCAGTCACATGAACAAACAAACATGGTTCCCCCATTACATCAACTTGGGCTCCAAGGTATTGGCTGCTGACTGACAGGTGACAAGGAAAATGTAGAAATGTTTTGCTGTTCAAGGGGTACTAGTAGGTGGCAACTGGGTTTTACTAATCTTTTTTTGTCTTTGACATGATCTTTGCATTTGCTGAGAACTCTGTATAATCACAGAGGGCTGGTTCACATAGTCCTTGGGAGGGTG
This sequence comes from Plestiodon gilberti rubricaudatus, assembly GCA_026170595.1. Taxonomy (NCBI): domain Eukaryota; kingdom Metazoa; phylum Chordata; class Lepidosauria; order Squamata; family Scincidae; genus Plestiodon; species Plestiodon gilberti. The sequence continues at coordinate 89,158,785 of JANXHW010000003.1, forward strand.
GATGACATGCCAAAGGTGTAAAAAGGTAAAGGTGACTTCTGACAAGTCCAGTCGTGTCCGACTATAGGGTGTGGTGCTCATCCCCATTTCAAAGCCGAAGAGCCAGCGTTGTCCGAAGACGCCTCCGTGGTCATGTGGCCGGCATGACTCTCCTTGCCGCAGCGCGTAGCATGCAGCTGGAACACGGAGCGCGGTTTACCTTCCCGCAAGCGGTACCTATTTATCTACTCGCATTAACATGCTTTGGAACTGCTAGGTTGGCAGGAGCTGGCCATGCAACGAGAGCTCACCCTGTTGCGGATTCGAACTGCCAACCTTTCGATCGACAGCTCATGGTTCAGCGGTTTAACCCACTGGGCCACCCACTGGTGTACCTGTAGGCTATTTATTTATTATTTATTTACAGTATTTTTATCCCGCCTTTCTCCCCGAAGGGACCCAAGGCTAGCACACTTGTCATTGCTCCATGTATAACAAATGCACTAGGAACTATTGGGACTGCACCTGCTGACCCTGACTCAATGCCTGCACACCCATTGACTCCGCCTCTGATATGTGTGCACTGAGTGATAGGTTTGAAAGGAGAACTTATGCATGTACATCTGCACATATGCAGGCTCTCCATGCAATCAGGAAGCCATCATGATTGGGGTTCCTGATGGCGGGTGCAGAGAGCCTACAAACATACTACAGTCAATCCTTGTTATTTATGCACTCCATTCCTGCGGATTCGCTTATCCATGTCGAACAAGAGTGCAACTTACCTCACGCCATTCATGGCTATCAGCGGCCATTCTGAAGCTATCCGGGGCATCCACAGCCATTCCGAAGCTATTCTCGGCCATTCTGAAGCTATCAGTAGTGGTCATTTGCTATCCGTGGCAGTCATTTTTAAGCTTTTTGAAGTTATCTGTGGTCATTCTAAAGGTAGTCAATTACTAGTCAATTACGGGTAGCACCCCAGAATGCCTGCATGGGTGGCACACACCAGTGGTAGAAGAGGGTGGTGCTGAGACTGGCACTGCTAACACCCCCGAGGGACTGACCCTGATCCGAGGTGGCCCATAGGGCCTGGCCGGCTGACACCCAGGGAAGGGGACAACTGTTCCCTTCTCCCGAGGTGCTCCCAGGCTGTCCCAGCGTGACCTGGGAATGGCCATAGGATACAGCGGCCGGCCCTTTAGGCCAGCCACTTAAAGTCAGGATTGCTCTGTAAGGCAGCAATCCTGTACCCACTAACCTGGGAGTAAGTCCCATTCAACTCAATGGCTCTTACTTCTGAGTAGACTCTCATAGGCTTGCACTGTACATTTCTAAACAGAGCAATCCAGTTTGGAGCATGGTTTTATTTTGAGCAGCCCTATCTCCATCAATCCATATTCAATTCATGAGCAGAAAGAATTCTCAGGCAAAAGCAGCAGGAGACTTTGCAGGGCATCAGAGGCGCTGCTTCTGTGGGCTGGCTGGCACCTTTAACAGCAGCAGCAGCAGCCGCCCCCCCACCCCAATCCATCTGCAGCTTGTTGTTGTTGTTGTTCAGTCGTTAAGTCGTGTCCGACCCTTCGTGATCCCATGAACCACATCCCGCCAGGCCTTCCTGTCCTCCACTATCTTCCTGAGTTCGCTCATTTTCATGTTTGTTGCATCGGTGATGCTGTCTAACCATCTCATCCTTTGCCTTCCCCTTCTCCTTTTGCCTTCAGTTTTTCCCAGCATCAGCGTCTTCTCCAGAGAGTCCTCTCTTCACATTAGGTGGCCAAAATATTTGAGTTTCAGCCTTAGTATCTGTCCTTCCAGGGAACAGTCAGGGTTGATTTCATTTAGGATTGACTGATTTGATCTCCTAGCAGTCCAAGGGACTCTCAGGAGTCTAGCATCTAGCACAGTGGTGGCCAACCTTTTTATGACACGTGTCACTTTTAGGTTTTTTGTATCTTGGACGTGCCACAAAAATAAATAAATAAAGCAAATAAATAATAAATAAATAAATAATAAATAACAGCGATTTGGAGGGGCGCCAATTCCACGATTTATTTATTTATTTTCCCCCCCCCCCCGGTGCTAGAATTCCCACCCACCCACCCCCGTGCTGTACCTTGTGGACGCCCCGAGTCACGCTGAGACTCCTTTTCAACCCGGCTGGCTGTTTCTGCGCATGTGCAGAAACAGCCAGCCACCTCGGCCGCGCGCGAGTCCTTTTCAAAGTCTGGCAGAACTTTTTTCTTTCTTTCGCCCTTGCAACTGCAAAAAATCCCTGAATGTGGCCAATGAATGCTACACGTTAAAAAAGGAACACATGAATACAGGAGGAAAGAAGAGGTGGAGGAAGACAAATTATACAGAGAAGAAGCAGCAGCAGGAGCGAGGACGGAGCATGTTGCAAAAACAAAACAAAAAATAAAAAGAACGCTCGCCCGTTTGCCGTTTCCTTCCTTGTGTCTCTACATCACACACACCTGCACGAACGCACACACACACGCAGCGAAATCAAGAACCCGTTTGCCGTTTCCTTCCTTGTTGTGTCTCTCTACATCACACACACACACGCACGAACGCACACACACCCGCAGTGAAATCAACATCTTCTCTGTATTTCTTCCAGCTGGGAAGTACCAAGAGCGAAAGTGGGTGAAGAGGCGCTGGTGGTCCCGCCTCTCTGTCTTGGTGATTCTGTTTCTCCACTCCTCGCCCGCCCAGAATTTCCATTCTGTTTCTAACGAGCCTCGCCCGCCCTGTCTCGCCCGCCGTGTAGCTACACGGCGGGCGAGACAGGGCAGCGGGAGGCCGCTCAACCGGCCCCCGGCTTCTCCCTCCGGGTCCGTGCAGCTCCGGAGGCCGGGAGAGAGCGTCCTCCCGTCATGCCGGCTCGGCCTATACTGCCCAGGCCTGAGCCGGCGATTTCGCACATGCGTACAACGCCGATGCGTTGTACGCATGTGCGAAATCGCCGGCTCAGGCCTGGGCAGTATAGGCCGAGCCGGCATGACGGGAGGACGCTCTCTCCCGGTCTCCGGAGTCGCGCGGACCCGGAGGGAGAAGCCGGGAGGGAGGCGGCGGGCGGCGTGCCACCCGACGGGCCTTCCCGTGCCACTCTGTGGCACGCGTGCCGCGGGTTGGCCACCACTGATCTAGCATCTGCAGCTAGCCTGCACTAGCATCTGCACTAGCATCTGCAGCTAGCCTGCCATAAACATTTCCACCTAATATACTGTACTTTTTATCATTACTTAAATTGTAAGTCACTGTGGGAGCCTGTCCTGTCCTGTCTGAAAAGCGACGTATAAATACTGTATAAAATACAAATATGAATTTGTCCAAGCAGATATAGCAGAAATCTAGGTACAAACAGGTCCTCCTCATTCAACTAGTCCCTCCAATGGAGGCAACACAGGAATGGTGCCTGACATTTGACATTTAGCTTTAATTTATTACATTCACTTAAGGTTTACCAATGTAACAAATTCAGAAGGTTAAAACCCTCCTGAACTCTCTCAGTTCAGCTGGATAATAACATGGAGTTAATCTCTTTGCTGTAATACCTATCAAGCCTCAAGATTTTGGTTGTGTTTTAGAGTGGTTTTTTTTTTTCCAGGGGAAAAAAGATAATCTGCTGCAAATGTAAAGCCGTTGGAAGAGGTTTATCTTTTTTTTTTTAACACCCCCCCCCCATATGTTGGCTTTTCTTTTGCATTAGCTTTTGTTGTGAAATTCTATCCTAAATAAATGCAGATCAACTACAGAGAGCAAGCTATATAAATAGTAACAAACTGTATGAAAAGTGGAAGTGCATTTGGTAACATTTCTGGCTACCCTGGGAGACAATGAAAGACATCCCAATACATTTTTGTTATTTCTGTGATTGGCAGTTGCTAAACCCATCTTCGGGGGGCCCTCCTCCTTTTTATTTGGTGAGGTCAGACATGGGAGGTTTTTTTTTTCCAGGTCAGTGAACTGGGCTTAACTGCTGTTAATGGATGACCCACATATTGCATGATAGACAACAGTGCAAATAACATCCTCCACCACTTCAGAGTCTCCCATTTTATTCAGCTGGTGTGCCTTTTTTATTTTTATCATGTAATTATTCTGGGACATCTTTATTTAATACACATGAGCTAACAAGTTTGCTTTAGGGATTCTTTCCTTGCCCATGCAAGCAGAACCAGTCAGAATTCTTCCTTCTTATCTATACCACAGGAACTACTGTACAAGGTGAAATATGGATCCAGTCATGTAGCTGATGAATGCTTTGGGGGGATAACTCAAGGTTGGGTGGATATGGCAATAAAATACTATGGAGTACACATAACCTCTGGTGAAGCTGCTTGTCTATATTGCCAATTGGGCACGGGAAGTGTCGTTAGTGTTCAGTGGCATAGCCAGACCGCCCCCAGGGGGGCGGTCACGTGACATCCCCACGGGACCACCCAGGCCCTGTCCCCTTTGGCCCAATTGGGTCACTTCCATTTTTTTCGGCACAAAAAACCCACACCCCTGGGGTGGTGGTTTTTTTTTTTGCTCGATTTAGAACGCAAACGGCCCGGGTGGGTGGCCAATTCCTGACCTGCCGCTGGGCCGAAAGCGCGCGTTTTAGTTGCTTCTGCCATTTTCGCCACCGCCATCGGGTAAGTGCACCCCCCCTGGTGCCCAGGCACCCTGTCGCCTGGGGGTGTTGGGGCCCCCGCTCCCCTGCCCCCCCAATGACGCCCCTGTTTATGTTTCAGCATGTAAAACTAGAGACTGGGGATTGAGGAGAGTTTGTGACTGGCTCCACCACAGTCAGCTTCAGCTGGTAGTTTACGAGTTTGACCTTGGGGGAGAAGTGTATGTGAATTAAATGCAATAGGACTGCTTTAATTGGCCTCACTGCTTTATAGGTAATTGCATCTGTCTTTAACTCAGGAGTTGCCCAAGATATATTGGCCCCTGAAGTGAGGCACTAAATGCTGTCCCTCATCCCTCGACAATTGCCCCTTTATCTGACACTGGCAGTGCAATAGCAGCAGTGGCAATGTTTTGCACACAGCCAACAGGTGGGCAAATAGCTGCTCTGTCTCTTGCTGAATTTTGAAAGGAGAGAGTGGAAGTGGAAGAGAGGAGAGTGCTGCTGGGCTAAACTATCTCCTTGCCTTTTCTCAGTAGCAGCGGTGGCACCACAGCGATCTGGTGAGCAGGAGAATGACTAGGCAAGTGAGTGCTCCCCCAAATTCTCTGCCTCCCAATTCGTCACACTAGAGCAGGGGTGGTCAACCTTCCACCATTAGGACCTCTGCATTCTTAGTTGGGCAGAATCTTGAAGACAGAATCTTGGCAGCTGCAAATGCCAATGGTGCTGCTAAAGCAGCTGCACCTGCTGAAATGCCCTCACCTATACAACCATTAAAGGTCCAAGAGCATTCATGTTGAAAAGTTGGCCACCCCTTCACTCGAGTTCATGTGGCTGCAGAGCCCTGCACCAGCCCTGCTTCAACCTCACAAATTCACCAATCCACAGGGAGCCAATTCCTCATGGCTGTGTATTAATGAGGTCCTGTGTGGGCGGAGTCAGCTGCATGGGTCTTTGCATTTATATCCTGCTTTTTTCCCCCATAGGGGGGACCCAAAGCGGCTGTGGTTGCATGAGTTACATGCAACCAGTAGTCACATGGGAGTACACCATAAGGAGGTGGTGCCCATTCAGATGGATGAGTGTTTGAAGGGAGGGTGATATACTCTACTTCTACACCTGATCAAGGAAGCAGGGGAATTGTCTCTTCAGCATTTTATTGCAAAAGACAGTTTTTCTTCTCTTTCTCTTGCCCATATTCAAAATTGCAACTTTTACCACTCTCCTGTTCTCCTCAGCAGGCGGCCGTACAGATTTTTTTAAAAAAAGATTATTTTTAATACAACTGCTTCCAAAAATTGCACGTGGCAGGTGTCATCTCAGAGGAATTGTTATTCCTCCTCACACATAGGAGTGTCTCTTATAAGAAAATACTTGCTATGGCATGTCATCCTCTAAAAATGAAGAACGCATGAGAGCTATGTCAAAAGTTCTCTGTGAAGCACTTTTGGCACAACTTTTGTGGGAATGGGATGGTGGTGTAAACATGGTCTTGAAGCTGTCAAGCTGCTCACCTCCCCCCCCACACACAACCATGGCTTGGGGGTATTGCTCCTTCCAGTGGCTGACCACCGTCATTTTTGCTCCCCAAAGTCTCAGAATAAACTAGCATCATTAAGTAAGGTAAAGGTAAAGGTGACCCCTGACAATTAAGTCCAGTCGTGTCCGACTCTAGGCTGTGGTGCTTATCCCCATTTCAAAGCCGAAGAGCCAGAGTCGTCCGAAGACGCCTCCGTGGTCATGTGGCCGGCATGACTCTCCTTGCCGCAGCGCGTAGCATGCAGATGGAACACGGAGCGCTGTTTACCTTCCCGCAAGCGGTACCTATTTATCTACTCGCATTAACATGCTTTGGAACTGCTAGGTTGGCAGGAGCTGGCCAAGCAACGAGAGCTCACCCCGTTGTGGGAATCGAACTGCCGACCTTTCAATCGACAGCCCATGGTTCAGCGGTTTAACCCACTGCGCCACCACCGTCATTTTTGCTCCCCAAAGTCTCAGAATAAACTAGCATCATTAAGTACTGTACTGTAATTTGGGGGTGGGGGTGGGACGAGAAGCAGCTGTCAGCTGCTGTGAGGTGGTGCCATCAGGACCAGTTCATTTGGTCCAGCTGTCACTCACCTGCTTCTGAAATGACTCCCCCCCATTGCACTGAAATGTGTGACGGGGGCCCATTTCATCTCAGAACTAGAAAGAATGTGGTTTTTTTAAATCCAGAACTACTGCGTACTCAGATTTCATCTATTAAATCTCACATGAATAACTGACAAAGACGTCTTTAATTTTGGGGAGAGCTCTGTTTATTTCTGAACCTACCCTTTCCTCCATGAAAAGAACTGAGCTTGTTAACCTTTTCGTGAATAACTGGAAACCATTTATCGATTTTTTAAGAGAGAGAGAGAGAAGAACGATGTGATGATATGCGGATTTAATGAATAGAACGTGGGTGTTATTTTGGCTTAGTTGGATATTATATGTAGAAAATAGTGAATAGTATGCTAGTAGGATGTATTGCTTCGTGCTTGCTATAACTTTATGAAATATGTATTGTTTTTATGTTTTAATATATCAATAAAATATAAATATATAGGAAAAAAAAGAAGAACTGAGCTTGTAGAGAGGGTTCATGTGGTGGTGACACCTTCCCTCCTGCCCACACGGAGCTGTGCATGTACACTACCATAAACAGAGGAGGGGCTGGGTTGTTGTGATGTTTCAGTTTGAGGAACCTTATCAATCTAACAACCTTCTAATAGGCTGCAGTTTTCTAAATGAGTCTTTGTGTGTGGAAATGAGCTGTACCGTATTTGCCAGATACATGAGAGAATCAAGGCACATCTGGAAACGCTAACAGCAGTGTCTGTTCCACCGTAGCTTAAACAAGGTGGCGTGCATTATTACTTAGCTCAAGAAATGAGATTTCACTTTATGACTTGCTGGAGTAATATTCAGATAATAAAGTTACCAGGGCAGGTGCAAATAGCTATTTTCTGACTTTTGCTGGCCAAGTCTGTCATTCACGTCTTGGTCAGTACCAAGGGAATAAAAGTAAAACGAGTGAATTACTGGCCAGTCTTATGTGGTATATATTGTAGCTTACCTTTAATAAACCTCCTGTGGAACCAACAGATTGCAGAACCATAAGCCTTGATTCACTAATTAGGGGAAGTAACACTCAGTAGTAGAATGTATATTTTACATTAGGCCCCAACAATTTTTGTACCAACAAAATGGATGCCGTTCCCCAGTCACATATGGCAGCCTACTCAAAGTGCAACAACCCACATGTTTTTGCAGTTTGGGACTACAAATCCATGTAGGTTGTAAAGAACCTGGGAAGCCACAGTATAGTCACCAGTTGGGCAGACCTGCTGTACAAACTGTCTTGACAGAATTTCAGATGCCATTTGTTCTCAGTGATTTTATTTATTTCTCAAATGTATATCTGGCCCTCTGACCCAATGGTTGTTGGGGCTGCTCACAATAATACAGTCAGACCTTTTTATCCGTTGAGGTTCTGGAATCACAGTGGATCAGAAAATCAGTGTTATATGAAATCCGGGGGGGGGGGGGGTCGGGAGCGGTGCCACATTACCTTTTCGTTGCTTCCCTCCTCCTGAATTTGTTTAAACTGACTGAAAAACCAAAAACCACCTGAAAATGGCGGCGGAGACTCCCGGCTGCATTTTTCAGCGGTTTGGACATGCGCAGGAGGCTGGAAGTGGCTGGCAGGCCTCTGACAACACTGAAAAAAGAGGTAATGTAATGCAAACAGTTCAGACATTGAATTTATTACTTGCACATTGCTCCATGTGAGCACTTGACTTCTATGTGCAAAGGCAGGTGTATGTGATCCCGATATGTGCTTACAATCTATGTTGCAAACAAGGTGTAAGCAGGAGGGTAAATGTTTCAACTTCCCAGAGGCATCGCTATGGTCGGGGCAGTACTGTAAATTCTGCCCCGTCCTAGTCCCCATTTACTCTCCGTTACAAAGTGGCCCCGTCCCCTCACCATCGCAGCCATTCAGTGCGGTGAAGGCAACTCTCTGCCCATTGCCTTCGCCGCACTGAATGGCTGCGACGGCGAGGGGGCAGGGCCATTTCGTAACGGAGAGTAAACGGGGACTAAGACGGGGTGGAACTTACAGTACTGCCCCCACCGTAGTGACGCCTCTGCAACTGCCCTCCATTTCACTGTTCCTTGTGTAAGAATATCACACAAACGGGCAGCCCGATACTGCCTAAGATGCGGCGGCAAACCAAAATGGCCAGCCGCCTCATCCCAGTCAGGATGTGGCCCGTGCCAGCATAGCCGGGGCTCACCTTGGGGGAAGGGGTAATTCATCCCCTTCCCCTGGTGTAAGCGCGGCCTCTTCAGATGCACGCTGGCACACAACCAGGGAGGCTGTGTAAGGCCGGCCCAGCCCGGGAAGGGTCTTGGGATATCAGCGCAACCGAGTGCCGATATCCCCACCCCCTCCCAGGCTGTGCTGGCCAATGGCCCCCTCCCCCACTACCCCAGCCCGTCCTCCCCATGCTCTCCTGCTGCCCAGCACAGGGCTTACCTGGGTCAAGTGGTGCAGAGTCTGGGGGACGGCGGAGTGAGCGGTGCCAGCCTCTGCAAGGCACCGCTTACTCCAGAGGTGCGGTGAAAGTGCCTTGTGGCACTTTTGCAACACCTTTGGCTTGCAGAGTGCTTGCTCTGCTGGCCTATAGTTAAGCAGGATTGGGCCCACAGTGTTTGAAGTATAGAGTGGACTAACATTAGCTATCATAGCTGAAAAACAAGGTTATATGTAGCCTGTTGAACTTGACCAAAACTGTCAACAGTGGCTTGTTAGCATTTCCTGTCACAAGCCTGAAGCAAAGGCACCTACATGAAATGCATTTAAGCATTGCTGACTCCATAAAATGGGAGAAATGGCAGGACTTTCCCATTTATCACCAGAGCAGCAGTGCTACCATTATTTCTGCCTACTGCTGTAGCCAGACACTGCAATGCATTTTGCCAGTTAATAAGTTTTCCCCATCTGCTGGCCATGTGTGCCTTTTAGGCTTGTTAGGCAGCCAAGGCTAAATTCACAGATGTCAACCTTGAGCAGGTGAGACGTATAAGTCACTTGTTGATCCAACCAAAGTTGACTAAAGAGGAAGGGTGTCTTCTGACGTGGTAATGCACCGATTCTAGTAACCGCCATTAAGAAGGTATTGCTGTTTAAAACATTTGTATCTCTGCCTTTCTCATGAGTTTGGGGAGTTGCAAGGAGTCCCCACATTTTATTGTCACAACAGGATACTTTTAGTAACATTAGCTGAAGCTAAGTTTAGCCAGTTTAGCCAGTGTCTGTTTAGCCAGAGTCCAAGTTTAGCCAGTGTCTAGATGGGTGACTGCTGGCAACCACATGTATACCACCTTGAGTTCCATGGCAGAAGAAAGGCAGGGCTATGAATATAACAAGAAAAGAGTCATATTCCGTAGGTTTACCTTGAGCATGACTTGCCCAAGACCAGTCTGTGAGCTTCATGGCAAAGCAGTAAGATGGCATTTATGCATCCATCTAAATAAATATCATAAACTGTGAGATAATACATGGAAAATTATTGTGCTGGGTGTTGGCTGCTGAAAGCTACAAAATGATGACTCTATAATTGTTCCATCAACTGCATATAAAGCAAACCACAAAAATTCTGTATCAATAAAACAATTCAACAAGATATACAGCACAATCCTATCCAACGTACACCACCGGTGTAACTAGCGGTGCAGCGAGAACGAGAGGCCCCAGAATGGAAAGGGGATTCAAATCCCCTCCAAAGGGGGGTTCAAAATGGATTTAAATCTCCCCTCCCCTACAAACCCTCACGCCCTGCCCTCCCCCACTGGTTATACTGGTGGAGTAAGTTGGATAGGATTGCGCTGATATTATAAGAGTCCACTCCTCAGTGAACAAAATAGCTTTGGAGCCTATGGTTGCCCTAAACTGCTTGCTCTGTGCAGGCTCCAACATTCAGATTGCTCTCAAGCTGGAGATGCTTTGAAGTGTTGTGTACTGTTTTCTTCAAACTCCCCCCCCCCCCCCCCCAAGTTTCATGGGAAGCTCAACAGCTCTCAAAGCAGGGGCGGTGCAACCCAGAACGCTGCCAGACACTACTGCCCCAGGTCTGCCATTGCCACCTCTGCCAAGGGATGCTGAAGGGGAAAAAAAAGTCACCCACCATGCTCTGTTATGCGGTTTCCCCAAACCTACAAATGCAGATTCATTTAAAGGTCTTTCACTTGCGTGATCCTTGTAAATAAAACTGGAAGACTCGCACTTCCTGGCTTTCAAAAACTGTGCAAGAGAGCATGGTAAGGAAGCGGATTATCTGCTTCCTACTCAAGTGAGTGGGAAGTGGATCAAAGCAGCTCATGTCCATGGCAGGCTGGAGGGAGGCAGTGACAGAATGGGGGGAGGCAGTGACAGGCACCCCAAACTCACCACCCCTCACCCGCCACCCCTCACCACCTGCCACTGACAAAGCTGCATCAGGTTGCCTCATGGCTGGATGGGCCAACTGTGTGTCAGAGTTGGCTTTGATGTGATTTGTACTGATTGTTTCATGGATTGTTTTTCTGACTATTTTTGTGAATTGCTTTAGTCTATAAAACAAAAAGTAGGATAGAAGCTTTATCAAGAAAATAAAATAAAAACCTGTTTTGAAAAAGACTTTATCATCAAGACCTTTCAAAGATGCCAAGAACTGCTGAGCAGTAGATCCAGCCGCCTGCTGGATCCTGTGCCTGGGCTGCCCGTCGAACGGCAGAGCGGAGGTCTACTCGGGGAAGGGGATGCTTATTCCCTTCCCCGAGTGTAAATCGGGGCCGGCGCCCGGCCCTATCAGCCTCCTCAGATTTCTGCCAGCTAAATAGCTGGCGGAAGTAGAAGAGGCCGTGTAACCGCCTAGCCAGCCTGTTGGAGATGGGGATATGGCTGATGCCATCCCCCTCCCCCTCCCGAGCCGGCTACACCAATGGTCCCCCTCCCTCGCCCGCCGGAGAGCCCACGTGGCCGGCAGCGGAGGACTTACCTTCTGCCGCCGGCCGCATCCTCGGTCTGGCGTTGGAGTGAGGGAGGCCGGCCTTGTGCTGGCCTCCCTTACTCTAGAATCGTCATGAACGTACTTTACGGCACGTTCGCGATGGCTTCCGGCGACGGAACGCTCGTTCCGGAGCTGGCACCTTCTTCAGGATTGCGTCCTTACAGTGCTATCCTATGGGTGCCTACTCACAAATAAGCCCCATTGAGCTCAATGGGACCTACTCCTAGGTTAGTGTGTATATAGGATTGCAGCAGTCTTAGCAAAGTTCACAGAGCGAGCCTGTCTGTTGGACTAGGGAGATCTAGGTCCAACTAATCCCTGTTCAGCCATGATTTCTCTTTTCCAGCATGCTATTCATTACACCACTCTGGTTCTATAAAATAAGATACAGAATTAGCACCTCTTTCATAACAGGATTGCTTGTTAGCTTTTCCATTTCACTTTAGGCCAATTATAATGTTTTTTCATAAGCTTATTATCTTTTTCTCACCTTTCCAACCACACATTTTCTTTAATATTTATGTTTGCTTCTCCGGCACATTGTGCTCTGTAGCCAGAAGAGGGTGCAATGTGAACAGCTAATGCTTTCAAGCATGTACAAAACCCAACTGTTTTCCTTTAACATTGTCCTATGGTGCCGTTCTGTATTATACTACATTATAGATACTTTAGATGAAAGCTGCATTTCTGCTTAATGAGAAGCACAGAATGATTAGGCATGTAGATATTCTGAAAATGGTCTTGGTATGCAAATTGCCTTTACGTTTTGCGATTAAAACAGCTAATTGAATTAAAAACTGCTATTTCTTTTGCAAATGTTTGTGTTTATTATTCCCTGATCAGTTAGGACTGAGTGGGGAAGAGGATGAACATAACATTGTTGAACACTGCTGGTTTGGTCTGTGTAAATCCAAATAAATTCTAACTATCTTTATTGTAAAGCTATTCGCAAAGAAAACACTGTAATTCAGCTTTGTGTAGAAATGGAAAGAGAATCCATTTTGGACTTGAAAAGAATACAGAACAATCCATTATGCCAATACAGTATCTATATAAAAAGTACTGCTTGAAATCTCTCCCCACCCCCCAATTTATCCACTGAAATGAATGCTGTTTCTTTTCTCTGGGACTGCATTATCCTCTTGTGTGTTTTGGTTTGGTTGGAATTCATTCTAACCCCTCCTCTTTGTAGACAGTAGATATATATGACTCCGTACTTTACCGCAGTGATGCTGGAGCTTCATCTGCATCGCCATGGTAACATTTGAATGGCTGGAACTCCATGGGTGGAGGTCATTATGGTACTTCCCACCCAGCTGTCCCTCTTCCATCTCTTCCTTGGACAACAATAGAGTGGGCAGGGCTTGTGCAACTGGTCCAATCCACATGGTTTCAGTCTTTCAAATGTTGTTATAGTGACATGAGGTGAAACCACAGGGAAACGGCTCCCACATTGCTGCATCCCTCAATGGCCTTCTGGAACATACATCCCAGCAGCACTTGCCTGCCAAAAGGGATGGGAGTTTAAAAGCTTTTAAAAGCCTGAGAAAACAAGGAGAGGACAAGCTCTTGTAAAGAAGGCTCCTGGAAGACAGTGTAGGACACCATCTCACTGCCTCTGAAGAATTAAAAGCCATAGATATTGGACAACCACATGAGTTTCCAACATACGTTCAAATTCTATGTAGTTGATTCTGAACTCACAGATTAAGAAGTGGAAAAGGTATGTGGTTTATTCCTTGGGGGAAAAACTCACTAATAAGGAAACCCATTTAATCAATCAATCAATCAATCAATCAATCAATCAATCAATCAATCAATCAATCAATTAAATTAAATTATTTATATACTGCCTTTCTCCATTTTTACACAGCATTCAAGGCAGTTTACATAGGCAGGCTAATCGAAACTACTGTACCATTTTTCAATGTTTTTTTTTTTTTTTACAATATTGTTCTGTGGAACTAACAGAACCCTCAGTTCACCAGATGTTTCCCTTCATGATGTGGTTATCTCTTCTGGCTGCATGCCTTGAGCTTCCGCAGTAACCGTAAATCAGCCTAGGCAGGATTCTCAAGCTGTTCACCGTTCTTGCCATCCAACCTTCTCACACACTCCCATGCTCTCTCACTGTGGGGCTTCAGCAGCGACTCCATTCAGCCACAACGGGTAACTGCAGCTTGTCAGTCTGGCATTCTTGACTTCCATCCAGGGCATGGATTCCTGCTTAGCTCTTCAGGCAGTATGGCAGCTCAACCATCAGACCACACCTCCTGCCCCATGGGGGGTTTGCATCCAAATGTGCACTACGTCCATGGGAAATTCTGATTTCCACGTGAGCTTTTTGCATATTAGTTCTGGGCCAAAGGCATTAAAGAGGAGGTTGATCAGATATAGGAAGAGAAGCAAGCAACCTGCTCTAACTAACAAGACAGGTTACAGCTCCCCCCACCTGTTGGAGGCAGCCATTTATAGCCTTTGTGACTATACACCGGGGTAGCTGTGCTCACATGCTGTCACCTCTCCAGCAGTCACACCCCTCCTCTCGCAGCTGCTCTGGAAAACAAGGGATCGATTCAGAATAGTGTCCAATGAGTGTGAGGGGCTGTCGCTGGAATGTTTGCAGCAACTCTACACCATGCAGAAGCGTCTTGATGCATGCGTGGAGCTATTTGACTCTGGCCATTGAAAAACCACAATGAAACACACTCAGACTATATGTCGTATACACCAGCGGCCCCAACCTTGCCGACGTCAGGGACGGTATCCGTCGGGAATTGCTTTCCACGGACCGGGGGAGCACCGACGCCACACCCCCACATGACCCGGGCGTGATGTCAGCTGCACGCGCCCAGCGCGGCTCTAATCACCCCCCGCCTGTTTCAGTACCATTTTGGATCCGTTTGAGCTCCAGGGAGGGCCGAAGCGGAAGCGAAGGCAAGTACGCCCCAACCCCAACGCTGAGGCTTGGCCTGCGGCCAGGGGCCCGGTCCCGAATGGGCCGTGGACCGGTACCGGGCTGCGGACCGGTGGTTGGGGACCCCTGGTATACACGACGCACACATCAGTTTGCCGTACTCTGCATCACACCATTGGTCCAGCTAAAGCAGAATTTTCTACACTGACTGGCAGTGGCTCTCTGGGATTTCAGGCAGCAGTCTTTTCCAGCCCTGCCTGGAGACACCAGAAATCAATTTCCTCCCTGCCCACAGGTGTACACATTTAATTCCAGATGTGTATATACACCCTTGGGTAAAAATAAAGCTGGGGCCTGTTGCATACAAAACATGTGCACTACACTTCAGTTACAGCCCCATCCGCATATATGAGAATGAACATTTAAGGCTTTTCTATGTACTACTTCAGGTTCAAGTAATGTTAAAGTAATGAAAAGTAAGACGAGTAAAAACCAAACCATGAAATCCTTAATTTATGTTTGAGACTACAGGATGAAAAAACAAATCACTACAATTGACTGCGTGGCACCTGAAATGATAATGTAATGTTTGCATCTCTTTATCAGAAAAAAACATCCAGTTTTTATTTAAAGAGTAGATAAGATAAGGTTGAAGAGAGAAGATGAGATTTCAATCTGAGCAGAGTGTAAATAATCCTAATTGCAACATGAAGTTTCCTAATGTTAAATGAACAGTGCAGATAGGAAGTGCACCCAATTCTCCGTGAACACAATTGCTTGGTAACATCAAAAAGAGTGTAATTAGGCTGGGTGAAAAAAAAAAGAACAAAGAGGATTTATGAGAAACTTTCATTGAATTTCAAATAATATGATACTAAAATGGCCAATTTGCAAATGAGCTGTGCAGCAATATGCCCTCGCATGCTTAGATATACAAAGATGAAACATCATTGGCTTCAATCCCTAACCCACTGAGTAGCCTGACTGTAGTTCACTGATTTCTGTAGAATGCTGTTGGTTTTTCCTGGTGGCCTCCAATGTGGAGAACATTGCAAACTCACTGCCCCTGACTTCTGTGAGCTGAGGCAGGTTTTTTTTTTCCCTGAACTGAAATAGGAGACACACTTCACTCTCACTCCTTCATATTATTCTGAAATGTAAGAATGAGTGACCCACCCTCAGAGGAGTTCACAGTATGTCATGCTGTGTGTGAGTCACTGTTCAGAGTATGCCTAACTCATTCAGAGACTCTGCGGGCAACGTCCTGTGTGTGGGGAGCAGCCCAATCCTACCTAGCTTATGAGCAGCCTATACTGCATCCCTGCATAGAAATTATTGGAAAATTATTGCTGCATCCCTGCATTGGAAAAGGTGCAGAAAAGAGCAACCAAAATGATTCGTGGGCTGGAGCACCTCCCTTATGAGGAAAGGCAACAGCGTTTGGGGCTTTTCAGTCTAGAAAAAAGGCGCCTGAGGGGGGACATGATTGAGACGTATAAAATTATGCATGGGATGGAGAGAGTGGATAGAGGGAAATTCTTCTCCCTCTCGCACAACACCAGAACCAGGGGACATGCACTAAAATTGAGTGGAGGGAGAGTTAGAACAGACAAAAAAAATATATTTCTTAACCCAGCGTGTAGTTCATCTGTGGAACTCCTTGCCACAGGATGTGGTGATGGCACCTGGCCTAGATGCCTTTAAAAGGGGTTTGGACAGATTCATGGAGGAAAAGACCATCACAGGTTACAAGTCATAAGCAACCTCCTGGCTTTAGAAGTAGGTTTTCTCTGTGCCAGGTGCAAGGGAGTAACAGCAGGAAACAGGTTATCTTGTTGGCTGTGTGCTCTCGGAGGCATCTGGTGGGGCCACTGTGAGATACAGGAAGCTGGACTAGATGGGCCTTTGGCCTGATTCAGCAGGGCTCTTCTTATGTTCTTATGTTAAATTAGCATGCCGGAGGTCTCCTTGGGGCAAGGGAAATTTGTACCCTTGCCCCGGAGAAAGCCCCAACCCGTGCAACAGGTCTACTTGGACCTGTGTGAGCTAAATAGCTGGTGCACGTCCGAGAGGACTCGTGTAGCAAAAACAGACCAGGGAAGGCAGATAGGATCCGGCGTGCACCAGCACCGATGATCCTGTCCCCCCCCCACTCCTGGGCCTTATTCACCCACTCACCATCCCGTTATGGCCCCTCCGCCCCATTATGTCCTCGAGTCACATGGTGCAAAACCTACCTTTTCCAGCCCATGCTGCTCCGTCTGGAGGCATGCATGGACTGGCGCAGGGCCCTCGTGCTGACCTTGGCTCCTCCTATGCCATCGCAAATCACTTTACGGTGCTTTTGCAACAGCCGGTGCATCCCTTAGTGTGGATTGCGCCCTTATTCTCCTACTTCTCTGCTTCTGTCGAACTATTCATTACAAGAAGCATGTATGTAGCACTTCCATGCTTGTTTTTTTTCGTTTTTAGCATAAATAACAGTTTCAGGATTCAATCCAGATTGGGGACTACAGCATGGCGGACAGGGGCTTGAATCCTTTGCCCATGCTATGGTCCCAATCCAGAACAGGGTCCCCTCCACACTCAGGAAGGTGAGGAAGAAGTAGAGAGAAAAGTTGAGACTGGCAACCTAGAGCAGCTCCACTCCCCACTTCCTCCCTCCCCCATCCTCAGGCAGAGGAGTGAGGTGAAGGCAGTAGCAGTGGTGGCTCCTTCCTCATCTAGTTACAGGCAGGCAGGCAGGCAGGCCATGCCCCAGTGTTGCTGCAGTGAACCCAAATGGTCTCACCAGGGTTCATTAGAGGGCACCTGAAGCTCAAGTCATACAGTTAATTTCTCTGTATATTTAAGGTTTTTTTTTTTAAATTTCCATTTTGGATAAGTCTCTATCTCTACTCTCCAGTGTCTTGATTTGTGTACATGACACTTTCTCTAATTTTAACATAAGCAGAGCTGGTCGCTTCATTCCCCAGGTGTTCTCTTCAGATTATGATTCTTCTTAAACTGTGTTTTATTGCCGACAACTATTAATTGTTGATTTATGTAGCACCATTCATTTGTATCTAATGTACTACCATGTGGGAGGCTGATTGAAAGGCTTCCAGATCAAGTCATCTCCTTCTAAACGTGTCTTTGTGGATTCTGAAACATTCTTCCCTGTCTGGAGTAGCTAGTCAGCCTAGAGATAGGCATACCCTGCCAATTTGGCAGCAAACGTATCTGTCAAGGGAAAGGGATGGGATGACGTGTCCAAGTAGGTTCCACTCCTCCAATTACTTAAATCTGAGCACAAAGCTCTGTGTGCTTTTCTGCTGGTTGGCCGTGGAACTTAGAGTTGGTACACAGAAGACACCCACTTACTCACCAGTAAGTGCAGGGACTGAGGATTCCTTGGACACTGCAAGTCCAAGGAATGATAGCGATAGGGACTATAATCTTAGCTAGATGCATTAAGGAATTTATTTTGCTTTTGTCTGTTTTCCCTTTTTAGTCCGAGCCCAGCCTGCCAGCTTCACTGGTTTAGTGAAGCCTTGGGGTGGGGGTGGAGGCTTTGCTTTTGAGTAGCATCCTAGCTCCATCTGTTGGACATTACTGGTTATTGTATCCATTTGATCAAGCTTTTGCTTTATGTCCATTCAGCTGAATTCAGGCATTTCCATCAGCCTGCTTGTGTGTTTTCTACTCCCTCCCCCCCCATTTGATTAATTCTCTTTTCTTTGGATTTTTAATTAGCTACATTTTGACTCTTGCCTGCCTAATCCATGTTAACAGGTTCATGGGTAATTCCATGGCTTGTCACATCTTTTCGCTCTTGCAGATGCAACGGTGGTTTTGATTTACCATAAGAACTCCTGGTAGAAGTGATCGAAGACTGTTATAACCCGCAACAATGTACATTGAGCGAAACATCTCGGGATTTGGGTTATAAAACTTCAATTTATAAAATATCAAAATGTAAAATACATCAGCAAAAATCAGTAAAAACACAAAGTAAGCATATAATGCTAAAACCTCATGTAACAAATACTTTAAGATCACTGAGTAAAATACAATAAAAACATTTAAAAACTGCAAGGGCATGACGTTTCGTTTACCAATCTGTAAACTTTTTCAAATGCTAAAAAAAAGAGCCTAAGTAGGCAAGAAGATGTTACAAGTACACATCGCAGTCTTGCTGCTTAAAAAGGAAATTTGGTGCACATTTTACTAACACAATTAACCGGAAATCAAGCAAACCTGAGCCAAATCCTCAATGACCCTACTATACTGCCATCTAGGCCACCACTAGATGGCAGTATAGTAGGGTCATTGAGGATTTGGCTCAGGTTTGCTTGATTTCCGGTTAATTGTGTTAGTAAAATGTGCACCAAATTTCCTTTTTAAGCAGCAAGACTGCGATGTGTACTTGTAACATCTTCTTGCCTACTTAGGCTCTTTTTTTTTAGCATTTGAAAAAGTTTACAGATTGGTAAACGAAACGTCATGCCCTTGCAGTTTTTAAATGTTTTTATTGTATTTTACTCAGTGATCTTAAAGTATTTGTTACATGAGGTTTTAGCATTATATGCTTACTTTGTGTTTTTACTGATTTTTGCTGATGTATTTTACATTTTGATATTTTATAAATTGAAGTTTTATAACCCAAATCCCGAGATGTTTTGCTCAATGTACAGAACTCCTGGTGTTCAGTGCTCTCCTGGGAAGAGGGTTTTTTTCCCAGATCCCCCCCCCCCCGCCTAGTCTCCTTAGCCTGGGATGGTGGCAGTGGATAGAAACTAGTCCCAAACTAGTCCCAAAATTGGCACACTTCCGGTGCCGCTTCTGCTTTATGCAGATGATATTTTTTTAATTTCTTGAACCAGTTTGGAACTTAAGCGTCTAGTCAATGCATGCATTCAGTATCTGGATACAAATAATCTGTATCTTAATTATGAGAAATCCAAAATCCTAGTATTTGAAAAGTTATGGAAACCTCGTTCATGGATTTTTGGAGGCAATCGCATGCAGCGTTAAAATCTTTCGGTATTTGGGAGTAAATTTTCATTATAAGCAGCACTGGGCATCCCATCGTATGTAAGCCCTTAAATCTGCTAAAACCACCATGCAGGCAATATATAGGTTTTTCTACTCCCGCGGATGCTCGTTTGTTCCAGCAGCTCTTAATATTTTCAATGCAAAGGTGGTCTCCAAACTTTGGCATCCAACTTTGGCTCCCTGCATTTAATCTTGAGGTAGAAAGAATCCAGTCAAACTTTCTATATAAGATCACGGGGCTACCTCACTGCATTTCATATGCTACCTTATGCCTGGAAATGGGTCAAATCCAACTCAAGACACAAGCCTGGACCAGGTTTCTCAAGTACTGGCTTCGGGTATGTTTTATGGCAGAGAGATCACCTTTATTAAAAGCCATTCTAGCAGATAAGTGCAACTGGTGGAGTATACTCTTTTTTTTTTTTAATCCAATCTATGGGTCTTTCTGTGGAGATTCTGGGCTCTGTATTACCATCTAATGCAGCTAATATGATATTGACTAGGTTATATGACATCGATAGGCAGGAGCGATTTGCTATGGCAGTGAGGGTTTGTTCTCCTTTAGCTTTCCATCTACCCCTACTATATGCTTGTAAACCAAGGTATTTGTACTTCATTGAGAACCTGCAGGCGCGATGGGCCCTTACGTTGGCAAGATGCAATGTCTTTCCTTTGAATGTTCTAAAAGACCGCTTTAGAGCCTCTACTGATAGTAGGAATGAAGGTCGGTGTATTTGCAATAGGGGAGCTATAGAAGATTTATACCATACTCTTTTACACTGCCCTATTTATGATGATTTGCGTCAGACCTATTTATACCCTCACTTTCCAGCACATGAAGAGAATACAGATGAATCCTGCATCTGGTCACTATTGGCAGCAGAATCCTGTGCTTTTATTAGTTATATTGCTGAGTATCTTTTATTAGTTGTCCAACCACGTCAAACTGCATTCCATATTTCCCCCAAACTTTAAGAAATATTGATTGCCAGGGCAGAAGGGTATGTCACTCTGTAAACCATGTTGATTCATCTGTGAACTGGTTTATTTTTCATAAACAATGTAGTAGGGTGGTTTGTTTGTAAATATTCTGTTTTATTCCTTTTGTTTTGCTTGTTTGTCTGTTTATGTATGCCAATAAAGGTTTGTGAATGTACTTAGATATGTGCTCACATTCTCACAGTCACTTAGGAGTTGTTGTTTTTATGGAAAACAGTAAAAAATCAGTTTCATTGAAGAGCCACACTTGAGAACTGCCTGGGATTCCTGCGGTGCAGTCAGGCCTCCTGGGGAGTAGTCTGTCAATGGTACAAATGGCATTTAAAGGGTTAAATCGCTGCATGCTAGAATTTCCCTTTCTATTTTGGAATTTAGAATTTCCCTTTCTATTTCTATCACCTTTAGTTCTCATTTTTTTAAACAATTTAGAGTAACAGCATGGGAGGGAACCAGTCAGGACTGGAAATCTGTATGCTAAATGTTTCGGTAAAAACAGAGCATGGTTCACATTCGGAGAGGATCACCACCATTTTTTCACTATCATGTGGATAACTCTGAGTCAGTTGAGGTTATTCATGTCAGTTGCATAAAGTGATAGAACTATGAGACAGATGGTGAGATTTGCAAAAGCTAAAATTTCAGGCCCCCCTCCTTTTAAAGGAGTCTTTTTATTTTTGTACCAGCTCATCCACAAGTCTTAGATCTTGGCTGTACAACTTTTCCAAATCACAAAATGGCCACATAACTACTATTTAAGGACTTAGGAGAAAGAGGGAAGGCATCCCCATTATTGTTTAGGGCACAATCAACGATTAACAGAGAAAATACTCAACTTTAAACATCCAGAAAGGAAGGTCACCCTGTCCCAAAATAGGGCTATTGCTTTGCATTTTAAATCCCATGCTAGAACAAAAGACAGCTGGCAATTTCTCTTTTAAAATGCGCTTTGCCTCTTGTTCTCCAAAACAGAAAGGGAAATTACTTACAAGGTATGGTGTGTGCCCAGAATGACTTTTTATGACATCCAATTTCCCAGATATTATGAATCAGTGAAAATTTGTGGTGATCTCAATATAATTCTAAAAAGGCATTTGGGAACTGGCTCATGCGCTATAACTTCAGACATGGAACTTTATTAATTAATAGTATTTTATAGCACACTGAAATGAACAAGAAAACACACATGCCCATTTCCTAAGAGGATAATGTTGGCCCTCTTCTTCAATGTTGTAGAATGCTGTTTTTTACCTCTAGAATTCTAGGTAATCTTACTCTTGTCTAAGTAAGGATAAAAATGTCTCTCCCCTCTACCTTGTCCCAACTGCTTTCCTCTTCAGGCCTTTAGCGATCAGCACCAGGGCCGGCCCATCCAGGAGGCAAACTGCAGCAGTTGCCTCAGGTAGCAGATTGGTGGTAAGTGCCCATATCTGTCTGTCTACTTGCCTCCACTGCTCCTTCTTCTCCTTCCACCGCCTGGATTGGAAAAGGAAGAGGGGAAAAAGAAAAGGGAGAGGAAATGTGAAGGGAAGGAGACTGCTGAGCTAGGGCCGCGGGGTCTGGAGGGCGGTGGAGTGAGGGCCACCGGCCTACACGTTGACAGCCCTTACTCCTAAGTTGTTGCAAATGTGCTTTATGACACGTTTGCGACACTTTGAAGTGGCGGATCACATGCTACGCCACTCCAAGGTTAGAGAGGATTGCGCGTAAATCAGTTTAAGTAACTATACAAGCATACCTATGCTGTAAAGGGGAGAAACAGACTGGAGATAAGAGTGTGGTAGGAGAATAATGGCCTCTTCACTGCCATCTGATCCTTCTTCCAGGAAGGATCTTGCTTCCTGACACAAGGGGAGTAGAAGATATTCCACCATCACACCCTATCAGTGCTGAGGATCTGAATCTAGGTTCCATGAATGGGGGGGTATGGATGGTATTGTGTCATCATGGTCTAGGCTCCTAAGAGATTAAACGTGTATTATCCCAAGCCTTCCTTTTTTATATGTTTGTGTGATGAAATGTTGCTCTCTAGAATGGGTGACTTGAGTTCTAGACCTGCGAGCTGTTTCTCAATCTATACTTATTGCTGCTGTTTAGGGGCACCTAAAAGGTTGGTTTTGCCTTTGCAGGTCAGCTCACTATGGATACCTCGGGCAAAGCAGCTTCAGGGAAGGGGGACTGTCAGCTGGGAAAATAGTGCAGGAAGAAAAGGTTAAACAACCATTCCACAGTGCTGCATCCCTGATCTTAACTGGACCTTTCCTGTGGTTGCATTTACCTTAAAAAATAAACATAGATCTCCTACCATCTTGTCTAGTTGTTCCTTGCTTCCAAAATAGAAGTGCATCAGAATCGGTACAGCTTTTTTCTCCCGGCGTGGTTTGAGGGGGGGGGTCTGGCAGTCTGGGTACCAACAGAGGTACCCTAAAGTACCACTGGTGGTACGTGTACCACCTGTTGAGAACCCCTGGACTAGAAGATTATATGCTGATATATGCTGATATGTTTTACAGCAGCCAGAGTATGTTATGCCAAATGCCAGAAATTAAATAAACAAGATTCCACCTATAAAGGAGTGCAAAGAACAAATGATTTTATTATACAAATGTGGCGCAATAATCTAACTACAGAAGATTAAATAGACAAAATAATTGGCTACTTTTATTACTATTTGGAGGAACAGGAGACAAACTGCACGAACAGACAAATAGTGCAAGCTTATGGACATCTACTCAGAAGTAAGCCCCACCGATGTCAATGAGATTTACTTCCAGGTAAGTGTGTGTAGGATTGCAGCCAAACTGTATTAGATGTTATACATGCATTCTATTAAAAATATTTTATTGTATGGGTTTTAAAAATATTTTAATGTTTACCCTTGCAAGTTGTGCTGCATACTATAAAACAGGGGTGGCCAACCTTCCACCATTAGGGCTACTGTGTTCTTAAGAGTTCTGTAGAAGACAGAATCTTGGCAGCTGCAATTGCTGATGGTGCTGCTAAAGCAGCTGCACCTGCTGAAATGCCCTCACCTATGCAACCATTTAAAGGGCCAGCATTCATGTTGAAAGGTTGGCCACCACTGCTATAAAACAAGACCACAAAAATTACCGTATTTTTCGCACTATAAGACGCACTTCCCCCCAAAAAAAACATAGGGGGAAAAAGCGTGCGTCCTATGGTGCGAAGCTTGGGCTTGGGGGCGCTTTGGGGAGGCCTGTGGGGGCTTCAGGGAGGCCTGTGCGAGCCCCCACAGGCCTCCCCGATGTTCACTTCGGGAGAAAACAGAGATTTTCGGCCATTTCCGGAAATGGCAGAAAATCGCTGTTTTCGGACGAAGTGAACACCGGGGAGGCATGCAGAGGCTCGCACAGGCCTCCCCGAAGCCCCCACAGGCCTCCCCGAAGCGCCCCCAAGCCCAGGTAAGTAAAAAACCTTTTTTTCTGTATTTTATGCTCCATAGGATGCATGCGTCCTATGGACCAATGTGTCCTATGGAGCGTAAAATACGGTAGGACCTTTTTAGTTCCATCAAACATGGCCTCTGTCCTTCTTTGGGGTATGAGCAATTCCCTTCCTGAAGACAGTCTTCCCAGCCACTATGATACCATGATATTTATGTCGATAGAATAGTGACTTTTTATCTGATTGGATTTACTCAGTGATCTATGGAGTACCTGTCAAGCATGCCATTGATTATTTGAAACATGTTCAGTAATTATAAGTTCAAAACCAGTAAAGGCAGGCAGATTTAATTGGATCAATTAATCTGTACGTGTCAAAAGGGTACATCTGTCATAGACTTACACACAATTTCTTCTGTACAAGAAAGAGGTTGGTTACAACACTGGATTTAATGCTATGAGCACATAAGATGAAATAATTCCCCTTTTAGCAATAGGCTTTTTTGCCTCTGTATTTCATGACTCGGAACAGGACTTTCATAAGCATAAATCTGACTGCAATCAATGCTGAGTTAAAGAATCAGACAGTGTCTGGTGGTATAAACTGAAAAATATTTGATTCAAAAGAAATGTGACCCTGTGAACTTACATTACGGACCAGTTTTACATTACGGACCAGTTTTATGGACTGATGTATCAGTAAAGCAATGGTTGCGACAAGACTTCACAATGGGTATGCCATTGCAAGGTGACATGAGTTAGGGTGCAATCCTGTGGACGCAGGATGTAGGCGTAACCCCCCTTGGACGCCTCACATGCGCAGTTTGGATGCGGAACAGACGCCGGTGCAACTCCGCTGGCGCAGGGGGCAGTCCGGGGGCATCTGAAAGCATGTTTGCGATGACTCTGGAGTAAGGGCCACCAGCGCGGAGGCAAGCAGCCCTCACTTCACAGCCCTCCGGACCCAGTATTCACTGGCTGGGCGGCTGAACGGCCGGCCGCGTAAAGTTGCACAGGATGCACTGTTAATACTAGAAAAAAGGTTATCTTCTCATTGTTGCCATAAGCATTTTTCACCCCAAGCAAAATGGGGGTCATTCAACAGATGTAGCACCATGTGTACACTCAACTGGGGGCTGAAGCCAATCCTGGCTCTCTCTATATAATCCATATTTCCAAACATATGCTTGTCTCACTCAAAGGTTCAGCTTTGAGACATATACTTTTTAAAAACATCAGAGATTTATACCCAAAAACCGTGATGAATAAATCAGCCCTGAAACAGAATCTGTAAAGTCCCTTTGCAGTAGCTGCCAATTGCTGATTAGTTTCGTGTGTAACACCAAGGAGCTGCAGATTTCTTTAGGAGTACAAGGTGGGCTGCTGGATGGTGGGCTCTCAAGCTGTTGGGCTGCGTCATATATCTGGTAGGCATGTGAGTGTCTGATTGGGTCAGATATGGCTTTATTGTGGTTGTTGCCTTAATGCTCAATCCACCCACACTCTAGGCCAGGAATCGGCATTTTTCCAGCAGCCAGAAGTGCAATCAAGGCGGCTTTTCTACGTGTTGACATTTTATCATTGGATCACAGGGCTGCACTTTCAGGGACCAGCAAATAAAACAACATACCAGCTATTCCTGTTTTTCATACTGTGCTTCCCTGTGCTCTGCTCTACCCTGCCTTATCTTCGTTCACACTTTTCTTCTGCTCGTTTGCGGTGAGTGAGTGCATCATTTCAGCCAACATGGCTTGGAAATCCTGCAGGGCTCATACAACCTATGAATGTGCTGTTGTCTCACTCTGAACTATAGTCTCCACTCCAGTGAAAACATGCGCATATTTTGTCACCTGGGTCATGTCCTGCCACACCAGGACAGCTCAATCGTCTGAATGGTTTTCTTTCAAATGTTTCATTCCTAAAAGTGAACAGTTCTGCTGCAGCTTAAAGACTTTAACTGAAGAGAAGAGACAAAGGCTGAAAAACGAGGAGAGGTTAAAGCCTTATCATTTTTAATGTGATTAAGTTCTTCAGGGCAATGTGATTTCCTTATCTTGGACACTGAATGGTCTGTCTGACCCAGCATTAAGTAAACATTAATCCTCAGTAAAACCTTTGTGAGGTTATGTACTGAAACCTAGAGCAGTACACAACTCATATAGCTTAACCCCTTCATTGTTGTTGCCACAATGTACTGTATATAGTAACTGTTTTTAATTCAATTTTGTGTAGTGTTCCTCATTGTGTGAAGAGATTCTATGTGTGTATGTGGGCAGCGCTGGCACCAGGTTGTTGGAGGATTTGGGACAAAGCTCTGCCCCCAGTGGCACATTGGGTGCCACCATTGCCACTGGTACTGAGGTTCAGGGGGTCAGCTGAGCCTAGTGAGGCTGCTCATTGTGTTACAACCCTTCAGAAAAAGAAAAGCAACTCTTGATTTATTCTAGGAGGTCATTCCACTGCCTTGGGGTACACCAATGAAGGCCCTGATCTTTACTGCTGTTTTTTTTTCACTCCATGTAATGAATTCCTAGCAGGTCCTGATCAGCTGAACGTAGACACAGTAAGAGGGTGGTGGTGCCCAGGGAGATAAGTATGTTCCAGTTCTGACTCTGGGATATATATGGCATACAAACTTCTAATCTTCTGTCTCTCTGGGATTCTGTGAATCTATTTCAGTGTTCACTTCCTAAAAACATTTAGACAAAATTGTCAAATTTGCAGGCTGATGCTAACATTCTTCATTTCAGCTCCTTCTGAGATGGTTCAAGTAAATGGATGGAAGGAACAAAATGATCATATGGTTTCCTGTTGATATTTGTAATTAGACCATTAGCTCAGGGTGTTGTTGTTTTTTGCCCTCTGTCCACTGGGAGAATGGTTTCTGCAGTAAGGCAAAGCAATAACGTTGGTTGCTCACTCATCTAAATGGAAGGAGCTCAACCTCCTTAGATCTCGGTTAGCAGTTAATGTTAGGGGAGGGCCACTTCGATACACAGCAGGTGTGAAATGAAGCAGGTTGGCAACAAAAACTAAAAGAAAAAAAGTAGACCGGTTGCCAGGGCTGTAGGAATCTATGTGTGATTGAACTCTGTGCTTGGAAAATTACGGACACAATGCTTTTCGCTCCTGCTAGTCCCTCATTTACCTCATAAAGTTTAAGGCTGACTTGTGTTTGGTTAACACTGTGCAATAATAATGAACTCTGGGCAGGTGTCTTATCCAAGATGCGAAGGCAGCGTTGAACCCATTATAGAAGTCTTTACAGACTGCGCTTACTGGGGAAAAGGTTTTGAATGTAAGCAGAGCTTTTTGTGTGCTCCAGGTCTGCAGAGAACTGAATATGATACTGGAACACAGAATTCCATTGCCAGAGAATCTCAGCTCTGATAAAGAAAGACTGAACAAGTTTCTAGCCCTTGTGGCTGTGCAGATTTCTTTGGAAGTGCGTGGATGATGCTGTTGCAATCTCACAAACCAGATGGGTGGCTGAACAGGTTTTCTAGTGACCGGGAATAAGACTTCAGCACTCTGCCTAGTTGTAGGCCAGGCATTCTTAGTCTGTGGGGCCTGAACACCCAGGAGGCACATGAGATGCTCTCAGAATTAATATTTATTTAGTTTTTTGCCTTGATACAATTTTTTTCCCCACTAGACTTGGACATTTTAAAAAAAATTGAATTTGGCCATGACTACCGATGGGTCAACAAATAACAATAATATACTGTATTTTCTTATTGGTCACAATATTTATTTATTGTTTTTGGCAGCCTCATTTACTTTTCTCATGAGAGTTTTGATGTCTTCAAATTCTATGAAATGAACAAGAAGTGCTTTTGTGACTGAAATCTGATGATGCTTTTTGAATTCCCACTTTTGTGATATATATTCAAAGCAGTTTGAGGAAAATAAAAAATAACTGAAATAAAATAAACAACAAAAATAGGGTGGTATGTAAGCAGTTAAACATTTTCCTGCGGTCACATGAGGCACAAAAGCATAAGAATCTCTGCTGTAGGCCATTCCTGGTGGACAGATAAAAACAGAATAAATGATGCAAAATGAGATTAATTAATCTGCATAATGCATATAGGTCTCAAAATCTTGGTTACCTTGGTGCAGAATTACTTCTTGGGACAACGAATTCCAGAAGCAAACTGTAGAGTATGCTGCATGTGTATGATATTATTTAGGGGTGCAAACTGAATTGATTTAATTGATAAACAAACCAACTGCAGCTTCAGTTGTATATTTTGACACTTTTTTTGGTTCTGGTGTGTTACCATAATAAAATGAAAAACAAAATATTAATTTGGCCTTTCCTTCTAACAATGAATGGTTATTTTTGTTTGTTAAATTGCAAGTTTATTTTACATTTTTTTTCAATATCTCAGAAACGTATCTGTTGGTAATGTGTACACATCCATAGGTAAGTATTCAGTTAAGAGGCAGTTGATTTACTCAACAACAAAAATATGTAATCAGTGTTAGTATGAGTTTAGTCTTACTTTTTGAAAAATTGGCTGTGGGTGAATTTCATCATGTGGAATCATAATCTAGTTTCAGTAGGATGTAAAAGAGTAAGCAAATGTTCTATTTCTATTTTCCTCCATTCCATTACTTACCGTATTTCTTCTATTCTAAGACACACCTTTTTTCCCAGATAGGCATCTCTAAAAATGGGGTGCGTCTTAGAATCAGTGGCCTCCTTTTTTGTGGGTATTTTTCTCTGCATTTTACCTCGCCATTTTGACCCCTCTGTTCAGCGGCGCTCTCCCATGGCTGCTAGCCTGATCCGCTCTTTTCCTGAACTTGAGAGCTCGCCCCAGCCCCAGCATGCCCCCTGCTGCAGCTGACGAATCAGAGAAGATCACACTCGTCAGCGAGGGCTGGCAGGGTGTGCTGGGGAGAGTTCCTCTGCTTGAAGTGTCTGCTCCGCGCTCCTATTGACGATTAAAGTCTGCATGCCTTTCCTGCAAAGATGATCAAAGCCTGCAATGCCTTTCCGATCGTCAGCTGGAATGCGAGGCAGGCGCTTCAGCGACGAACTCTCCCTAGGACTAGGAACCTCTTCCTAAAGGGGGAGGGATGCTACTTCTGCTGCCGCCACCGCTCCTACCGACTTGCGCCCAGCCTGGAAAGTGCCCTGGCTCTCCACCCCGCAAGTGTGCGTGCCCCCAGTCCCCCCTCCGCCTTCCACCAGCTGCTGCCAGCTCTCACCAGCCTTTGCAGCCTCCAGTCCTTAGTACTTGTCAGCAAAGGCGCGCGGGGCGTAATGAGGAGAGTTGTCTGCCTGCCCCGCACCCTAGCTGACGAATGAAGGCGCTTGCCAAGTGGATGTGCCAATGAGGATCCAAGTTTACCGTGCCACTTTCGCCCCCTGTGCTCAGTGGCGCTGCAGCTGATGATCCTCACGCTCGAGCAGAGTCTGAGGGAAAGACACTCAGGAGCCTGCTTGGCTCCTGCGTGTCTTTCCCTCAGACTCTGCTCGAGCGTGAGGATCATCAGCTGCAGCGCCACTGAGCAGAGGGGGCAAAATGGCATGGTAAAAATCGGATCGGTGAAATGGAGCGGCAGGCAAGCTGGGGAAAGAGCAGACAAATTGAAGGAAGGAGGTGCGTCTTGCAATCGATGGTTTGGGTTTTTTTTCTGCTGGTGTTCCTGAAATTAAGATGCGCCTTAGAATCGATGGCGCCTTAGACTCGAAGAAATACGGTATTTCTGTATCTTAATACAGTGCAATCCTGACTAAAGATCCGGCCGGCGGCCCAGGGCCGCCCGCCGGGTCCTGAGCCCAGGCTGCCGTTGCACTGGCGGGCTGGAG
Organism: Plestiodon gilberti rubricaudatus; assembly: GCA_026170595.1. Lineage (NCBI taxonomy): Eukaryota > Metazoa > Chordata > Lepidosauria > Squamata > Scincidae > Plestiodon > Plestiodon gilberti. The sequence goes on from JANXHW010000003.1 coordinate 89,188,654, forward strand.
GTCTACTCGGGGAAGAGGATGTCTGTCCCCTTCCCCAGGTGTAAACTGGGGCCGGCCTGATAGGCCTCCTCGGATTTCCACCAGCTAAATAGCTGCCGGAAGTAGAGGAGGCCGTGTAATGGCCTAGCCGCCCGGCGGGGATGGGGATATGTCGGGAGCCACCCCCTCCCCCTCCCGGGCGGGCTAGTCCAATGACCCCCTCCCTCGCCCACTGGTTTGCCCAAATGGCTGCTGGTGGGAGAGCTTACCTTCCTCCGGCGACCGCGTCCCGGTCTGGTGATGGAGTGAGGGAGGCCAGCCTTACTCCCGAGGCGTCGCCATCGCGAATGTGCTTTATGGCATGTTTGCGACGTCTTGGAACGATGGAGCGCTCGCTCCACCATTCCAATGTTCCGGTGGATTGCACCGTTAGGTATCATATTTCTGACCTAAAGAGTCCTAATGCAGTTAGATGCAACTCATATTTTAGGCATTTCACACCTCTAATCACTTCTTTTGCCTGCCTCTGGCTCTTTTCCAGATCTTCCATATCCCTTTTAAGATGAGCTCTGTTAAGGAGATAAGTTTACTTTTTAGTTCTCACAGGAACTTGCCAACTCACTGTGATACAGCTGGTCTGCACTGTGGAGGAGTGTCACTTCCCAATCTCCTCCTTCATAATACAGTACTAACAGCAGTTATGGTAATCATAATACAATACTATTAATATTAATAATGATACGTATTGTATTTATATAGTACAGTGCTCAAAGCACTGCACACATAGATGATCTCAGTAGTTCTTGCAACAAGCCTGTGAAACAGGCCACTAATAACTTTTCCATTCAGCCTCTCAGAATGGCCATGACTTACTTATTAAAGTCTCCCAGTACATTTAGGGCTGAGCTGCCCAGCACATCCCTCAGTAACCACCAGGCTATACTAGCTGCTGCTAATCTGGCAGTCCTGTATTATGGAAGATTACACTTGTGGATGCCAGTTGTTTGCAGACCATCTGAGCTTTGAAGTCTTTAGACACTCAAGGACAGAATGTTCAATATCAAAGCAAGCCTGTATTTTCCTGTCCCATCTTCTTATCACAGAACTGTAAAATAATCCCATTAGCCTGGAACAAAGCACAGCTCTTCTCAGATGTGTGTATGTACGTACCGTATGTGAGATTGCTCATATTTCCACCATGTGTTCTCTCTGCTTTACAGAGAAGCTGGAGACCTACTGGTAACTCCCTCTTCAAATCTGAGCAAAATAATGTGCACATTATACAAACCAGATTCACTGGGCTTCATGCCAAGCTTGAGGCTTCTTCCATTAGCTTCTCCGAGACCACAGAAACACATGCAAGGCTTTGGGAGTATGTGACTGTACCCTACCACCCCATGCCAATCTGGATTCAAGCCTCCCTTCGTTAAGAGTGTTTTTCACTCCCCACTTCCAAGCAGTAGGACGTTCCAGGACAAGATTTTATAGTCTATTTCTTTCGTAGTTGGTGGCAGTTAAAACCTTCTGTGCTTTTTATGTTGATTAGCGTAGGCAGTACTAGTCTCGCAGCAGCATCAGTCCAGAAACTGCTGCTGACAGATTTAAGGACCTCTTTACAAGCTACTTCAACTCTAGCAGGTGCTACCTCCCTAAATTTTGCTGGAGGGAACCTCTTAAACATCTGACAATATTCACTATCTGGATACCTCTTCCGCTTTCTGCCTTCTCAGCAGATGAAATTATGACAAATCAGATTCAGATCTATATGGCTTGTGCTTGTCAGCTAAGTACTGTATGACTTTCCTTACTGCAGGACTTCTCGTAATAATAAAAAAATCAGTAAAGAGTCAATTTGTGCATCGGAACAATTGTAGATGCTGTATGTAAAAATGGAAGCTTCCTTTGGTTGCCCAGCAGTGTACCATGATGGCTTCCAAGCAAGCGTCCATTGTGTATGCAATTTATATCTGCTTTGCTGCTCATCAATGCATTAATTCCTTTCTTAGGTACACCGCTTTAAGAACTTTCTGTTTAAAAGCACTATATTATATAAAGAACTTCAAAGGCAGTTCCAGGAAAATGAATGCTTTCCTCTGGCTTCTTGTTTGTCACATTTGCCTCTGCATAAGTGAAGATGCAAGTACTTCAATCCACCCTAAGCAGATCTCTTGGAGCCCCAAATATGAAAACCCCAAATTCACCCTGCATCCCTGACAATTTGCTATGATTGGGGCAGGTTCTTAACCTTAGGCAAGTTTAATAACAGGGCTGATGCCACTCAACATGCACACACGTATGTGTGTGTGAATGAGAGAGAGAGAACACACCTTTCTGAAGCTTGACTCATTTCACTTTCTTCCATTAGCTGCTGGGCCTCCTCCTTTGGCTTGTAGTCTGGATTGGGTTAGACTGACAGAGCAATTTCCATGAACTGTGCCCTCACTGATCCATTGGGCTGCTCCCGGAGGTTGACTGGTATGACAATATTGCCTGGACTTCTAAGAACATACAGTACTTATTTTCTCCTCTTAGGGCCCAATCCTATACTTACCTCCCGCTGGCGGCGCTTCTCTTCCGCTGGTGCTGACTGTCAGTGCTAGTCGTAAAAGGCGCTCCGGCAGCACACTACTCAGTGTACTGCTGGGAATGCCAGTGGATCCCCCAGAACCTTCCTATCCAGGTAAGATGCAGGGGAGGTGGGAGGGGTGGCGGGAGGGTGGAATGGAGCAGGGAAGGGCAAAATGAAGTGCACGGGAGCAGGGGAACAGGGTGGGGGATGGGCAGATCAGGTCCAGGAAGGGGGCAGGATTGGTGGCAGCTGAATCCTACCCCCTTTCCTGGACCCAATTCCGTGGTGTGGGTCCATGCAGAGACCTGCGCCTGCTGTTTTGTTACACAGGACTAAATAGACCCCTCCAGCACTGTGGAGGCTTACCCCCGAGGCCTTTGCCAATCCCTCCCCCTTCCCAGGCCCTCTCCACCCACCCCTGCCCTGTTACGCCCCCCTCCCTGCCCTCCAGGCCCTGCGCCGCTTGGAGTGGCACTTACTTGCTCCACGGCTCAGGGTCCAGCAGTAGCAGGTGGGGAGGCAGTGTAGGCCTTGGCACTGGCACCTCCTCCTCCGAAGTAGTCGCAAACATGCCTTACGGCACATTTGCGACACTCGGTGCCGGCGCCGAGGTGCAGCACCAGTGCCTCTAGCCAGATAGGATTGCGCTATTACTCCAATAAAATGTGCACAGAGTTGCATTCTCAGTCGCCTTTCTCAGCTTTCCTTTCTTTTATATTCAAGAGCATATGCTGCTGCAGCAGCCCTCATAATGAAACACCATCTGTTTTAATGTTTGTTTCGTATCTTCTCTCTGGTTCCTGGCATTATATGCCACTTCTCAGAAGCAAGGCTGTTTCGGAAGACTTAAATTCAGTCAAATGTTCTTGACTGATCCTCAGTTCCTATTACAGGCCTTGGTCTCTCTCTCTCTCTCTCTCTCTCTCTCTCTCTCTCTCTCTCTCTCTCTTTCTCTTTTCTCCCCTTTTTCTATTCAGTTTATGCAGCTTGCATTAACAGTATGTTTCTTGGCAGTCATCCACATCTACATAGCATGACTACTAAAATGTCTGCTGTGTATTGCAGTTGCCCCATTTACTTTATGAACTGATTAGGCAAAGAAGGTTAATTTAGAAGTCTAGGAACATGACACAGTTGGGAGCATCAAGGGACTAGCTAGTTTTATATGACAGAAGTCCACCACCTGTCAGCATTTTAAAACATTCTGTCAAAATAGAAGTATGCTTTCATAAATTGGCACATATTATAAAGCAGCAAGTTTCAAAAGTTGTACGCAACAAAGAAACAAAATCAGTAACACCACCATCTATTGCATTCCCAAGTTGGATCTGGATGTGAGAGAGGAGTAAATAATTGGAATTCGTTGTATATATTAGTGTCGGAAATGGGGGCTAGGATCTCAGCATGCACTGCTGACAGCAAGGGGATGGAGTGCATCTCAGTGGCACCAGCATGCACCAGGATCCTGTCTCCTCTTTTCCAACCCGCCCTACTCCTTTTCTCTTGTGGACCTACGCCAGCTATATAGCTGATGTGGAACTGAAGAGATGCATAGACCGTCAGTAGAAGTAGCCTTACCGGAGTTCCGGAATCGAGGCGTGCTTTGGCCTAGAGCGCCCCTGAGCTGCTCCCATGTGGGCACCGCGGCTGCCCAATGCGGGTGGGGCTTCCGGTCAATGTGGACAGCCGCAGTGCACACTTGGGAGTGGCTCGGGTCCGCTCTAGGCCAAAGCATGCCTCAATTCCAGGACTCCGGTAAGGCTAGTCAGAAGGCCTATGCAGAGATACATAGAAAATATTTTTACTTACCTCTGGCAGGCCTCCTGATTGCCCCTCCTTATTGGATGAAGCGTGTGCTCTGTCAGAGTGGCTGCATCATTGGTAATGGTGGGGGATAGGATTGGGCAGTAAGTAAATAAAGTCTACAAACATATTTTGCTTGGAATGCAAATTACCAGTTGTCAAATATGGTTAACTGACTCTTTGATTGATTGTCTATTATTTGGCAATATCTGATGGTGATAAAATCATCCCATGATGAAGCCTTGCATGTCCTTACGTAGGTGACAGCCTATCATTTTCATGGCATCATGGTGTCACTTAATAGCAAAGCAAAGGGTCCTTGCTCTCCAGCCCTGCAAAATACTAGAGCTGCACGCACACACACACACACACACACACACACACACACACACACACACACACACACACACACACACACACACACACACACACACACCTTACCTATGAGCAGGCACACCTTGCCCTGCATTACAACCATAGCCACAAGGAAAAGTTTGTTGTTAAGTCGTGTCCGACCCTTCGTGATCCCATGAACCATATCCCGCCAGGCCTTCCTGTCCTCCACTATCTTCCTGAGTTCGCTCATTTTCATGTTCATTGCATCGGTGATGCTGTCTAACCATCTCATCCTTGGCCTTCCCCTTCTCCTTTTGCCTTCAATTTTTCCCAGCATCAGAGTCTTCTCCAGAGAGTCCTCTCTTCGCATTAGGTGGCCAAAATATTTGAGTTTCAGCCTTAGTATCTGTCCTTCCAGGGAACAGTCAGGGTTGATTTCATTTCAGGATTGACTGATTTGATCTCCTAGCAGTCCAAGGGACTCTCAGGAGTCTTCTCCAGCACCACAGTTCAAAAGCATCTATTCTTCGGCGCTCAGCCTTCCTTATGGTCCAACTCTCACAACCATACATTGCTACTGGGAACACCATCGCCCTGACTATGCGAACTTTTGTTGGCATGGTGATATCTCTGCTTTTTATTATGCTGTCTAAGTTTGCCATAGCTTTCCTTCCAAGGAGTAAGCGTCTTTTAATTTCATGGCTGCTGTCTCTGTCTGCAGTGATCTTGGAGCCCAGAAAAGTAAAATCTGTTACTGCTTCCATTTCTGCCCCTTCTATTTGCCAGGAATTGATGGGCCCAGATGCCATGATCTTAGTTTTATTAATGTTGAGTTTCAAGCCAACTTTTGCACTCTCCTCTTTCACTCTCATCAAGAGGCTCTTTAGTTCTTCTTCACTTTCTGCCATTAGGGTGGTATCGTCTGCATATCTGAGGTTGTTGATATTTCTCCCGGCAATCTTGATTCCGGCTTGCGATTCATTCAGCCCTGCATTTCTCATAATGTACTCTGCATATAAGTTAAATAGGCAGGGTGACAATATACAGCCTTGCCGTACTCCCTTCCCAATTTTGAACCAGTCGGTTGTTCCATTGCCGGTCCGAACTGTTGCTTCTTGACCCGCATACAGGTTTCTCAGGAGACAGGTAAGGTGGTCTGGTACCCCCATCTCTTTAAGAATTTGCCACAGTTTGTTGTGATCCACACAATCAAAGGCTTTTGCGTAGTCAATGAAGCAGAAGTAGGTGGTTTTTTGGAACTCTCGGGCTTTCTCCATGATCCAGCGCATGTTGGCAATTTGATCTCTAGTTCCTCTGCCTCTTTGAAACCCAGCTTGTACGTCCGGTAGTTCTCGGTCCACGTACTGCTGAAGCCTAGCTTGTAGGATTTTGAGCATAACCTTGCTAGCATGTGAAATGAGTGCAATTGTGCGATAGTTTGAGCACTCTTTGGCACTGCCCTTCTTTTTGCCCAAGGAAAAGTTACCTTTTTTTAAAAAAGGTGCCAAGAGTGTTTACTTTATGCCATTAATTTGTTATATTTCAGGCATCACCTGAAGCCCCAAATAAACACCAAGGAGAGCTATTCAATCTCTCAGCTATCACAGATCTACATTTGCATAAAAAGGCCAAACTGCACATAACAAAAGACACCTGTAATTTGATCTCTTGAAATTTATGTTTTTACTGGAGTGCAGCCACAGAGGGCTCTGAATTTGATCAGAGCAGTGGCACAGTGGAGGGGGTTTCAATCTGCTCCCTGCACTGCACTCTTTTCCTCATCTAAGTGCTACCTCTCAAAGCTGCAGTTAGCCCTGGGGGGGGGGGCACAGTGGAAAAACACATACCTGTATGTGTTTCCCACCATTAGGCTAACAGATGTTTTGAAGCAAAGGAGATTTAGGTTGGAAGAAATGGCACAGGAGAAATGGTTAAATAAATCCCCTCTTCAAGCACCATTACTCTCATCAAATTTGGCACCCTCATCCCACATCTGCACAAAAACATACATGTTGAGAAATCCAATCCCTTGCATAATGTGAAGTTTGGTCCAAACAGGGTGACAGATAATAATAGGTTATTATAGTTTAAAATTTAATTACATTTTTCTATACGTTAACCAACGTGAGTTTTTGTAATTATCATGTCTCTGTTACGATTCTACAAAATCAGTACTTTAAAAAACTATTGATCAACTTGCCCAGTTTTGTTTTATAGCTCAAATGGCCAAACCCAAGGCTGTAATCCTATGCATACTTTCCAGGGAGTAAGCCTTACTGAACAAAGTAGGGGTCGCTTCCAAGTAAATATGTATAGGCTTGCGCAGTAAACCTCGTTACTGTTGGTTCAGTTTTAAGTACGGTTGCAATCCTATACACACTCACTTGGGAGTAGGTCCCACTGAATACAACAGGGCTTCCATCTGAGTAGACATGCATAGGACTGTGCTATAGATTATCCAAAATAAACTGGGCATCTTGTCCTAACTCTTGGGTAATGGCATTGTAGCTGGGAATGAAGCATCCATTGTAATACGGTAAGTAAATCTTTTCATTTCTGAAAATGGTTAACATGCAAGACACAAAGCTGCATTTGGATTTTCCCAGCTGCACTAAGCAGCTACAAAAGAGCTGTCAAAGTCGAAGCTTTTCGTGGGTTGTTAATGCAAAATGATATCAAACAGGAGAGTCAAACAAATCACCTACCACATTCTCCTAGCAACTTCCTTTTTCTAGGGTGTTGCCGTGAGTGTCTCTATCAATATAACAAGTCTTCTTGCAGTTTTTCCTTCCAATGGCAGGAATCATTCTGTGGTTAGTGGGTGGAACCGGATGTTATTTCAGTACAAGCAAAGAATAGCGGGAATGGGGGGGGCACACTTGCAAGGCAAGGGAGGACTGGCAGAAGCTTGGGAATAGCTATGTTGACTGAGGTATATACACTTGATCTTAAAATACATTTCTTCTACATTGACACTATTCACAAAAATGAAAAATGGGGCACTGAACTGTTACTCCACATAGGGTTTGGTGTGAGCAACACAACACTACTTGTTCGTGCGATCTATCCCAGGAAACAAGCTGTTGCAAGTGCTTACAGTACGTCATTCCTTTGTCCTCACAAATGGCACACAGCCCCTGGCATCCTTTGTATTCCCCCAGAACACATTACAGTATGTGCTGTGACCTTGACTGCTTCCACACTAACCCCTTTCTCTGAAAGTGCCATCTTCTGTTCACTTAGAATCAAACTAGACATGTGCCTAATCACGCAACATCCCTGGATGGGGGCTTAGGTTTCTTTTTTAAATAGTAAAAAGGGCCTCCTGTAAATCTTGGTGAAATTACAGCAAGGGTTTGGAAGGGTATCAGTACTTTGCCCAGATGCCGTTTTGATCCCAATCACACGCCCCCCCATTGGCTTTCAACAGAAGAAGTTTTTTTTTTTTTTAATCTAAAATAGCATACAGGGGACTGTGACTGGGATCAGAACTGTGCCTAAGACAAAGTACTAATGCTTCCCACTGTGATTTCACCAAAATACATGCCCTCCCCTTGCTATTTAAAAAAAAGGGTAAGACTCCATCCTGCTCCTGCCAACCTAGCAGTTCCAAAGCATGTCAATGCGAGTAGATAAATAGGTACCGCTTGCGGGAAGGTAAACAGCGCTCCGTGTTCCAGCTGCATGCTACGCGCTGCGGCAAGGAGAGTCATGCCGGCCACATGACCACGGAGGCGTCTTCGGACAATGCTGGCTCTTTGGCTTTGAAATGGAGATGAGCACCACACCCTAGAGTCGGACACGACTGGACTTAATTGTCACGGGATACCTTAAGACTCCATCCAGGGATGGTGTACAATTACTGTACATCCATTGTCTAGTTTGGCCCTCACTATTTTCTAAACTTAATTTTGTTTCTAGATAATTGGCAACCAGTGTTTTTCTGCATTTTCTGCCCATGTTTTTTTCCCGATCTGATTTACAAGGCACTAGAAGTCTTGAACCAGAGACTCTAGCAGCAGGACTCTGGAGCCTTATGGCACCACCAAGCAAGGCCAGTCCAAGACCTCCTGATTCCTGAGGTCGTGCCATGCTAAATGCTGCCCCTCTTACTTGAGGATGTGCCAGCCTCTGCTTTTGGGAAGCCCACAGGTGAGGTGGTGCATGAAGCCAGTGCCCTTCCTCTGCTGTTGCTCCCTATCCTAGCAACCAGCATCCACAGGTATATTCCCTCTGAACATAGAGGCACCACATAGTCATCATTATCAATAGACTTCTCCTCATGAGAGACCTCTCCTCTATAAATTTGTCTAAGCCCCTTTTAAAGCCATAACCATGTCCCATGGCAGCACATTCCTCAAATTCATTATCCATTGTGCGAAGAAATTTGTTCCCCTGTTCCCCTGAATTTCCTGCCAATTTCTCCATACCATCAGAGGCGTCTTTAGTGGAGGCTGGGGTGCACTTTCACCGCACCGCCATCGCAACTTGACAGTGGCGCAAAAGCACACCCCGTGCATTTTTACAGCTGTTTGTAGGTCGTATGGAGCCTGGGAGGGTGGGAGGATTGGGCCTCCCGTCCTCCGTACGGCCCAGAAACGGCCGAAAAAGTGCCGGGGCAGCACGGTGAAAGTGACATCACACACCCCAGGGGTGGGGCTTGTGGCATCAAGTAGGGGGTGTTGTGTCGACACCCCCCACAGGGGGTGTAACTACACCTCTGCATACCTTGCATAACACTGTGTCAGCAACAGAGGTGTCAGTAGGGTTTGTGTCACCTGGTGCAAGAGCTCATCACGTCACCTGACCCCAGTGTGATGTCACCTGGTGCGATAACGCATGGTGTCACCCCCATTAACTCTTTCTCTCTCAAAAATTGATCAGTTTTGAGTTAAGGAAATCCACTTTTTGTTACATAAGGCAGTTGTGTTTTCTTTTTCTGGGTATTTGGCTATAACGTTTGATAGAATACAGATAATTCAACATAGTTTGTTTCATTGCATTCTGCATTGAATTACCTTTCCAATGATATATAACATTATGGTATCATTCATAATTATGGTATTATTCATGTGCGGTCCACACACCCTGTACCCCCTAGTGACGCCACTGGTCAATAACAAACACTGAGAGCCACAGAATGTACTGTATGTCTTATGTTACATGAAAGCAGATGTCAGCAGTGGCCTTCCTGGACCCTGTTACATCCCAGGGTCAACCCCAGTGCTTGCTGCCTCCTGACCCATTACCATGAGAGGTACCTTTAAGGGCATATTGGAGGCCCTGGACACCCCCACATCTTTAGAGCCCTAGGCTCTAATGTAGCTCCCTGGATTGCCAGGGCAATGGGAGCAGTAGGCCCATCATCAGAGCAGGGAGAGGGGTGGAGCCACACATGTTCACAAGACTCAGGAGGCTTTGAAACTTCAGCCACGGCCAGTGGTGAGGCAGAGAGAGCAGATGCAAAGCTGAGGGTCTGGAAGTAGTTACCCAGGGGGTGAGTGGTCAGTGGTATGAGTAGAAGAACTCCCCTGGGCATTAGGTTGTGACCCTACAGTGGATATGCATTATTATTTAAGCTATCATAAAATATGTCTAAGCCTAAGGGGTACTATGGTAGAAATTGATGAATTTTGCTCCCCTCCCCAAATGACAAAGAGCCATTTCTTAGTAGCACACAAGCTAATTATGTGTCTATGCCAGATGGAATTACCCTGTAGACTACAACAACATTTATTTATTCAAAAGACTATGAAGGATTTGTATGACTCTCTATCAATGCAGCTTTGTACAATAGTAGACATCAAGTCTTTTGTTTGCTGTTAGAGAAATGTAGGACACTTTCCTCGTTGTTGTGCTGACCATACAAATTATTTATTTAGGACACGATCCCTCCCAGCTTCAGCACTTCTAAGTCCCATTGATTCCAGTGAGAGAGATAAGCATATGCTTAAACTTCTCCCATTGAAATCAATGCAACTTTAAATTGCATGCCCTTAGCTAACAGTGTGTAATGAAGGTGAGAGGCATTATGGTGGAGAAAAAGCTTTTTCATGGTGCTTCTGTAACTTTATAATTAAGCCAGGAATGGTTGACTTTCTTTCTTTCAAACTTTTGTGATGCACAACATACAAAAACATTCTCTCATTTTGGTGTGTGGAAAGTGTTCATTTTGTTGAACATGGGTTTTTTGGAGGAGAACAAAACCAGCTTTTTCAAGATATTTTTTGTTTGTTAATCTTAAAAAAAATATAATCTATCTTCTAGTATATTCAAGGTGATTTACATACTCATCCTAAAACACATCAAACAAACCTATATACAAAATAGAAAGGTAGTGCTAGTTGCAGAGGTATTGCATAAATCACTCTATTCTCCCTCAAATAGTTCAACCATTTCTTGTAGTCATTGTGTGTGACCTAAATGGACATAGGCACCACAATTCTCCCATGTTATTGCATTGGCTGTGTGAGTTCCCTCACTTGGTAAGTCCAGTTAAGGAACTGTCAGCCAGGATTTTTAATGACAGGTGTCTATTAGCTACTGTGGTGGAATGGTTGGACTAGGACTGGAGAAACCCAGGTTCAAATCCCTATTCAGCCACAAAGCTTATTGGGTGACCTTAGGCTAGACATTGTCTTTCAGCATACCTCATGAGGTTGGTATGCACATAAAATGGAGAGAAGAAGATTGTTATGCAGAATTCAGTGGAAGAAGGTTGCACAAACGTATAATAAATAATCATTCTCTCTTCTGTTTAACAGTACTCCTCTTCCCCACCATTTTATGAACTTCGTGCGTCATTCTACAATCTACAGTATCTTATTTTTCTTTTAATTCTTTTTGTTTAGTCTCCTATTCTGTTGTGCTGCCCTGGAGTGTTTAGTCTGTCACATTTATTTTTTAAGGTGAACACCAGCATAATTACCTCCTTGCAAAAAAGACTCCCTCCCTTTCTTACATACAGGTGTAATGTAAATTCTACTAGCTTCTAATGCAGTGGGGACATGCTTTTTATCAGGGGTTGGCAACCTATGGCCCACAGGCCGGATCTGGCCCACCACCCAAGGTTATCTGGCCTGCGCGGAGCTCTGCTTGAGCCTCCTGCCGAATTTGCCATACACTGGAGGACAGGGAATGGCAGAGCCATCTGCCCAAGCTTGTAGAATTCCTGTGTCTTGCGCTGTCCGGCGCGTGGCAAATTGAATGGGAGGGTTTGCCTCCCAAGCTGAGCTCTGCACAGCCGCTTCCGGGAACTTGGCAACCCAGAAGTTCAGCAATGATGTGATGCTGTCATTACCAAACGTCATGCCCCTTTGCTGAAAAGTTGCCGACCCCTGCTTTATATGATGTAAAGGTCCTCATTCTACTGCCAAATATTGAGATTGGTTCAAGAAATCATGTTAGCACTGATGACTTTAAAAACATTACTTTGGCCTTGCTTTCAGCTAAATAAATGGAAAAGTCAGACTCTTTCCTCCTTCACTAAACCCTTTTTCCAGCTCCCATCAGGAACATATGAATGCTAGTCAACCAAAGCAGCTGGCCTTATAATTAACCAGTGTTTACGCCTGAGATACCCCCGCCTCTTCATCTCAATGCATACACTATGTACTTATTGTGTGTGTGTGTTTGTTTGTTTGTTTGTGTGTGTGTGTGTGTGTGTGTGTGTGTGTGTGTATAAGTTCCTTAAGGATTCTGTTGACTACAGAAACAGAGCAAAATTGAAGACAACTGTTGTAGTCTGCAGTTCAAAATACTTCTAAATCGAATAGATAACAGAAAGCAATTTAGAAATGGAAGAAGGCCAAATGCTCCATCTAGAACGATCCACCCATTCTCATTTCCAGTTTAAGTGCTTCTTCTAACATTACATCTCTAATACATTCCCAATAGCAGTCTCTATTGCTGACTCTGATTCAAACATTTACTCATCCTGAAAAGGGATTGCTTTCTAAGGTTCCTTGGTACTTGCTGCCATATGAATTACGTGTTCAGTGTCCTCTTTCTCTTTTATGTCTCCACTATTTATGTGTCTCTAGACCCAATCCTAGGAGGTAAGTAAACATTTTTTATATACCCTTCCCCCTGGGAGACTGCACGATACATAGCTTGTGCAAGTCCAAAGGAGAACCAGGGGGCAGGGCGGGCAGAAAAATGGGGGATAAGATCTGGTGTGCGCAACTGCCCCTGGATCCACCTCCTCTCTCTCCTGGACAAGCCCCCTGGCTTCTCCCCCAACATGCTCCATTTTACTCTCCCTCCCAGCCCACGAACCATCCCTGTCTCAGCTTACTTGCTACGGTGCAGGTTGCTGGCCATGGCAGCAGGCCTCCGCTGTTGCTGCTTTTGCGACAGCTTGGAAATGGCTGCCGGCAGCAGCATGCTGTGCACGCCGCCGAAAAGCATTTTACGATGGCAGGACTCCGTCCCGCCAGCTTCCTTGGTACTTGGCAGCCCATAGAGTTGGGCTGTTGGTTTTGCAGTCTAGTTTTACCATGGCTGTACTGTTTGGGGACAGAACTCCATTAAAGAATGATTGAAAAATCATGATAACTTGGGACATGATTACAAAAGGATTCACATCTGTCCCTGTACCTTAATACCAGTGTTCCTGTAGTTTCCCAGGAAAACACAGAGTGCCTCTGGTTTAGAAATGAGTTGCCCACTTCACTGTAAAAAATCTTAATAAACTATCCCATGAGCAGCAATAGCTTGACTGTGTGCATGATTGTTAATAATGTAATACATTTAAAAAAAATTCTGTCTTAGAGAGAAGATGGAAAAATATGGGGGGAAAGGAGATTTAAAAGAATCTACACGTTTTCATTCAAAAGCTTTCATGGCCAGCAGATATAGTTAGAGAAACAGGTAGTACGGGTAACGCAGCCATATCTAAGTAAAAACACAGCAATCCGACTGAGGTTTAAAAACAATGACTATTTTATCTGGGTTTAATGATGTATTCCCGGACAAACAGAAATTATTAAGAAACCACGGCTGGACAAGTGAGCCCAACGTTTCGTGTCCTAATCTGGACACATCTTCTGGGGCAATCCCAAAAAGGAATGAGAGATGTTATAGTTCTCGGCGTCTTGCTTCGTTGTTTTGAACTTCAGAGGTTAGGGAAACATGCTGTCAGTTGAACTGAAACCATTCCGGAACTCCTCTGTCAATCAAAGAGATCGATCCTGCAAAAACTCTGCAAGTGAAAGCTTGCAATTTTGTCCCTTAGACCTGGGGCTGTTGTTCACTTAGAGACACGGTGACTATCAGTCACATAGTATCAACCCGCATTTTCTGTTGTTATATTATTGCGAGCCTGTCCCTTCATAGGATGTTTACGTATTACAGGGAGCCAAATGCGATTGGCAAGATTCAATTCTTGCTGCCTATTCATCAGTAAGTGAGGTGGTTTTTTGCTGATCTCGAGAGCTTCCAAGTTCTTCAAAATCAATCCCTTGTTTTCTGTTCTTATAGAGCAGGTTTCTTTGAACAATATAGAGTGTCCTGTGGTAAGAACATGTTCAGCCACCGCAGATTGTTCTGGGTGTTCCAGTCTTACCGAACCTTCATGTTCTTTTAATCTGGTGCTGATGGACCTCTGAGTCAATCCAATGTACTCCTTTCCACATGTACCACAGGGAATGCTGTAAACGCCTGGGTTGGAAAGGGGTGGTCTCTTGTCCTTGGGGTTGTTTAAAAGATCCATAAGGAAAACGTTCCCTTAAGACCCATAGTGAGCAATATTGGCTCACCGACACATGGTTTGTCCAAGTATCTTGCAAAAGTTTTATATCCCTTTATAGGTAATACCTCTTCGTTTATAAAAAACTCATACCATTTCATTGAGAAATTACAATGGACCATTTTGTCACCAAATTCAATACTAGTCAGCTTCGATGTTGTGTCATTATTTACCAAAGTTCCCCTTAAGGAAGTCCTGAGATTGATAGAAGAGCTTACAATCCCCAGGGAATTAATTCCACTCTTCAGGCATTGCCTGACGTCTACATACTTTCTATGGGAAGGGGTATACCGTGAACAAACAGATGGGGTAGCTATGGGGAACCCCCTAAGTCCCATATTAGCGAACTTATATATGGAATTTCTTGAAAAGCAGGTGCTCCAGACGGCTCCATTTAAACCTGATGTCTGGTGGCGCTATGTAGACGACGTCTTTTGTATATGGCCGCATGGAGAGGTAGAATTACATAACTTTTTGATACATCTAAACAACTTCTGTAAAGAGATCCAATTTACAGTAGAAAAAGAGAAGAATGGGTCCTTGGCTTTCTTAGATGTTTTGGTCACCAGGAGAGAAGACTTGACGCTTAATCACTCAGTATATAGAAAACCGACCAATACAGGAAGGTATTTGAATTTTGATTCAAATCACCATCCTGCCCAGAAAGTCTCCCTAATTAATTCATTGGCTTATAGGGCCATTAAAATCTGTGATAAAGAGTCAATAGATAAAGAGAAACAGGTTGTGTTTGATACTTTGAGAGCCAATGGCTACCCGGTCGCACAAATTAACAAAGGCTGGATATCACAAAGTAAAAAAATCAAGACGGCTAGGGAAGGAAGAAGCAATATTCCAATAAATACAGAAGACACCAATGAGATACAAAAAGTTGAGAAAGAACAAGAAATTTGGACTTTTTTACCATTTATTAAAGGGGTAACTGATAAAATCGCAAGAATTCTCAGGCAGGGTAACATCAGGACAATCTTTAAGCCAACCAGGAAGATTGAGCAACTTTTAAACAACCCCAAGGACAAGAGACCACCCCTTTCCAACCCAGGCGTTTACAGCATTCCCTGTGGTACATGTGGAAAGGAGTACATTGGATTGACTCAGAGGTCCATCAGCACCAGATTAAAAGAACATGAAGGTTCGGTAAGACTGGAACACCCAGAACAATCTGCGGTGGCTGAACATGTTCTTACCACAGGACACTCTATATTGTTCAAAGAAACCTGCTCTATAAGAACAGAAAACAAGGGATTGATTTTGAAGAACTTGGAAGCTCTCGAGATCAGCAAAAAACCACCTCACTTACTGATGAATAGGCAGCAAGAATTGAATCTTGCCAATCGCATTTGGCTCCCTGTAATACGTAAACATCCTATGAAGGGACAGGCTCGCAATAATATAACAACAGAAAATGCGGGTTGATACTATGTGACTGATAGTCACCGTGTCTCTAAGTGAACAACAGCCCCAGGTCTAAGGGACAAAATTGCAAGCTTTCACTTGCAGAGTTTTTGCAGGATCGATCTCTTTGATTGACAGAGGAGTTCCGGAATGGTTTCAGTTCAACTGACAGCATGTTTCCCTAACCTCTGAAGTTCAAAACAACGAAGCAAGACGCCGAGAACTATAACATCTCTCATTCCTTTTTGGGATTGCCCCAGAAGATGTGTCCAGATTAGGACACGAAACGTTGGGCTCACTTGTCCAGCCGTGGTTTCTTAATAATTTCTGTTTGTCCGGGAATACATCATTAAACCCAGATAAAATAGTCATTGTTTTTAAACCTCAGTCGGATTGCTGTGTTTTTACTTAGATATGGCTGCGTTACCCGTACTACCTGTTTCTCTAACTAAATCTACACGTTGGCATCAATCCAGAGAAAGTTAATCACACTTAAGTCCCAATGAAATCAATGGGACAAGGGGCAGCCCAATCCTACCTAAATCCCCGCGTGGCGGTGCAGCAACACTGACACAACGTTTGCTGCACCCATGGGGTTTGCTGCCTCCCCCCCCCCGAATCACTGAAGTAAGAATAAGGTGATTTTGATCAGGAAAAATCCACCTGGGCCAAGAGAAATCTTGAGTGATTTCTCAAGAAACCTGCATCTCACATGCAGATATGCAGATCAGGTTGGCGGAGTTCAGAGCACTGCTCCAAATTTTGCAGGGGAAGCCCCATCTGCTACAGATTTTTTTAATTTTAACTACTGTTGTTCCTGTTCTTAAAAAAACAAGTTCTCATTTTTTAAATGAAGGTTGTCATATCACAAATGATACCAAAAATCCTAGGTAACTATTCAATAGTAAGATACAGCAAGCAAAACCAGGGGCTTCATTAGGGGTGTGTGGGGAGTATGGACCACCCCAAGTGTCATCCCAGGGAGGGGTGACACCAAAATTACTTTCTATTCTATTGGTTACCGGTGGTGCGAAATGCACCACTGGTAGAAAATGGGTTTTCCTGATCCCTTCTGCGACTTGCACAGGTATCACATTTCCCAAGAGGCCTCCACATTGTGTGGTCTGGTATGGGAGGAGGTCATGGGGATCTCCATGAGATCATGAGATCTCGCACCGAGTGTCACCAACCCTAGTGATACCCCTGAGCAAAGACATCGAAAGCTGGTTCTTTATTCAGATTCATGGGCCTTTCTTCCTTTCCCTCCTATTTTCCATCTGACTCCTCCTCTTCCTTTCCTCTACCTGCCTACCAGGATCCACAATGGACAAACATATTGGAAACAAATAGGGGAGGAACTGCAACTGCTGTAGAAAGATACAACATGGGGCAAAGTGGTACTCTAGGTGGAGTGATGCATCCACTGGATACGGCCCTGCCCAGTTCTTACTGTACATGAACAGTGGATTGTGAAGTCCTCTGCCTCCCATTCAATTTTCTATCTTACTGCATGTTCTCTTCAGCCTGTTGCCTGTTACTTGCCTGCAGCCCACTCCTACTTGCTTTCTATTATTTTTAAGTGTTTCATTCAATTACAGGTGCATTACTGATGACCCACCCAACTATCTGCTGGGAACTCCAAGCATGAACCAGGAATCTCCTGGCCCAGCCCCCTTTATAGGAGAAGAGGGCAGTTGCGCAGGGATTCACAAAGGGACCACATTAATATTGAAAAACAGAACTGTGTCTATTTCACAGCGCAATCCTGCGCAAGTCCATGGCAGCGGAGTGAGTGTTCCGCCGCAGGAAGCAGTCACGAAAGTGCCGTAAAGCATGTTTGCAACAACTCAGGAGTAAGGGCGGCCGGCACAGAGACCAGCCGCCCTCACTCTACCGCCGGATTGCTCCTGTGGCTGCTAGAGGAGCTAAGTAATCCCCCAGTGGGTGCGGGGGCAGTCTGGGCGGTGAGGGAGGGAGGCCATTGGCTGAGCCAGCCCAGGAGGGGGCGGGGATGGTGTCCGCCCATATCCCTGTCCCAGCTGGCGCGGCCATTACACGGCCTCCTCTTATTTCCGCCAGCTATTTAGCTAGCGGAAATCCGAGGAGGCCCATTGGGGCTTCCCCGGTTTACACTGGGGGAAGGGAACAAATGTTCCCTTTCCCTGAGTAGACCTCCGGGCCGTTCCAGTGCGGCCCGGAACAGGAATAGGATCCGGCGCCCGCCAGATAGTTAGGCAGGATTGCTCTGTCAGATTTGTGAGTTATCACAGGTATGGAGCAATGCTGATGCAAGGGTTTTCTGTTGCGGCACGTTGTTACTGTTCCTTTGGGGAGCAAGGTTTGTGCTTGTTTCTAGTATTAAAACCCAGAGTTGAACCTGCAATGTTCCCATGTAGTTTCTTAATCAAAATACAATGATAGCTTGTCTTCATACTTCTCAATGTACATTGAGCTAATAGAACTCAATGCATTGAGTGGTGGTGGTGAATCTAGTTAATAAAAATTCTAGACATTTACATTCTGTAGGGGTGCTAGTCTGGGAGAATATAGATGAGGTTGAGGGGCAAAGAAATCATGTTAGATTTAAATGAAGTAAGTTATGTATTCATGAATCTTAACAAGCAGCAAGGGAAACATATATATTACAGTGAAATGAATTGCAGCAAGGAAAAGATATATATTAACATGAAATGAATTATAACATGTCTGACTTTAAAGAACTCACAATGTGATTTTTAATAATTAAAAAATGCATTACAAATGTTCCCAGGTTTGTGACAGGACTATAAATTGTGAAGACATGGCTATTGGTAAAACAAACATTATTTCATTGCAGTTAAACTCCTGCATAATGAGCTGGCGTATTTGGGGAAATGCTATTTGCATGCTAACAGCTTCCAGCTACAATTATACATTGATGCTCTGGTAGGATCTCAGCATGCCAAGCATGCTAAAGGGTCACCTATATCATGTAATCCTGCTGTCAGGAACCATACTGCCTGCAGGCAAGCCACTGTGTAAGATCACCCAGACACAGTCAGTTGTAAGCAACCATACAGCCTGCAGGGAAGTGCATTGGCAAAATGGTTGGCACACTAAGCTGTAGCCTCTGGACAGCTTGGTCCAAATATGAGTTTGATCAAAAATGAAATGAACCAACTGGATAACTCACTCTGGATACTGTAAGTCTGGATAACTCAGACTAGATGTTCGTAGTGGGCTTTCACACATAGCAACACAGAGCAACCTCACAATTTGTCAATAATGTGGAAACAGGCTGCTACTACATTGTGACAAAAGTAGTTTTATTTGGAAGCACAGACTTATAATGCATCAACATGTGTTTCAAGTGAAAGCATCCACATATGTCAACTGACTATATTCTGTTTCCATCTATTACTATGCTACAGGTTCTGTCTATAACCTTTGATAACTGGGCAGAGGCACTCTTGTATTTAGCAGGGGGAGAGCAATATTCACACCTGCATAGCATCGTTTCCAATGGCTGTTTGCTAGAATTGACGACGTCCCTTGCAGCGGCCAGGTCTACCCAGTTCAAAAATTGGTAAAGTCCCGTGTGGCAGTCAGGTCTACTCGGTTCAAAAATTAGCAAAAATTGGTGAGGGAAGGTAAGGGTGAAGGCACCTCTTTTGTGAACACTGATGTGGCCTTGTTTACAGATTTAACTTTGCTTCAGTGGTGTCACTGGGGTGGGGTGTGGGGGCTGGGGCGGGGAGGGTTTGAGCGTCGAGATCCTGGTTTCCCTCTGACAAGATGCTGGGTGCCTGCATCACCCCCCGTGCATGGGAGGGCGGCGGTTTAAAGATGTGGGCTGCTGGCGGAGTGCGCAGCCTGGGCGCCTGGTAGTTTTGAGCGTGATCATTTTCTGAACGCAGACAAGAGGGAAAAATGCATCTGTATGACTCTTAGCGGTGGATCAGTCGGCTTGTGCGTCGATGAAGAACGCAGCTAGCTGCAAGAGTTAATGTGACTTGCAGGACACATTGATCATCGACACTTCGAACACACTTGCAGCCCCGGGTTCCTCCTGGAGCTATGTCTGTCTGAGCGTCACTCGAAGATCAATCGCCCATGCCCGTCCCACTGTGGAGGGTGGGTGTGGCATGGCTGGGAGCTCGCAGGACCTGGCCTTCGTTCCCCCCCTAAGCCAATCCCGATGCCCCAGGGCCTTCTCGAAGCACACGAGCCAGGAGGAGAGCGAGCACGCTCCCGCGCAGCACCCGATGAATTTAAGTATATTAGTCAGTGAAAGAAAAGATTCCCTCAGTAATGGCAAGTGAACAGGGAAGAGCCCAGCGCTGAATCCCCGCCCTGTGGTGGGGCACGGGAAATGTGGTGTATGGAAGACCCGCTTGCTGGCACCGCTGTGGTGGGGGGTCCAAGTCCTTCTGATCGAGGCACAGCCCACGGATGGTGTGAGGCCGTTAGCGGCCTCCGGCGTGCTGGGACAGGGGTCTTTTCAGAGTCAGATTTCTTGGGAATGCAGCCCAAAGTGGGTGGTTAACTCCATCTAAGGCTAAATACCGGCATGAGACCAATAGTCGACAAGTACCGCAAGGGAAAGTTGAAAGAACTTTGAAGAGTGAGTTCAAGAGGGCATGAAAATGTTAAGAGGTAAACGGGTGGGGTCCGTGCAGTATGCCCAGAGGATTCAACCCGGTGCGATAGGTCAGCTGGCCTGGAACCCGGTGGATCCCCTCTCAACAACTGCCCGCTCGCGGGGAGGGTGCACCAGGTGCGCTGCAACCAGCTCCAGGTCAGCTGGGAAGGCCCGGTGCGAGCAGGTGACCTGTCACCCTCCCCTGTGGGGGCAGCATGTGTTATAGCCCCCGAGCCCCATCCATCGTCGTACCCCAGGGCCGAGGGACATGACCGCCGCCATGCCATCTCCCCGCCCCCCATCTAGTAGCTGGTTCCCTCCGAAGTGAAGGATAAGCAACCTCCTGGATATAGGAGTAGGTTTTCTTTGTGCCAGGTGCAAGGGGGTGGCAACAGGATACAGGTACCTTATTGGCTTGTGTGCTCCCTGAGGCATCTGGTGGGGCCACTGTGTGATGTAGGAAGCTGGACTAGATGGGACTTTGGCCTGATCCAGCAGGGCTCTTCTTATGTTCTTAAGTTTCCCTCAGGATAGCTGGCACTCGACAAACGTGAAACCCACCCTTCCGCATGCAGTTTTATCTGGTAAAGCGAATGATTAGAGGTCTTGGGGCCAAAATGATCTGAACCTATTCTCAAACCTTAAATGGGTAAGAAGCCCGACTCACTGTTGTGGAGCTGGGCGTGGAATGCGAGCCGCTCAGCGGGCCAGTTTTGGTAAGCAGGAGTGGCGCTGCGGGATGAACCGAACACCGGGTTAAGGCCCCCGATGCCAACGCTCATCAGACCCCAGAAAAGGTGTTGGTTGATATAGACAGCAGGAATGTGGCCATGGAAGTCAGAATCTGCCAAGGAGTGTGTAACAACTCACCTACCGAACCAACTAGCCCTGAAAATGGATGGCACTGGACCATTGGGCCCATACCCGGCTGTCACTGGCGGTGCAGGCCGCAGGGGCTACGCCACGACGGGTAGGAGGGCCATTGCGGTGGGCCTTGAAGCCTACGGCCTGGGTGGAGCCGCCGCGGGTGCAGATCTTGGTGGTAGTAGCAAATATTCAAACAAGAACTTTGAAGGCCGAAGTGGAGAAGGGTTTCATGTAGGCTTACTAGATTTTCCTGGTTCCAAATCGGGATACTCCCTCTAACAAGTAATGAAATAATTAAATAAATAAAATAAATGTAAGAAATTTTTTTGGGGCGAGAAATTTTTAATTATTTATTTATTTTTATTTAGCAATTTAATTAATTAAATTGTCGTGCCTGTCCCGCCGCCGCCATCACCATCATCTTCATTGTGCCCTTCCACTGCCGCCATTGCCGCCACCCATCGTGCCGCCATTGCCGCTGCCCGTCGTGCCGCCATTGCCCATCACCGCCGCCATTGCCCGTCGCCACCATTTGCCGCCATTGCCCGTCGTGCTGCCATTTGCCACCATTGCCCGCCGCCGCCGCCATTGCCCGTCGTCGTCGTCGCCATCTTCGGAGCCTGGCCAGCTGCATCCGAGGCAGCCAGGACTCCTGCTAGTGCCCCCAGCCTCCTCCTCCGCTTGCAAAGTGCCAAAAGGCACTTTTTTCCTGTCGGCGGCCATCTTGGACCTCGCAAAATCTCACGGGATCCAAGATGGCCACCGACAGGAAAAAAGGTAAGTTTTAAAATACAAACCTCAAAAGCGGTGGTGGCAATGAGGGCTTCACCGGGCACGGAAAGCCTGGGACGGATCTGGGACTGTCCCGGAAAACGGCAAGCCTAGTTTCATGTGAACAGCAGTTGAACATGGGTCAGTCGGTCCTAAGAGATAGGCGAGCACTGTTTTGAAGGGACGGGCGATGGCCTCCTTCACCCTCAGCTGATCAAACGGGAGTCGGGTTCACATCCCCGAATCTGGAGTGGTGGAGATGAGCACCACAAGGCGTCAATCCCAGATAAGTCAATGGGAGCCCCGGGGAGAGTTGTCTTTTCTTTGTGAAGGGCAGGGCGCCCTGGAATGGGTTCGCCCTGAGAGGGGCCTGAGCCTTGGAAAGCATTGCGGTTCCGGCGGCGTCCGGTGAGCTCATGCCGGCCCTTGAAAATCCAGGGGAGAGGGTGTAAATGTCGTGCAGGAACCATGACTGTTTAATTAAAACATTGCGAAGTCCCGCAGCGAGTGTTGATGCGATGTGATTTCTGCCCAGTGCTCTGAATGTCAAAGTGAAGAAATTCAATGAAGCATGGGTAAACGGCGGGAGTAACTATGACTCTTAAGGTAGCCAAATGCCTCATCATCTAATTAGGGACGCGCATGAATGGATGAACGAGATTCCCACTGTCCGTACCTACTATTCTAGTGAAACCACAGCCAAGGGAACGGGCTTGGTGGAATCAGTGGGGAAAGAAGACCCTGTTGAGCTTGACTCTAGTCCGGCACTGTGAAGAGACATGAGAGGTGTAGAATAAGTGGGAGGCCTGCCCAGGCCGCCGGTGCAAAACCACTACTCTTATCGTTTTTTCACTTACCTGTTGAGGCAGGGGGAGAGCCCCGAGGGTCTCTCATTTCTGGCTCCAAGCATCCGGCGCGGGCCGGGCGCAACCTGCTCCGGGGACTGTGTCAGGTGGGGAGTTTGACTGCGGTGGTACACCTCTCAAAACGTAATTCAGGTGTCCTAAGGTGAGCTCAGGGAAGATGGAAACCTCCTGTGGAGCAGAAGAGCAAAAGCTCGATCTTGATTTTCAGTATGAATACAGACCGTGAAAGCAGGGCCTCACGATCCTTCTGAGTTTTTGGGTTTTAAGCAGGAGGTGTCAGAAAAGTTACCACAGGGATAACTGGCTTGTGGCGGTCAAGCGTTCATAGCGACGTCGCTTTTTGATCCTTCAATGTTGGCTCTTCCTATCATTGTGAAGCAGAATTCACCAAGCGTTGGATTGTTCACCCACTAACAGGGAACGTGAGCTGGGTTTATACCATCTTGAGACAGATTAGTTTTACCCTTCTGATGATGTGTTGTTGCAATAGTAATCCTGCTCAGTATGAGAGGAACCGCAGGTTCATACATTTGGGGTATGTGCTTGGCTGAGGAGCCAATGGGGTGAAGCTATCATCTGTGGGATTATGACTGAACACCTCTAAGTCAGAACCCCCCCCTAAGCGTAATGATACCACAGCGCAGTGGAGCCTCGGTTGGCCTCAGATAGCTGGGCTGGGAACGGGGGACCCCCCCTCCGCTGGCCCGGTGTGGAGAGCCATCCGCCTCGGGAGTGGATCGCGGCTGGAAGGGGGCCGCCTCTTGCCCGTAGTGCACCGCACATTTGTGGGGAACCCAGTGCTAAATCATCCATAGACGACCTGATTCTGGTTTATTTATTATTTATTTATTTAAAACAAATTTATACACCGCCTTTCTCCCGAGGAGGCTTACAGATGAAAGCATATTAAAATACATAATACATTAAAATAATTAAAAACAAGTAATTAAAACAATTAAAACAAACAGCCCCAGTGGGTCACCTATATTTACATTTGTTAAAAAGCCAGCCCACCATGTCAGACATCGAATGCCAACCTAAATTAGGGTTAAGCCAGAGCTACATTACACGCGTTGCGGAGCTTCTGACCTGATTTTTGAAGCAAGCGGAGCTGCTGCGACCTCCGCACGGCCGGCGCGTACCTCAAGCTGGAATCCTACTTTTCAGGGGGCGTGCGCGCAGAGCTAGAGGACGGTTCGTGGAGCTACTGCAGCCTACCAATCGTAGGAGAGTGGCTGCATGCCAATCAGTACTACCTCCAATCACCTTCTTAAGAAGGCGGGACAACAGGAGGGACAACAGGCGAGAAGACACTCCCCCGCTCCAAGCGCGGAGGCGGAGGCAGAGGCAGAGGCGGCGGCAGAGCCTCTGCCTGTAGTGTAGCTCAGCCTTTAAGCCCCATTCACACTTGACGGCGGATGTCCCTGCTGTGCGCTTCACGGACCCGCGCTGAACTGTTTTGCATATTCATCATGAAATACGACACCATTCCGGGGCACCTACGCTTGAGTCGCTTCAGATGGTTTGGGGTCATCTTTGGGGGAGCTTGTCTCGTGGAGCTTGTGGGCGGGTTCACCGAGCTACTGCAGCCACCAATCGCGTGAGGGGGGGGGGGAGAGTGGTTGCATGCCAATCACAAGTAGCTCCAATCGCGTCGGAGGTTACTATTCCACTGCTCTTCCGAGAGGGAAAAACAGGAAACATAGGAGGAGGAGAGAGCAAGCCGCAAATATTGCAAAATGTCCTTGCAAGACTCGCAAGATGTTCCCAGTTCATGCTGCGATAATGGTATAAAATTTGCGCTTGAAGTAAGGGCAAGACCATGTCTTTATGACATGAGCACAAAGAGCTACAAGGCTGCTGCTGCAAGGCAGAAAGCGTGGGAGAGCATCGCGGCTGTGTTTAACCAATCACAGCTGCGCTTTCTTAAGAAGGTGGGACAGCAGGAGGGACGACAAGCAGAACGACGCTCCCCTGCTCCAAGCGGCTGATCAGCGCGTATGCTGGGGCAGGGACATCCGCCTTCAAGTGGGAATCCAGCTTTAGGGTTTTGTGCGTAGCAGAGCAGCTCCCTTGCTGCGATCTATTGAAAGTCAAGGCTGAGCTACACTACAGGCAGAGGCTCTGCCGCGGCCTCTGCCTCCACGCTTTGAGCGGGGGAGTGTCTTCTCGCCTGTTGTCCCTCCTGTTGTCCCGCCTTCTTAAGAAGGTGATTGGAGGTAGTACTGATTGGCATGCAGCCACTCTCCTACGATTGGTAGGCTGCAGTAGCTCCACAAACCGCCCCCTAGCTCTTGCTTCAAAAATCAGGTCAGAAGCTCCGCGGACGCGTGTAATGTAGCTCTGGCTTCAGCCCTCCAACACAAGCTTTTGTCTCCCTCCGACCCTGTGCTACCGGATGGGCAGGGGCGTCGCGACGACGCGCGACACCCCTGAGCGGGGGCGCGTTTCACCCTTAAGGGGGAGGCTCCGCCCCCGCGCGTGACGTCACGCGCAGGAGCGGAGCGCCCTCCCCGCTCCGTTTTTGGCTCATTTTGGAGCCAAAAGGACCCAGGGGAGGGCGGGCAGGCCCACCTCCACCGCAAAAATGTAAGTGAGGGGCGTCGGGCGACGCCCCCCGGCGGCCCGCCCCCCCGCCGACGCTAGTGCGGATGGGCAAGCTTCCCAGTGCTGGGAGGCTTGTTGCAGGCAGGTAGACCTGACCTCTGCTCGGCGCTTCGGAGAGCCTTGTATAAATTCCCCTGCACCGACTAAACAAGTCAGCACTGTGCTGTGCCTCACGTCCCACCGCATGTCGCTGACCCAAAGAGAGATAGCTTGCTATGCACATTGCTCTACTCTTTGAATCTGAGCGGGAAAAAACGTTGGGGAGGGGGAGGGAGAGAACCTTGGAACATTAAAATCTAGGCTGAGGGACGCTGGGAGCGCGTGCACTATCTGCCCAGTAACTACAGATGCGTGCAATCGAAGAGAAAGCAGGGGCGCGCACGTCCGGAGGAGGAGGCGGGATGTAGAAAGCAACGCGACAAGGCGGGCGCGTGCGCAGTGTGAGACGCATTACGTCAGTGTCAGCTGTCAGCTCGAGCCGCCCGGCATCTGCGGCCACAGCGGATGAGACAGAAGACCGGCTGTGAGTTCCGGGGCGTGTGTATGAAGGGAGGCGGGATCCTAGAAGGACACTGGCCAGGTGTGAGAGCGAGCGAGGAAGGAGCTCTTCCTTTTTATCATTATCCCAGCCGGGAGACAGAGGGACGAGTCCCTGGAAGGCGCTTCGTCCTCCCCATTTTGCCCTTGTGGTGAGTGTCAGTTTATTCGAGAGTTAAAAAAAGGAAAGACTCCATCGGACTCCCGCTCCATCCTGGTGGTGAATGCAGGAGGATGCCCCCCCCCCCCATCCTTATTATGTGTATCTGGGTTTCCTAGCCGGCCGGGGATGAGGCACCGACCTGCTCTCCCCACTCCAGTTCCGTGGGGCTGAGTCAGTGCAGAGCCGATGCCCTCTTCCGCCCCCCTTTCTCTCCTCCTCCTCTCACGGTGTCTCAGTGGGTGTGATTGGCTGCATTGCCTGATTCGCTCACCCGTTCAGGCCCAGGGAAAGAAGATGTTGCAGCATCATCATCGTCACCACTACGATTCGTTATCCCTCCTTTTCCAGGCCAAGACGATGTCTATGTATCACGATTCCGAGAGGGAAAGAATGCAGAGGGGGTCATCTTAATATGTGCTGCTACGTTAGCATCATGGATGGGATGATGTGCTAGCGAGAGTGTCCTCCGAACTAGTACAATATGTACTTTCTAGAGAGAAATGGAGGGAAGCTCAGGCTCAAATCTGCCTGGAAAGTGCCACCCTTTTCTAGGAAGGCTTCCCTCGCCCCTGTCTCTGAACTATGGGAATGTTATAGTTACCCAAGGGTGAGAGAAATGCACTTTGTATCTGCTCATGGATTATTTAAACAGCTCTTAATGCTTGTGTTCTAGGGTTGAGCTCTGACACTGAAAACAGATACTAGGGCTGAGCCCTGGTGTAAGTTAAGGCCTGGTTTTAACAATCTGCAATTCTATGCACAGAAAGCAAGTTCTTTTAAGCAAAGTGAAGCTTAGTTTTGAGCAAATATACTTACAGCGCAATCCTATTCAATTTACACCACTAGTGTAACCAGTGGGGGAGGGCAGGGTGGGAGGTCTTGGAGGGGAGGGAAGATTTAAATCACCTTTGAATCCCCCCTTGGTGGGGATTTGAATCCTCATTTTGTTCTGGGGCCACCCATTCTTGCTGCACTGCTGGTTACACCCGTGGTGTAAGCTGGATAAGGATTGCACTGTGAGAAATGGGTCTGCAGGCTCTTCCCTTTTACCCTTTCTGTAATTGTTGATTAGACCTTGTGTTGATGTTTGCTACCTCTAATAGTTTCTTTAGGTATAACGTTTTTATGATTGGGAAGGCAGTGTATGAAGTGGGGGTTGAGTTATTCAATCCTTTGTGGTGCAGATGAATCTGCTTACTAACTTGTATTGCTTAAAATTCGGTGGAGACTGCCCTTCTCTACCTGGGACAGTGGATAATGGGCTGGGTTTTGTGTCTGTCATTCTTTTGTAGGTAAAAAAAAAAGAATGACTCATTGTAGACTTGTCCTCCCTGGGAAGATACTATTGAGTGTCTGTCTGTGTCTCTATTTAATGTAGCAGACTTTGATGCTCTCTGGCCTTGGGCAAGTCCTACTTTTCAGCCTATTCTATCTTTTGCAGTTGTTTGGATGATAAATGGCACAGTACTTGTAAAAGCATCACATGTTGACTGCATAGTATTATAAACACTAACGGCATCTTAATGTTCTCTACATTGTTTGGAGAAATGTCTGTCTCCGAATCCACTTGAGAGAATGGTTGATTCCTGGGAATGACAACATTCATGGTTTTCTATTTCATCCCACATATTCCTCCTAGGAAGAAAAGATAGGATTAAAAAAATGTAAATTACACTTTTGACACAGTCATCTTCCTGAAGGTATTTTTCTTTTTATACCATTTTAACCCTCTTTTCTTTAACGTTTGAGAAGGCTGGCCCCTTTTGCTTCTCTTTTTGGTGGAGGGAGAGAAGAGGGGGAGGCTCCAAACATTTGAATTCATGTGTGAGTGACAAGGTATAGTAGAGAAGGGCTCTGGGAATTGTACTGAAATACCCTCCCCCCCCCCCTCACGACCATTCTCAGAAATTCATATTTAACTATTTCAAAGTATGAATTTCTGGGAATGGTAGGGGAGGGAAAAGATAAGAGTGTTCAGTTTCTGCCTATTCTTTATGTCCTCTTGGCCAACTGCAGTATCTTATAAAAGTGAAAATGTTACCAATTATGCATGGGATGGAGAGAGTGGATAGAGGGAAATTCTTCTCCCTCTCGCACAACACCAGAACCAGGGGACATGCACTAAAATTGAGTGGAGGGAGAGTTTGAACGGATAAAAGAAAATACTTCTTTACCCAGCGTGTAATTCATCTGTGGAACTCCTTGCCACAGGATGTGGTGATGGCACCTGGCCTAGATGCCTTTAAAAGGGATTTGGACAGATTCATGGAGGAAAAGACCATCACAGGTTACAAGCCATAAGCAACCTCCTGGTTTTAGAAGTAGGTTTTCTCTGTGCCAGGTGCAGGGGAGTGGCAGCAGGAAACAGGTTATCTTGTTGTCTTGTGCTCCCTGAGGCATCTGGTGGGGCCACTGTGTGATACAGGAAGCTGGACTAGATGAGCCTTTGGCCTGATCCAGCAGAGCTCTTCTTATGTTCTTATGTTTAACATCTATGTGACAGCAGTGTTTCTGAAGTAGGCTCTTGTAAATGTCAGATAGGGTTTTGTGTAAGATGTTATAATATTGTACTTAAAATCTGATTATTTGCTGTTTATCCTTTTTTAAAAACACTTCTAAAAATCTAAGGCACTTCCCAAAACTCTAAACTCCATCAGTAAAATAGTCTCGTATCCCGTGTAGTTCTGTGTCAAAGGGAGGAGAGCTGAGGACATACAGAGCAGTATGATCATCGCACCTCCCTTTTACTACAGGCTACTGGGAAACTTCCCTAGAGCTGTGGTTCCCAAACTGGGAGGCATGGCTCCCAGGGGAGCCGCGGAGTGCCACAGAATCCTCTCGGAATACAGTGCAGTGCCAATTGGCAGGCATCAACATAATGTAATGGGGAACCGTGATCAAGTGTTGCCAATGGTCAAGGGAGCCGCGGGTTGAAAAAGTTTGGGAAACACTGGCCAGAGACGTTGTGGGGGGGCGCCCCCCCGGGCATCAAGCTCTGGAGGGTGTGCACTGCTGCGACCAAATTTCTGCAGCCCCGGTGTGAAATGAAGCCATGCCCAAAGGGGTGGGGCTTGTGACGTCGCGAGGGGGTGCACAGCGAGTGCCCCCCTGTGGGGGTGTAGCTGCGCCCCTGACACTGGCCTAGAGTATTCCAATGAGCATTCTCTCTCAGGCATTTCAGTCTCTTCCCCTCCTGTTGTATAAGCATTGATTTGGGAGATCTGTGGGTCTTGCCCAAAGCTTATCCATATAGCAGCTTATTGCACACTAGTATACAGCCTGGGTTTGGTTTAAATGTTATGAAACAGAACAAGTCAGATTTTTTTCATGTACATTTTTTGCTGATGGTATCTCTTCAGTGCCTAGGCTACAAAAATATAAATATTTTTGGTACTCATAAATGAACAAATAGTTTAAAACAGCTTGGTTAAAATATCTTAAACATATGAAATACTGATGAGAAAGAGATCTATTCAACAATAACCGTTAAAAATAAGACATTTTTTAAAAAATGGGTCAAATGTGGATAATACTATGATTGAATTTGAATTTGTGTGTAAGTATTTAGAAAAATAATCATGGCCTTTAAGAAGGTCAGATATTTATCAGACAGATTTTAAAAATCTTTTTTGGGGTGGGTAGTTCATTCTGCTATGACTCATGACAATTGGTCAGGGATATCTTTTCAAAAGTCTTCTTCTGTGTGTCTCCTTAACATTCTCTTCTGGTAATGTAATGGTTAGTAATCCCGCAGGTCTAAACTGCCTAGTTCTCTTCAGAGTTAAGCATGTCAAAACCCATTGAAATCAATTAGGGGTGCCTGATTCTGCAAAGGATTGTGATTTAAATCTGTAAGCAATTCTGGGTGTAGGACCTTATCTGCTTTGACATGGCCTGTTCTTCCATACTGGTTCTTTAAATCAGAAGTATAGACAAGTAGTACCCACAAGCCCTGTTGTGTGGTTTTTCCTTAACTTCTAAAAGCAACCACAAAATCTAAATTTAATTTTTAAAACATTATGTTTAACAAATAACAGGATTGCCAGATCCCTAGTGCTAACAAGTAGTGGCGTGCTCAAGTTGCAACAATAATTTGTCCAACAGGTAAAGAGATCTTTCTTTGATTTCTGTTGCCTGTAGGGGGAAATAGTTAATGTTAATAGGGTGTGGTTATTGACTTGTCTTCTAAGTTCTCTGTGAATTTAAAAACCATCCATATTTGCAGAAAAGGAGGTTTATTGTAGAAATGTTGCAAATTTGTCTAGGAATTATTATACTTTGTAGCAAAACAGATGTTAACTTAATTTTTCATTAATTCGAACACCTGTCTTGCTGCAAGATGTCCAGGTAACACTAAAAATCTATTGATACTAAAGAAAAGTATAAATTACAGATTGTCTGTACACTAAGAAACAATGTCCTCAGTATCAAAAATAATGTCTATAAGTAGTCCTGTGCTGGTTCAGATTTATTATGGCAAAAAGGGTAATCGGGTAGGAATTAGGGCCCTGTTTTGTGCTATTTTTGACTCTGCTTAGACTGAACAATCCCTGCAACTAAAGAGCTTACAGTGTTGCTCAGGTGTGTCAGGTGAACATGTTAAACTGAAGGACAAAGGTGTGTAATATATGCGTGTAATAGGGAAAAAAACCCAGTCCTGTGACACTTTAAAGACTGACTCATTTATTGATAGAATATATAAATTCTTTAGAAGTAACTGACTCTTCTGTAAGTGAAGCTGCTTGGTGGATGGTAGTGCAGTTTATGAGTACAGTAGGTTTTTTTTTTAATGTAGTGCAGCTATTAATATTGAGTGACTCAATGTTAATTTTAGAAAAGTTCTGATACAAAAACATAAATGCAAACCATTAAATACTTGGCTGCTGTTCTACAGTTGAATTTTTCATACTTTGTTCAGCTTTTGTATGTCTTGTCTCCCAAATCTAAAATACTAGCTGTTAATTTGAAGGAAAAACAAAAGGGCAGGTTTGGACTCTCGGCATGTCTTGTTATGATAATGGAAGAAGGAATTGAAAGTTTTAGGGAAATTTTTAGGGAAATGCAAAACTGGCAGTAGTTGATACTCTACTATTGCAAATATCAGTGAAATTTCCTAATCTACCCTGCCATGCATGCCTGCTGTTTAATTTCTGACCTAAAAGGATGAAAAAGTCTCTAACTTCTGAAAATGTAGGGCATGATCCAGCCAAAGTTAGTTTCTTATTAAAATCAGTGGGAACTTAAAGGTTAAATTTGGGGTGGATTGTACCTAAAACGTTTAGTGGGAAAAGTATGGTGCTCTCAAACTTTCAGTTGCCAGAGCCACATCACTCAGTTCTGCTCTTGTGGTGGGCTAGAGCAGTTCATTTATAGAATTTTTTTTTACATTTTGTACATAACTAAGAATATTCATAAGATAAGAATTTTTTTTTTACATTTTGTACATAACTAAGAATATTCATAAGATAAAAATAATCTAAAACTTTCATGGCCAGCAATTTATATTCAAAGATTTATAAACAGGATTAAAAGCCATGTATCTCCCAAAAGGAAATTATTAATGTTTTAAAAACAAGTTAAAAGGTTAAAAACAACCAGCTAAAAGCAAAACATACTGTTTAAAAAACACTAATTTACAAATACAACGTTTCACCCAAGTCTATGGGCATCCTCAGGTAAGATTAGAAAAGAGCCAAACTGGTGGTGAAAGATGTTACCCAGTGGAGCAATCCTCCAGCCTATAAAGACCTGACTCGAAGTTAAAGCAACAATTAACACCTGGACTAAGGTATTGTCTGGAACCAGCAGTACTGGAAAGCAGCAGCAATCTGCATTGGCCCCTTACTGCTATCAAACTGTCGAAGTGTATAGTGATTTTTGAGTTGCATGTTAAATTTATAGGTATCTGAATTCTTGGGTGATTCTAACATGGGTTTTTAATTTATGTAATTGCCTTGTTAAGCAGCATGCTTGGAATGAACCACTATCTGGTTGCTCAAGGAAGGCAGATACAAACTCCACCTCACAAGTCCCTGCTACTGTGTGGTTAGTGCTGTGGCAGCCCTCCTAGTGCTGCCCTGATATGCTGTGTATATAGCTTTATCCCAACGACATGCCTTAATATGCATTTGGCATATTTCCACAGGGGAGAGTAACTGTCAGTCGCATTAGTGTGGAGATGGAGAGAGGAGGTGCTGCCTTGCAAACGGAGTAGGGGGTGACCACTGTCTGAACAACTATTTTCAAGGCTATATTAAACTACACAACTCTTTCATGTGACCTACATTTCACATGACTGAATGTAGGTCATAGCTAGTTGGAATTTACTGTATGTATGTTAGTTGGAGATTGATTTGACTGTTCAGTAGTTACTGCAAGCTATTTGTACACCGTAGCCTTCTTTAATAATCAGGTTTTTAATATACAGTATAATGAAAAAATGTATATCTGTAGAACAATAGTACTCTACCTGTTATCCGCTTTCTTTAGAAATGTACAGCAACCAACTGTAATAGGGGAAAAACATTTTACTATAAGTTTTTCCTGCTTTAAACAGGGGGTTGGGTTAGATGTCCTTGAAGGCCCTTCCTGCTCTTTGATCATCTGACTCTTGTGATCAGAAATAGTGAGGATTTATAGAGGTTGGAATTTCTAGTTTAAGGAGTTATTAGTTATGTAGGATATCTCTGAGTCTTTGGCAGCTTTAGAAGTCAGAGATTTGCCTCTGCCCTAACCATGCAACAGCCCAACCCACTTTCTGGGGAGGCTTTATTGCATTAGACTGGATTGTATTTCCAGTTATCCTTTCACTCACATAAGGGGGCTTGTACACATGGAAGTGATAATTCAAGGTTCTTACACATGGAAATTCAAATGGAATTCTGATTTGGTTTTGCACTTGCACAGCATGTTAGTACCTTGTTGTGCAGTTTCTCTTCTACATGTGTTTATACAACCACATGTGTGAGTGCAAGGATATTGTTCCAATGCATGTATAGTTCCAAAGGACATTCAAAGCAGTATGTATGTTACTGTTTGTACTATGTCCTCAAACACAAACACATATACAATTAAAGTTTTTATAGAAGTACTGTACAGAATTCAGAATTTGTAAACAAACCTCATGTATGTATAGGTATCAGTAGAGTACTAATACTTGTGAGCTAATTTCATTTTCTTTCTCTTCACACATGTTAAGTTTTTCCAGTTTATTCTTTTAAAACTACAGAATGTAGAACCAAATGTATCCCAGACATGATTACTGAGCACCAATCATATCTTGCTTGCCCTTTTACAAACATGAGGACATATTCAGGGAAGATGCAGTTTGTGAATTTGCACGACAGTTTGCAGATAGTCACTTGTATGCTCAGAAGTGAAGTCTACTTTGAGGACAGTAACTTTGCACCTGTAGTTGAGGATATGTACATCTAGCAGCTGCTTGTCCTGTTTTTATGGATATGTTTCAGTGTGCAATCTGAGGATGTAGACAGAATTCTTGGCATGAGATTGACCACTTGTGTGCTCAACCCTTGCTCATCTTGGTTGATAGAGGTGGACTGACTGATTTACAGCACAATCCTACCCAGCTCCTCTACTGGTGCAACCATTGAAGGAGGGCAGAATGGGTGTCTTTGGAGGGGAAAGAGGATTTAAGTCTCCCTTGAAATCCCCCTTTAGAGGGGATTTGGATCCCCTTTCCTTTCCAGGGCCTCCAGTTCTCTCTGCACCGCTGGCTGATCCGGTGGAGGAGCAGGATAGGATTGCGCTCATAGCAGCGTCAAATGCTTTCTGAGATAGGTGTAGCGTCAACAAAGCTGAATGAAGTGGTGGTCAAACTCTTTATTGAAAAAACCCTTCTAAATACAATTGACCTTTGTATCTTTCTGAACTACTGTACTTGCCAGGATGGAGCTGCAGAGCTCTGTTTTCCTGGAAGGCAAGTTTGTGTTAGGGGACTACTGTACTTGTTAATACCATGCCTTTGGCATGCAGGGGCTCATCTTGTTCCCCATGCTATTTAACAGCTACATGAAACTGCTGGAGAAGATTGCCTGGCAGTTTGGAGTATGGGATCATCCTAACATTGATGATACTCAACTCTGTTTCCCCTTTTTGTCATGTTTGTAGAGGCTGTTGAACAGGTGTTTGAGCTCAGTAGTTAACTGAGACATAAGGCAGAAATGCTTCTGGTCAGTAGACCTCCTTATCCTAGGAAAGGGATATAGTTAGTTTTGGAATTTTCCCCAGAAAATGTGGGTTCATAGCTTGGGAGTACTTGGACCCACTTTTGCTTCTGGATGGTCAGGTAGTGACTGTGTCCAGGAGTACATTTGCACAGCTATAGCTGGTGTGCTAGCTTTACAATGAGACCAGGCATTGATCACAAACGCCTTAGTTACGTTAAGGTTGCATTATTACAACATGCTTTATGTGAGTCTGTCTTTAAAAAATGTTCAGAAGCACCAGCTGGTCCAGAATGTGACAGCTACGGTTTTAACTAGGGCCAGTTTTCAGGACATGCAGCTCTTCTGCTATATGGACTGCACTGACTTCCAGTGCACTGAGTCCAGTTCAGAGTACTGATTACCTGTAAAGTGTTAAATGCCTTTAGATTATATGAAGCCAGTCTCCTTCCACATGAGCCTGCCTGTCCACTCAGGTAACTAGTAGATACTTATGGTGCAATTCTGCCTATATATAGACTGGTGGAGGGCGTGCCTTTTGCAGCTCCTCTAGAGTAAGTGGCGCTGGTGCGAAGGCCGACACCGCTTACTTTGCTGCCTACCTGGACCTGCGCCGGCTGACTCAGGTAAGGGCTGTGCCGGTTGGCGCAGGGGTGGGGAGGGTGGGCAGGAGTGGCGAGGGAGGGGGCCATTAGCTGACCTGGGAGGGGGGCGGGGATATTGGCGCTGGGTTATGCCGATATCCAGTGCACCTTCCCGGGCCACCCTTACAGAGCTGGTGTGCATCTGAGGAGGCCCATTGGGGCCTCTGGCGCTTACACCGGGGGAAGGGGACGGATGTCCCCTTCCGCTGTGGTGAGCCTGGGCTACGCCGGCGCAGCCATCATCCTGACTAGGATGCACCGGCCAGCCCTTTAGGCCGTCCGCTGCAGCTTAGGCAGGATCGGGCTGTTAGTGTCCTATCTCCATCAGTGGTGCAGCTTGTAGAAACTTGGGACAGAAGCTTCTCCATCATATCCCCAGGTTACTCCCTGCCCTGGGAAATCTTACTGATCCCTTCTCTCATGGTATTTCACTGGCAGACTAAAACATTTCTATCTGTCATGCTTATGAGTTGACCAGCTCCTGAATTTGATCATTTGACCATGTTTGGTGCTGGTTATTCAACTGGTTATTCTGGTTTTTTTTTTTTGTTATTTGTTGCACTATTGCATTAAATCAAAGTAGGTGTTAGCTACTAAGGGCACCTGAGTTTGGAGTGGCGGGACATAATTTTTCATAAAGAATAAGAACAATGAGAATCTCTGCATTGCGAACAGAGGCACAGTTTTGACCTCTCTTCACAATTTTGAATTCATATTTCAAAAGAATATTGGTATGTCAGACTCAACTATTACCAGTTCACATTTGTTTGTTTTCCTGAGGTTTACTGAAACTTAACTTCATTCTCTTTCAAAAACAAAACAAAAACCTAGCTGAAGCTGCACATTGTGTTAGTAACTATTTCTTTCAGGAAGACTTTTTAACCAGGTGTTCTTAGAGCACTGACAGTGTATGGTTATAGTGTAGCTGTTGCTGTGGAATTCTAGGAAACCCTACACACTCATCAGATAGCAGCTGCAATCAGTGAGGACTCTGAACAGAAAGAAAGGTTGACTCACCTGCAGTCATGGGAACTAGGTATTAAGAGATTGAAAGCCAACTTTTTTTTTTTTGAGGTGACATTCGGCATTCTCAAAGTCATTCTTTAAATACAAGAACAATGATCTTTATTGAATTCAAATCCCATGATAATGAGATGATTAAACGTTTTCGGGCTGTCTGACCACGGTCCCAATAAAGACTGCAAAAGGTGGCTCAGCTTCAACACATTCCCTTGGAAGAAGCCTGTGAAAGAATGAGCAAAACATTGGGAGTTTATCGGGACTGTGGTCAGATACCCCAAAAACATTTAATCATCTCATTATAGCCGGCCACGAAAACCTCGGAGACTATTCCCATAATAATCTTTGAAGAAGTTGCAAATACATTTTGATGACAGTTATTTCCATGTGTGTGCATCAAGGAGTAATTTAACATTCTGTAATTCTGTAATAATCAGTAATTCTGATGGGTGTAAAATACTATACCAGAATTAGTTTCAAGTAATCATATATGCTAATTTTTTATTGTCATGATTCATTTCACTGCAGTCGAACTGCTTTTGGCAGCTGTAATTGTTTAAAATATTTGTTTGCCAGTTATATCGTACGTTAGTTATAACTAACTAAACTTTAGGATACATTCCTTGAGTCTATTTGTTCAGTATAAATGTATTCTAGTTATTTCAATATGATTAGTTGTGACTAAAGCACTTTTAAAGCATGGATATTGTATATAATGTGTATTCCGTCTAAACACACTTGTGCAGTCAACTAATATTTTCATTTTTTCCTCTCTCTCTCTCTCCTCCCCCCTCCAGACTTGAACTGTCTTCCAAGACTATATCTCATGGAAGGACTATAGCTCATGGAAGAGAAAAATATCAGAACATCCTTGGTTTCCAGGTTACCAAAATATGGGACAAAACCTGTTGGGAATATCTTACAGACAGTTCCAAACGGAACAGCTCTTAATTTATCAGGGAATACTCAGAGCATTGACAAAAATTTCAGCAAGCACAATGGCACTATTCGTATGTCTTCCTTCTCTTTTAATTGGCGAAAATCAAATAAGTACCAACTGGGTGATCAGATCAGTAGTGAGTCTAGCTCCAGTCACAATTCCAGTGAAAGGCTGACAGATTCTGAAAAGGGCCCTCGGACTCAAGGAGCAGTTGGTAAAGAAGTGCTCAGGGTCAGTTCAAATGGCACCTCTTCAAAAATTGCAAAACAAAGCAACTCTTTTGCATCCTCTACAGAAGAATTAAACCAAAAGTCTTTGCCTGGACTGACTGGTTCAGCGAAATTCACCAAAAGTTCATTGTTGAGTAGAACGCCATATTCTGGACTTAATGCTCCAAAATCACATTTGAATGGATTTTGTGGTAACCGATCAGCTGTAGGTTTGCAAAGAAATAGAGGTAACTCTGCTGCCACCAGGAGCAGCTCAGGGGAGAGTTTGGCAAAGTCAACAGACAATGTTAACTCTTCTTGTGAAAAAATGGTTAGATCGCAAAGCTTTTCGCATTCCATTCAAAGCTCTCTCTTGCCTCCCACATCCCTAACCAGGTCACATTCTTTTAATAGAGCTGTGGATCTTACAAGGCCTTATCAAAATCAACACCTAGCTATTAGAGCACCTCAGAGGTCTAATTTGTTATCAAGAAGTGCACGGCAATTGGACATGCCAAACAGTAACGAAGCTATAAGGTATGGTTTTGCTAGGTCATATGCTGCTTTAGCACCCTCTGGTTTGAAGAAACCGCCACTGTCAAATGGCTCTGGGGATGCACCCTCTTTGAGATTTCGAACAGGCCACCCTTCTTTATTGAAGCTTAGCAACCAACAGTTGGGTAGAAAAATCCCAGTGGATGGCAGCACAAGAAAAAATATTGAAATTTGCAAAGTGGAGGACTCATTGATTTCAACAAATATCAATGGAGATATTGATGCAAAAGGCACACAAAACAAGGACATTGAAAGAACAGAAGTTCAACCTATATGTAATAATTTGGTAGAAGGTGGTTGTAAAGTTGTTTGTGTGGGTGGTGATGTGGATGAAATATCTATATCTTCCTTGTCCTCTTCTGAGAAAAATGACCTAAGTGAAGACTTTAGTGATGACTTCATAGATCTAGAAGATCCAAACAGAACGATAACAATCCAAGAAGAGGAAGTTCCTGTTCATGAGTTGGAGCATGGAAATGGAATACCACTAGATCAACTTCTGTCTCTTAAGGAAAGTGAAAGATCCAACTGTAATTCTGATGAATGGTTGAATATACGTATATCTGGTAAATATCTATATATTTTCTTTTTAGATGCGAGAGTAAGCTTCTATACAGTAGCATTGCCAACCTTCCTTTGGGCGCAGTCCTGGGGAACGTTAGAATGGCAGAGCATGTGCTCTCCCGTTCTAACTTGTTGCGAACGTGCCGTAAAGCACGTTTGCAACTACTTCAAAGTGCATCCTGGTCCAGCTACTCTGTCGCTGGACCAGGATGCAGCTGCTGGCGGACGGTAAGAACTCCCGCTGGCGGCTGAAGGAGGGGGGCCATTGGCCTAGCCGGCCCAGGAGGGGGATGCTGTCCACCGTATCCCCGTCCCCGCTGGGCCAGCTAGGACGTTACATGGCCTCCTCTGCTTCTGTCAGCTATTTAGCTGGTGGAAATCCGAGGCCTATCAGGCCAGCCCTGGTTTGCTCCCGAGGAAGGGGACGAACGTCCCCTTCCCTGAGTAGACCTCTGGCCTGCCGTTGGACGGGTAGCCCAGGCTCAGGATCCGGCTCAGGATCCTTACACAGGATTGCGCTGCCCGTCAGCTAATTTTTGAACCTGAAAGTTAGGTTATGAAGAATAAGGGGTAAAGACTGCATCATTTTTATTATTCCAAAAGCATATTAAGGTTTCTATATGGGGATAACTTTATCCAATTTTAAAAGATAGGATGCAAACTTGGGTTTAGATATGACTGACTAAGCTTAGGATGCAGCTCATAAACATCTATTTTCTTAGACTAAGATTCTCTATTTCAGTTTTAATCTGATGTGTTGTATAGTCCAATTAAAATGGCTATCAACATGTTTCACTTTCAGTGGTGTAAAGGAAATGTGGCCTTATAAAATTTTAATTGCCCCAGTGGGACCAAAGAAAGGGCAAAGTGAACCATGTTGTTGTCAGAACCATGTTGTTGTCAGAGGGGCTATCTGTTCCATCATTGAATCATCTTCTTTGCTGCTGTTGACCCTGGCAGTTTGTGTAATATTATCTTGCAACGTAAGAATGGTCACCAGTATAAGACACTCGGTGCAATCCTGTGTAACTTTGCACCGGTGTAACAGCAGATGCACCGGTGTAAGTGCACTTACACCAGTGCATCTACTGTTACACCGGTGCAAAGTTAAACAGGATTGCGCTGACTGACAGTTTGATCCTAAGTAAACACACTTGAAAATACACCTTGCTGTGAAAGCTGCTTTAGGTTTGGTATGTTAGTACAAATTTGTAGCGATCTAAAACTGTCATGGCCAGCTAAGATACACAAAGATTGTATACAGTATCTTTGATATAGAAAGATATATAAAGAGCATTGGTTTTTAATTGTGTGGATTTTTAGCTTTTTTTTTTTTTTTAACAACATAAACATATTTTTGGAATTTTACAGGGCTTCTTATCCTGTATGCCAACTGCAATCTTTGTAAATTTGTAATTGTTTCTTAGAAGGTGTCTGGATTGTAGCTGTAGCAAATACAAGACTTCTGCATCGTATAAACTTGGGTTTCCTTGTGTTTTTTTTGTTTTTGGCTTTTGTTTAAGAATTAGATAAAAGTGAGAGTGCAAAGCATCCATCTGGAAACAATGTGATTTCCTCTGACATGGACTATCGAGCTGGCTCCTCCTTTGAACTTTCCCCATCTGACAGCTCTGATGGAACTTATATGTGGGATGAAGAGGGGCTGGAGCCAATTGGAAGTGTCCATCCATGTGGAAGTTATGATTCCTCAGAAATGAACAGTATAGTATGTTTTATTATTATTTAATTCAGTATTGCATGCAAAATATAATTGTTCTACAAATGTGCAATTTCAATTACTTGAAAGAGACAGATTCTCAGTCTAAATCTAGATGAGACAAGAAGAAAGGAAGCATGGAGGACAGAAAAGGAAGTCTAGAATATGTGACATAATGCAAAATTTATAAAGCATGGTGCCCTCATAAAACTAGGTAATTATTACTAGTGGTAGAAAGTTCCCTTTTTGAGGATGAAAATTTGTGTATTGTAGATGGCCTAACAAATGGCACTTCTTGTTATCTTGCATAACTCATAGCTATTTGGTTGAGCTAACATAATTTTGCAAACACAAATTCTTTTCCTTTTTAAAATAAGATGCGTTGTAGCAATTCTCCGCAAGATGCAATTTTTGTCTTAGAGTGGTTGTCTGTGCAGCTGTTTAGATAGTCGGTTTTCAAACTGTATTCTGGGAAAGCCTGGGGTTCTTTGGAAGTTAATTCATTATGGTAAACAAATTTCTCTGAAAGGCAGCTTGCCCACTACCAGTTACGTAGACTTGAATCTATTGACTCGGACTCGAGTAGAACTCAGGTCGCGTCAGTGACTTGACTCGGACTTGACTCGTCAATTGTGAAAGACTCGACTCGAGACTTGGAGCCTTTTATGACAAGTTGAATTTTATTCAGGTTTAAACCAGTTTTCCCCATTAAATAGATAGGGACTCACAACTTGCAACCAAAGACTCGGGACTTGGGGGCAAAGATTTGGGACTTGACTTCAGATTTGGACCCAGAGACTTTACTCGAGTCTTGGAGTCAGAGACTTGATCCACATCCCTGCCCACTACATTGATATTTCCCTGTAATGTTCAACTCTAGAGGGTGCTCTGTCAGTTCATGCAGGATGATGGTGAGGCTCAACCTACCTTGGCAGTGCCCTTTGTAAACTGTGAGAGGATGACCCTAAAAAGTATGGCCATAAAACCTTTGCAATCTGTGGCTGATGCCAGTGGCGAAAGGGTTCTCTCTCAATACCTACTTATCTACTCGCATTAACATGCTTTTGGAACTGCTAGGTTGGCAGGAGCTGGCCAAGCAACGAGAGCTCACCCCATCGCGGAATTGAACTGCTGACCTTTCGATCGACAGCTCATGGTTCAGCGGTTTAACCAACTGCGCCACCTGCTGGCGTATAATATATAGTACACACTATATATATATATATATATATATATATATATATATATATATATATATATATATATATATATATATATATATATAGTATATAGGCCAGCGGGTGGCGCAGTGGGTTAAACCGCTGAACCATGAGCTGTCGATCGAAAGGTCGGCAGTTCATATCCGCGACGGGGTGAGCTCTCGTTGCTTGGCCAGCTCCTGCCAACCTAGCAGTTCCAAAGCATGTTAATGCGAGTAGATAAATAGGTACCGCTTGTGGGAAGGTAAACAGCGCTCCGTGTTCCAGCCGCATGCTATGCGCTGCGGCAAGGAGAGTCATGCCGGCCACGTGACCACGGAGGCGTCTTCGGACAACGCTGGCTCTTTGGCTTTGAAATGGGGATGAGCACCACACCCTAGAGTCGAACACGACTGGACTTAATTGTCAGGGGTCACCTTTACCTTTACCTTACACATAATCATGGTTATTGGTACTAAAGCATGTGTTTGTTTTTGAATCTTATTATGAACAATTGCACAACTTGCAATTGCTTCCTGAATTTCTCTTTTCGTGGTTGTTACAGCTGTC
Organism: Plestiodon gilberti rubricaudatus; assembly: GCA_026170595.1. Classification (NCBI taxonomy): domain Eukaryota; kingdom Metazoa; phylum Chordata; class Lepidosauria; order Squamata; family Scincidae; genus Plestiodon; species Plestiodon gilberti. The sequence continues at coordinate 89,230,538 of JANXHW010000003.1, forward strand.
TGTGGTTATAGCAACTACATATGGCACCACCACCCCGTCTCCCACTCCTAACCTCAAAGAGAGCCTGTAGCTGCTGTTGTCTGATATTGCAGAAGGAATATGGAGTATTGCTGCCTTTGTCTGAACTATGGGCATGGTTCACCCTCCTCTCTACCATGTAAGGGAGAAAACAAACCGCAGTTCCCCATCACATATGAGTTTGGACAACAATGGTTAACTAAGTATAGTTGGAACAAAGCAGGATATTGGACTACAGTCTGATATTTAGTTTGTTCTAACCCTACAGTGGAACAGCTGAAACATAGCTTACAGTGGCCAACTCTGAAAATGTAGCCTGAGGAGTACCATGGTTGAGGAGTGCGCCATGCTAGTTCTGTAGGCTTTTGAGCTGGTTAATTGCTTTCATTGAGATAAAGAATTAAATTACATGTTGCCCTCAAATGCATGCAACTATAGCCCAATGACCCGGTTTTAACTTGAAAAGCTGCTTTTGGAGGGATCCTCTGTTCTGATGAAATTTGAAAGTTATGTATTGTGACAAAATGGAATAGTTGTGAGTACATCTGCTTATATTGTGTATGGTGTTAACCATGTTTTGCTGAAGCTTTCACAGTGAAATCTAGGGTCTATGCTTGGTAACTGATCTCCTAGGATTTAGCAGACTTTTGCAAATCTTTCTAAGCTAAATCTTGAATAAAACCTTTTAGTCTAGAGAACATGGTTTTATTAAATAGAACTATGCAGTGTTACTAGTGCTGATGTAGTTTCCACACAAATAAGACATGCACATTTTTCTTGAAGAAATAGATCAGCCATCTTAATTTAAAAGAGCACGGTCTCCTGTGCTGACTTGCCTTCTAGGAAATGGTGGTAGTAAACAAAACAACCAAGTGGTGAGTCTGTCAATATGTGACATTTTATTGACTTAATTGAACTATTTTATACAGTATTTGGGTTGACTTACATTTTAAAAATGTGATACAGTTATAAAGACTCAGGCCAGTGCTGCTCTTATTTAAGAGCTGGTTGTATAAGCATCCTCCGGTCTGGGCAGCTCTTCTTCGGCATCAGTCAAGGCATGTCTGTTGGATCACGCTGTTTTGAAACATGACATCTGTATGTTCCTCTGGAAGTAAGTTCTCTGAGACAAACTATTTACAATGGCAACCTGAACGTATTTACTTTATTGAACTGAAGGTATTTATACCCTGCCTTCCCACCACAAGATATTAATAAATCGGGGTTTCATATATTTCATATAGTGAATTCTGAAAATCTAGATATAAAGTTATTGTGTGCATTGATTTTGACTCTACTGCCCTGATTTTCCACTTTTGCTTAGAGAAGGTGTTATAATTTGCATTATGTGAATGCTTCTCAATTTTTACTAAGCACAGGAGGCCTCTTAGGAGGTGGGGTTTGCGAGGGCCTCCACCAGTTTCATTAGAGACAAACTTGGTGACGGTGACGGTAGGCTTAATGGCAGGTTTGGCAGCAGTGGGTCTGGTGGCGGCAGGTCTGGTGGTCATTTTTCCAGTGCTGATGGGCCGGTGGCCCCAGCAGTGGCACTCCTAGTCAATTCATTTCATACTTTTGTAATAAGCTGCTATGCTTCTGCATGGAAAGTATGTATGAGTAGTCTCAATGAACGAAAATGGCTGCTGCCTGCAAAACTCAGAGCATGGTCTCTTGAACTCTTACTCAGATAGGGCTGGAGCTTCTGCACTGCAGCTTAATGTTTTACTGAATTTTTAAATGACTCAGGATGAGAATATCCTAGAACAATCTGTCATATTGGTTGTTAGCATTTGCTTGGTTAAGATGCAGTTCACAGTACTAAAGCAGTTGCAAATTATGTATAGTCCTGAAGTCCCCAGTATTTTTGTTTTATTACATTTATAATCCTACTTTTATTCCTTTATTCCTGAGTTCCAACTCAGCTGGCATAAGGCTCCAAGCCAGTCGCCCATAGTAGGCACTGTCTGGGCTTGATCACCTTAGCTTCTGCAAAGTGGCTGTATCATCATGTACCCTCAGACCATGCCCTGGAACCCAGTACTGTATATGCTAATTATCAGTGGTGGCATTCGACATTTTTATCATATTACTTTAAAAATGCTGAGGGATGCTTCTGGAATATCTGATGTGAGAATGTAAGCATAGGACTGCTGCAATTTTAGGTGCCTGTCAACGTTGGTAGGTGTTGGTTTGCTGGTGTTCCAGATCAAAACTGCTTCACTAGCAGGAAACTTTTTCATAGTTTGTTTCCAAACTTATTAAAGCTTTACACACTGTGTTTTCCCTACAGTTTAGAGGTTGCCTTTGGCAATAAAATAAAATACAGGGTTGTAGAGATTGCATGCTGCCACGCTGAAGTGAAATGCGGGACGAATGAAGGTAGAAGAGAACCTGAAAAACAAGCAAACTGTTGAAGTTGACACTGAATTACATGTTTAAATCTTACAAACCAGTGAACACGCTCATTAAAACCATCTGTCTATAGTCCCTTTGCAGGGCTAGGCTTATAAGGAAGAGAATATACAGTATAGTATAGCAATCAGCAAAGTAAACATTCCGCACACACACACACACACGTTACGATAAGGTAGCAAACTCGGACTGAAATATTCCTAGAGTTTTTTCCATCCAGCATGATATAATTTTGGAAGCCTCTGGAGACGTGATTAAAATCTCCAAGATTGCTTTCAGTAATCACCTGGAGATGATGTTGGATCCTGGAGACTATAAATCTTAACTTTGTGCACTCTGTTTATGATAACAGGTTGAAAAGAACAAGAAACATGTTCTCCAAAACAAGGGAAAGTATCGGAATTTAAAACGGAGGATGATAGTCTAATCTAGACTTGTGGTGCAGTTCCATTTTGTTAATGAGCATGTTCTAATGACAGAGAACAAAGTGTCAGATGATATAGATGAGACATTCATGTTAACACAATGAATTGTTTTTGTCCAAATCTATTGTTCCATAATTATACCAGTGTCAAGCAAATATTGTTGAGTTGGAAAGTGGTGGCCTTCCCCTCTCCCTTTTCTTAGTCTTACTTTTTCAGAGTTAGTAAGAGAGATGGAGGGGTGATGGTTGCAAATGCTAACAGTAGCATTTGTTTCAACAAATATGACCATGACACCATGACAACTGGCATACTAGCCCATGTGATTGTTTAGCTGGCTTCAGGAGACTGGAGATCTTCTGGCAATATCAATAGCTGCTGCCCCCTGATTGGTTAACAGTTTGATTAGGTTGGGAGGACTTACCACATGGTTGCTATGGTAGATGCAATAATAGGCCCAAGACCAGCCTCTGTTTCTTACCCTGGTCACCTCACTGTGGGCTATTTTTACTGTTCATCTTCTTCCTTTATATTTTTCTTAAAAGGTATTTGTGCTGTGCTATGTTAATTGTGTGACATGGGATTGGAAACGCTGGACTGCAGGAGACTTGGTCTGATAGCTCAAAACTCGGCACCATCAACTTCATATATAGAAATTAGTAATAGTTTATTCCTGTTTTGAAGGATTGCCATTTTGATCATCAGCTAAACTTTCCCTTTCCATAATCTTGTTGGACGCCCTGAGCTCCTTGGAGGAAGGGCGGTATAAAAATGGGAGAATAACGAAGGCAAAAGGGAAGACAGAGCATCATCTGCAATTCGGTGATATTCAGTAGTCAAACTTGACACTGGTATGGTCAAGTGGATGGGAACAGGAGTCGTGTCAATCTAATATATTAACTTTGTATTGTTCTGTATTGTATATTATGTTCTGCCAGTTTTCTCTTTACTCATTTTTCCCCTTGCTATTTTTAATGAGATGAGGCAGCTAATTGTCAGAGCCAGGTGAATTTTTTTTATATTGTATGATATTTTACTGAGTTTTAGCAATTATGTTCAGTCTCTTGTGACAGATGTGACAGATGTATCTGCTCAGCATTTAATAGAGAATACGGTATTTTTTAAACTAAAACTTTCTAGTTATATTTTTCTCATTAAAACTGACTCTTAAATGACAACAAATAGTATATCTGCTCAAATGTTATTTCCGTAACCTGGAAAAACACCTTTGACTTTAAAAGTAAGTAGGCAAAAATGCTGTTTTGTTCCCACGTTTGCTTTTGCAAATGGATCTAAACAAGTAGCTCTGCTGTTGTTCAAAACTGGCAGTATAGCATACGGAGATCTTATACTTGCTTTGGTATGTTCTGTCCTTGGTTCCCAAACCGTCTTGCCGTATTTCAAAACTCAACACTAAAAACCAAAGCAGTGATTTTCAACGTTCTTAAGACACACTGACCTCTATGGTCTTCACCTCTTGTGATGTCTCTTCCGGGAGACTCTTCCAGGTTCTGCAGCTCTGTTTCTAGGGCAACTGTTTGTAGTAATTAATTGTCTGTCCCTCTTCCTCCGCGGACTCCTTAGAGCAGGTGGAGGAAGAGGGACAGACAATTCGTTACTACAGACAGTTGCTCTAAAAACAGAGCCACAGAACTTAGAGTTATTCAGCAATTTTCAACCTCTGAGCTCCAATCACTCATGGCACACCTGCAGACCTTTTGCAGCACACCAGTTGAAAATCGCTGAACTAAAGGTTTATAGGGAAGGCGGGGCAGGTAGCTGTGTTGGCATTTCACTTTGAGAATAAACAGCACTCCTCCCCCTTTTTAAATGGGGCTTGCTGTTTGATCGGTTTTTTTTTCACTCTAGTTATTTCAGGTGGCTGAAGATATAGTACGGTAATTGAGTTAATTATAAAATGTGCATAGATAACTAAATTGGAGAAGTAGGCTCAAATGTGCACACCTAGCAGCAAGAATGTTTATTTTCTTGTAGGATATCTTGAATAACCTTGATTCATGTGACCTTGAAGATGATGATCTCATGCTTGATGTTGACTTGCCTGAAGACACGCCCTGTGATAATGGTTTGTGAAATAATCATTCTAATGCGTCTTAATGCTTTCTTGCAATTGTCCACTGGCTACTCTGGTTGCCTTCCCCTATTTGCCTCTCCTTTGCTACCCATCATTGCCATTCCACTTTAACCTATGATGGTTACGTAGCTTCTGTCTACGTTTAAAAAAAATCACTCTCTTAAATTTTTCTGACATTTAGTCAGAATGAGTGTTCTAGAAGTCTGCATTTTCATTGGCCTTTTTCAAACTATTTCCTGAACAACTAATCCCACATAGGAAGCTGAAAACAATGACACTTAAGTGCTTAGGGTGGATTCTTGATGTATTATGTAATGCATTTTGAAACAAAGAACTGTAGAATTTTTGTTACACACACACAGAAGGCAACTGCTTTTCTGTGTGTGTGTGTGCGTGCGCGCGCTTGCGCTTAAAAAAAAGCTTTTCTGGATGAATGTAAAGCGTTTCTATAAATTCTTTTGAATGTCCTGCAATTTAACTGTAAAAACTGTTGAACTGAGAATACGTTTTAACATCTGTTGAAGAGTGGTTTTTATATAGGATTGTACTGAATATTTAAATGCGTCTTTGAGGAGAGAGATGATCATTTATGTAGGCAATGATTTAAACAAGTGTGCTAGAATAGTTCATAGGCCGGTCTTTTCTTTGCTCCATTTTGGAGTTTGTGGTGGAACTTGCCCTCTATTTATAGCAACCGTTCTAGTGCAACAAGTATGCACTCGGTGTACGAGGACAGCAGTTTTAAATCACAGGGTCAAACTGGGCTCCTTTCCCAACACTGCGCAAGTAGGGAATGAGCAGGAAGGAAGGCCTGTTTACCACTGTCTTATGCAAAACTATGTCTGAGTAGGCAGCCGAATAACAGACAGCTCAGTTGTGAAAGCTACTTGTAGTCAAGGACTGACAATGTGAAGAGAAAGTATTTGGGTAAGTGGAACGTCTAAAGGCTTTCTTGAAACTTTTTCTGTTTGGCTGCAGTTTATATTTTGTCTTGGCTTTTAACAGTTTGTAAATAGTTGCCAGCTACAGTTTCACAAACCAGATCCATTTTTTTTATGTAAACTGAAAAAATAACTTTTTTTAAAACCTCTGTTTCATCTTGAACGTTCTAAAACTTTGCTGTAATAAAGAAAAAAATAGCCTTCTGTTTAGCTTGCTGTATTAAAAAAGCAAGCTGTATTGAAAAAGCAAGCTATCTTGTTATAAAGTGAAGGTCTGTGTGTATTATTTTTAAATCTTAAAATTCTTATCTGTTAACATCAGTTTAGGTTTTGATCATTCTCTTTCTGCAGCCAGAGAACTAACTGGATTGCCCAACGGAAGTAGCAACTTAAGTCTTATGACAACAAATTAATTTTAGGAACTCTAGTAGGAGTTTTCTGCTTCTTTAAATTTAGTGTAGTATTCAGCTGAATTTATGTGCCTATTTGTTTAAAGCATCCTATCTCTCCTGCTCTTGATGTGGTTCACAACAATAATTAAAATTAGGAAACTTCATTGTCATGTCTTTTTTTTAAGCTACCATGTTAGTGGCAGTTTTTAAAACTGATTTTTCTGAACATCAGTTCTTGTACTTTAATTATTAGGTAATTATTGTATGTACATCAGTAAGTAGTAGTACAGTACTTAGTAAGTAGTTTGAATTTCTGGGTTGTGGTAGTGATTGCATTTTATAAAGTAATGTTTTCTCCTTTCTGTGTAGTGGATTGTGAAAATATGAACCGTTATGATCGATCAGACAGAAATATTCGACCTCAGAAGGAGGGACTGTGGAAGAGGACACCACAAAGGTGGAATACTCAAGACCACTATCACCTTGGCCACACTGACCACTATCCCCATAATAGAAGTGACCTGAACAGGTAAGGCACTTTAAAGAAGATTAAAAAGTTCCATTTGTTCTGGTCAGAGGTGTAGATAACTACTGTGACATCTGTGTAACATGGTGCTTTACAGGTTAGCGTTGTCGGGGGAAAAGGCTCCCGGGGAGAAGGCAGGCTGATCGAGGGGAGTTGTGCCTAGTGGCTAGCATGCATAGACCCCTTCCTGCTCCCTTCTTTCCCTTTGCTGTACCAGCAACTGAATGGGGGAGAACCTTGGTACTTTTATCCGCTGCCAACATCCCAGGCTACAGAGACCAGCCAGAGGGGGGTGGGTTTCTAAACACTAAGCCTCAGGGGTTCTTATTTAAATTCAACATCCCAGTAGCATCTGCAGGGTGAAGAGACATGAGAACCCACTGAATTATCCATGGACTAGGCAGGCAAAGAGTAAAAATGTAACTAATTCAGTTTTTTTTTTTGTTTAGACTTTTAATAAAAGGGAGGGAAGCTTGGGTAGGAAAAGTACAAGCAGGCTGATGGGAAAAGCTAAGCTCAACAGAATGAGCACAAAGAAAATGTTTGGTCAAATGAATTTGGTAGCCGTTAACTCGCAGCAGATGGAACTGGGATGTGGCTCAATAACATTTCCCACAGGGAAAAACCCCCCCCCCCCCCCCATTGCTACATTAAACCCAGTGAGGTTTACAAGCTGGCTTGGAGTAAAAATAGCAAACAAATGAAAAGAAACATTAGTTCCTGGATTGCCTCTAGCTAGATACGGTCCCTAGCACTACTGTAGTGACTTACATTTGTCTGAGGAATTCTGGTCATCTACACTTACTGTGAAACAGCGTTTCGTTAGTCATGTCAGCCACATGACCTCGGAAGCGTCTTCGGACAGTGCTGGCTCTTTGGCCTTAGAAATGGAGATGAGCACCGCACCCTAGAGTCTGACACGACTGGCTTTCGAGCAGGGGATACTTCTATCTTTACCTACACTTACTACAGAGTAAGCGGGTGCACTTCCATGTACCAGCATTAAGTATCCATTGCAGAAACAGATAGAATACAATGAGCTTCCAGCATGTTCGGGCTTAAAAAGTCTAGGTTGGAGGATGTCAGTAAGTGGCCTGATTGGAACCCATCTGGCTTCTCCATCCCACCCCTTTTACTTGGACAGACAGGTTTGGCTGCCCAGCAACCAGGTGCAGGGTATCTCTAGGTAGAATAGCTTTTGCAGACAGGATGAATTGGCATCTATACATGCCTGGGGGATAATAGCATTTCAAATAGACAAAGGACAAGATCTGCTTGCAGAAGGATGCCAGAACAGTTTTTTAGGCTGCTGAACCTGTTCAGGAGTTTCTGGTGAGTTGTGTCCAAAAATACAGAAAAATAGGGGGAGGGGGAAACAGGGCATTCAACATAAGCATGGGAAAATTTAGGATTTTGCCCCAATTTTCATTTATTTTTAAACCTTTTTATCCAACCTTTTCCCTTTTACAACAAAAGGCCTAAGGTGGCTAACATCAATATAAAATACAATAAAAATCTATAAGATATAAATTATATAGACAAACAGTAAAAAGCAACAGACATTAAAACTACAAATCATACAAGCAAGAAGGCAGTGTGGAACAAAAACATCTTGAGTCCCCACTGGAAGGCCAACACACAGGGTTCAGTTCTTAATTTGGAGGGAGTTCTGGAACCATGGTGTTACTGTAGAGAAGGGCATTCCCCTTGTTGCTGCCACCTGAGCCTCAGATAGTATTAGCACACGTTGGAGTGCCTTATTAAAAATTGCAGGTGATGGATACAGTGTACAGAATAGGCATTGCTTCTCTGAGGAGGAAATGGCTCTCCTGACTCTCTCTCTCTCTCTCTCTCTCTCTCTCAAAATAGTGGTGGTGGTTTTTAAAGCTGCTATTTTAGTCATATGAAGATTTAATCAATTAAAACTTGGTTGTGGCTTCTTGAATCAAGTAACAGCCCCAGTACAAATTTGATGTCAACCTAATAACACAAACTTACAGATCAAGCTTCTTGTTACCTTAACGACAGAATACTGTCGATTAACTTCCCAAAAATGTTTTTCAGGAGTTCCAACTATTTAGACACCCCTCCTTTTGGTCATCTTGAAGGCTATGGGACACCGAGTATGTATCCATCCCTTGTTGGTTTACCGGCAAACACTGTGATGCTGGATGAAATGACCCTTCGGCATATGGTTCAAGACTGCACAGCTGTGAAAACTCAGTTACTAAAAATGAAAAGGATACTTCATCAGGTTAGTAAATTAAAGTGGACAAGGGTGAAGCTAAAAGCAGCCAGTCATCACTGATGTTTGTTATGTTAAATCACAGTAATATCTAAATTTATTAAAGCTGTTTATAGTGTCTGGTACTACTGAAATGATTTTGATCAGCTGAAAAAAAATGGTCTAAAAAAATGGCCTGAAAAATGGCATGTGCGATTTACCATCTGCACAATGACTGTTCCCTTTTCACTAGCGAACTCCTACTCCAAAGCCTGAGAGATTGTCCAGTGCAGATTCCATGAAGCACAAGAGGCTATTATCAAAAGAGAAATCTTTGGATCTCAACCTTTTTATTATCATATTAAAAATGTTGGTGTTTTGTTTCTCCCAAAATACTGAACCATAGCAATAACAATTTCTGAAGAAGGTACAGTAAATTAGGAATGAACATCCTTTGGTTTGGAATATGGCAGTGATTCTCAGAGTTCTCGCGAGGCGGGGAGAACTCTGAGTATCTGCGGGGGTGGACCAGCAGCGGTGGCGAACCCTGGGGATCGTTGCCACCGCTGGAAAAACTTCCCCAAAACCGCCGTTTTGGGCCTTACCGGGAGGGGGGGCTTGAGGGAGGCCTGTGCGACCCTCTGCAGGCCTCCCCAATCTTCGGATCACTGAAAACCGGTGATTTTCAGGCACTTCCGGTTTTCGTGAAAACCTCTCTCCTCGTGGGGAGAACTTTGAGAACCTCTGCCATATTCCAAACCAAAGGTTGTTTGTTCCTAATTTACTGAATCTTCTTCAGAAACTGTTATCGCGATCCGGTTTTTGGTGATCCAAAGATTGGGGAGGCCTGCCCCCCAAGCCCCGGTAAGGCCCCAAACGGCGGTTTCAGGCACTTTTTCGGCAGCGCCGATCCCCGGGATGCCCACCGCCATGATGTCCCCACCCCTTAAGGGGGCAGGGGACAGCTTTTGTTCTCAATGGTGGGTTGAGACCCAGCACTTTGAGAACCTCTGGAATATGATGTTTGAATCAGTGGAGGTGAAATGTAACCATTGGAGGATTCACTTTAATTCACTTAAGGACATTTGGTTTCTGTCAGGAAAATAATGATGGTGATGTGTTAAAATGCGTAAAAGAGACACCTATTATTTTGGGGGCACTAACAGCCCAATCCAACCTAAGACTCTTCTGCCAATGCAGGTGCACCAAATCGGGAGGAGGTTGGGGCAGGGAGGATGGTGCATCGAGGCTGGGAAGGGGTTTTATTGGCAGTGGCAGCAGTGCCATTATCCAGGCGTTTTTCCATCCTTCCCGGGTCCACTTGGACTTGCACCAGCTAAATCTCTGGCGCAAGTCTGAGATGACTCATTGGGGCAGTGGAGGCTTGCTCGCAGGTTAAGGGAGCAAATGTTCCCTTACCTTGAGGAGGCCTCTGGGACATGCTCCCTCTGCAAGTAGACCTATGCAGGCGGCGGAGGCTTATCCCTGGGCCAAATGTTCCTGGAGGAGACCTCCAGGACTGACCGCCCCACAGGATGCAGTGTGCGCTCTGGTGGGGGGGGACTGTGTTTGGCAAGATTGGGCTGTGAGTCATATAGCCCCTTCAACACAAACAGATGATGGGCACTAATCAGTGTCATGGTTGGGAGTATATGTGCTCAGCCCCATTGGTGGAATAGGCAGGAGAACTGCTTATGTAGCAACTATTTATGCATGAAGTTCCCTGTCCAAATGCATGTCCGGCAGCCGGCTTCTGCATGCAGATGGTCCTTAGCTGGACTGGGACCTATAACTAAAGTTTTATGATGCAACTCTCACTTGAAAGCTCCTGTTTGAAACAGTCTTTTTTCTGATATAAGGAGAGTGTGTTTCTCCCACTATTGCTGCAGTATATTTTACATTAGTAATAAGAGAAGAGATGAGAGCATGGAAAAACATCTGCTAAAACATTTATGGATTTTAACATTGGATTAATAGATACTTTAGAAGGTGTTGGGTGTTAAAATGTTATGTGGCATATGACTCATTCTAAAAAGAATATTCTTGAAGAGCAGTATATGAGTATTCATAATAATATTTAAAATACTTATATCCCACTTTTCCCCCTTTTAACAAAAAAGTGCAAAGCAGCTAACAATAAATTATAATATAAACATAAAATGAGCATTAAAAATACACAAAATGTTGTGTACACAGTAAAATAAAATAAAATAAGGTTAACAAGCAGCGATAAAGCAAACAGGTCAAGGGAGCTTGGATCAGAACGGAATAAGATCATTTTCAGGCCATGTTGGAAGATTAACAGGGAGGGTTCAGTTTATAGTTAAATAGGGAGGGAGTTTCATAGTTCTGGCACTGCTACAGAGAAAGCCTTACCCCTAGTTGTCACCAACTAAACGTCAGATAATGGTGACACCCGCGGATAGGTTGTTTTTCCCCCCTCCTCAGACTGTAGTTGGAAACTTTTGTCATTTGGTCCTCCTTACCAAAAAATAAAATAAAAAATTAAAAATCCTTGTACATAGAAGACCAGTAAGTTGGGGAGAAGGCTAGGCTACAATCTCTCTCCCCCACATATATTTTTCTCAGTGGCTCCTGTGTCTGGACTGTACTACATAGAACAGGGGTGGCCAACGTTTCACCATTAGGGCCTCTGCATTCTTAATAGTTATGTAGAAGTCAGAATCTTGGCAGCTGCAATTACTGCTAAAGCAGCTGCACCTGCTGCAATGCCCTCACCTATACAACCATTAAAGGGCCAGGAGCATGTTGAAAGGTTGGCAGCCCCTGACATAGAAGTTTACTACCTCCAATGGGAATTGGGCCTAAAGTTCATCCTTAAAGGAACTGTTGCATTGATGCTGTTACTAAAATGCACAGTTTTTCTGCGCAATCCTGCACAACTAAACGACAACGGAACGAGTGTTCTGTCGCCAGGAGACGTCACAGACGTGCCATAAAGCACCTTCGCGACGACTCTTGAGCAAGGGAGGCCAGCACAGAGGCTGGCCTCTCTTGCTCCGGCACCGGAGTGCCCCAACAGCCGCCGGACCAGGTAAGCTGGGATCCGGGGGGGGGGGGCAGTTTGCTGGGCCAGGGAGGGGGGTCATTGGCCCAGCTGGCCCGTGAGGGGGAAGGGATGGCCTCAGCCATATCCTGGCCCCCACCGGACGGCTGGGCCGATAGGGCCTGCCCCAGTTTACACTCGGGGAAGGGGACGTTCATCCCCTTCCCTGAGGAGACCTCTGGCCCGGCGGCAGCATATATTGCCGGTGGCCCTGGGCCACCGGCTGGATCCTTACACAGGATTGCACTGCCCGACTCCTAACAAATCTTGTAGGTACAAGGTTCACTTTCTGTAGCTGCCTACCTGGGTAGGCTGCACATCTTATGCGCACTACTGAATAGTGAGAATTATTGAGAAAGCAGAATGATAAACCTTTCTATAATACTTGACTAAATCACTGATGACCAGGTGTTTAAAAGCCTTTTAGAAAAATACTGCACTGGAACAATATGGTTCCAGTCAAAGCTAACAGTTAAAACAGTGGATGCAATGGTAGATGTGAGGGGGAGACACCAAGAACACTTTGTGTGTGCTGATGATTGTATTAGATGACAAAATCAACAGGTACACAATTATCACTAAATGTTATTATTGACATGTACACTAAATTGTGTTCTTGATGGCCCTTCCAATATAGGAAAGAAATTCGAATGTGTTCTTAAAAGCCTATACTTTTTTTTTTAGAATTCTTGATAAGTAACATAGACTTGGCTATTTGCTTTCAGTGTGTCGAGGCTTCATTCTCTGTTCCATTTTTCTTGTAGCAAGTATGAACAATTTAGGAAATAGCTGGATTCTCAGTGTCAGGAATATAATGAAAAAGAGAACCTTCAGTTCAGCATGGCTGGTTTTTACAATTCTATGTTTGAAAAACAAACTTGACAAGAAATAGCTGGGACTTCTTAGTAGATCTCCCAATGTCTATACTGTACAAAATGTCAGGACCAGTGGAAGATTTAGTAATATTTTATAGTTCAAAGATTATTTTAAGGGGTCGGTGCTCAACAAATAAATGGACAACTTTTTTTTTCTTTTTGCAGAATGATGAAAGTGTATCACTCCACAACAGTATGCCATCACTGCCTTCAAGCCCAGAACTTCAGGAGCCTGAACCAGTATACAAGGTAAACCAGCTATGCTGGTTTCAGAGCAGAGCCTTCCTGATGAAGGATTCATTATAAATCTGGAGCAAACATTTCAGTGATACAATTATTCTTAGGATTTATTATTGAATAGGTCCTGTTGACTTGAATAAACCCTAGTGGACAATACTGTATTTTTTTCAAATGCAAAATATTTGGTATGAATATGTATAGTTTATTTTTATACACTTTCTGTCAACATTTCTGTGCAACTATTCCATTAAACTGCAATTTGGTCCGTTGCTCAATTTATTTCCTTTTGTTTAATATAATAAAGATTACTATGGTATGATATATTTTGTTTAATATAATAAAGATTACTATGATAATTTAAACAAAATAAAATTAAAGAATCAGCCAAATCAACAGAGAATGTTGTAAAAAAAAAAAAAAGGGCTGGTAGTGACATGTTTTCGTAATAGAAGAAATGAGGGTAAGGAAAGAGAAGAATTGCACAAAATCTAAAATGCAGAAAAAATAAAGGTAATGACAGACGCAGCCGGGAATTGATGATAAACCAAGAGGAAAAAGAAAACTCAGTTTTAGCTAAAGCTTTTGCTTTGATCTTTCAGTTCTACTGCACTCAACTCCCTGAGACCAAAGCTAGGAAGAGGGATAGGTTATCGGCGCCACCGCTGATACCACCCCATTCCTGGCCTCCATCCTCCCCTTCCCTGCCCTATTCCGCCCACCCCCACACTCACGCCTGGGGTTATGGACAAGCTGCTGGTGTGCTGCTGCGCCCACTCACCACTGGCGGCGGCCTGGTGGTATGAAATGGTGTGTCGCCTTTTGTGACGTCCATAAAGGACCTTGGTCTGCTAGAATGCTAATTAAGGCAGAGTAAGGAGATGAGAAAGGCAGAGTAAATAAACTTATGTTGATGTGATTTTAATAGCATCTAAGACATAACTCTATGGGTGGGGAAAAATATATGGGGTACATTTTCAGCAGTTAAAAAATGTGATTAAATTAGGTGTCTTCATTTCTTAAAAAATGTAGCTCACACAAAATTTATACTGTTGCTTAAAACAGTATGTCTGCTGCCTTCAAACGTCACATCATTCAAAACTGTGCCTTGTGGTTTGAGTCCATATAGGCTTGCTAGTTTGGACATAACTTTGGACTTGATAAAAACTGGAAGAGGGAGCGTACAAACCCAAGGCTTGTTCCTGATTCATCAAGTCATGGTTTGGAGGATGGGAGAATGTGATATCTAAACATGGCAACCGTATGATTCCTGCTTCTGTTTAAACACCCAAACACTCCACAATTCAAAAGAGATTGGGTTGTATCCTAAGTTCCCATTGAAATCAATGGGAGTTTGTCACTGCTAACTTCCCTAGTCATGATTGACTCAACTTAGGATACTAACATTGTTTATAGCCCATTCTTGAAAAACACTGTTATCGCTGGCGTCGCTGGGGGGTGCATGTGGTGCACCCTGCACTGCGTGACACCAATTTCGGAGTCACGTGGGGGTGACACAACTGCTGAGCAGGCTCAGCTGTGAGTGGTATTTCTCACTGCTCACAGCTGAGGGGAATCCCAGTCTTGGGTTTGGCTTGCAGGCAGAGCCTCCCCTCCCCCCCCAAAAAGCCGAAGAAGCCAAGTAGGGTGCCACCCTTCCCCAGGAGGGGTAACATCCCGCCTGGCTCATTCGGCCGCTCGCTTGCACCCCAAGAGTCGAAGCTGTGCAAGTTGGAAGCGACTCATGTGCCTTCAACTCACAGGTGGGAGCCGCAAAGAAAGCGAAAGGCAGCGGAGGGGACTGTCACCCCTTCGCTGTCTTCGGGTTTTTTTGCGGCTCTGCAACACAGAAGTAATTGATGTGGCCTGATTACGTCATCATGCCACGCCAGTTACTTCTGGCTTTCGGCTGCCGCGCCGCACCAGGCGCGAATAAGGTAAGCTACGCCGCTGACTGTTGCCTCCTTTTCTATTCTATACCAGACTGATGAGTTACTGAGTGAGATCATGCAACTTAAAGAAGATTTAAAGAAAAAAGATGAAACAATCCAACGACTAGAACATCGACTTGTAAGTATACTATAGAATATGATCTTGATATTAATTTTTCTGAATTATTTTTGAATAAAATGGACTTGAACAATATAGCAGCTTGAAATTTGCAAACACAGCTGAACACCTTTTGTGCTTGGTCGTTATGAAAAGTGGTGTGCCCCCAGGATCAGTCTTGGGAGAGGCCCTTTTCAATTTGTTCCTAAATGACGAGTTTGGGATAATCAGCGAGGTGGCCAAGTTAGTGGAATAACACTAAACTTTTACGGGTGGTGAAGTCTAGAATGGATTATGAAGAGCTCCAGAAGGATCTCTCCAAACTAGGGGATTAGGTGGCAAAATGGCAGATATTCAGGGTAAGTAAGTGGAAAGTGATGCACTTTGGGGCAAGAAATCAGAACTTCGTTATATACGCTGATCGGTTCTGAGCTTTATGTAGTAGTGACACATTCCCATTGATCAGGACAGAGATCTTGGGGTGGTGGATGGCCAGCTTGATGAAAGTGTCACACCAGCGGTGATCCTACACTCCCCGCAGGGGGCCCGCCGAAGCAACACCCCATGTGATGTCACAAGCCTTGCCCCCTTGGGACGTGACATCACTTTTAACACATTCAGGGGAACTATTATGGATGGAAGTTTTGGAATTAAAAATTGAAAACTCTAAACTGTTAAAGCAGTTGTTAACTATTTGGAAATTTGTCATGAATAGTTGAGAGGTGTGGAGGAATGTATGTTTACAAAATATTTGTAAAGACAAGTGTAGGTTTCACTCTGGGAAATAAAGTACCACAAAAGTGTACAGTTTACATCTGAACAACTTGTGAGAGAGAGAGAGAGAGAGAGAGAGAGAGAGAGAGAGAGAGAGAGAGAGAGAGAGAGAGAGAGAACCAACCAACCAACCAACCAACCAGCCTTTGGACCCTCATTATCAGATATAGGCTTACCATCTTCCCGGAAATGGCCGGGAAAGTCCCGGCAACGGCCCTTTGTCCCCCCCGAACTATGTTATAATCCCGGCCCGCCGGCTGCATTGCGGCAGGCCGGAGCTCTTCTGAGACTCTCCCGAACAGCCCGAGTTCACTCGGGCTGTTCTGGAGAGCTCCCAGGCTCGGGCTGTTCCGGAGAGCTCCCAGCGTCGCGCAAATACACGACGAGACTGAGAGCTCTCCGGAACGGCCCGAGTTTACTCGGGCTGTTCCAGAGAGCTCCCGGCCTCGAGGGAAGAAGTCCCCGCCCTCAGCCACGCCCCCGGCCACACCCCCAGTCCCGGCCGAGTGCCGGGCGTATCTGGTAAGCCTAATCAGATAATACGTGTGCTTATGAAACACTGTTTTGTCCATCTTCACCTTATCCTTTGCTTTCCCCTCCCCTTTCATGCATAAAGTCCTATAGGTGTAACTGTAACAGAGACAACAAGAAACCTGAAGTGGCAGTGTGCGCATATGCCGATAAGTACACACAGACCTCTTGGAGGAAAAGTGCTGTGAGTAGCTCATCAACTATTCTTTTCTGTATAAGGTGTCTGCTTGTTTAGATCCATCTATTTTGTTCATCTTACCATATTACTAAAGTATTTCCAAACATGTCTTTTTGAATTGATTATTTTTAAGAGATGTTTTCACCATATTGCTACAATATGCATTGGTGAAGAAATCTCTGTATGTGTGTCCTCTCTCTGTCGCCTAGACTCGTAAAAACGTTTTTTTCAATAAGATTCTAGTTATTTGGATTCTTCAGTAGATTCTCCTTAAGAATGCCATCAAAATCCCGTAAACTGAATTCCAGTATGATCTATGCTGGAAAGCACAGGTGGGTTTGTATTCAGTTTCTAATCCTCCAGGGCTAAATATATTCATGAAAACAGTTTTCTAATGCACCTTTTCCTCACAAGATTACCTTTCCATATCTTGGCCATTTAAAAATTGCCAACTTCTAGTCCTAGATCCGCTTCTGATTCTAGGTTTGGAATTGGAAGCATTGGCATATTGAATATATATTTCTTTGCCAGTTCTATGGATTCTGATAGGACATCATAAGCCATCAGTATTTGTAATGCACAGCAGCAATGGAACATGCATGTGCCAAAAATCTGAAGCAATTAAATCTGAAGCAATTAAACTCCAGAATAATGAACCGGAAGGCCAGCAAATCTCCAGAAAATAAATACCAGTAGGTTTGAATTTGCATCGGGGGAAAAATGGAATTCACCTTTCTAATCAGCTCAAGGTATGTCTTTTCAGCAGTACATGATCATGAACTTGCACATGAGGAAAAAGGATTATTTTACTTTATGCCTCTAGTTGATTATTTTCTATTGATGACTAAGCACCTTGTCTAGGGTAAATACGATATTTAAATGTAGGAGTCCCTTTGACTGTGTAGAACAGTTGGTAGCCATTTTAGAAGTGTCATGTACTCCACTGACGTTTAATAGAATTGCCTAGCTGTGCATTAGGAAGTCTGTAGGGGACCAACCTGGAGCATGAGTGCCACTAGTGAACCGAGGGATGGGGGCATTTGTGGTATGCCTGGGCAGGTGCAGGAGGAGGGCTTGTGGATCTGGCAATGGGGTATAGTCATGTCTGTATTCCTGTCCATCATTCATCATCCCTGCCTTGCAGCCTCTTCCATGACTCAACAGAGGCAAAACCACAGTAAAAAAAAGCATTATGTTGTGCCATGGAGCAGTACAATAGGAACTAGGATTCTGGTGAACTCCAAGGAGTATGCTCCTGTCTCTTGGCCATTGCACACCCCTCTTGGACATCTTCTCAGAGCTCTTAACAGATATTGCGTGGATCTCCTTTTAAAAAATTAATAATTATATCCCTGTGTGGATTAGAAACTTGCTTTTTATTATTTGATTCTGAGTTTTCTATGCTGGAAACTACTTTTTAACAATGCTCTACATGATTTGAGTGAGCAAGTAAACTTAAAAAATAAACACAGAATTCCAAAAGAAAATGAAATAAAATTACAAAATAAAGTTTCAGCTTATAGTCTGTACTTATGTATTTAATATCTTTGCTGAAACATAAATGCCACAATGATGGTACCATAAACCGCTCTTTGATAAGTGTATAGTATCTTATAGCAAGAATATAAACTTAGATCAACTTCTCATTTAACTGCCCTTGGCATTTTGGCTTTCATCTGCTTCTGAATATTTTGAATGAAATCTAAATGACCCTAAGCAATTCATCGGTACATTATATATATGCCGTATATAGGGTATATAAACTCCGTTTTTTCATTGAAAACAAAGTATATAAATAGGGATGTTCATACTGTATATAGGCCTTATTTAGTTGACATTTTAGACAACCTCTTTCTTTTTGAAATTGGGTTATTTTAACATACTTCTTCAATAGTGGAGGGTATAGGCTGGTTTTATTGCAGTAAAATATTTATCAATAACTAGCATTTTCATGTATCAAAGAAAGAAGTCCATGCAAAATATTTATAGTAGAAGAAATCATTTTATAGTCCCTCTTAATCCACTTGTATATCTTTTTGCTGAACAGAAATAATGTATGTTTGTCTGTAACCAAATAAAGCAAAGTAATAGTGGATCAAATGCAGGGCTGAATGAATCGCAAGCCGGAATCAAGATTGCCGGGAGAAACATCAACAACCTCAGATATGCAGACGATACCACCCTAATGGCACAAAGTGAAGAAGAACTAAAGAGCCTCTTGATGAGAGTGAAAGAGGAGAGTGCAAAAGTTGGCTTGAAACTCAACATTAATAAAACTAAGATCATGGCATCTGGTCCCATCAATTCCTGGCAAATTGAAGGGGCAGAAATGGAAGCAGTAACAGATTTTACTTTTCTGGGCTCCAAGATCACTGCAGACGGAGACAGCAGCCACGAAATTAAAAGACGGTTACTCCTTGGAAGGAAAGCTATGGCAAATTTAGATAGCATAATAAAAAGCAGAGATATCACCATGCCAACAAAAGTTTGTATAGTCAGGGCGATGGTGTTCCCAGTAGCAATGTATGGTTGCGAGAGTTGGACCACAAGGAAGGCTGAGCGCTGAAGAATAGATGCTTTTGAACTGTGGTGCTGGAGAAGACTCCTGAGAGTCCCTTGGACTGCTAGGAGATCAAATCAGTCAATCCTAAATGAAATCAACCCTGACTGTTCCCTGGAAGGACAGGTACTAAGGCTGAAGCTCAAATATTTTGGCCACCTAATGCGAAGAGAGGACTCTCTGGAGAAGACTCTGGGAAAGATTGAAGGCAAAAGGAGAAGGGGAAGGCAAAGGATGAGATGGTTAGACAGCATCACCGATGCAATGAACATGAAAATGAGTGAACTCAGGAAGATAGTGGAGGACAGGAAGGCCTGGCGGGATATGGTTCATGGGATCACGAAGGGTCGGACACGACTTAACGACTGAACAACAACAAAAATAGTGGATCATGTTTTCATGAGGGATGTATAACAAAAAAGGACATAAGTTTCACCCTAGTTCTCAGTTTTCCACAAAATGTGTTCTAGAAGACCTTGTGTATACACAGACGCTTTTAACGAATAATAAAAAGCAAGTTGCTCCTCAGTTATAAGTACTGTAAGTTTTTGAATCCCTAGGATTCTAGGATTTCCTAAGTGTATTGCATAGCTTTTTGCCAGTATCATTTGCAGAGCAGGCACAATGACTTTACGTCCCTTGCCACATCTGAATCCCACCCCTCCTTGTACTGTACTACTTCTGGTATGTTTTGTTTTGAGCTCCCTTCTCCCAGTTGGTGAGAGTGGAGAGAAAAGGCTGCTGCAATGCCCTGATATCACAAATTGGTAAGATTGTTTCATGGGTTAGGAGGGGCAAAACATTTTAATCCCCTTTAACTTCCTTTTGACACCCCCCTGTGGTAGTTAACGGAATTGCAGCCTCTCGAAACATGCTTATTTTTTTCTTTCAGCCTAACTACTGGAATTAGAAACAGGGTAATGAGACGCACAAACTCCATGCCTTGGTTTCCCCTTCAAGGGTAATTGTATTTCACCACCACCAGAGATGAATTTTTAGTGTGTTAGGCTTCTTCTCAAGTCTGTCCATCAGTTAGATTTTGCCTAGTTTCTCTGAAAGTTCCCAAACTAAAACTGGCTGCTGGAGAAGGTGGTATTGTCCAATTTCTCTCTCTCTCTTGGGAAGTTGTCAAAATAAGCATAGTGACTTGGAAATAGCAAAAAACACTTGAGGCTGAACAAAGGGTACTTTTGGGATTAGAGGCAAATTGGAAAATAGCAAGCTAACACAAAGGTAGCTTAAACTCTTCCCTAGCTTGGTATTCGCTTGAAGACTTGACAGCATCTCTCCCCCCCCCCCCAGCACTCATTCAGCAATGTCCAGATTAAACCTGAAAGTTATGGAACTAAAATGCACCCCATCCCAATGCAGTATCCTTACAGTTCTTAGCTGTGTCATTAGCTAATTCAAAGGGGACCCAGCCTGGCATCCCCAAACCATCCTCTTGGACTTGGTTAGGTGAAGAATATGAACCAATCCTCAAGTGAGAGCAAATAACATCAGGGGGATGAAGCTTGTTTTTCCTCCTTAGTCCTTTGCTCTCTGGTCTGTGCCACCCCAATTGACATGATCAATTTACATCTTTGTCTGGGCTCCTCTGTCTTCATGCAGGTAAGCAACTGTCAGAATGGAGACTGTTGCAAAATGTGAGAGGCAACTAGATTGCTATTGGCCATAGGTAGGGCTTCCTTTTAGGGGTTCAGGCACCCCAATCATCACACTCTCCTTAAGCAATCATATTATAGTTGCCTCTGGGAACTCAATGTTTCATTAAAAAAATATTTTACAAAAAAAACCCACAGTCATGTTATAGTAAAGGTATGATGCCTTACAGAAAACACTCTACTTTCAAATCGTGAAATCAGACCAGGTTATCGGCATTTTTTTTAAATAAGTATCACCTCACAGGTGGTACTAATCTTAAAAGGTATGTATAGGCTAATCAGTATATGGAAAATTACCTCTCTTATTGGATACTGAAAATAGTAGTCTTTTATCTAGTCTTTTATCTATAGCAATTAAGTAATGGGAAAAGAAGTTACTGAACAGTAAAAAAATATAGTAGAATATCTGTAAAATATCTAAAATTAGATTCATGTGCTAAAAATGAACATGATTAATATTTCTAATGCAAGTGGAAATGAACAGTAGGGATCACTGAGCAGCTTTATCATAAAAAGAAGTGAAGATCACAAACATAGCACAATGTTCTCTAACAAATTCATGGAATATCCATAGAGTGGTTTTGTTTGATGCTTTAGGATTGTGTGTTTATTATAATTGTGCATAACCTCAAGTGCTTAACAGAAAAGTCATTAGTAAGTTGTTTTTTTTAAAGTAATGGTAGGAGGGCAGACTACTCTATAAATTCAGCATTTAAGCTTTTCAAGACTATACTTTAGAAGAGAGAGCCAGGCAGTGCTGATTTAAAAAAGATTCTCCATTCAAAGGGGAAAATGACAGCACTTGAGTATAAAAGTGAACATATACTTGCTTTTCATATGCTTTATACTGCTGCTGTTAGTATGAAACAGCTATATTCTTGACATCTCAGATAAAGCAGTAATTGGCAAGTTCAGCACTGTCGATAGGAATGGTGTCTATCATATAGTGCTTCATAAGTCACCCAGTTCTTCAAGTATGCGTTGAGAGTTGAAAATCTGGTAGCTGCAATTACAAATACTGTACACCCTTCTAAAACTGTCTTGCAATCGTCTAGTTCGGCTTCTTCTAGTTTTTCTTACATTGACAGTATCCAGTTTAGCTCTTACATTGCAACCCTCTCCTAAGGTTCCTCACTTGCAGCCAAGCTCGTATAAGTATTTACTGTAGCCTGTAAAAGATGGGGGTGGGAGGCAATAATCCCCGTAAGAGGTCTGCACCGGTGCACAGACCCATTTGGCTGCTGCACCAAAGTCCGACGGCGTTTCCAGATACATGGCGATGATGCCATACAACTTTGCTGGACTTCGAGGAACACTGAGCTCCTAGCTGCACAGAACTTGGCTTCTCAGGGCTTTGAGCTGCACAGCTGAAGGAAACACTGGTGGGAGGAGTTCCCATAATGGGATGGTAATTCCCATAAACCATCCCACTTTTGTCACCATTTGTATCGTATGCCAGCCAGGCAAGCCCATTTAATGTGCTATGCTGTTCTGCAGACTGTTGCACTGCTATCACTTCCACATCAGAAGTATAATCAATTTCCCATTTAACATGAGTAATATAACTGAATGTTCTACTTGTGTTGCAAGCTTTTGTCATCTCCAAGGTTTATAATAATGGGCATGATCTGCCTGCATTGGTCACATAGCTATTCTGAGAATCGTTTCCCCATCAGTCCACCAGTTACTGCGATGATATTAAACATATGGAAAACTTTCTTTTAAGAACATTTTGAATTTGAATAAATATTCCATGCATCTTCTCTCTCATGAAATTAAAACTTGAAACTGGCTGAACAGATTATATTTAACTGTAAGGTTTTTTCATATGATACCTAAAAATTTCTTACATTTCAAAGTGCCAAGATCTGTGATAAGGCTGCAGCCATATGCATGCTTGGTTGAGAGTGCAATTTAACAATGTGAGACTTACTTCTGAGTAAACATGGGTAGGAGCAGGCTGCACAAATATTTTATCCGAGAATAATGCTGCAATTCTGTACTCGCTTTTCTAGGAGTGTTATTGAACACAATGAGACTTACTTCTGAGTAGATGTGCAGAGGATTGTGCTGCAAGTGTTAATGTAGAATATGTGGCTATATGTGGTACTACTGGATTTGGATACTAGATGCTTAATTCAGACATTAACAAAGAACAAATATTCAGTTCTCCAGTGACTTATAGCTGCTGAAAGCTTTATCTGGTCACCAAAACTGCATTTTGGAAAATTGACTTCCTTCAGGTCCAATATTTCTGTTTGCACACACTGGCTGTGGAGAAACTTCCAAACATTTTTAGCCCTGATTAAGTAGCATTATTAAAATTACTAGTCCATGCAATTCCTTGGCCCATGTTTTTAACAGCTAACTTTTGTGTTGCCTTTAGTAAAAGCAGCAAGGCTTCCTCCTTCTGTTTTTATGTTAAAGCAACTGTCTCTAACAGTTGGACCTTGCCATCCGCGGGGGATCTGTTCCGGACCCGACCCCCCCCCCATGGATAGCAAGGATCCGCAGATACCAGAGTCCACCTTAAAAATGCTGTAAAAAGGGGGGGGAAAGCCCCCCAACCCCCATTTCTACTTTTAAGTAGCCAAACCGTGCCATTTTCAAGCCTCTGCAGGGCTTCTGCAAGCAACAACCCACCTCCGGGTCGCACGAAGGCTCTTCCCTCCTCCCTGCCTTGTCGCAGAATGCATCCACAGATCAAGAAGTCAAATCCGCAGATCCTGGATCTGCGGATAGAAAGGGTCCACTGTATATTTTTAATTAAAAGAAACATGCCGTTAGTTTTCATCAAACCAGCTATGATGTGTTCATAGGATATAGTTTCTTTTCCTTTTTGAATCAGAGTTTTTAGCAGCTGTGAAAAGTCTCCAGGTTTTTGTTTTTGGTCTTTGTTTAAGAAAATATTTTCCTTCTGATATAAGTTTTAGCTTTAGCCTGACTGAGCAGAACTTGGGTTAGGCCGATAAGACTAATGGTAGTGTTTACCTGGCAAACATGGGATTTTTGGGCAACTGGAGGTCAAAAGAACCTAAAAATGAAATCATTCTGTGTGCCTGCTAGATCGCCTTTTGTGTTACTTTCTTGTCCCTGAATCCAATGAGGAAACAACACACTATCTCTAGTACTTCAAGACTTCTGAAGTGGGAGGAAGTGGCTGTGGGGCTACATAGCTATTATGAATTTATAAGGCACACAAAGCAGTTTGGTGGGCTTAATGTGACCTTTCCTATTTCAGATTTAAGTTCTGTGATCCAGTTATGCACCTTCCAGAGGTCTTAAAGTATGCAGCCTCTGAACAGCTACATCTAGTTCTTTTTGCTGCTTTCATTTAATACTCTTTCAAATTTGAAAAATGTAAACTTTTAAAGAAATGTCTTCCTTGATTTTTTTGAAAGTTTTGTCTAACTTTTTTTTGCTTTACAGTAACAACAATTTGATAAACAGTCTGTTCACTTTCACAGGGTACTCTGGTTCAA
The DNA here is from genome assembly GCA_026170595.1 of Plestiodon gilberti rubricaudatus. Taxonomy (NCBI): domain Eukaryota; kingdom Metazoa; phylum Chordata; class Lepidosauria; order Squamata; family Scincidae; genus Plestiodon; species Plestiodon gilberti. The sequence goes on from JANXHW010000003.1 coordinate 89,254,985, forward strand.
TTTTAAGATGTGTATGAAAATACGGCTCTTGTGGGCATGGTTCTGTACCCAGTAAATAGATTTTGAACACCGAAAGCCAATGTTTTCTTCCAAATATTTTTTCAGTTTTTCAAAATGGATTTCTGTAAAATGAACTAGTAAAATAGGGGCTCTGTCCAATATAAAGAGAGCTGCTTTTAGATGAATTTGCTTATCTTTTAAATAATTTGAAATGGCTATGATTCAGAGTTGTTACTTCTTAATGAAAGAGGAACAATGTGGCTTTTTGGTGTGTGTTTTTCCCCCATTCTCTTTTTTTTCATATTCTTTCTCCCCCAACTCTCTCTCTCTTTCTCTGAACAGGGTGGGTATTCTGCTCCTTCCTTCTCTCCCTGGCAGGGCTCATTCCAGGGCATCCCTCGGACTGTTCCACCGCAACGCAGACAGAGTGAGTCTGTACTTCTCACTCATATCCCTCACTGTGCTCCAGTAGCAGTTTTCCCTTTGCACGCACTGTTCATTGTGTAGCATTCCTCTCTTCCAAGCACAAATATAAGGCACATGCTAATCTGTGACCTAACCTCAGCACCTTCTTCACTTATCCAATAACCACAGTTTACAGCTTTATTGAAAGTTAATAGATCTTAAAATCCAGCTGGAAGCCTTGTTTCTAGTCTGTCCTGCAACATGTATCTTTCCTGCTTTTTTCCCTCCCTTGGCTTTTCAGAATGCGTGTCTTTTTCATGTTCATTCATGTTATTGGCATGTGTGCTCATCCAAATATATGTGCATAATATTTGTGATGATGTATTCTTGCACGTCATGCTTTAATAGCAGTTTGACACATTGCAGTCTTGGAAAAATTAGACTCATCTTTCAGTTGTGTGAAAAATTAGACTCATCTTTCAGTTAAACAAGGAAAACTAAAGAGAGTTCACCAGCAATGTGTCTTGAAAGCAGTTATAGTGGAGATACAATTAACAAACTAAGGAAGAAGTGGCTTTTTGAACTGATGCATGGTTTACTAATTATTAACTAGCAATTGCTTGAACTAAAATAAGGTATCTTTGTATTGTCATCTTAATACACAATGGAAAATACTTGCTGATTTGTACTGTACTTCAGTTTATAAAAAAATAGAAAACTGGTAAGTCTTGGAATATTGTGAGCCATTAGGTTTAACTTATTTCATTGCAGGAGAAAAATAAAGTGAAGATTTTGTTCATATAGACATTGTAATTTGTTCATGGCAGATCACCAAGTTTTAAAACATTCATGCAGACTGAACTGTGAAGCATGGATGTACTTCAAACTTAAAGAACTTGTTGAGAAATGGCACACGGTGTTTTTAGAGGTTTAAAAATGACAATCTTCATATTACTTCAGTTTGGACAAAGTTTTAAAATCTTTAGCAAAGTACTGAAAACCAGCACAGTATCGCTGTCCAATGCAATATCTGTTCTCTGATGTTTGCTCTCCGTAATTTGCTACTTAAAGAACTATCAGTAGGAAGTGAAAAACTAGTGCATTACACTATGTCAGCAAGGATGATATGTCAGCAAGGATGATATGGGTAGCTACATCTTGAAATGTGATCAGTTGTTGACTATTTGTTCAATTCTCAAAAGCGGAATATTCATTTGCCAACGTTCTGAAGATCAAAAAGCATCCGTATCATCTTTTGCTTTATTGTGTTCAAAGTTTGCTGTGCAGAGTATAGGACTAGGGATCCTTGTTCTGAACCTTGCCACACATCTTGTGCCTTCAGACCATAGCTCCTGTGTGGTGCAGCCATGTGTGGTGCAGCCCTGCAGGCAGAAAGACATGAGATTGTAGTGGTGGGAGGCCATGAAGTTCTTGCATTTCATCATAGAGAATATAGCACAAGGTTAGAGCTCCTACCACTGCAGCCTATGTCCTTTGGCAAGAACAATTTCCTTTGCTTTTGTCCAACTCTGCGCTCCTTAGCTTTTGGGGTGCCATGACTGGACTGATAACTGTAGTAAACTTCCCTGTGCCTTTGTTTTAGGATGTTAACCAAACATTTCCTTCTGGAAAGAGCACTCATTAACCATTTGGAAGAAGGCCAAATTTCAAGGGGAAAAAAAAGTCAATTTCAACTTTGCTTCTTGAAGTTTCTCAGTTCGGTAGAATAAGTGATACTGTTGCATTAATTATTGTAGTTGAATAATTTTAAGACTGTCCTTTAAAATTATTCACATTTACTGTGATATACTAGTAGGCTGACAACTTTTTAGGCTATTTATTTCTAGGATTCCTCAAGGGCCAGGTTGTACTCTTCTCTTGAGGTTGTACATGGCACTGTTCCATGTGGGTGATGATCAGTACAGTATATGCAAAACTGAAAACTGATAGTTATTTACCTGTTCAAATCTGCAGAAATATAGGAAAGGCTGTGGGTCACTTTTCATCCTTCAACTGCTGTGTCTCAGATGATATTGGGAAATCTCAATAGAGGGCAGGGGGTTTCCTAGGATTATCAGTAGCTTCAATTGTGGATGTTGGGTAAATTTTACTGACAGTGCCGTGATTCAGATTTTTCTAAGGGACCATCTAAAGTGTAAACCAATTGAAAGTGGTTTAGCAATAATGGATCCCCTACAAAGAACCCTAGGAATTTGTCAGTAGAGATTCTTGGCCTTTTCACCCAACAGCAGTAAGCCATGATCGTTGAAGTATGACAACTTTGAAACCGTTTTCTAGCATAGATATGCTAGTATGCCATAATGGCTAGCACACACATATGCTAGATTTTCCCCAAAAGTACTGAACCCTTCCTAGTCCTGGAGAGTTTGTTACCAATTCCAATTGGACAGCCCAATCATATGTGTTCCATAGAGCCTGGTGTGGAGCCCCACACCATATCCTATGCGCCTGTACAGCAGGCTGGATGTCTCCTCAGGGTAAGAGGACGAATGTCCTCTTACCCCTGGTAAAGCCCCAGCCTGCGCAATGGGGCTCCTTAAGTCAGCGCCACCTAATTCAGTAGCGCAAACCCGACAAGCCCCGTGCCTTGCCTGGGAGGAAGGATAGGATATGGCGTCCAAGGAAGATGCCAATCCCACCCCCTCCCAGCCCCATCTCTGCCTTTCCCTGCTTCATGCCCCCTCTCCGAGCCCCAGTGCAGGACTTACCTGCTTATCCTGCCCAGTGCAGAACTTACCTGCTCATCCAGCATTGGAGTGGCAGCACCGGCCCTGGCTGGCGCTGACATAGCCTACTCCAGGTGTCACAAATGTGCTTTACTGCATGTTTGCGACACCCAGTGCTGGCACTGAGGCCTCAGTTCTGGCGGCACTCTAGGCAGTTAGGACTGTGCTATCAGTCAGTGTTCTTTATCCCTCTCATTTGAGTGTTTCAGCATCAGGAAGGTAGTGCAGACCAGTCTGCAACACTTTATAGTTTAGTAAGAATAGGAATTCACATGTGACCTTTTTAGTCTCCTTTTGCCTTAATTAGCCTCTGCTTTTCTATGTGAATGGAATAACTCAGCGTAGTTAGAAAAAGGATAACCCAGCATGATCTTAAGTAACGTATGTTCATAGAAGATTAGTCTAGCATCAACTTTTCACAAGCTAAATTCACTGGTATTTTAGCCCAATATTTAAAGAGAAGTACATACACCTTTTAGAGGCAAAGGACCAGTCCTGTTGTAGAACTGAAAACGTTGAAACTAATTTAAACTATCAAGATCCAGGATGGCCCAACCGGGTCCAGTGCCAGCCCTGAATTGCTGCTGCCTCTACTCATTACCTCCTCACCTTGCTCTTTCTTTGCATGGTGATTTTCCCAAAACAGGAAGTGCAGGATTTCCTGTTTTATCTAAGGGAGCCTGCTGAGGGAGCAGTGAAGCAGTTCTTCCTTGTGTGGAGTTTAAAGGGGCTGCATCACTTAAAACTATAAACTCCACACAAGGAATGAGCAAGTTAAGGAAGCAAATCAATGTGGCTCCATATGCAGCGGGTTGTAGGGAGATGGCAGTAGGAAGCCGCTCCCCCACCACCCACGCTTGACACGAGCTGCATCGTTCGCTTCATGGATGGGCCGGCCCTGAGCGAGATGAATAAACTTATAACAAGTGACTATTTATAGCTTGCTATAAAACATGCATAGTTTCTGATAAATGTAAATGAAGTTAAATCATGGAGAATGTTTCTGTGTGGGTAAAAAGTTTCACATCATTGGTGAATTATGATTGCTTTAAATTCTAACTAGATGAAAACGTTGACAGAAATAAAATGGCATCAAACTGGTGATGACTTCTCCAAGGTTACTGGTAGTTGAGATGGACATGTCTTTTTAGAACCATAAAGAATTCTGAATTACACATTTTTTGGGGGGTGGGGGTGTTACAGAGGTCCCATTCAATTAGATGGAGGTGAGCAACTTATTTGTCTGCTCAGCTTGCTTTTCTCCATCTTCTCATAAAATTCAGGGCTTGATGGACCTCAATGCAAAACAAGTGAAGAGAGTTCAGGAGGATGCACACAGAACATGTATCACTTCATGCAGGGTTATGGGCCCCCAAATATAGCACTTTGATAACCTGTCATCTTTAAATGGATCCTAGTAAACTGATAGCCCAATCCAACCCAGCAGCATCGGCATGGGCTATGCTGCATCTTGCAGGGGATTTTTTGGCTTCTGGAGGTATACTCAGTGTAAGGGGACAATTGCCCCTGGTTACGCCCAAGCAGCTGCAATGAATAGTGGATATACCATTAGCTAATTTAAAGAAACCCAGCAAAAACAGGTATGAGTCTGTAGTGTGTCGTCTGATACTTTTAAACATGAGTGGTGATAGATTGTAGACAAATACATCTTCTCAGAATTGTAACAGTAAGTAGTAAATCAAGAAGCAGGGGGGGGGGGCAGCGAATCCTGTTTCAAATGATTGGGTGGTACGAGTGCTTAGGTTCTGATGAAGGTGAGTAGAAAGTAGGTGCTGCTGAGGTGTCTTGGTGCTTTGGAACAGTTACCATAACCTTATCCTTTAAAATTCAGGGATAATACAGAACATGCAAGATATATGCTTTATTGAAATGGAAGCTGTGAATGTTTACAGATGAACCACCATGTAAATCAGGGGTGGCCAACCTTCCACTATTAGAGCCTCTGCGTTCTTAAGAGTTGTGTAGAAGACAGAATCTTGGCAGCTGCAATTGCTGATGGTTGCTGCTAAAGCAGCTGGACTTGCTGAAATGCCCTCACCTATACAACCATTGAAGGGCCAGGAGCATTCATCTTGAAAGGTTGGCCACCCCTGATGTAAATGAAAGAGAGGTTACTCTTTGGTCATGGCAATTGCTCATTGTTGCGTCTTGGTCCTCTGACATCATTGTCCTTGTCTTTTTCTTGTCTCTGCTTTCCATTTTGCTATTGGCAAGGAGTTGAGGAGTTAGTCCATTACTTCTATGATAAAGCGTGGTACAGTACAACTTCAGATTTCTTCCCATCTCCTCCTTCCACGTCTTCACTATTGTGCTCTCTCCCTGCATGGTGCATGCATGTCAAAGTTGTGCATGCAGTTGTCATGTTTCCTTCATGTCTCACAGCATTAATGAGAAAAGGCTGCTTTGTCACTCTCAATGAAATAACTGAGTGTTTCACCTTGCCTGTATTGTTGTAAGCAAGATAATCACCACATTTTCATGCCTGTATTTTTCCTTGCCTTACTGAATGGCATCAAGCGGTATGCAAAATTGCAAAACGTTTGAAGTTATTTCCAGTTTACTGCGCATGTTTTAAGATGGTGATTCTCTTCGTTAATTTTCTGTTGAGCACCCCGTGACAACTCATGTAGAACCAGCCTTCACAGGATGCTGCTATATTGTCGCAGGGTATGTTGGGTTCTTTGTGACTAGCACGCCTAGAGCAATAGAGTGTTGGATAACTTCTAGAACAGGGGTTCTCAACCTGTGGTACGCGTACCCCCTGGGGTACACGTACCGCAGGTTGGGGGTATGCGAGCAGCTGCCCGTTATCAGCTGCTGCGATCAGCAGCAGATGACAGGTAGTGTTACAGTTTTTCCCGGGTCGCAGCACAGCCGGGAGGACCCACCCGTCCACGCTGCAACCCGGGGAAAATGGCTACAGGCCCCCCCAATGTCCCCCATAACTCCCCCTTACCTGTTCTCCCAGCGGCCAGCATCTTGGATCTCGTAAAAGGGCTGTAGCCTTTCCCTCCGGGTTGCAGCGCGGCCGGGAGGACCCGCCCGCCCATGCCGCAACCCAGGAAAAATGCATTTTAAGGGGAGATACTTGGGGGTATGTGGGGCAGCATGATGTCTGGGGTACAGGGGGTAGACGGGGCAACCGGAGACCTGCGTAGGGGAACATGGGTCTCCAAAGATTGAGAACCCCTGTTCTAGAAGTTCTGTCTGTTACAAAAATTTATTTTAACATTGTTTAGGTGGAAAGTGTTCCCACTGACACAATTTTGCATTTAATATATTGGAATAACTGGCTTCCTTTGTTACAGTACATCAGGAATCCTCTAGAGCAGTGCTACTCAAAAGTGGTGGTCTGTGGACTGGTGCTGGTCCACGGCCAGTTTCTGCTTGTCCCATATCTTTATATGTATCATATACGCTCGTATTGTCCTTATTTATAGCCTTCCCCTCTTCTCAAACCTACGTGTTTCTACCTGAAAGTTCTTGAAATTCCTTTCTCACTTGTATTTTTGACAGTACCAGTCTCTGGCACATTGGGGGGAAAAATGCCAGTCTGCCACATCAAATAGTTTGAGAACTGCTGCTTTGAGTGCAGTGATAGACATTTTTATAAAAGGTAAAGGTATCCCCTGACAATTAAGTCCAGTCGTGTCTGACTCTAGGGTGTGGTGCTCATCTCCATTTCAAAGCCGAAGAGCCAGCATTGTCCGAAGACGCCTCCGTGGTCATGTGGCCGGCATGACTCTCCTTGCCGCAGCGCATAGCATGCAGCTGGAACACGGAGCGCTGTTTACCTTCCTGCAAGCGGTACCTATTTATCTACTCGCATTAACATGCTTTGGAACTGCTAGGTTGGCAGGAGCTAGCCAAGCAATGAGAGCTCACCCCGTCGCGGATATGAACTGCCGACCTTTCGATCAACAGCTTATGGTTCAGCGGTTTCACCCGCTGCACCACCCGCTGGCCTAGATATTTTTATAGTGCTATTCTAATGCTCAGGGCATTTCACATAAATGTCCATTGATCCTTACAACATCCCTGTTTGGCAGGCCAGTATTATAACCCATATTACAGGTGGGTGGGTGGTGGGGTGAGATCTGAGGCTGATGGAGAAGCTTACTTAATGCTACCCAGTGAATTCATGGCAGGAATAAGAAAAACTGAAAGCTACTTGGCTCAGGGCTCATTCTTTTAACTACTAAGTTACACTGGCTTTGCATGCCCTGGATTGATGAAAAGCTCCATGAAGAGTTGAGTAAGCAGCTATCCTATACATATTGTATACAGAGAGTTAGGATGTTGTTGTGGTTTGGGAGTTGGACTTGGATCTGGCAGATCCAGGTCTAAACCCTGCTCAGCCATGAAGCTTCCTGGGTGACCTTGAGCCAGTCACTATTTCTCAGCCTCACCGACCTCACAGGATTGTTGTGAGGACAAAAGGAGGGGAGGAACCATGTATATCACCCTCTTTGGAGTAAAGGGTGGTATAAAAATGTGAATAAATAAAATATATGCTTTCAGTTAGGGCTGTATTAGATGTTTGCCCACAAACATTTTTGAATAAATAAAATATATGCTTTCAGTTAGGGCTGTATTAGATGTTTGCCCACAAACATTTTTGATCCTAACCCTTAATCCTAACTTTTTTGTCCCTATTTACAGCCAGTGTTTTCCCCTCTTTTTCACTTTGTCATTGTTTGTGTTTTATCCCTCAGGTGATCCCAGCCAGTTTGGGAACATAGTGAATATAGCAATGTGATATAGAGTCATGTAGCTAATTATATTTGGATATGTGACAGTGTCATTGAGGGCAAATACATCCACGGTGTTTGCGCTTTGTTTATGTTGCGTAAACACAACATTAATTTGAAATTAATTGTCAAAGTAATTCAAATACTTAGGATCATCTTTTGGGGGGATCTGATTTTTGGCTTGTGAACAGTTCAAAGGGTCTACTTTTCACTTGATTTTGTTCCGATTTTAGAGTCATGCTTTCATATAAAAACTGAGGCAGAAGTGACTGTTTCAGGGTGGTTGGTTTTTTTGCCATACCCATTTCTACACCCCCCTACTGCCCTCCCCCCAATAACATTATAGTTGAAAATTGGGCATTTTGTTTTAGGTCTAGGGCTAACCTTTGTACTTCAGTTTGATTGAAACCTTTCAGAGAAGGCACCTATAATCAGCTGTCAATGATAATATTGCGTTCATGCAACCACTGCTTTATATTTTAAGACTATATTATTACTATATACAGTGGGCTATATAAATATACATATATACGTGTGTGTGTGTATGTGTGTATACATACAGTGGGTTTCAGGAACGGAACCCCCACAGATGCAAACCCCCGCAGATATTCAAGTCCGCAGGCAGGGGTGGTGCCACAATACCTTTTTGAAGAGCCATGCGGGCCCAACACCTGCTTCTTCCCTCTGACGCTGCGTTCTAAGCTTCTAAACTGCTTGTAAAAAAAACCAAACACAACTGGAAGCTTTTTTCTTTTTACAAGCAGTTAGAAGTTTAGAAAACGCTGCCAGAGGGAAGAAGCGGGCGGTGGGCCTGCATGGCTCTTCAATAAGGTACTGTGGCATTGCCCCCGCCCAAGTGGGATCCCTCCCTCCGCTGATGGCCATCTGCGGATAGTCAGATCTGTGGGTGGCCAATCTGTGGATAAGGAGGGCCCACTGGTACCACTTTTCAACAAAAAGTAGTTAACAAAGCAGTTTACATAGCAAAATAAAATCAATAAATGGTTCCCTGTCCCCAAAGGGCTGTCTGAAAAAGTCCACAGAAGAGCAACAGCCACTTGAAAAAATGCCATGCTGGGTTGAAAAGGGACAGTTGCTCTCCCCCTGCTAAATACAAGAGGATACCACTTTAAAAGGTGCCTCTCTGCCCAGTTAGCAGGGGTTATAGATCAGTTGTTGTTGTTGTTGTTGTTGTTGTTCAGTCGTTAAGTCGTGTCCGACCCTTCGTGATCCCATGAACCATATCCCGCCAGGCCTTCCTGTCCTCCACTATCTTCCTGAGTTCGCTCATTTTCATGTTCGTTGCATCGGTGATGCTGTCTAACCATCTCATCCTTGGCCTTCCCCTTCTCCTTTTGCCTTCAATCTTTCCCAGCATCAGAGTCTTCTCCAGAGAGTCCTCTCTTCGCATTAGGTGGCCAAAATATTTGAGTTTCAGCCTTAGTACCTGTCCTTCCAGGGAACAGTCAGGCTTGATTTCATTTAGAATTGACTGATTTGATCTCCTAGCAGTCCAAGGGACTCTCAGGAGTCTTCTCCAGCACCACAGTTCAAAAGCATCTATTCTTCGGCGCTCAGCCTTCCTTATGGTCCAACTCTCGCAACCATACATTGCTACTGGGAACACCATCGCCCTGACTATGCGAACTTTTCTTGGCATGGTGATATCTCTGCTTTTTATTATGCTGTCTAAGTTTGACATAGCTTTCCTTCCAAGGAGTAAGCGTCTTTTAATTTCATGGCTGCTGTCTCTGTCTGCAGTGATCTTGGAACCCAGAAAAGTAAAATCTGTTACTGCTTCCATTTCTGCCCCTTCTATTTGCCAGGAATTGATGGGACCCGATGCCATGATCTTAGTTTTATTAATGTTGAGTTTCAAGCCAACTTTTGCACTCTCCTCTTTCACTCTCATCAAGAGGCTCTTTAGTTCTTCTTCACTTTCTGCCATTAGGGTGGTATCGTCTGCATATCTGAGGTTGTTGATATTTCTCCCGGCAATCTTGATTCCGGCTTGTGATTCATTCAGCCCTGCATTTCTCATAATGTACTCTGCATATAAGTTAAATAAGCAGGGTGACAATATACAGCCTTGCCGTACTCCCTTCCCAATTTTGAACCAATCAGTTGTTCCATGGCCGGTTCGAACTGTTGCTTCTTGACCCGCATACAGGTTTCTCAGGAGACAGGTAAGGTGGTCTGGTACCCCCATCTCTTTAAGAATTTGCCACAGTTTGTTGTGATCCACACAATCAAAGGCTTTTGTGTAGTCAATGAAGCAGAAGTAGGTGTTTTTTTGGGAACTCTCGTGCTTTCTCCATGATCCAGCGCATGTTGGCAATTTGATCTCTAGTTCCTCTGCCTCTTCGAAACCCAGCTTGTACGTCCGGTAGTTCTCGGTCCACGTACTGCTGAAGCCTAGCTTGTAGGATTTTGAGCATAACCTTGCTAGCATGTGAAATGAGTGCAATTGTACGGTAGTTTGAACACTCTTTGGCACTGCCCTTCTTTGGAATTGGAACGTAAACTGACCTTTTCCAATCCTTTGGCCACTGCTGAGTTTTCCAAATTTGTTGGCATATTGAGTGCAGCACTTTCACAGCATCATCATTTAGGATTTTAAGTAGCTCAGCTTGGATATTATCATCTCCACTAGCTTTGTTGTTAGTAATGCTACCTAAGGCCCACTTGACTTCACTCTCTAGGATGTCCGGCTCTGGGTCAGTGACCACACCAGCGTGGTCATCAGGAACATTCAGATCTTTCTTGTATAGTTCTGTGTATTCTTGCCATCTCTTCTTAATCTCTTCTGCTTCTGTTAGGTCCTTGCCTTTTTTTGTCCTTTATCATGCCCATCTTTGCACAAAACGTTCCCTTGATATCTTCAATTTTCTTGAAGAGATCTCTAGTCCTCCCCATTCTGTTGTTTTCCTCGATTTCCTTGCATTGTTCATTTAAGAAGGCCTTCTTATCTCTCCTTGCTATTCTCTGGAAATCTGCATTCAGTTGTTTATATCTTTCCCTTTCACCCTTGCTTTTTGCATTCCTTCTTTCCACAGCTATTTGTAAAGCCTCATCTGATAGCCACTTTGCTTTCTTGCATTTCTTTTTCTTTGGGATGGTTTTCATTGCTGCCTCCTGTACAATGTTACGAACTTCCGTCCATAGTTCTTCAGGCACTCTGTCTACCAGGTCTAATGCCCTAAATCTATTCTTCACCTCCACTGTATACTCATAAGGGATATGGTTTAGGTCATATCTGACTGGTCTAGTGGTGTTCCCTACATTCTTCAGTTTAAGTCTGAATTTTGCAATAAGAAGCTACAGATCAGATCAGAAGCTATAGATCAGTACATATCATATTTGAATTCATTACGTGTTATTCGTAAGTGAAGATTTTCCCCTCGCAGTGATGGAAGGGGAGAAAGGGTATTCACTAGAACCATTGTACTATCCCTTTTTCCTTTGTGTACTGACTTAGCAGCTTTTGCTGATACCCTGTGGATAGGTTGATAGTCCTATACTCCTTTTGCATTTCATCAATAATGCCTTCATCTACTACCCTTCTACCACTGCCTAGACAGTGTTTAAAGAAAACAGGGTTTGGAAGATTATTCTGGCCTCTCTGCTTATCCTTATTTTGGTAACCGTTCTTTTTCTTTCTCTTGCCTTCTAAGATAGTGAAATGTTGTCCATGGATATTTTTTAAGTATTATATAGCTACATAGTGAACACAGGTGCTGCTTGTACACTGGTATTGCTTGGGTGTTTCCTGCTGTAGTTTGGTTGATGACGTGTTGATTCCACATCTGGAATCCTGGGGTCTCTTGAAGTTCTCAGACATATGTACATGTCCATACCTGTGTCTATGCAGCAGTAGTATATGTTGCTTAATAACACGGTAGCTGCCTGTTCTAAGACCATTAAATAGCACATCAGATTTAGGGTTTCTTCAGTTACTTTCATAGTGGCTCCCATATAAGAAGCAGCTCTAAATGACTCAGAAAATGTAGTAAGGAGAACGTAGGATTGGGGTGGGGTAAGAATTTGCAGGTACTAAGCAGTAGACAGGAAAGTCAGTAAGATTTATATCTCCATGGACACTAGCCTCATCAAAGGAAATGGAAGAAGCCCAAGGTGCAGGAATAGGATTTTAAGGGTGGGGAAAGGGTGGATGAGTTCAGTTGTCTTTCATGATACATTATGGTGCTTGGGACATGTGTGCCTCTTTCTGTATGCTAGTATTGACACTCACTGTTTTCTTGAGTGTCGGTGTTGACTAGTAGGCATTTATAATGTTGTATTTTATGTATGTACTTGGTAAAAAAAATGATGAATAGCTGAGAAATGCCAGCAGTGGATATTATATCAACATTGTTTATTAATGGCATTTCAGACTTTTCAGAGTATTTGTTCATTGACTCTAAATATTAAAAAGTAGTCTAAACTTTAAAGTCTTTGTGCTAATAGAGTTCTTCATTTTGTAAAGTGAACTTGAGAATGACTACTTGCTTGTAGCTTGATCTGCAGGTTAACAGAGTAATTTTAGATAATGGTACAGAAACAGGAACTTGTATGATTATACATTCTGATTGAGCAAGAGGGGAACGCATTGGCCTGCAAATGTGCATATTCAGTAAAATGGACAACTTTTTAGTCTGGTATTGGGGAAAACCAGTTTTTCTAGAAAAGCAATTATTTCTTTCTCTCTGCAGCCTTCGTAGTCTCTTTTTTGAAGTGACTACAGTGCTAAGTTTGATAACATCACAACTGTACTCTGTGTATATAGATAGCAATAATTCTTTTCCCTCGCATTGAAAGCTGCCTCTCTCTTCAATCTTGTCCATAATGGTGTAATGGTTGCTGTGGTGCCATTGTAACTGTAATTTTATTGTGCCACATTGACTAGCTCTTGATATATCCAGGTTTTAAGCATTGGTGTGGAAAAACCTTGATTTTTCAGCCCAGTCCTGTCTAAACGCCCTCCCCCCCCCCACTGATGCAGCTGCACCACTGGAGCACACACAGCATCCTGCAAGGGGGGGGCGCAGTCCCAGAGCTCTCCAGGTAAGGGAAAATTTGTTCCCTTGCCCAGGAGTAATCTGCTGCCCAATGGGTCTACTTGGACCTGCTTTAGTTATTTTGCTGGCGCAAGTCCATGTGGACCAGGGAAGGTGGATTGAGGCCAGGAAAGGGGATAGGATATCAGTGGTGGTGGTGCCGCTAATACTTCCCCCTTCCTGGCCTCAACACCCCCCTCCCTGCCCCGGTCTCCGCCCCATTCAGTCCACCACCTGCACCAGCTTACCAGTGCCAGGACTCCTTTGCGGGTCACTGGTGTGTGGCCATTCTCCACTTGTGGCAGTGGCCTGGCTGAGCTGAATGGCACGTTGCCTTTTGCAACCACTGTAAAGCATGCTGTGCCACCGGTATGCGAGTCCGGTGGTGCAGCATACCCATAGAATTGGGCCATCTAACTGTTAACATGTTTCACTTAATTTGCAGTGTGTTGTGCTCTTTTTTGAAATAAAAACGTGTACACTTTGCAGGCTTCAGTTCTTTCAAAGTCAAAAGTATGTATTGGCACATTCACGTTTCTTAAAGCACTAATCCTAAATCTTTTTATCAGGTAGATAAAAGTAAAATTAGAAATGAGTGCTAGTAATTCCATTGGTAAAACCAGATCACCCTTTGCATAAAATGCAATTAATGTATTACGTTGTCTTATCTAGCCTGGTACTGTTGACTCAGATTGGCAGTGGCTGTTCAAGGTCTTGGGCAGAAAAAGGTCTTTCCTAGCCCTATTTTCCTGTAATCCTTTAAACTGGGATGCCAGGGATTTTATCTGGAGCTGTATCCATGCAAAGCTCATGTTCTTTCACAGAGTTATAGGCACTTCCTGCATTTCTCTCTTTTTTGCAATACAAATCCTCGTGCCAAGGTAAATTCTGTTTAAACTGCAGTTTTATGCAGTGTATTTTTATTCAAAAAATATTTAAACTCATTAAGCTAACTAGGCTACCATATAATCAATTCTTCCATCTCAACTCCTAGAGAAAAGTAACAGCACAATCCTGTCTACTTTTAGACCAGCGGAGTGATTGCTCCGCCGGTCTAAGGTGTCGCAAACATGCCAAAAAGCATGTTTGGCACCCAGAGAGTAAGCATCACCGGATGAGAGGCCTGCACTGCGATGCCGCAGGACAGATGGACACCGCAATGGAGAGGTAGCTGCCTGAAGCACGACAGACAGGTGGGGGGAGGGTGGAATGGGGCATTTTGGGGGGATGAGATTGGTCAGCCAGACCCAGGAAGAGAGAGTGATCAGTGGCGGCCTCCTCTGCCATATCCTATCCCCCTTCCTGGGCCTGTTGGGTCTTACATAGGCCTCTTGAATGTGAACCAGGAAAATAGCTGGCACACATTCGAGTAGTCCCATTGGGCCGGCTGGGGCTCTACTCGGGGTAAAGTGACAAACATGAAGGATGCGGCAGGTGCCATATTTGCGCCACCGTGTCCTGCTAGACAAGATTGGGCTGTAAGTCTTCAAAATGAAGTGCAAAATATTTCAGTTTGTGTACTAAATTCCTTAATGCGAGCAACAGTGTCCGGGGGCCCTGGGGCAACGTCTTGTGCTAAGCCTTCCCTGATGTCCCCTGCCTGCCCCATTATGGTGCATGTGGCACTGCTAGTGCCACTCGTCCTGAGGGTTTAGAGCTTGGCATGGCCAGTGCCCAACCTGACTGACCGCTAATATAACCCCTGTTTAAATGTGTTATGATTAACTTTGGTGTATGAGTGCTTAATGTAGAATTAGAGATCTAGTTTCTCATTTGTTGTTAAATTTGCTTGTGTCTAAAATTAGCAATTCTCGAGTATTAATGTACCTTTTAAGACAATACTAGATTTTACTTTTTAAAAATGGTTTGATCCATTTTTTTTCTGTCACTAAGTTTTTCCTCTTTGTTGCCCAATTTCATTTGAGATTGCTGGATTTGATTCCTTTGTTTTTGTTGCACATGTCTTGAATATATTATGCTTCACATATTAAAAGGTTACTTTAAAAGATTGAAAAGGCTGACTTTCTAAGTCTTATCATTGTGTGCCTTGTATTCATATGAACTGATTTTTTCCTAATATCTTGTCATGTAACTTTCTCTCCTATAGCCTCAAGTACTACAGCCTTCCAGCCTCCTTCCCCATTTCACAGACCTCGCCCAGGGAAAACTAATAAAAACATCACGCATCGCGGCCCACAGTGAACACCCCGATCATGACCAACAGAAAAATGGTGGCCATGAATATCAAAATGCTGCAAGTGGCTCCTTCACCAATCGCCTAAATGAACTGAGCACTTTAAATACACAGCTAAATGTAAAGAAGGCAGAGGAGAAAACACATTCCATCAAGATTGTAAAAGTTAAAGAAAATTCTAAAGAACTGACCAGTAAAAAAGTTAATGTACTACAGTCTCATCCATCGTCTTCTCGGTTATCTTCCCAAGTTAATGCGCAAGAAGCGCAGACCAAATTAGTTCCGAAAAATCGTCGCTCATGGACAAACCAGGCTTCACCGCCAAAGACTTCAAGAGCTACAAAGCCCCCAAGCCACAGTATTCTAGTGCCTCCTCCAGTAACTGTTGCAGCAACACCTCCAAATGACTGCTCTGCTTCAAGGGAGCCTGAGCTGCCGCCACCAAGCAGGCCAGCACAACAACAAACAGCAGACAGTCAGTCTGACCCGAATACTAGGAGTCAGAGAACCTCTAAACTTCGTCCTCCAACCATTTCCTTTAAGCCTAAGCAAATGACAAATCCAAAAATCATGATACCTCCTGAGTCTCAGAACACCTGGTCCAAGACAAGCCGCCCAAGACAACTAGCGCAAGCAAAGGAAAATATGCAGAATCAAGGTTCAAGCATTCATTGTGGTGATAGTGTGACTTTGAATCGGCATTCCCGTCTCCCTAAACCAAAGACATATTGAAAGTATGACTTGCATATGCATATCTCAGTGTCCTGTATTGTTAAGCTGCTTACCCTTCCCTGCCTCAGTCAAGATTGTTCATCAAAAGCCTACAAGCGTTGAATGCTGCATTTCTTCTGGTACTCAACTATTCTAATTTTTTCTTAATTTTGTGCCATTGAGAAATGTGCATCATTCCTTCAAAACAGTTTGAGCTGTTGCAAAAGCCTGTAGAGTTCACTGATTGCATTGCCCCAAGTCCTTTCAAAGAATAGCTTGGCTTAATACTAACGTTTGCAGTGACCGATGATTACCAGAGTGCTACATCATTTGAGGACCAGTGGATGCTGGAAGTCCTACCCTTCTTTGTTTGTACTATTAAATAATAAATGGCAAAGGCTACATTTTTGGTTCTCACTTGAAAATTATAAGTGGTGGACAAATGATACAGAGCTGGTCTTTTTTTTATCTTGATTCTCAGCCATATTTTTGATCTGCATCTCAGAGGCCTATGCAAAATGCTTCTATTTATAACACTCAGCCTGGGACTTGTAAAGGATATATATATTTGGTCTTTAAGTGAGGCTTTATATTTGTTTTGAGGGTCCTGATTTGCTTGTTTTTGCTTTTTCGATCAATATTTAGTATTCACAAAGGGCAAACAAAATTTCACAGGGTGAAACAGATCGTAAATATATTCAGACATTAGTCCATCCACTGTAGAGAACCTGTTGAATGCTTTTGCGTTCTAGAGATATTGTGGTATAACTAAAAGCCAGTGTTGAAGTTACATGTCCAAAACTCTCTTCATGCCGGCTGTTCTGTATGATATGACTCTGGGAATATTGTGTCTATGACACCCATGTTGAGGGTATTTCATAACGCATGTTTAATTTTAAGATGTAACTTCATTGTAACATTATTTATTGATTTCTGCTGATATAGCAAAACTCAAGTACCCACCTTGAAACATTTGCACAAAACTTTGCCATAAATGTAGGGTTTTAAATTTATTTTTCATAATAAACGCTTTTTTAATTCTTTTAAAAATACACCTGTTTTGAGGAATCTTGTGGGGTCAGAGCAGAGCTGGTACTCATTCTTTCAGAGATGAATAATTTAGCTTTTGACTAGTTCTTAAATGGTGAATGATAGGTGGGATGTGAAATGAAAGAAGCTCTTTCAAAGAAATGTCTATATGAAGATGGTTGTTGTAGTCAGTTATGGGACCACAAGTATGGGAATATACCCACAACTTAAATAGGCATATTGTACCCCGCATAATTGTGCATTATTTATTAGCTTAACTTCATCTAACAGCCTAATCCTGTGTAACTCTTACACCGGTGTAACTACAGATCCATCGCTATGAGTGCACTTATGCCAGTGTAACTTGCCGTACATCAACAGATGCAGGACGGAGACCGGCGTAACCCCCTCGGGCGCCGCACATGCGCAGTTCGGATGCGGGACGGACGCCAGTGCAACTCTGCCAGCGTAAAGGGCATTCTAGGGGCGTCCAAAAGCCCCCTGCGCCAGTGGAGTTGCACTGACATCCGTCCTGAATCTGAACTGCGCATACGCGACCTGCAAGAGGGTGTTATGCTGGTCTCCGTCCTGCGTCTGTCAACGTATGGCAAGTTACACTGGCATAAGTGCACTTACACCGGTGGATCTACAGTTACACTGGTGCAAGAGTTACACAGGATTGGGCTGTAAGTCATACTTCAGCACCAGCCCAAGAACAAGTTTCAGATGATACTTTGAAATACTGCCTAGATGTGAGTACTCCATAGCAGTAGATTTGAGATTCTTGATGAATACTTTGTAGAAAATGCATATTTTTTTAAAAAGCCAGAATATTGTAGCATTAACTTTTCTTAAGCCAAGTGCAGCTGCCTCCCTTAAAAAGGGGTGTTGAAAACAATGTGCATAGACCAAGCATAGTCCATCAGACCTAAGATTAAGATCATCTTTTCTTAGATTTACTATCTATGCACCACTTTCAAAACTGAAGGACATGCAGAGAAGTATTCTTAGTTGCTGCCCTGAATTGTGGAATATTCTTCCCCTGGATAGTTGGACATATTTTTAATGTTGCCTTTTGGTGATTGCAGATGGGGGTGGTATGAGGGCTATGACCTGAAATGTAAAGTTTTTCTGTTGGGTTATTGCTCACTTTGAACTTTGGAATAGGAGCAGGCTACAAACTAAACTCACATTATACTGTTTAATCAAAGCTGACTAAAAAGATCTGTTCTTTTATTTCATCTGCTATAGAATCCTTGTTTAGTAGATGTGGCTCTTCTACAGATATTACAGCAGATATTTTAGCATTTAAAGGAGAGCAGCAGGTTAATACCAACTTTTGTTGATTCTGTTTGGAGTGAAGGTACAGTTAAGGCTTACTGCAGGAGTAGAAAAATACAGCTGGATCCCATATAGTCTCACAGTTGGCTTTTGTTTCCACCATTTAAACATTGAAAGAGACTCTTCTGAAAGAGAAGTCATTGGCTCATCTTCAGGTTCCTCTTGATTTGTTATACAGGTCATCAAAGAGATGAGACTATTGCCATTGGTTAAATGATGGTTCAGAATTGATTTGTTACATCCTACTATTTCACATCTTCCCTCATTGTCAAGTTGCTTTCAGTCCAGCCTGGCAGAGAAGTGTGTGTACACACAAAATCACCACTCTACCAAGAAGCCACAGTGCACTTGAACAGGAGCACTGATAAACAGCTCTCCTGAAAGGAGTTGCCATTTGCTCAGGGCAAGACTACTTTTAGAGAATAGTTAAGACCCTTGCATCACATTTTTAAGTCTACACCTGTATTGATTTTTAGGGTATACACTACAGTAAGCTGGAAAACTGTCAAGGTTGGGTTTTTTTTTTTAAAGTATGTATTAGGGCACTTAATGAGAAGCAAACACTGGAGATGGTCATGGCTCTGTTCTTTAGATTCAAGGCTGTGACATACTGCCTGTGACGTGACGTGAAGCGCTGGGAAGCAGCGACGCATGGCTCCTTGTGTTAGTGTGTCCTGCACTCTCCTCCTTCATGTGGCAGCGTGCATGAGCCGCGGAGCCAAGCGGCAGGAGATGAAAATATTGAACTTCGCCCAATCGGCATGCGAGTTTAATGCAGTGGGGCAGGACACGAAGAGAAGCAAACAGCCAATCAGAATTGGGTCTGAAAAGACTCGATTCTGATTGGCTGAAAAGGATGGAGAGAGCCTTCTGAGGTTGCCCCCCCCCTCAGGTATGTTTAGATGGGAAGCAGTGCAAAGGCAGGCTTTGGTTTGTGGCATGCCGCCTGCAGTGCATCACAGCCTTAATTTCAGTGAGAGTACCTGATGAAAATCTATTTTCCAAAAATAAATTTAGCTTTGCACTTCCTAATTTTTTTTAATGTTCAACTGGTAGCTATGAAGCAAAGCTGTGAGCAGACTATATGTAATGTTGAAGGTGGTAGCCTAAATTGTATTGCGTGTGCTGCCACACACATACAGATTTAGGGTCTTGGGACAAGTTGGCTATCCTCGGATTATAATCAGAACATGTTGAAAGACTGTGGTCAGTCAACACATTTGTCATGGACCATTGCCTTACCACCTGAGGCGATTATGCAACAGAGGGAGCCAAACTTGGAGAGAATTACTTTCCCCATGACATGTTTGACCATCCCTTCAAACTGGATATGCAAACTTTCCTAGAGTGTGACCATATCAAAGAATGTTTCAATGTATGTTTAGAAAGTCCAGAGTATGAGGCAAGGCTTGTTCAGCTGAAGAGAAGTCAGATTGAAGGCAAAGTGCTTTGTGGAATGTCTGCCCTGGTGCGACTCCAATAGGTGTAAGTATATCTTTGAAGTAATATGAGTATTATTCAAAGTAAAGAAATGTTATCAGTACTGGTGCAGGTTATTTTAAATGTATGAACTTAAACTATTTTAGTTTTCTATCCCTTTGGATTCTCCTACCTTATGCAATAATTCCTAAAGTATTAAACTACTCCTCATCTGCATAGCAAAGAGATCAGTCTTTTTAACAATAGATGCAGAAGTGGAACAAAACTAGTGTGCACTTTAAACTATGAGCTCCGTTGCTTGGAGTTGTGCCTAAATTAACCTAAATGCCTGTGGTTGAGTTAGTGAAACAATTTTCATTGTCTTCTGATGTGGTTTTTTTTTAACAATAGAAACTTAACACTGGCAATTCAACCCATAAAATGCCTCCAGCCTCCTTTGGTTCCTGCCACCTGCTCTCCGTTGTCTCCAAACACTACTCATGACTGAGCTTGCACAACTTCAAAACCTGGTCCTTCAAAGGGCTATCCCGCTAAGCATCCACTTGTCGAACATTCAGCATCTGCATACTGTTGCTGAAAAGTTGGGAGTGACTTGAGGCAAAAGAGAAATGTATGAAGACAATATTGCCATACTGAGGCTTAAATACTCCACATTTTGCAGAGGTTTGTTCTTAAAATTAATGTATCTGACTTTTGAGGTGTTAATGACCCCATGTGCAATACTCAACCCCCCCCCAAAAAAAAAAAATTAGTTGAGTGGATCATTTGTGTAATCACTGAGCATCAAATCTTTCGAGCAGTTTACAGACAAATATATGGTAAGAACTCCTGATCCAGCTATGGTGAACTGCGGCTAGAGTGCATATGTCAGCTCCTCATCTCAAATGCGGATTTATTTATTTTTTTGTCGTAACACAACTTAGATACCTTGAATGGCATTTGTGGCTTATTTTGTCCTTTTTGCTTGTCACTCCATATGCATTCATGAAGCCTTTCATATACTGATAGATTAGCATGCTTGATGAAATGTCAATTACCTTTTTATAATTCCTATTTTTGGTAGAGATGTATTCTCGTACCATTGAAATGGATATCAGTTCTGCAATGGGGTTTCAGTTCTGTCTGCCTTTCTCATCTGGTTGCAGTCATTCTCTGAACAGACACAGCTGAAATTAAGCACGGTTAAGGCCTGTTGATTTCAAAAGGAGAGTCAAGCTTGCTTTTAGCGCTCTCCCATTGAAATTAGTGACACTTAAAAATGGTTAACTTTTGCTGGATCATGCCCGGTTGAAACACAATTGTGGTTGTAAGACGCTGGTGTTAGACTATTCTACAACCACGCTCTAAAAATATTCAAGAGTATTTTTGATCACTGCTGTGGTAAAGCTGCTCACTGCCTACGTAAATGTCAAAAGCACCACAATAAATCAATATTAACTGCAGTGTTAATATTTGTCTTAAATTCAGTACTAGCGGCAAAAGAAACCCTTAATACATAGTTTTTCTTTAAAAAGAAAACCCCCCGCAGAACGTAGAAGTAAATATTGTATATTGGAACTTGCTTGTAAAGATGGTTTAAAAACTTGTATGTAAAAACTTTCCTCAGTGTTGCTCTAGTGAATAAAATTCATAATTCCAAATGTCTTTAGTTAATGGTCATTTGTCAACAGTGTGTGTTGCTGAGTAAATGAGGGGAGATGCTGAGTATTTCTGTTCTGGATCTTAATTTCAAAATGATTATTCTCATGCCTGGTATTGATTGTCAGTGGAGATCTGAACAATAATCAGCCTTTGGTGCTACAAAAACATTTGAATGTTGGAGTTTCCCCAACATTGGAAACCAATATAATGTTAGGTGAACAGAATAATGGAAAGAGTGGGATAACAGTGTGAAGTCCCTTGTAGGCCTTCTGTTTGTTTGCTACTATTCTAAGTTGAAGTCCATCTACTTCTCTCTCTTTTTTTTTCCCCCCTCAGCCACTTTCCTGAACAGTTCACCTGGGAAAAAACTTGCCCCAGTTTCTCCCCTTTTCCCTATGAACTGCAGTGAACAGAATTCCAGTATATCTTCTGAGAAAGTGGGCTTGAGTGCCTTTGTAGAGGCAGCTGTCACAATTGAATTCCTCTCTACTGTCACACCGACCGTAACTGCATATTTCCCACTATCCACTTCTTGCCATCATGTGTGTTCAGAGGAGCTTATATTAAAAACAATAAAACTATTACAAAATGAATGAAAATAAAAAGAACAATAAAACCAGCAAGACCAAAACAATAAGACTCAGTGAAAATACCTTTAGGTTCTTCTGAAAGGCCAGCAGTGAGTTTCAGAGGCCAAGCACCACAGCAGGAAAAAAACCCATCACAAGTAGCTGCCAACCAATCATCTGAAGGTAGTAGTGTCTGCAGCAAGGACACCTGGGATGATTTCACGGGATGGGCAGATTCAAGTGGGGAGAGGCAGTCCCTCAAGTATCTAGGTCCCGAACCATTTAAAGTCTTGTAGATCCTCATCAGCACTTTGAATTGTACCCAGAAATGTACAGGTAGCCAATGCAGATGGATTAATAGGGGCATGATGGTCACAACTCCTAGCCCCTGTAATGAACCTAGCAGCTGCATTTGGTACTATTGGATGTTTCTGAGCAGTCTTCAGAGACAGGTCCAGGTGGAACACGTTACAATAGTCCAATCTAGATGTTGCAGCATGTTGCTATCCATAGCAATGTCTGCCAGATCCAGGAACGGATGCTGTTGGCAAACCAGCCAAAGGTGGTTAAAGGCGCCCCTGGCCACAGTCAACACAGGGTCCAGGAGCACCTTCAAATTGTGAACCTGCTTCTTCAAGGAGAGTAATACCCTGCCAAGAACAAGATGATCATCCAAATCTCGGGTCCATCAATCTCTTTAACTCAGAGTCGTCTTTGGATTACATTTAAGCTTCTTTGCCCTTATACTAATGACACCTAATCTCAAATGCCCAGCAGTTTCATGTAGATGTTTTAAAAAAATGGGGGATAGAAGAATGGAACCCTGAGAGACACCGCAAACCAATGACCATGGTGCCAAACACAATGTCCACCTTCTGAAATGTACTTGCCATGAAGAGTGAAGCAAGGCAGTCCAGAAAGATGCCATGGTCAATGGTTTTGAAAGCTGCTGAGGCATCCAGCAGAACCAACAGTTCTGAACCACAACGGATGCCCCGTCCAATTCCTGGTGTAGGTCATAGCAACCAGCACCTTCTCAGTCCCAAAACCCAGTCAGAAGCCAGATTGGAGTGGATCTAGAAAATCAATTTCTTTCAGGAACCCCTGGAGCTAGGTCACTGCCACTTGCTTGAGAGCCTTGCCCAAGAATGGCAAATTGCTGGTAGCTATCAAAGATACTGGGGTCTAGGGAGGATGAGCTGAACCACCGCCACCTTCAGAGCAATTGGTACCATCCCCTCAGTCAATGAGGAATTGACCACCGTCCCCATTGATTTGGCCAGTCCCCTTCTAGCTCTTTCACAACCTGTGATTATCAAAGGTATAGTACACATGTGGGCAACTGGACACGTCTAAGAATCTTGTTCTTGTGTATAAGAATCTATACTCTTCAAATACCTGAAGGGCTGTCATATGGAATAAGAAGCAAATTTGTTCTCAACTGCATCTGAGAGTAGAAATGGATCAAATGGGTATAAACTGCAAGAGAGGAGATTCTGTTTGGATATTGGGAAGAAATTCTTGACGGTAAGGGCGGTTCGGCAGTGGAACAGATTGCTGATAGAGGTGGTGGATTCTTCCTCTCTAGAGATGTTCAAGCAGAGGCTCAACAGACACCTGTTGGAGATGCTTTAAGAGGATTTCCTGCTACAGACGGGGTTGCACTAGATGACCTTGTGGGGATCCCTTCCAACTCTATGATTCTAAGAGTGGACATTCCAAGATAATTAACTTTCTTTCCTATGCATTGGCCTGTTCTGTTCCCCCCCCCCCCCAACCAGCCATACCTCCCTCTGCCCATCAGCATCTGAACAGCTCCTGGTCCTCGTCTACTGCCCCCAACCTCTGAAGGCACATACTCTTCCCCCTTAGGGCAATGCAAAAAAGCAGAAGAGAAAAAGAGACAGCCCTGCTGTCCCAGAACAGCCCTCCTCAGTCCTTAAACACAGACAGAAAAAGTACAAGAGAGCCTGCAGAGATTTAACAGTTAAAAACAGAAGGCAAATTCATGCACACAATTAGGATCAATGTCCATACTTCCCAACAATGTGCTCTCACCACATTGATAACCTCTCAAAGGTCCACACTCTTGATTCTTCCTTCACACCATTGGGGCTGGTCTTAGAGGGGGCTTGCCTCTTCTATGCTTCCACAGCCCTACCCTTGCTGACTGCGATTGGAGGGTTCTATTATGGACGGCTGTGGAATATGCAAAAGTGCTACTGGATTCTCAGAGACATTGCTAAAATGAGTTTTGCTACAGATTGGATAACTTTAAAGTCTTGTCAATTTCAATGCACCCTCTTCCATCCTCCCTTTTGAGTTCTCTGTAATCTGTACTGGTCTTTCCAGGGCTTCTATACAAATGAATGAAAAATGAAAGTAACATCGATTTTATTTGGATGACTATTTGTTTCCATGGTAAACGCTCATTTGTGTTCATTTCCATTTGTCTTTAAAATGAGCACACCTCTAGTGACTTGTCTCCTTAAGGGCAAAAGAAGTTTAAACAAGACGTTATCCTTCTCTCCAGGTCTCATGTTATTTAAAATGTTTCTACTTCACTTCTCCCATGTTTTGACATTTTAAAACCTAGCAGCTCTAACCGACTTTTTAAAAACCCTGTTAGAATACCCAAGCCCAAAAGTAGCAAATATAAATGATTTAGAACCACAATTCACATTCTAAAAGCTTGCCTGAGGTGGGTTACATTTTCTAAACGTGAAGGGGGACATGAAGGCACAAACTCCAGATGTTTATTCCAGATGTTGTCCTGATCTTCCAAACCAACACAAGTGTGTGTGTGTGTGTGTGTGTGTGTGTGTGTGTGCGTGTGTGTGTGTGAGTGAGAAATATGCTCTTTGAGGTATTTATTTTTCACATTTTTATTTTTCACATTTTTATACCTCCCTCCAAGGAGCTCAGGGTGCGGTACAACATAGTTCCCTCCTTTTGTCCTCACAAAAACCCTGTAGGGTCGGTTAGGCTGAGAGATACTGACTGGCCCAAGGTCACCCAGGAAGCTTTGTGGCTGAGTGGAGATTTGAATCTGGATCTTCCGTGGGTGTTGCTGCCACCCAAGTCACTACATAAGCAATAGCTATGCCGGTCCCAAACACACACACTGACTGTGGCCCTGACCTCAGCTGCTGCTAGCAATCACTGATGTTCAGAAGGTGGCACCAGAGCAAGCAAAAAAGTGCTGCGGTGAGCACGTGTGTGAGAGCGAGAGGCAGAAAGACTAGGAGGGAGAGAGAGCCAGGCAGGTCTGGGGGTGCTGTGTGAGTAGGGTTGCAATCTGAAGCTATTCCTGGAGAATTCTTTCACCCAACATGACATACAGCGCAATCCTGTGTAAGGATCCGGCCGCCGGCTGGATCCTGTGCCCGAGGGTGCCCGTCATTCGACGGGCTGGAGGTCTACTCAGGGAAGGGGATGCTTGTCCCCTTCCCCAGGTGTAAACCGAGGCCGGCCCAATGGGCCTCCTCGGATTTCCGCCAGCTAAATAGCTGGCAGAAGTCAGAGGAGGCCGTGTAATGGCCTCGCCAGCCCGGGGGATATGGGGATATGGCAGGAGCCATCCCCGCCCCCACCGGTGGCCGACTAGGCCAATGGCCCCCTCCCTCACCCACCGCACTGCCTACTTCCTCCTTCAGTCAGTCTTCAGACAAGGCTGATAAGCCAAGTTGCCTAGTTCAGTTCAGCTTCATCTCTTTAAAACAAACAAACAAACAAAAACAAAAAAAAATTGAAGGGAGTGCGGGAAGGGTGTCACACAGCAGCCTTTTTCTACTCAGTTCTTGCAGAGATTCATTCTTCCTTTTCCTTTCTTCTCTTGCGTTTGAACCAGAATTAAAGGACTGAGAAGCCTCACTTTGGGCAGCAGAGGGCACTGTGATGCAAGCTGACAGAAGATTGTGAATTCTGAAAAGAGTCCAGCAACAAACACCAGCTTATGTCCAAAACAGCTTCCCAGCACAATAGCCGGGTTCTTGACACATGCAGTTGCCGCAGTCTACCCCTCGCACGGTGCACACCTGTCCTATTCGCAGTGATGGATAGTGCACAAATTAAATGCTTTACTCTGCTGATTTCCATCCCCCCCCCTCCCCAAAACAAATATTGACAGTGAACAGCAGCAAATTAACTGGGCTAACAGTCCTTGGCTGAAAGGAACTGGCATTATTCTGGCGGGGAGGAGCAAAAAGAGACTGATAACCTGGATTGTGTGTGTGTGTGTGTGTGTGTGTGTGTGTGTGTGTGTGTGTGTGTGTGTGTAGAAGCACGATGTTTATTAATTCTGTTGGTTGATGCCTTGTGTGTGTGTGTGTGTGTGTGTGTGTGTGTGTGTGTGTGTGTGTGTAGAAGCACGATGTTTATTAATTCTGTTGGT
This sequence comes from Plestiodon gilberti rubricaudatus, assembly GCA_026170595.1. Lineage (NCBI taxonomy): Eukaryota > Metazoa > Chordata > Lepidosauria > Squamata > Scincidae > Plestiodon > Plestiodon gilberti. Next base: position 89,281,284 of record JANXHW010000003.1, read on the forward strand.
TGATGCCTTGTGTTTCCAGCTGGTTGCATTTATAATTCATTGCTATAGGAAGAGAAGAAGAAGTGGAGGGGAGGCTGGATACTGTGGGGAGAGGAGAGGTTGAGTCTGACTTTGAACAGGAACAGTTAAACGTCCAGTGGTAAAGCTTTTCACGGACTGTTCCATTCATACATTATGAATGGACCCTGATTTCTAAGAGCTCATGGAAGTGTTCAGTTCTGAGCAGGGTGATGTAAAGGTTAACGGTGTTAGATCTGATGCAAGGAGAATGGTTGTCATTCATTCCCATGGCTGTACTTAACTTTATCACTGTAGCAAAAGCAACACCTGCCCTTCACTGTTGACATTGGGCAGAGCAGTCTTCAGAGATAGCGAACCTGCAAGGGACTGCTTCTGGATGGAGAGAGAGCTTGCACATACATGCATGTATGTTATGGACGGCTGTGCACTATGCACATCGGTACTTGGTGGCCTTGCAATAGACAAATCCATGGTCCACATGTTAGGTATACATAAAGATGAGTATTTTGCTTGTCAGTTATAAACATATATAGTACAGGTGGGCCCCCATATCCACTGATATCCCGGCTTTTACTTTTTTCCCAGTAAGCTTCGTTTCTTAAAGAAACAGGAGAAGCAGCCTCTGGCTGCTTATTACAGGCAAGTAGAACGAGACTAAGTACTAGAGAGGCTCTGCAAGGTTAACAGAAACCTTGCAGCGCCTCTCTAGGACTTAGGCTTGTTCTACTTGCCTGCAATGGAGGCTGCTTCTCTGTTTGTTTTAAGGAAGAAACAAAGCTTGCTGAAAGAAAAATAAGAGCTGGGGGGGGCAAGCATGCCTGCCTGTAGGGGAGGCAGGGTGGGGGGCCCCTCAGGAAACCATGGAGGGGGTGTTCGCTCTTATCCACAGTTTCAAGTATCCACGGAGGGGCCTGGAACATATCCCCAGAGGATATGGGGGCCCACCTATATGAAAGAATACTTGCAAGGGATGAAGCAGAAGTGTTCAAGAACAGGTATTTTCACATGCCTCTGTATGCTCAAGTCACAGACGTTGTGGCTGCTTCCACCATATGAATGATTTACTGTATTGGTCTGAGTATAAGACTCACTTTTTTCTCCTAATTTAAGTTTTTAAACTAGGGGTGCGTCTTATAATCAGGCTGTTGCAATTTAATGCCAGTGATTTAATTATTATTTTTTAATAGCACCAAACTTTAAGGGTGCGTCTTATAATCAGGTGCGTCTTATACTCTGGACAATACGGTATATAGAATTAAGCAATTGGTCCATCTGGTTCAGTACTATCTACCCTGACCGACCAACTGGTGGTGACTGCCCAAGGTCTCAGACACAGGCCTTTTCTCATCTGGCTACCTTGAGATTTTGGAGGTTGAATCTCTACCTTTTTGCATGCAAAGCATGTGCATTACTGCTGAGATGCCCTCTCCCTCCATTTGGCATACAAGTTGACCATATATCTGTTCACACAATTGAAGGCTGACGCCTAATGTCTAGCGTTGCAATCCTGTGGAAGATGCAGTGGCTGACTAAAAGGACTGGCCACCACATCGTATCCCGTTCCCGGGCTGGCCCGGGAGCACTTCAGGAGAAGGGAACGTTCATCCACTTCCCTGTGTGCAAGCTGGCTGGGGCCGTATGGGCCTCCTCAGATGTATACCAGCTATGAAGCTGACGTATATCTGGGGTGGCGGGTAAAGGCTGGCTAGGCCCAGGAATGGGCCTAGAATATCAGTGGAGTTCGCCGCCGATATCCCCGCCCTCTTCCAGCCCGGGCTGGCCAATGGTCATCCCCTGGACTGCCCCGTTCTGCCCCTGCACCAGTTGGTGCAGGACTTACCTGTATCGGCAGGCGTAGAGACGGTCGGCAGGGGAGTGAGGGTTGCTGGTTTCCGCACCAGCGGCCCTTACTCCTGAGTCATCGCAAACATGCTTTACGACGCATTTGCGACACTTTAGAGTGGCGGAGTGTGAGCTCTACTGCTCTAAAGTTAGAGAGGATCTCGCTGTAAATCAGCTCTACCTCCCCTATTTGTGTGACTGAGGGGGGAGAACTTCTGCATCAAAGGGTATAATTCTCCAAGGTGGATTTTTAAAAAGAAAATTAACCAATGATGCACTTTTTTCTGGGTAAGCACATATAAATTTGCTAGTGGGCTTTTTCATGTTTAGCAAAAATCAATGCAGAAAACTTTCACTGTAGTCTTACATATAGGCCAGCAATGTCCACAGGGTGGATTATGAACTATATGCAGCTCCCAGGCAGTTCAATTGTAGTTCTCAGCCAAAATGAAGGAAGTGAATAAAAAGAGAATGAAAAAAATAATCAGTCCTGACAATTCCAATTTCGAAATCTTATGCATTTAATGAGCTTGTTATTTTCCCTTTTGGATTTTTTTAAGTGACATATTGATGACTGGGTAGTTCTTGTCTCTTCCATTTCAAATCTAGTATCGCTACTGGAAATACTGGCTGATTCTGGATGAGGCCATAAGGTTTCAGGCACATCTTGCACAGGCCCCCCATTTTTTTTTTAAAAAAAAGTTTTTAAAAACTCACTTTTTTTTTTAAACACACCACCTGCCACTCCTGTCCTCCACTGGATTTGTGAGCAACAGCTCAGTGGAAGCATTATCTCCCCCCCCCCCCACGTTCTCCTTTACTCTTTCAGCCACCTGCTATTATCCAGGTAGCCTGGGAGGAAGAGTTGGTAGCAGGAGGGTAGTAGCAGTAGCAATATAATCTGCAGAGATCCAAACACAGAGGGCCCAGGGAACGAGGGGCCTGCATTTGTGGCCGCTTCCAGGCAAAACGTAACAGGAAGGCAGCCACCTGAAACTGCAAGTCATCCATTAGAGGTAGTTTCCGTTGCAGAGGTTTTGAACTACCATTGCTGTTGAAGTGTGATGATCGTCATGCTGATCCTGCTATTTCCTATGGAGTGGACTAGCAACCATCAAAACAAGGACCTTCCCCTGCCTTGAACTTACAGTTTACAGGTAAGCAGTGCCTTGAAAAGTGTCTGTCATCATGTGAGCTTTAGAGGCATCTAAGAAGGTCTAGGTCACGCTGTCTTTTTCAGGAGCCGCTCATTTTCAGCCAGCTGCATTCTTATCACTTGCTAAAAAGACTTTATTGTGTTTTGGACACTCAGAGCCCATCTGGGGGCCAGCGCAATGGGACTGCGAACCGCCAGTCTTTTGTGATACTTTAAACTCTGCAAGTCTCTCTCTTATTTACATTTTGCATAGAAAAAAGCCCCCAATCAATAATTCCACCCTGTAGAATGCACTTTGATAAATACCAGTTTAAGCATTTCCATTTGAAGCTGCCCAACTTTATACTTCTTTAGAAAAATGCTGACGTTCTTGGAAAAAATCAATCCTCTTTATTCCATATTCCAAATAGCTATTCTCTTTTCCAAACTAGGACACTATTCTTAGTGTAGCATAAATGTATAGCAGTTTTTCGGATATATGCAAACCGGAATGTGACCAAATGTTTGTTTTCCCCTCAGGCGCTTGTCATAACTTCTGCTCCTTTCTTTGGAGATTGAAGATTACTGCAACAACCCACTGAGCAAAACTATAGGGGAAATGTGGCTGCCATTGGGAAGACGGATTTCAACACAGGAAAAATTCATAGGGCAGGTCAAAAATGTCATTGCTTGCATGCCATTCAATGGGAACGTCGTTGTTTTTTTTAGCAGTTTCACTCCTTTTTTCCTCAAAGCTCCACTTGAGCTTCAACACAAAATTAGAATAATTTTAATGGGCAACAGAATTGGGCGGTTGAAAAGTGTTGACAAAGAACAACACTGAGTGAGTTGGTCTTGTGTGCCAAAAACTGTGTTGAAAACCATTTTCTATTAAGGTCCATAAAATCCTTAAATCTAATACAAGGCAAACAGAACAATGGTGGCTGTGAATTATCTAATGCCATGCATGAGAGAATAATTTCAAGCAAAGGTTTTTAGGCTTATTGGAATAATGCATTTTTTTGGGGGGGGGGGGAGACAGCAGCATACCTACAGCCTGAATTAGAACTCTTGCACATTAAAATTAAGTCTGTGTAGAATATTCTCTAATTTTGAGTGTGGCTTGCATGTTTGGGATCACTGGTCAAGGAGGAACTAGAAAGAAACTCCCTGTCTCTAGAAACCTCTCCCTGCCTCTGGTTACCTCCTTCCCCTTACAAAAGGTAGGGTGGTGGTGGTGGGTTTTTTGCCTGGAAAGGGGGAAATCAATAGAAGCCTGGATGGCCCTGAGATCGGCTAGGTCAGGTACGCAATTGTGCAAATCAGCGCAATGCCTCTTGTCGCATGTGTAGAGCAAAATAATGACTCATGGCGTGATCCTGGGTAACTCTAGAGCGGCAAAGCGCTCCACCGCTCTAGAGTGTCACAAATGTGCCATAAAGCGTGTTTGCGACTACATTGGAGTAAGGGCCACCGGCGCGAAGGCCAGCAGCCCTTATTCCACCGGGGGACTGTCCCTGCACCCTCTAGAGAAGGTAAACGCTGCATCGGCCGGTGCAGGGGCGGGGGGATGGGCGGCGAAGGAGGGTGGCCAGTGGGCAAACCAGGCAAAAAGAGGGCGGGGATACCGGCGGTGAGCTAATATTAGAGCTGGCGTTTATTCGATGAGGCCCATAGGGCCTCAGCTGGCTTGCATACGGGGGGTTAGACTGGCAGGGTATCCTTACACAGGATTGGGCTGCCCGTATGTACAACATCATGTCCAACTATTGGGTTTTAAACAGCTATGTGATGCCAGTGCTATCACCATCTGGTGAGCCTTGAGAGTCAGGTTGGTGTAGTGACTTGGGAGTTGGACTTAGACCTGGAAGATCCAGGTTCAAATCCTTGCTCAGCCATGAAGTTTCCTGGATGACCTTGGGCCAATTATTATCTAGCCAGTCAGCTTAACCTATCTCACAGGGTTGTTGTGAGGACAAAAGGAGACGAGGCGAGGAACTATGTACAGCACCCTGAGCTCCTCGGAGGAATGGCAGTATAAAAATGTGAAAAATAAGTAAATCTCTTCTTTGAAATCCCTCCTCAAAACCCTTCCTTTCTATGAAGAGTTGTCATTAATCTTATAGTCCCCATCTCCATGAGAAACCATGAATAAAACCTAAATATGTGCAACTGGTCATATGGACCAGGACTTCTCCTGGTTACCCTGGTTATTAATCTCTCTTTTCCCTTTGTCATCTCCTGGGCTGAATTTATATCATGAGCTTCTCAGGGCAAGGAGCTTACATTTTGTGTGTCACTATATAAAGCACCATCATATACATTGATGGCAAAATATAAATAATCTCAACATATCCAAGCCATTGTCAGTAGAGCATCACACAATCAGGACCACGGAACAGGATAATGCTGATAGAGGAGCAGGGCTATGCAGGTAGGGTTGGCTCAATTGTTAAAGGTTCCAGAGTTAGGTGATAGGCAAAACCATGTCCTCTGCCATGTATAAAAGTAGTGAGAGGCCGATGTTCACTAACAGGAAGGGTATAAAGGACTACATTTGGGGACATTGCTGTGGTAGGGGCAAAACCCACCCACCCCTCTTGGCACTGGGTTGCCCGGACTTCTTCAACAGGAACCCCATGTGGGGTGTGGATTCTATCTTTTTGCACAGACCCCAAACGCCCCTACAATATACATGATTTCCCTCCACACACATCCCGCCCATCATGATGATGGGCATTTTATTAGTAATAGTAATAACAATCACTTGATTGCCATACAATTGTTTTTGTTTGTATTGAATTCTCTCTCTCTCTCCCTCTCTTTTTAGAAAACTATCTTAGGATCAATTATGCTCCCCCACTCCTTTTCCCATCAGTTCATGCTAGCTTGTGCCACTGTCTCTCCCCCAGGCTCACATTTCAGTCTGATTGTATTTTGTGACTTGTTGGTTGCTGGTAAATTACCCCTTTACACATTGACCCTGGGGTATTGTAAGTATTGCTGGGCTTTTTATCATCATAACTCTGGTTGACACCAGCCTTTCATCAGCATTAGGCAAATTGACATTGAATTAACCTCTTACCAGTGAAACCACGGAAATTGCTTTTCAGCTGTGTTCCTGCTCCTCAGAGGTGCTTGCTTGCTGTCTGAAGCCCAGAGCATCCGTCTTCCTCCCATCAAAGGTATGGTAATAATTAATTTTTCTGTGCTTTTGGGGTTTGGGTTATTTCTTAGACAAACAAAACAAACACTGTCAGAATTTATTTTCAGTTACTTTTCTCATCTCTATAGCTCTGCAGCTTTGATAAAAGGCTCTCATATCCACGGGTTGCCTTTAATCTATTTCAATAAAATATGAATAATCTCATCAGCACCTTTGGAGATTCAACTTCACCCAGCTGGAACACAGAAGCTATCTGTTGTGGTTGCCAGGCAAAGACATTTTGAAGGCCTTACCGTTTGTGGGCGGCAGGACATCTTCCATCTGATAACAGGTGGCAAAATTACTGAAGGCCTGGGTGCGGTTCTAGGTTCAAGCCAGAAGTTGACTTGCTGACTTTTAACCTAGCCAGCTAAAGATGGAATGACCACTCACTGCATGGTAAGAATCATCCTGCTGGATCAGACTACATGGTCCAGCTAGACTAGCATTCTGTTTCCAGCTGTGGCTTACAAGATACCTCGCCATCAGAGGAAAGAAAACTGCTCTCCCTTGTCCCAGCACCTCATATTCAGAAGTATATTACCTCTGAACATGGAGGTTCCATTTCACTATCTGAGCTGGTAGCCATCGCTGGAGCTCTTCTACATGAATGTGGATAATCACTGCTGGTGCTGGAGGCAAAGCTCGGCACAAGGCTGCCCATATTGTCTTCTTCATCCACCCCTGATAGTGCTTTGTTACCAGCCTGAGAGTTTAGGGGTCCATCTGGCTAGGTAGCCCTCTGATCATGAGCCCTTGGCCAAAGCCTAGCCTGGCCAATCCCTGACACTTCTGGCCAATCCATTAAAACCATCTAAACTAGTGACTATTACATCAACTTGTGGTAGTAAATTCCATAACTCTATTATGTCTGTCTGAATAAGTACTTTTGTCTATCTTGAACCTATTGGAGGCTGTTGCCAAGTCCTAGTCACTCATACCTGTATGAGAGAGAAACTCTTCTCCATTCAGTTTTTCCACAACATTCATAATGATATTACCGTATTACCTAGCATAATGTCCTCCCTTAATCACCCAGTTTCTGAAGTAAAAAGCCTCAAACACTTGAAGGTGTTGGGTTGCCCTGTACATTTTTACATGGCCAATCTGACTTAACTATAGCGACCACGCCACTTGCAGCCACCGATCCTCCCTCAACCAGCACCTACTCTCCTAATGCTGCCTCCTTCAGTCACCACACCCTGGCCCTCAGTGACAGCCCAATCCTATCTAGGATCGGGCTGTCGGGGGAAGGGATTTTCGACAGTGGAAGAGGTTTTCGTTGTCGTAAAATGGCTGCCGATGAAGCGTATAGTGCTCGGTGGTCATTTTGGGAGCACTCCACATCCGTCACCAGTTCCCACTGCACCCGCTGGACCAGGTAAGGCGGGAGCGGGGAGGGGTGAAACTGGGCATGGAGGGGGAAGAAATGTGGGGCGGGGAGGCTGTGAGTGGGGGTGGATCCAGTGATGATCGTGTGCACTGGATCCTATCCCTCCTTTTAGTGGCCTCCCCTCCCCTCTCTTCTCAGACTTGTGCCAGATACAGAGCTGCCTATAGTATAACCATAACAACGTACAGTAGTTGCATAAGTACGTATAAGTAAGTTATAAGTACGTAATGGTCAACAGAGGGCGCAATCCAAACCTACTTAGGCCGCTGTTGTAATCAGCGGCCCAGCGAAAATGGGAGGTCCCAGAACAGAAAGGGGATTCAAATCCCCTCCAAAAGGGAAATTCAAAGGAGATTTGAATCCCCTTTCTGTTCTGGGGCCTCTCGTTTTCGCTGGGCCGCTGGTTACAATGGCGCTAGGTATAGTCTCCTAGTCTATACAGCAATGTCGGTTTTCAGTGTATGACAAAATAAAAGTGCTGTACATTTTTAGATTGTGAGCCCTTTTGGGGACAAGGAGCCATTTAATCATTTGATTTTGTCTGTAAACCGCTTTGTGAACTTTTTGTTGAAAAACAGTATATAAATACTGTTAATAATAATAATAAAAAATAAATCACACTTCTATAAATCAAGCTACTCTTATTCTTAAATAATTGCTAGTGTACTTTGCTTCCTCCAGAGCCATTATTTTTCTCACAATTATTTTCCACTGAAGACAGAACTCAGTGAAGTTTGTTTGGTTACACAATTCTGCCTTCTTAAAAATATGAGCAAGACTGTATGTTTTCCTACTTATTATGGATAGACTAGTGGCATCTGCTTTTTCCAGTATGTAATACACTGTTAATTAAAATAAGAACTTTTGGTCTCAGTAAAAATAAGAGTTGCAGCCATTTCTGTAGGTGACTTATGGCGCAATCCAGCTCAGATATCCCCTGGCGGAACCATAGTTCCGTGGGGAGAAGGTGTCGCAAACATGCCTTACAGGCACGGCAGATTTGCGGCACCAGGTGAGTAAGTGGCACTCACCGCCCAGGCCCAGAGCCGCCAACAACAGATGCAGGTGAGTCCTGTGCCAGTCGGGGCAGGGGCATGGGGAGGGCGGGCCGGGTGGCAGGGGAGGGGGTGATTGGGACAGCGGGCCTGGGAGAAGGGCAGAGATATATTGGTGGGTGCACTCTGCCAATATCCAAAGCCCCTTCCCGGGCAGTCGCGTCGCTATGACACGCGTCACCCCAGAGCAGGGGCGCGCGTCACCTTTAGGAAATCCGCTCCACCCCCACGCGTGATGTCACGCGCGGGTGCAGAGCAACCCCCCCCCCGCGCCGTTTTCGGCTCATTTCAGAGCCAAACGGACGCGAGGGCGGGCGGGCCCAGCTCCAATGAAACTGTGAGTACTGGGGGGGACGTGCGTCACCCTTGTGCGCGCATCGCCCTTGTGCGCGCGTCACCCCCGGGCGGCCCGCCCTGCGCGCTTCCCTTCGGCGATGCCAGTGTTCCCGGGCCCGGCCAGCCTTACACGGCCTTCCCAGATTTGCGCCAGCCATTTTGCCGGTGCACATCCGAGGAGGCCCACAGGGGCCACTGGCGCTCTCCCCAGGTGAAAGGGACAAATGTCCCATTCCCCTGAGGTAACCTTCAGCCCTGCTGGCATTGGCCCAATCCGGGCTAGGATCCAGCTCAGCATGCTTAGCATGATGCGGCAGATCTTAGGCAGGATTGGGCTGCCCAGGACCAAAGCACACATTACAGTACATGTGTGTGCTGGCCTGTTTTTGTTTTGGGTTTTTTTTTAAAGTAAATACTGTTTTTGGCATGCCTGAAATGTGGCAAACCCATTTTTAGTGGGGGTAGGGGGCTGCAACACTTCATCCTTGTCCTGTTTCTGATTCCAGTCATGCTGTCCTACACTATTTTAATGAGAAAAAAGCCAATGGAATAATTTCCCCCCCTCATTAAAATAGTGCGCAGCAGGAATGCATGATTGGAATCGGAGCTATGAATGGGGGCATACCCAAAAAGGGAGCCTCCCACTGCATTTTCCCACTATTTCTTTATAAAAAAGGGGGGAGCACATGTCTTTAATGTGTATTTTGGCCCTTAAGTATAAAAGTAATGACTTACAGCCCAATCCTAAGCATGTCTGCTCAGAAGTACATCCCATTAAGTTTAGTGGAGCTTACTCCATAGTATGCATAGGATTGTAGCATAGGATGTAGCATACAATGCATAGGATTGTAGCCATTCTGTAAGCTCTTGGTTTATTAGTGGGTAGATTTTACCACATATCTGCACATGATATATGGTAAAATTCTCCTTACCACTTGATTAATGCAAACCACCACTTACCAAGGAATTACATGGTTAGCATGGCAACATATCACTTGGTAAATTGCTCTCTATATCCACTCAGAGCCCATATGGATCACCAAACCACCCCAGTACAAGTTCTCTCTCACTCCAAGATAGCTTGTTCATCTGTATCATCCTGCTGGAGTAGTATGGAGTATTTTGGTACATAGCACTTGCAACAGATGTATAATAAAATGTGCTCTCCCTCCTGCGTTGTTTTATGATGTTTCTTATATTATTGTTCTTATAATTCTTGTTTTATTGCTTGGTTATTGTATTTTAAATTGCACTGCTGTTAGCTGCCTCAAGTCCTTTGGGACAGAGGCAGGATAAAAATCTGTTAAAATAAATAAATAAAATGTGAAGTAAATATGCACACTTGACTGTGTGCAAGCTAAACGGTGTTAGAGACAGTAATACAATTGTGTCTGGTTGTGTCTGACAGACTATGTATAAGTTGATTAAATATAGTCTCATGTAAGTGCAAGATTATATATTTCTGCAGGAGAAGCTGTGAGGTGGATGTAGGGAAAATTGCTTGGCAGAGGGGTGCAGGGAGGGAAGTTGTGTGCATGACGTATATCACTGCTTTGCCAGCTGGAGCCTGAGAAATCTGCAGGACCTGACTCCAACACTTGTCATTTTGAAATAACTAATTTTAAACTTAATGAAGGAATCGGGTCACCAGTTGCTAGTGAAAGGCCCATTTTGTTACATAAACTCCTTTCATCGGCTGTGTCTATAATACTTTAACTGCTCCATTAAAACAGATTTCATTTTCCCCTTACTGTAATGACCTGGACCATAAACGGATTAATCTATTAGTATTCGGGAGAACTCTGCAGTTATTTCGATATAGGCCTCTTCATCATTGGTTAAGCAGGAGTTAATGGACACTTAGAATAAGTAACCTATTTGGAGTGCAATAATTTCTGTTGGCCTTAGTTTTCAAGAGTTTTGACACATGGCCGCTCTGGTCAAGTGAACTTAGCATCCTGCCAGCTGGGTCCTTCAGCTGTACATTAGCCTTGGCCTCACGTGTAGCTAATTTTACTCAACCACACACTCTATACTTTCAAGAGGGATTAATGGTCTTCACAGACAAAGCTACAGTCCTGCAGCTGGAAGCTGAATCCTTCCTGATTATGTGTTTGCCAATTGCCTATCAACAAGCCATGACTTTTCAACAGTGCAGGCAATTGATCGTTTGGAATCTAAAGTTCCCAGGCAAATGGACCTCTGAGTACCAGGTGCTGGGGCAAACAACGGGAAATGCCATTACTGTCCTGCCCTGCTTGTGAGCTTTCCAGAAACTGCTGGCTGGCCACTATTGGAACAGTACAGTAGTCTAGACAAGGTAAGCCTTGGCCTGATGATCCAGCAAAGCAATTTTTAGGTTCTTTAGGCCAACCAGTGGTACTCGTACCACCAATGGTACTTCATCCGGCTGCTGGTGGTACTCGGACCGCTGGACTGTCGGAACCCCGTACTTTTGGCACCATGTTTTTGCTCCCGAGAGATTCCTGCCTTTGGTCGTGCCTCTTGGCAATGCTGAGAAGGGCCTTCCCACTGACCCAGAGCCTCCTACCTGCATTTTCTGGCCTCCCAAAACCTGAAAACCCTGATGTTCCTGGCTATGATGTCATGACCAGTCACTTCCAGTGGTACACAGCAGGAGAGTGGCGCCGGAGGTGGTACTCGGCCGAGAAGGGGTTGAGAACCCCTGCTTTAGGCAGTTGTTGTAAATATTGCTATTAATAACATACCGCTGTTCAACAAAAAGCTCACAAAGTGGCTTGCGTATCAAGAGTAATGAAGAAATGTTTTGCTGTTCCAAAGGGGCTCATGCTCTTAAAGGAGGAGGAGGAGGAGGGAGACACTAGCAAACAGTCATTGAAAACGATGCTACAGGTTGGTTACCCTTTATCCGGACATCTGAAATCCAGACTATTCCAAAATCCAGAAATTTGGGGGGCTATGACTAAAAAAAAATCTTTTTCCAGCACCTGGCTGGCATAGCACAAGGCATGCTGGGGTACAACATTCTTACAAATATTGTATAAAATTACCATCAGGCTGTGTGTATAAGGTGTATACGAGACATAAATGAATTTCATGTTTAGACTTGGGTCCCATCCCCAAGATACTGTATCTCATTATATTTATGCAAATATTCCAAAATCCAGACAAATCTGAAATCCAGACAACTTCCCATTCCAAGCAGTCCTGATAAGGGATACTCAACCAGTATGTTGGAATGAATAGGGAGAGACAGTGCAGTTGCTACCCTTTCCTCTTAAGTGGAGACTCGCCACTTAAAAGAATCTTTTTACCAAAGTAGCAGGTATATAGCAGAATTATTAGACTAGGGGCTGGGAACTGCTGTACAATGCCTCCTTTTCTCCAGGGCCACCACCAGTTTGCCGAGGGCCCTTGGGCCACTGCCCCCCATGGTGTCTCCCATCCGCTCTCTGTCCACCCCCTGATAGCATGTTGAGTGCTACCATTGCCACCAGTTCTGAGGGTTTAGGGGTTGGCCTGGCCAGATCAACCCTGCTATTTTCATTCTGGAATTGGCAAAGCTCAAACATTAGAGTTATATTTTCACGGCAGCATTCCTTTTGCAATTTAGATCAAAGTGGGTAATCTGAGAGGGCTGCATTTCACCAAAGGCCTGGCTGGAATGTGTTGTGCTTGACTTAGATGGAGAAAACACACTTTCAAATCCATACTCGGATGCGAAGCTTACTATATGGCCCTGGGCAAGCCCTTCTCTCTCCACCTAGCTGATTTCATAGGGGATTGTGAGAGCTTAAACCACCATTCTGTGCGCTCCTTGGCGGAAGAACAGGATACACAATGTACCAAAATAACAAGGCTTGCTTCATAATATATCAAGCCTATCTTCTTTTCTGGGAGATGGCTGCTGCTACTAGGTAACCTAATCTTTCACAGTAGGGAACTGATTTGTGGAAGCATTTTTACAGGTGAGAAAAGCTTTTCCAATTCTCCCCTAAGCATGTTTCCTTTTAAGAGACACATTGGTTTGAACGTTCTCCCCATTATGAAAAATGTTCTACAATTGTAACCCTGTTGACTAGGATATCGTGGTCTTTGGCATACATGAAACCATTTCCAGTATAGAAATTCTGGAATTTGAGTGAATTTGAGTACCTTAGTTGGAAAAAGCTCTGCCTTGCATTCTCACCTATTTCAGAAGGCCCAGGCAACGTCAACAAGGTTTCACTGAGACATCATGTAACGACTTGTATGTGCTGAACAGGTTATCTTACAGCGCAATTCTATCCAGGTCAGGACCGACGGAACGTGCTGGGTGTTGCAAATCAACGCCTGGAGTGTAAGCAGCACCAGCACCGAGGTTGGCGCTGCTCACTCTGCCCCGGACACAAGCTGCCTCTGGGCGCAGGTAAGGTCTGCGCCAGGTGGCGGGGGGCATGGGGAGGGTGGAACGGGGAAAAACAGGAGGGGGGATTGGGTGACCAGGCCCAGGAAGGTTCAGGGATCCTTGGCGGCACACTCCACCGAAACCTATCCCTCTTCCTGGGCCTGGCTGGCATTACACGGGCCTCCCGGATTTGTGGTGGCCATTTTGCCAGCACACATTCGAGGAGACCCATTGGGGCGGCTGGGCCATTAACTTTGGGTAAAGGGACAAAAGTCCTTTTACGCCAAGGAGGCCTCCATCTGCACTGGCGCTGGCCTGATCCTAGACAGGATCCGGCACAGCATGCATTTGCACGCTGCTGCAGTCCTTGACAGGATTGGGCTGCCCAATATGTAATGCAGCAGACATAACTTTCAGCTCTCCTCACACAAAATGCAGCGCTTTCAATGGCATCAGTTCACACATTGAGTTGCCAAGCATCAGGAGTACATCCGCAAGGGCAGAGGAAATCATGCTGTACATGAATGCATAACGCCGTACATGAATGCTGTACATGAATGCTTTCTGTTTTAATGGCTTTTCCCAATGATCAAAAAACTAGATTGCCGTTATTTGTAAGCATTTGTCAAGAAGGTTACGTTCGAGGAGCATCTAGATATTTGTGTGGGAGGAGTCTGAGTGGCTTGAAGAAAATCTTAACGTAGTCTAAATAGAGGAAATCATCATAGATGCTTCATAAATGTGTTTTTAAAGACTTCTCACTGTTAAGGCAGGATCTGACCAGCTGTCTTTAGCTTTTGCTACAATGTCAAAAGATGGGAGAAATGAATTGGTTCGCCTACGCTTTTCTATTTATGGTGGCTTTATTAGCCTGAGCGTGGTAGGATGGTGTGCTCATGTCAAGGAGTGGCTGCTGTAATGAGGAATTTTGCAAAAGTCACTGTTTTGCCTGGGACAAGCTAGGTCACCACTGGAGAGAAATCTGTTTAATTACATGTCTCAGGAGCTTCCAAGCTGTTGCCTTTCATTATGCTCATGTGTGGTAATTAAAAGGCTGCATAATTAGTGAGTAGGGGCTAGTTAAGGCACCTTACCATTTAGTCTCAAGTTTAACAGAACATGCAAATCTTCTTGTTGCTGTACCTTGAGTGTCCGCCTTAGTGCGATTTCTCCATTGGAGAGATGGAACACTCGGAGGCACCAGTTTTTTTATAGACGTAGGGTGGGAGGATGGGCCAAACCCAGCGCCGTCTTTGTTGCCGCCTGCTGTTCCCACTGCTGAAATGGAGCAGTTGTCGCCCCCCACCACTTTGTCCCCTGCTTGTCGCCCGGAGGCCCACTGCCCCTCCCCCGGCGATGCTTCTGCCTGTCCTGTGTAACCGGTTTGAGGTTTTCATGCATATGGAGCGTGTGGTGTGCATGTGCACACCCAGGCCAAACAGATAGACTATGTGCAGATGGTTGTTTCAAGTTTATCACGCTGTCACAGCTGCAACTAGTGTGTGTATGATGGAGTGGGCCAGTTGTAATTGGTAGGAACTTGAGTCAGAGTCTTTAGGCCCTGTTGCTTCGCAATGTCATGTGTCTACAGAAGAATCAAATGGCAGGGAGATAATAATGTCTTTGCCTAGGTGCCAAATTTAGCTCTTGAGTGGCACCCTTCTGCCCTTTCCTATCTGGCCCTTCACAGGACTGAAAGAGAAGCAGTTGTAATTGGATATTATAGAAAGGGGCACTGCCTGGCTGCCATCACTCCCCCCTTGCTGAGCCAAGCTGTTTAATGAGGAGTCAAGGAGTTCAAGGTCGCTTCAGGAGCTGACTTTCTAAGTGTGCCTCTAGCTGTAGAGCTTTTGCTTTGACGGATGTTCTGTAGGGAAAACACGCACACAGAACTAGTATTCTTCTGCCTGTTGTGTCATCATGAGATGGGCAGAGCAATCCTAACTAAGATCCTATCCCCATTCCAGCCCGCTCTGGAGCGACTCGGCAGTCTACTCGGGGGAAGGGAACGAATGTCCCCTTCCCCCGGTGTAAACCAGGGAAGGCCCAATGGGCCTCCTCGGATTTCTGGCGGATGTAGGAGGCTGTGTAACGGCCACACTGGCTGAAACAGGGACGAGGATATGGCGGATACCATGCCCGCCCCCTCCTGGGCCGGCATGGCCAGTGACCCCCTCCCTCACCACCCTTACTTTCCTCCAGCGTCCGCATGGGAGATCCGGTGCCGGAGTAAGGGCTGCTGGCCTAGCGCCAGTGGCCCTTACTCCGAGTCGTTATGAACGTGCTTTACGGCACATTCGCGATGGCTTCTGGCGGCAGAGTGCTCGCTCTACCGCCTGATACATCCGAAGGATTGCGCTGTAAAGGAGCCACATAGATAGAGCTGTAGTAAGTGAATCAAGAGTATAGCAAGTCCTCACTTAAAGTAGTCAATAGTTTCTTGGAAACAGCAACTGTAAGCGAAATGACATAACGAAACCATTTTTTCTGTAGGCTAATCAATACACATAAAAGACTTTACGGCATATCTCTGGTCACAAAAACATCACCAAACTTCTAAATAAAAACCCAAAACACTTCTAATATTAAACACTGAAAAAATGTGAGCTTTCTGGGCCAGAGAAAACCCACGCAGGCATGGGGAGAACATTCAAACTCCACACAGACAGTGGCCCCAACTGGGAATCGATTTTTTTTTCTCAACAACTTTTAAAATGAAACAACATATAACGAAATGACTTTAAGTGAGGACGCTGTATAATAAGAACTTAAGTTTGAGCCAGAGCACAAAGATGTCTTGGATGATGTGAACCAAAGGACTGTATGTCTTTGAGCATATCTAGAACTTTTTTTCTTTACCACTGAGTGACTTTAATCCCAGTCATCCTCAGGACTGTAGACAAAGTAGGGCCAGCGCATGCAGTGCTCCACCACGAATACTGCTTCGCCCCACCTAGAATGTTTTGAGAATTGGCTTTTTCATTTAAAGCTTTCATTTAAAGAATGTGAGTTTGTTTTAAGAACCAGGAGCAACTAAAGTTAAAGAAGAAGAAGAAGAAATCTGTGGCAGTTGGGGCTCCTCTTCCAAAGTTTGGAGTAGTGCTCCAAACTCCACCGGCTTGACCTGAACAACTCAGCACTTGAGATGCAGATTTCTTGAGAAATCCCTCAAGATTTATCTTGAGTCAGGGTGGATTTTTCCTGATCACAGTCACTTTGCCTTTACTTCACACACACGCACACACACACACACACACACACACACACACACACACACACAGCATGCAGTTCACGCACATAGTGCCAGATAGCCCTCGCATCCTCAAACAAAAAATGTGCTGTATATCGAGTGAGGGGAGCCTTTCCCTTTATACCTTGGTCTGTTAGTAGGCAGAAGAGCAGTTCTGAAAGTATCCATTGACTTTGTCAGCTGAAGAGACTGTTGCTCAGGAAGTGTGAGGGCAGAAATGCATGGTGGTGGAAGGGGGCGAACATAGAAAGGAACAAATCAATCTGTTGTTGAAGGGCAATTTTGTGAGGCAAAAAGGACTGAGGCCTTGGGGTGGGTCAGGAGCCTTGCTGGACTCTGGGAGGTGGAGGCCTCTCTGTAGGTCAGCTCAGGTAAGAACAGCACAATCTTAGCTGAGCATGAAGAGAAGAGAATCCGAATGACCCCACAACGTGCAGGCCTGAGTTGCTGGCTACCAGCCTGGCCAAGCATGGCTGCTGGGTTTTATCTTCTTTTCTGTATTGACAGATAACTACTCTGTTTGGAGAGAGAAATAGGAACCTTACTGAGTTGCTTCCAAAGCTTTTCACAAGGGCTTTCTTAACTGCTTTGCTCCTGCTGGCTGTAATGGGGGTCTTGCTGCTAAATCCCCAATTTGACAGCCTTAACATATCAAGGAAAGGAAATATCAGATGTGTGTTCTTCTGGATTATCCAAGGGCTGTATGGAGCCACCTTCGACAGCCTCTTGGACACACGAACCAAGTTAGTTTCAAGGATATTCTTAAAAGCTGAGATTGCTGTAATGAGTCCAGGGATAGTACAGCAAGGGATTTTGAGCCTGTATCTGGACAGCAACCAACTAGAGAGGCTACATTTCTGCTACACAAACCTTCTTGAGGCCTGCTGATGACACTTTCAGTGTGGTTGTAGTGACAGATATGTCTGTTTCCAGAGAAACCTCATGGTTGCTCTGTAGTCTTCCAGCACTGGGCCTGTGACATTAGCAGTGAATCTCTTCATGTCTGACAGCATTCATGCAGGGCATTAAATGTTCAGTTGACTGGAATCAATAGCTTTTACATAGGGAAGGATTCAGAGTTACAGCACATTTTCGTTCCGCATAGGCTATCATGTTTTTGGCAGGGCCATCATGGCCAGCCCAGCCATGAAGCAATGTGATGCGGCTTGCATCGGCGCCGATGATGGGAGGAGCAGTGGATTTGGGGAGCCCTTCACCCCGAATCTGCCACTGCCTCCAGTGGAGTCACTAGGGCGTGCGCTGCCCTACGCGAGGGCGCGCGCCGCCCTAATGACCCCCGTGCCGCCGCGACAGCCGGCCGGCGAGAATGTCTCCGGAGCCGGCAGCAGCGGCCGGCCGTCTTGGGCCTTCTGAGGGAGGCCCAATGCGTGACATCATATTTATAAGGTTTTCGCACATGCGCAGTACATTTCTGAGGGCAAATTTGCCCTCAAACGTTCTGCACAGGCGCGAAAACCTTATAAATATGACGTCGCGCATCGGGCCTCCCTCAGAAGGCCTTGGAGCTCCGCCGAGGGTGGACGCTCTGAGGCCTCCTCCTGGAGTGGGAGGCGACGCGCGGGACCGTGTGTCACCCTTTGCGCACGTCGCCCCCAGGCGGTCCGCCCTCCCCGCCACGCTCCAGCGACGCCTCTGCCTCCCTCCAGCCCACCACAGATGCAAGCCACATTGATTGCTAAACATGTGAGGCAATCAGATTACACCCATCTCTCCCAGCGCTCTGTACTCACATGGCATTTAAAGTTAAAGGGAACATATGAGGAAGGAGCACTTTGCTACCCCCCTCCTCATTCCTACTGCGCTGCAGCCCGGGAAACAGCTCCGTGTGCTCGAGGTCTACCGAACCTGCAGAGCTCGAGTGCATGGAGCCCACACCACGCCACAGCCCAGAAAAAGTGGCTTGAGCTCTGCCAATCGGCAGAGCTCAAGCCACTTTTTTCCGGGCTGCGGCGTGGACGGGAGGGCCCTTCCCTGCACGCGGGAAGCCCGTGCACTCGAGCTCTGCCAAATTGGCAGAGCTTGAGCACACGGGCTTCCTGCACACAGGGAAGGGCCCTCCTGTGCACCCACGCTCCATACCTCCTCGCCGCCTGCGCTGCCGAACCAGGAAGTAAGTGGTGATGACGACATGGCAGCAAAGGCAACACGCAGGACACTCCCCTGTTGCTGCTGGAATGGCTCCAACAGCAAGGGGAAGGGGCCGCTGACTCCAGTGTAACGGAGTCTTGCAGAACTACTTACCTTCTCTCCACCCTTGTTTCACCTCTCTTCTCCAGCTACAGTCACACACTGTGTGTCAGATGCACATGCCACTATCTTAATGACCACTCAGACTGTCTTCATGCAAGGAGGCAGCATTGATAGAACTGATGGATGCTTTGCTTAATAACTATAGGCATAGATCAGATTTCAGTGCTCCTTCAGCTTGTTGTGTCTGTATTCTTTGACACAGTCAATCGGAAGGAACCAATGACCTTCATATGGTACTTGCTTGTTCAACGTAGCACTAAAGTAGGTACAACCAACCGTATCAGTTAAGATCAGCTGTACCCAAGTCTCCAATTCATTTGCATATGAGATTTCATAAAGAATCAGTTATTGCTGAGTATATGAACACAAGAAGCTGCCATACTGAGTCAGAGCATTTGCCTAGGTGGATCTCAACCTATAATCTTGTGTGAAAGTGAAATGAAGTCCACCGCCATCTGCACTTTCAAAGCACAACAGAATTTCCCATTCAGAGAGAGAGAGAGAGAGAGAGAGAGAGAGAGAGAGAGAGAGAGAGAGAATCCCATTGGTCTGCTGAGTAGCTGCCATTTTGGCCTTTTCCTTCCAGAGCCAAGTCATCACTGGCCCGTCACGTTGTAGCTGGCAGAAGCAAAGATAATACCCCACACCTAGCTTCCTGTGAGATCAGTTGTATTTAGTACTTGTGTTATAAAAGCTTATATGAGCCAATGGAGCTAGAAAGCAACTGTACAGCTTCTCCAGTAAACTGCTGAATACTCAGACTGGGAACAGTTCTCCCATTTAAGCATATGTAGAGTGCTACATCAATGAGTGTGAGAGCTCAGGTTGTCAAGGCAGAGAACATGGCAAGCAAGCAGGCAAGCATGACCCCCAATGTAATGCCCCCCAATATAGTCACTATCTCTAGATCTTTGTCACTAAAATACATCTTAATCATAAAACAAACTAGGGAGAGTGATTAGCGCTTGCACCTTCAATTCAGTTTTTCAGTCTTGACTGCAATTAAGTTTTAACTAATTTAATGCTCACAACATCTACATCAAGAGCTGGCGGTTCCCTCGTCTTGCTTATGAATTGATTTTAAAGCAGCTGAGAATATGTCGGGGTTTTGTTTCTTTATATTAATTGAACACTGTACTGGTTACACCTCACTTTCTGTTTTCCCTTGTTGTCCATTATTTTATAACGCTTCTCAATGGAGCTCAGTCCATGTCGGTGAACTTTCGACTTACGATGATAGGATTTCTACTACATCATTGCTGTTAAGCACTATTTGCATATGAGTGGAATCCCCCCACATAGTAGGAATGCATATGAGGTAGCCCTACTGCTTCTTGCTCAGTTCTGCAGACAGTGGCATACCCAGCCCTCCCGGCACCTGGGGGGGCAGGGGTTGGAGCACCCCGAGGCCAGCTCTGCGCCCCCCCAAGCAGCCGGGCTCGGGGCTGAGCGCCCACTCGGTGCGTCCCCGGCTTCCGGAGGCTCCGCTCCAAGGCCGGGGACAATCCCTCCTCCGTTTGCCCTCAGAAAGGTTCTGTGCATGCACAAAAAGGAATAAAAGGAGCATCGACGTGTCGGACCTTCTCAGAAGGCCCTGAACGCCGAACTGGGCGGTCGCTCTCAGGAGGGCTTGTCCCCTGCCTCAGAGCAGAGCCTCTGGAAGCTGGGGACGCGCCGAGTGGGCGCGCTGCTTCCGGGGGGCGCGCCAGCCGGGCTCCGGTGCCGCGCCGCCCCGAGCCCGGCTGCCGCGCCTCCAGAAGCACCGCACCCACTCGGCGCCTGGGGTGGAGCATACCAGCTCCCCCCATGATAGAACGCCACTGTCTGCAGATTCATATTTGTTCTTAATCTCAATCCTTTCTTTTAGCTTTATTAAGCATAGCAGTCTTTGCTCCTTTTCTTAGTGTGAAGTATGTAAATTCCTAAGCATGCAAATAGGCCTGAGATGAGAGTGAGGATTGGTGTAAAATGGTTTCTAGAGGAAAGGGGAATTTGAGGAAGCTCTCTCCCTTGTGTGAGAGGTCCCAGATTCCCCAGACACAAGCTACTACCTCACCACTCCTTCCTTGCCAACAGTACCTCTCAAGACTGTATCAGCAAAGCAATTTAGAAGAAGGTGGGCAAACAGGCACCCTTTGCTGCCATTTCATCCTTGTGAACCTGGACGCAAATGGAGCTACATCCATGTCTGAGATTCAGTTTATGTTAATGACGCAATCAGTTCCTATAACAGTTCTGAACACTTCACATGGACTGCCTAACAAAGCCATTGGCCATTCTACCATATACTCCAGTAAGCTAAATTACTTGGCTGCAATCCTGCCCCATTGCAATCCGTGGGAGTTCTGCTATTGATTTCTTAGGTACAGGATTGCATCCTTTGGACTCTGTCTTTAGCTCTAGGGCAGAAGAAAGACCGATACACACCTTCATTGGCAACACTTATTTTACGCTTCTAGACTATGATCCAGGGATGAATTTAACGCTTACAACCCAACCAGCATGTAATTGAAAATCGATATTTTTTTTATCAATAGCACTGATGGTTAGTGATGATTACATACTATTTCATTCTTTCCTCCTTTCTGGTTGTTCTTTTTAAAGGATGATCTGAGTCAAGGGTAGACTAAACAGATCATTTGCTGAGCAAACAAGGTTTATTCAATACTAAGTGGAGATGGGAAAAACTCACCTTCGCTTGCCTCGAAAGCCGTTTTCTTTCCTTTTAGTTTTTCTGGAGAATACTTGAAAAAAAATATTGAGTTCTTCCCCCCCCCCTCAAGTATTTTACAAGAAAAGGCTAAAAAAAGAGTGAAAATATGAAATTGCCATTATGAATCAGATCATTGTAGCTCATTTTTGTCCAGTGGCTCTCTAAAATTTCAGGCAGGGACCTTTTCCCAGCCCTACCTGGAGATGCCAGGGATTAAAACTGCAACCACCTGCATGCAAAGCGGGTGCTCTACCACTGACCTATGACCCCCTTCCTAGGTGAAACGTGCACCTTTTCTTTGCCAGCTCCCAGTTCTGAAAAGTTTGCTTTCAGAAGGGAAAGGTGGTAACAGGGAGCAGACGAGAGCCCAGATTCTGCTTAGCAGGCTCAGGAAGCAGAGAAAACGCACATTGCTCACCAGCCATGACTCCCTGCTCTTGGTGAAGAAATGATATTCCTAGGCACGCTCAGGTACAGAGTGGCTTTGTTTGTTTGGTTGGGAAGGGATGGCGGATGGCGGTCAGTGTTCCCAGTAAGGTCCGTGGTTGTGCACCTCTGAGCCAAGCACCATGTGGCGCGGAGCTTGGCAACCCAGTTCGGCAATGAACTTTGATGTCATTGCCAAGCATCCACCCCCTTAGAGCAGTGTTTCCCAAACGTTTTCGATCTGTGGCTCCCTTGACCATTGGCGACCACTGGCTGCGGCTCCCCATTACATTATGTGGATGCCTGCCAATTGGCATTGCACTGAGAGGATTCCATTGCACTCCGCGGCTCCCCTGGCTGGTTTCCGTGACTCCACTGGGAGCCGCGCCTCCCAGTTTGGGAACCACTGCCTTAGAGGGAATATAAGCGCAGTGGTGCAGGCTAGCAACAGGTACAAATCCTGTTTTGATCTGAACCAAAATTCAAAGGCTTTCTAGCTGGGGGGGGGGGGGTTCTCTTTCAAATGTCCCCAGTTGCAAAGTTGCTCCTATCACTCATTCTAACAAGCCAGCTTTCTCATAGTTGTTCTTATACAAATATAAATGTCTGTTCATGACATTTATATTTGTGGGATGTCTCTTACCTCATGGATCCATTAACTGTAGGAGCTTTCATATTGCACCATTCATTGTAATGTTATCTTAGCTGCTATCAGAAATAGTACATGTTCAGCTCTAACCATTTCACCTGCCAATACTAGCAAGGACTCCAATGGTAAGTTATACATTCCCATTCTTTTTTTTTCTTTTAATATCATCTTGGTACAAAAGTCCATCACATGTAAAAAGCTTGCAGATGTTTGACTGCACCTCCAACATTTGTATGTGATATCTCTTTATATTTTATCAAATTTATGCAGAATCAAAGACAATTATAATGGTTCTCTTTCACAATGATACTATTTGATTATACAATGATACAGAACTTATACTGAAAACTTTATACTAATTGTATTCTGTGTAAGACTTACTTTCCCAACATCTTTGTGATAAGTAGATAATATTTAAGAGTAAGATCTTGATAATACTCCTGGATTTTTGTACAATCATCTTTTCAACTGTGGTCAAAAAATCCTGAAAGATATCAGTTTGTTATTAAGATAATCTTGCAGTTGAAAATACTGAAACCAATTTTCTCCTCTTATTACTGTCTTAATCAAGTGATGGCTGACATAATGCCCCCCTTGAAATGCATCTTTCGATCCAACTGTCTCTTTACTCATAGAGAACTTGTTTTCTATTTTAAATTGTTGACCAAAAATAATGGAAGGTATTTGAGAACAAAGATTATTCTTACAATTAGTCCACACCTCTAAGGTTGAATGTATAGAGTATATTTGCTTTTTTATATATACCTAGGTAGAAGAATGGAAAATGAAGTAATAGGGTATTACAATGACCTTGTTCAATACAATACCAAGGAGATTACAAATGGATCAGCTCAGAGAAGTAAATTCTCAGGCTCATAGAAAATAATATGGAAGCCCTTTCCTTTGGGCTTCTGTTAGGATTAGAGCTACTCAAGATTGTTTCCCTTCCCATATGAATTTCAAAAGATGTAAGGCACCAGAGGGTGTGTGTGTGTGTGTGTGTGAGAGAGAGAGAGAGAGAGACCGAGACCGGGTAGAGACCGAGACCAGGTCCCCTGCAACCAATCTCTGACACCTTACCTCATGCAGCGACCACCTACTCTGGCTCTTCAGCAACCTAGGCCAAGTAAATATTCTCAAGAAAGGGCATCTGTTGGAGCCAGTGCTAAGTTGGATGCAGTCTACAGACCCAGTACAAATGGGGTCAGCCTGAGCAACTCATTGCTTTGATTTGTCCAGCCTCTGGCCTGCTGTTGGACTGATTAAAACATAAGGAAAGCCCTGTTGTTGGATCAGGCCAAGGGTCAGTCTAGTCCAGTCTTTTGTTTCACACAGTGGCCCACCAATTGTGCCTGGGAAGCCCACAAACAAGAGAGAAAGGCATAGTTCTTTCCTTCCATTGGTCCCCTGCCAATAGTATTCAGAGGCATCTTATATTGCTGAACCTGGAGGTAGAGCATAACCATCATGATGACTAGTAGCCACTGATAAACCCTATCCTCCAGGAATTTGTTCAACTCCCTTTTAAAGCTAAGCTAATGGCCATCATCACAGCTTGTGGCATCAAATTTCACAAACTAATTGCGAGCAAGTGAAGAAGTACCTTCTCTTGTCTGTCCTAAATCTTCCACCAATTAGTTTCTTTGGATGACGCTTGGTTCTACTATTGTGAAAAACTTCACTCTATCCACCTGTTCCACACCATGCATAATTGTGTGTCTCAATGATGTCTTCCCCTTAATTGCCTTTTTTTAAGCTAAGGAGCCCCAAACCGTGTAACTTTACCTTGTAAAGAATTCACTCCAGCCCTCTGATAGTTTTGGTTGGCCTTCTCTTGCACCTTATCCAGCTCTATAATATTATCTTTCTTGAGATGTGGCAGCCAGAACTGTATACGGTATTCTAAATGTAGCTGCATCATAGATTTATATAGGGGCAATATAATATTAGCAAGCTAGTGGAACAATCCTGTGTAAGTTTCCGCCAGTGGAGTGCTGGGGGCTCTGCTGGCGCTGGGTGTCACAAACATGACATAAGACAGGTTTTTGGCACCCAGCGAGAAGGCAGCACCAGTGGAGAGGCCGGCGCCACTCACTCCGCCTGGGTCTGCAGCCACCGCTGGCAGAAGCAGGTAGGTCCTGTGTCAGTTGGGACGACCATCCCTTTCTCCTGAGGAGTGCTCCAGCTCCACTGGTGCGGGCCCAATCCTAGCTAGGATGCAGCGGCCACTTTAGGTGCACCAATGCTGCAATCTATACACCCGCGTTGCTAGAGCGTGGCGGGGGACGGACCGCCGGGGGGTGACGCGCGCAGAAGGGTGACGTGCGCACCCACACGTGTCACTTCCGCTGCGCGCGTTGCCCTCCGGAGGCTCCGAGGCCGGGAGAAGGCCTCGGAGCATCCTCCCGGGCTGGCGCTCCAGGCCTTCTAACGAAGGCCCACTGCATCAAAACGTAATTTATAATGTTTTTCACACATGCGCAGACTGTTTCTGAGGGAAAAGGGCAGCCCTTGGCCCTCGGAAACGTTCTGCGCATGCGCGAAAAAGTTATAAATTACGTTTTGACGCAGTGGGCCTCATCAGAAGGCCCAGGACAGCCGGCCGGGGAAGACGTCCTCGGAGCCGGCTGCAACGGAAAGGTGCGAAAAATCCGGAAAGGAGGTACAGGTCTGAGGGGGGCAGAGTCGGGGGGCACCCGGGGCAGCGTCCGGTTGAGTTACCCCCCAATCACGCCACGGCCTTACGGCCGCCCCAAACTTTCATTTGAGGGCTGTGTGGGGGGGAGGTCATTAGGGTGACTCACGCGCCTTAGTGACGCCACTGAATCTAGACAGGATTGAGTTGTAATTCTCAATTTCTTTCCTAATGCCCTTCTTCATTGCTTCCATATACTAGGTTGACATTTTCATTGAGCCATCCACCATGACCCAAAGATTCCCTTGCTACTCAACTCCACCCTAGCCCTGCCAGCTGCCACACCTTCTGCTTCTGGAACTTGTGATTACCCCAGCATGGCCTATCCTAGCCATAGCCAGGGTATGTCAACTGCATCTTTTGCCATGTTTGCTGTCTATACTGAAACTGAAATGGGGACATTTTCAGAAAGCAAGAAAACTTTTGAGAGTTCGTCTTGATGATTGTCACCACTGGTGTCGCTCGAGGTGGGGGCGGAACAGTAAGTTCCGCACTGTACTAACCTTCGTTTACTCCCCGGCATGAGGCGGCCCCGCCCCCTTGCCGTTGGAGCCATTCAGTGCGGCGAAGGCAACGCTCAGGGAGTCTACTGCGCGTTGTCTTCACCGCACTGAATGGCTCTGACGGCGAGGGGGCGGGGCCGCCTTGTGCCAGGGAGTAAACGGAGGTTAGCTCAGTGCGGAACTTACCATTCCACCCCACCTCGAGCGACACCAGTGATTGTCACCCTGCCTAACCATGAACCAACATAGCTAAATTTTGAATACAGAAATGGAAAAGAATCATCAGGATCTGGAGCTCATTCTAGTATTTGACAAGCTTTATGGATCACTTGCTGTTAAGAAAGACAAAGTGGCTGTCCTTTTGTTGTGTTCTCGGCTTCTTTTTTAATATTTGTGGAAGCAAAGCTTGTGCTAACAGCCTACGCATATCACTCCAGGCAACCAAAGCTGCAAGGGGTTTTATTCTTTGTCTCTCATTGATCTTTATGTGGCAGGATGACCATTTCAGGTGGTGCATAGCCGTGTCTTTATTTTCTCACCTAATGTGCAGAACAGTTATTAAGTTTGAAGTCCGAGGTGATTTTCTAGTGCAATGCTTGTGGCCTTTACTGCAATCTAATATTCCTGAGTCTCAGATGAAACTACACAGTTCAAATATGAAATAAAAAGGGCACTTATGGCTTGTGTTGCTCTCCTTATGCTTCTGGGTCTTGGTCAAAGAAGGATGTTATACACTCCCCTTTCCTCTTCTAGATAAGACCTGGAACTGGAAGTGAGCAGAAAGGAAGAGCAAGTCATATCACCTGTTTGCAACATTCAAAGCACCTCTTAAAAGTAACAAACACATTTTTTGTACATGGAGTCCTAGGCTTTCATTATGCTACATATGCCTATATGCACACAGTTTGTCCAGCCTTTGACCTTATCACACAATGCAGAAATTATTTATTATATTTTTATACAGTACCACCTTTTCCAATAGACTCAAGGCAGTTTACATAGGCAGACTGAACATAAATCCATTTTTCAATGAGATTTTTACACATTTTATTCCATGAGACCCTCCATTTCTCCAGGTGTTTCCCAGGTGTTTCTCATAGACCCTCCATTTCTCCAGGTGTTTCCCTTCATAGTACAGTCGTCATTCTGGCTGCTGGCTCTTGTACTTTCTAAACTCTTGCAGGCAGCTTCAACCAAGCTTCAGACCGGTTTCTCAAAGTTGTTATCTGTTTTTTTTTTTGGGGGGGGGGTTGCCAGCTGACTCCTCCACACTCCACTCTTCTGCACAGATTACGCCAGTGGCCTCTCGGTCTCACATCCAAGCAACTGATCCTACTTAGCTTTTCAGGCAGGACGACAGCTCAACCTCCAGACCACACCTCCTGCCCTTTTAAAGGTATGTAGTTAAAAGAAAATGATATATTAAAAGTATGACCTTCAAATCAATCCAGAGCAGTAAACCGTACAAATGATACTTTAGTTGTAGAAAACCTCCCACATATAAAGCAGTGTGGAAATCACTGTATACGAGGACTATACGATACACATATAAGTCAAAGAGGGGAAAAGCATAAAGGTGACGTTTTTGAATGCAGATTCTTCAGCCTGCAGATATGTGTTTAATTAAAGAGGAGCCTTCCCAACCATTCTGTTTGGAGCTAATTAGCACATAAATGAATGGATAATAAAAGTTGGAGGAAAAAAAGTGTAGGGAAGAAAAGATGCATGTTATGAACAGAAAACCTGGTTTTGCTTGGTTGCGGCAAATTGGGTAATGAGCCTGACCTGAACTACAAATCATAGTTTCCACTTTGCTAGTTTTATTTCTTCTTATAAAGTATCATGAACTAAGGTTCACGCTTAAAAATGATGAACACAAACCACAGGAAAGTTCTCCAGCAGCACAAGCCCCATTTGACTGAATCGAAGTTGTAGAAGAGCAACTAATTCAAGTGAAGCTCGTTCAGAAGGTCTTCTCAGTGGATTTTGGTCCTTGCCATTAGTACACAGGGCATATCTCTGCTCCAGAGTAAGCAATCTTTTTTCATTATTTTGGACTGGTGGTGGCCAAGCTACCTTCCATCTGACTAGAGGCAGAATGTGTTACAGGGTCTCTTCAACTTCCGCCCGTCATTAGAAGTTTTTCATCCAACTCTTTCACGAAGTGCCCTTTTCTTTTCTCACCACACCCATCTTACCTTCTGCTGTTTATATAAGGTTAGTGAAGTATAGAGAACGTTTAATTAAGTTTAATTGTGTGACAGCTTAAAAGTGGGAATGTAATTACTCATTTAATTATTTTGCCACTTGCTGCTTAAAGTGTGTGTATAATTGCTCTTTTTATAAGGACGCTCGACTTTGTGAGCTTGTATGAGAATTATAGCAACCTCGCAGCTTTCCTGCCACCATGACAAGGGAAGCAATGGCAGTCAGAACTCCAACGACCAGAGACCCTGTGTTGAAACACCTTGAACATTAACCTTTCCTTAACTTCTCCTGGTTTTCATAGTCCTCTACCTTGGCAGGGAGAGATCATCCTGGGGTAGATGATCCTTTTCCCCCCTATTAATTAGTATTTGTAGAGCATGAAGACATCCTTGGGTGAGTTTGTAAGTGTAAATTACATTTTTCCCCCACGCTACTTATGTTAATTACATCAACAAAGCCATCCTGGCAGGCAACCACTGGAGATAGCAAAAGGAGAAGCATTGTTTGGTTGGGAGAGTTCTTATTGGAGATGACATTTCCCAGAGTGCACTGGGCTGTCAAAATATTGATGTTTGAGCAAGCACAAAGTCTACATACCAGCCCATTTCCCCATGCATGCCTCCTAGTTCTTATGGATGTAAAGCTGAATTAACAAAACAAATACAGAGCAGTTCTGTCATGGAGTTTACTTCTCTCCTATGGGAGGGCATGCTAGAGGCTTAACTTACGGTATTTTATTTGGTACTAGTAGTAGTATTTTCCACCATCAATGAACATGGTGCTTTGCAGAGTATTTTTTTTAAAGAAATGACAGGTTTCTACCCCAAAGAGTTAACAATCTAATATTCAACGGTAGGAAAGACAACAATGGGAGGAGACGGAGTGGAAGGGAGATATGGGAGAGGCAAGAAATATTGCAAACATGACTGCATATACTTAAGCTTAGTTCAATTGGAGATGGACTAAAGCTTAAGGTACACTTGGGGTAAGAAGGTGAGATAGAAATTACATAAATAATAGGTGGGTTTTGAAGAAGGATTTGAGGAAAGAGAGGAGTAATCTGTACCCTAAAAATGTTGGGGGCAATAGATATGTCTTTGTACTGGGTTAATGGCAGCAGAGCGTAGAGCCTAAGGTAAAGGTGTAAAGGTGACCCCTGACAATTAAGTCCAGTCCTGTCCGACTCTAGGGTGTGGTGCTCATCTCCATTTCAAAGCCAGAGCCAGTGTTGTCCGAAGACGCCTCCGTGGTCATGTGGCCGGCATGATTCTCCTTGCCACAGCGCATAGCATGCAGCTGGAACACAGAGCGCTGTTTACCTTCCCGCAAGCAGTACCTATTTATCTACTCGTATTAACATGCTTTGGAACTGCTAGGTTGGCAGGAGCTGGACAAGCAACGAGAGCTCACCCTGTTGCGGATTCGAACTGCCGACCTTTCGATAGCTCATGGTTCAGCTGTTTAACCCACTGCTCCACCCGCTGGCCTGTTAATGCTTTGCTGGAGCATTAACTGAGACATCTGGCTCAGTTGGTAGAGCATTCGTCTCACAAATGCCTGAAGATCTGTAGGACAGCAGTTCAAGACGGCTGGAAGTCTTTCGGAGAGCCTAAACACAGCATTAAAAAAAATCCCCTGTGATTTTGTCCCACACACACCCTCCAATGCTCTATAGCCAAGCCTCAGGAAAGGATGGAAGATTCCAAAAGGGACTGGAGCTTGTGTTTGTGCTTTGTCTAAACCAGGCAGGGACTGCCCAATGTGATCTGCTGGTTGCTGCCACCCCTGACCCGCTGCCACTGTGCATGCCCCCCCCCCCCAAACCCAGGCAGAAGAATCCAGCTCTTTACCTCCTCATGCTTCCTGCTGTGTGATCCTTTCCCACAAAACAGGAAGTACAGGAAAAGTTGGGAGCTTGACTAAGCGAAGGTTGTCCATGCACAGTATGTGGCCAAACCAGCGCAACCTTGATTTTAGAATCAGCACTGAGGGCAGTTTTTCTTCTGCTTGAATCCATACATCTTTATTCTTCTGGTGTTGCCATCACCTGATTTTCATTATTTTACGTAGAGGGCGGGCGGCAAAGCTGTGTATTTTCTGTTGATCATGTTTCTTTAGAGTCCAGATCTCATATAGTATAGTAAAGTAGGAATGATTGTGACCCTAAAGACTTTAATGTTCATATTTTTTTAGAGATGTCACCGTGCCTACTGTTCTACACTGATTTTGTTAAATTTACGTATGTCGCTGTTGCTAGGCCAGTTCTTCTAATTAGCGGGTTACCATGCTCCATAAAAATGTTCATGTAGCCTAGAAGTCAGGGCTTCCCCTTTATGTTAGACCGTGGCCTGATGAAATAGCCACCTTGCTGAAGCTACGTGGGTTTAAATCTGTTCTGGGCCTGGGTAGGTGACTGCTTGGGAATTCTATACACAACACCTTGAACTGTATGATAGAGAACAGGGGGACACAAATACATGAATACATTATGAACCATGTGTGTTCAGGCTTTGCTGGAGCATTAACTGAGACGTCTGGCTCAGTTGGTAGAGCATTCGTCTAACAAATGCCTGAAGATCTGCAGGGCAACAGTTCAAGATGGCCGGAAGTCTGTCGGATAGCTGCTGGCACGCCGAGCTGATAAGCTGCAGAGCCTCTGTGGGGGAGTGGAGCTGCAGCTGAAGCGTGCTGAGGCGAACGCCACAGAGAGAGAGAGAGAGAGAGAGAGAGAGAGAGAGAGAGAGAGAGAGCTGGACTGTGAAAGCAACATCTCGAATGAAGGGTTCTACGAAAGATTAGAACGTTATTATATTGTAAAAAACCCTTGAGGTTTAGAAAGCCTGCCCATGTACACCGCCTTGAATTAAAGTTGGAGGAGAAATCCAATGACCAGAAAGGCAGTATATAAATACTGTATATTATTATTATTATTATTATTATTATTATTATTATTATTTCAAAATGAGAGAGAGAGAGAGAGAGAGAGAGAGAGAGAGAGAGAGAGAGAGAGAGAGAATTCCTCATTTACAACTTGAAAAACCTGTTGTTTTCATCCAAAATGAAACTGCGGGCAACTGTTTTACATCATTGTGATTAAAATGTGGTAGGGCCATCAGAGGCCAGAGAAAATGGCTCCAGGGCTAGATTTGGTCTGTAAACTGTCAGTTGGCCATCCTTGATTTATGGTATCTTCCCTCACATCCCACCCTTTGCTATACATCTGATACAAAGGCTGCATGCTTTTCCTTTCCCCCAGCTGAGCCTGAGCGCTACTTAGCATTATTTTCTGAAACAAATAAAAAGGCAGCTTCCCTATAGATGTGCACTGTAGCAACGAGAGATGCTTTTTGATAATTTCTACAACAATAATGTTACTTTGGAAAAAAAAGCTGCATGTCGTTCTACTGTGCATCTCAAGGTCAGCTCTCTCAATAGGCAGAAAAAGCTTCCTCCATTGTCATTATTAGAAATGAATTCATTCAAAACAGGTAAACAGGGTTGTGAGCGAGGAAAAGGGTGGATGCTGCAACGTGTGTGTGTGTGTGTGTGTGTGTGTGTGTGTGTGTGTGTAATATAAACCATTCACACAGTGACGAACAACATAGCAATGGATTCAAACTCTGGCAGAGTCTGAGGGCCCAATCCTTTCCAACTTTCCAGTGCTGATGCAGCCCCGAGGTAAGGGAACAAACATCCTCCTTGACTGCCCCCCCATCTCAACATGCAACGCATGCCCCGTTGGCACGGTTGCATCGGTACTGGATATTTGGATATGATTGGACCCTGGAACACAGCACACGCGCATGCACGCACACACGAGAGAGAGAGAGAGAGAGAGAGAGAGAGAGAGAGAATGTAATTATAACGCTTTGAAACAAAAAGGATTAAACTTGTGCTATTACACGTTGCTTGGGTATATTATTCCTAAGAACAGGATTAACACTAATCTTTTTCTATTGTCATTTTAGTCTCTTCTACAAGAGTGACTGACATGCTGAAATTTCCATTTCCATACCCAGAATGGACCAATTTGGATGATACTTACCAAACTGGCCCCTCTCCGTGTGTTTGCACATGGGGTTGTATATCACCCACTTTCCGGTGTCTCTGCAATACAAAACCCTCCCTTCACAAACATACACCATTATAATCACAGGCACTGAACATTCATTCCCACCCCCATCCCATTTCTCTGTCTGGTAAATCCAGAATTAAAGTTGACATGCAAAGTTTTATTTAGAAAGGATAAAAATGATACCACAGAGGGACTCAACCACAATCTCAATGTATCTCCAGTTGTCAGATGTTTTACTAGAAATACTGTTATATGCAGGACAGGTGTTCTTTCCTCTCATAGTTTTCATGGGAGAGACATCACTTGTGCTGTCAAAATTCATGAAGCTGTGTTGCTCCATGGGAAAGCAGCTCCATTAGCATGGAGATTTGAGCAAGATGAAATAACGGCGTTTTTCCCCCATGTACTGGCATAAATATGGGCATGCTGTGCCCTCCAGAAGTTCAAATCCTGGGTGAGGCATGTTAAAGTACTGTAATGATCTAGCTGAGAGCATGCTTGGAGCAGTTTCTAATAACTACATACTTTTTTTTTAAACCTAAGGGTATGAGGGAACCATCGACCTTGATAATCAAACCACACAATGCCACATTCACTTATTCTTGGCACTCCCCACCCCCCGCGCCAAGTCCCACAATGAGAAGCAAAAAGAAAAGAAAAAAAGTTTGACGTGTTGCAGAAGGCATATATCTCCAGGGAGACAGGAGGCCTGCAAAGGATCACTGAAAGTTTTGCATCCTTTTCAACAGCTGTTATAGAGTGGACTGGAGCAAGTATACAGTGTGAGCCCGACCAACACAAACTCTTCTTTTTCGACTAGTTAGTTGTGAAAACTGTCCAAGAGCTAGTTCTCTGTTGGACTGGTATTCTTGAAGTTCGGATGGTTCAACACTATATGAGCTTTAAGTTCTGTGTCTTCTGTTTATTGATTCTAATTTGTCTTTGACTGCACTGCTTGCTTATATAAGGCAATCACAAAGATTATTTCCCATTGTTTTACCTAGGTCTAGGTCAAGGGAATTTCCCATTGTTTTACCTAGTCAATATTTCATTGGTCTGGCCCTATTCTGGCAAGTAAGACCATAAGACCATATTTTCAGTGCAATCCTGTGTAACTTTGCACCAATGTAACAGAAGATGCACTGGTGTAAGTGCACCTATGCCAGTGCATCTGCTGTTACACCGGTGCATATACTGTTACACCGGTGCAAAGTTACACAGCATTGCAGTGTTTGTCAAGTAACCACTACTGAGTTCTGATGTAGGGATGTGCAGACCCCCCCCCCCCAACAAATCCCACTTAGAAACTCATTTGGCTTCCCGTGAGAATTCTCAGATGCCTCTGTTTTGCCTTGGGAGAATATTCC
The DNA here is from genome assembly GCA_026170595.1 of Plestiodon gilberti rubricaudatus. Classification (NCBI taxonomy): domain Eukaryota; kingdom Metazoa; phylum Chordata; class Lepidosauria; order Squamata; family Scincidae; genus Plestiodon; species Plestiodon gilberti. Next base: position 89,314,797 of record JANXHW010000003.1, read on the forward strand.
TTAAGATATTCTTTATATTAATTTCAACTTCATTCCAAAGTAAAAATCATGAAAAAGAGTAGAGAAGCCAATGATTAATAGTGCAATCCTATGCATGTCTGGGCCGCGGGGTGGCGCAGTGGGTAAAACCACTGAACCATGAGCTGTCGATCGAAAGGTCGGCAGTTCGAATCCGCGCAATGCGGTGAGCTCTTGCCGCTTGGCCCAGCTCCTGCCAACCTAGCAGTTCGAAAGCATGTCAATGCGAGTAGATAAAGAGGTACCGCTTGCGGGAAGGTAAACAGCGTTCCGTGTTGTCATGCCAGCCACATGACCAGGAAAGAGTCTTCGGACAGCGCTGGCTCTTTGGCTTTGAAACGGGGATGAGGACCGCACCCTAGAGTCAGACACGACTGGAAGTAAATGTCAAGGGACACCTTTACCTTTATGCATGTCTACTCAGAAGTAAGTCCCACTGAGTATAATGGACCGTGTTCCCTGGTAAGTGTGTGTAGGATTGCATCCCAAGCCACAGACAAAGGCACGTGATTCTGCATTATGCTGGGCCTCAGTAAAAGTTGAACGTGCATTATTCACTGGATAAATATGTGGATCAAAGGATTTAGCTCAGTTTTAATTACTGTTAATCTGCCGAGACTTTCCCATTAGAAATATCACACTGGCATTTTCTTGGGTACCAGCTGCAAGCCAAGCTCTTTAACATTTAATTTTTAAGCACTTATTCATCCAATTCCCTGTTTTCCCTCACCTGTTCATTATGCATCAACACATTTCAAAAGATCTTTCTGACAAGTCACTCCTCCCCAAACAATTTCCCTTTCATTTTTTTTCCAGCTATCCTCAGGTTGCTTCCTCTCTCTTTCAGAGCGAATCTCTCTCATCGGAGCTGATGTTTCAGCCAAGGGTAATAGCTTTTGGTCCTTTGTTAGAGCTGGATTAAAAAAAAAATCCCTGCATAATTGGCCAAAGAAGTTTGCAGAGACGCTTTCTGCTGCTGCCTTGTAGAGTGATGATGATCTGGGGCCAGGGCTGTGAACTGAGCAGTCACTATTCACTGGGGCTTGTTAAAACTCTCATTTCACTACAAAAGGAAACTTTGTGAGGAATTGAATTTCTAAAGCTGTTCAATGGCTAAGTGGGACTCTTCTTCAGGTACCTGTACCCCCCCCCCCTTTCTGAGCTACAGTAATTAGATCTATTCATTCTTCCCTTGTGCTGTTTTAAGACAGGGAACCTGGCTTGCAAAAGCACTCCCACAATGTTGTTGTTACTATTTTTTTACATAGGAAGCATCCCTCAGTTGAAGTCCAGCCTGTAATCCAGCGTTGAAATCACTATCATCTGAACATTCCCTTTGCAAGCTCTGTGTCTTCAGTGTCATTATTGCCTTGTTCTTGAGTGAGGTCAGATATTATTACAGGAATACTCTTAAAAGTGTTTTTCAAAGGATGTGCCTTGCACCCTCCCTGGCCCCAAGCAGTAGGACGTTCTGGGGGTAATTATTGCAAGGTTAATTACCTTGTGAAGAATGAGTAATGAGGTAGGTTAGTCTGAGAGAGAAAGAGAGAGAGACTGACTGACTGACTGACTGACTGACTGACTGCCTCATGGCTGAGTGGGGCTTTGAGCCTGGATCCCTTATTACATATATTTACTACTATACCACACTGGGTGTCTGTGAGTGATGTTTCCCTTCCTCATATAACATGCCCGCCAGGTCTCTTCCTTGAGTGACTCTTTGCTGAAGACAACAAATAAATTCCAAGACACATTTATTAGTAACAGCAGAAGAGTTACAGAAGGGAAGGGGAGGACAGGAAGAGAGTAAATTACAGATTATGAGTAGGTAAATCAATATATACATTGGAAATGCAGCCTTTCAACCTCACTTCTTGCTGGGAAGTCCTAGCTGCATTGTTGAAGAGACTAGGCCTAGGCCAAATAGTGTTTGCCTACCCGCTTCCCCGAATTTTTGAATATTTCAATCTATTCCTTATTTGAGCAGCAGTGACGTATAACATTTCCTTGCTCTCTCCTGCCCTTGCTTACAGTGGACACTTGGCTACTGTTCGTACTGTAGTGGTTTTCAGCTGTTCTGCCTCAGAGAAACCTTTCTGCATTGATTATTCCTCCGAGGAATGCTTGCAGGTTTGCACGGAACCGAAGCACATTGCAGAGGATTCTGGGACATGTTCAAGGGCACGTGCCATTTATGTGGGGCATCTGGCCCAAGCCTGTTGGATCTCACTGTTAACCTGTTTGAACATACAGTACACCCTAGAAAACACCCAATACTACAGCTGTGCAGTGGTACGGAAGATTATTGGTAGGGAAGCTTATCCACCATGACTGATCTTCTTGGTGAACCCCCCTGACCAGCTTCCAAGGAACCCTAGTATTTTGTGAGTCACAGTTGCAGTACACTACTGTAGACCTCCATGCTGCATAACTTATGCTTAACAAGCCTTGGGAGTGACTTTCCCACTACAGAAAGTGTCCTCAAGCGTTTACAGCGGCGGAACTTCGGTGGAGCGCGTGGAGCAGGAGCTCCAGGCGCTCGGGCAGGAGGGCGGGAGCTTGGGCGGGAGGGCGGGTGGGCGATCTCACCGAAGCAAAGCCAGGCGGCAGATCGGCCCTCCCTCCCTCCCTGGAGCCCGTTCGGCTCCGAAATGAGAGCAAAACGGGCGGGGGGTGCATTGATGTCACACGAGGGGCGCGTCGATGTGACACGTGCAGGCCCCGCCCCCACGCGTCCGGGTGCCGGCAGGGCGCCTGTCGTCTCTGAGTGTTTATACTCTATGTATAGCCAGCAACTGCTAGATGGGAAAGGGTCACAACCACCCTGGATCTCATTTTCATTGGGATCTTGTATTCATTTGTGTTCTCCAAACAACCAAGCTAATTCAAAAGACAGTAGCAGATCTGTCACATTTTGCCTTTTAAAAACTGGGGGTTTCACCTCATCTGTGCCCACTGTGCATATGGTATTTCTGCTTGGCAAACCTCTGAAGTGTCCCACCCCCCGATGCACCCAACCCCTCTTTTGTGAAGCATTTGCCTAGTTCACTCACAACAGAGGGAGGTTCGTCTTCTTGGAGATGAGCATCAATATGCAGAGCAGATGTCTCTCGCTCAGCCCCATTAGAATGAAATTATCTGGAGAAAACAATAAATAATTTTCAGTGACTTGACTTTATGCAGCCTTTCTACTCAAATGGCAAAATAAGAAATGTACAAATCATTGCAGCCAACGGATAGGAGATGAAATTTGATCCATAACAAACAAGAAATCCCAGGAAAGTGAGGTTTGACACAGTGCCTATGGGGCCTCTGGGATCTACCCCATCTATGCTTTATGCAATTTTGTCAAGTGAAGGGTAGAGAGTCAGTTTGGTAGTTGTTAAGGAAAAATGTTAGGATATAAATGCTATAAATATTAGACTGTGACACAGGCAGTGTTTTTAGGCTGGCTGTGTAATTGTGTTGCGGGTAAGAGATAAAACATGATGGAGAAAATCATAAAGCTAGAACATAGTCCAGTAGTATCAGAGCAGGGTGGGAGAAAAAGTTGTAACCATTATTTCATCATAACAAATAAAATGGAATTTCTGTCATCTAAAAAAAAAAAAAATACTGAGCCAAATTTCAGAAAGATTGTAAATCACACCTTTCCCCAACATTATTTCCAAACAGGCAATTCAAGATCTCAGCATTTGTCATGGGAGTGTTTAAATCACTAAGCCCTTATCAGCACCAAGTAAAATAACTTTCCCTTCCAGCACATTTATTCTGCTCTTTCATTTGAATCCAGCAAAGCACATTAGCCACAGTGTCACTATCCTCCAGAATTACTGCAGTTATTGTGTATCTACATGCTTTTAGAATACAGGCTCTGAAAGGAGCCTCCAATATTCAGCTTGTGGCCAAGCATCGTCTGATTTATTTGCTCTACGTGAGTACGAAGAGCCCACACAGGTGACCTGAGGTGTAAACCATGAGGTGTATCACATTTGAATCTCAATCTTCCTCCAAAAGGCTGTGATCTGCATACATAGCTTCCCCCCCCCATTTTATGCTCACAATGATCTTGTGGCATAGGTTAGGATGAGAGACAGTGACTTACCCAAGAGTACCCATAGAACGTCATGCCTGAATGGGGATTTGGCCCCCCAAAATCCAAGGCCCATGGCCGATACATTGCCTTTCAGGAGCAGCAAGTGGCCTCACTGGGACGCAGTGGCTCACTGGGACAAAGTGGCAAGGTAAAAAAGACACAGCGAGTTAAGCAGCTGGGCGAGTTCGGCAGCGGGGCGAGGAAGCCAGGCCCCACACACTGCCCGGCACTTTCCTTGAAGAGAGGAGAGCTCCAGCAACATTAAGGTACCCAAACTTTGATAAATCCATAACTTACACTCAAAAGCTATGCAGTCAGACAGCCAGCAGAAGGGTGGGGGCTATCCAGTGTTTTGCACTGAGTGTCACATGTATGACTATCTGCCTCTTGGGCACAAGTCATGGGTGTGTGCTCGGTGCAAAGAGCTCCAGGCTCTCAGGGAACGGGTTCGCTCCCTTGAAGCCACGGTTGCTGACCTGGAGAAGCAGAGACAGGTAGAGAGGTACCAGGGTGAGACTTCTAGGGACGTGGAGGCATCGTCCTACCCTCAGTTGGCCAGCGCCTCAGCTGCCAGGAAAGGGAGTCTCAGGGCTGGAGGACATTGCTCTGGAAAAGAGGGAAACAATCCCACAGTGGGGACCCCTTCTTCAGGTGATGGGCCCGTATCCAGTCGCACTATGGATACTCTTCTGGGGAGGGGGGGAAGGGGGCTTCTTGTTGTGGGTGACTCTATAGTCAGGAACATAGAAAGGGGGGTCTGTGACGGATGTGAGGACCGCACGGTGACTTGCCTACCTGGTGCGAAGGTTGCGGACATCACCTCTCGTCTAGATAGGCTGGTAGAGAGTGCTGGGGAGGAGGTAGCGGTTGTGGTGCATGTTGGCACCAACGACGTGGGGAAATGTAGCCGGGCGGTCCTGGAGGCCAAATTTAGGTTGCTAGGTAGGAAGCTCAAATCCAGGACCCCAAAGGTAGCGTTCTCAGAAGTGCTACCTGTTCCACGCGCAGGGCCAGCTAGGCAGGCGGAGCTCAGGGGTCTCAATGCGTGGATGAGACACTGGTGTCAGGAGGAGGGGTTTAAGTTTGTTAGGCACTGGGGAACGTTTTGGGACAAGCCAGGCCTGTACAAGAGGGACGGGCTTCACTTGAACCAAAATGGAACCAGACTGCTGGCGCGTAACATTAAGAAGGTGGCAGAGCAGCTTTTAAACTGACTCCTGGGGGAAAGCCGACAGGAGCCGAGGGGCATCCGGTTCGGGACTCCTCATCCCTCGGGAATGAGGGTGCAGAGGATGGGGAACAGTCAAGTAATAACAGAGTAAGAATTGGGAGTGGTAGCGTGATGGGATATGACAGCCAGTCTAGCAAGACATTCTGGCTGCAGGAATAAAGGGGCAAACATGCAGCCCTTCTTGGGGGACCAGGTATATAAGTGCTTTTATGCAAATGCCCGAAGTCTTCGGGCAAAGATGGGAGAACTGGAATGTTTGGTGGCTAGGGAAAACATTGACATAGTAGGTATAACAGAAACCTGGTGGAATGCGGAGAACCAGTGGGATACTGCAATTCCAGGATATAAACTCTATAGGAGGGACAGAGAGGGGCGTGTTGGAGGTGGGGTGGCCATCTATGTCAAAGAGGGGGTAGAATCCACCAGAGTAGAGCTGGAGGGGGGCTCTGACCAGAGGGGTAACCAACCGATTTTGCATGTGGGGCCGGGTCCTCGCCGCCCCTAAAACTAATTAGCATAATTTATGCTAATTAGTTTTCCCCGCTTTTTTTCGCCGATTTTCGGCGATTTTAAGCCTAAAACTAGGGTTTTTAGTAAGTATGTATGCTTCTACCGGCACTTTAGTTATATTGGACGCTCCCTCGACGATTAATAGCCTTCTCCCGGGCGCGCAGCTTCTCCGTGCACCCGGCCCGGGTCTCTGTACAATCTTCGTAGTTTGCGTATGCGCAAACCCACGGAGTCTCCAGGGACGTTCTGGGCATGCGCAAACTACTCCCTGGAGCGTCCCTGGAGACTCCGTGGGTTTGCGCATGCGCAAACTACGAAGATTGTACAGAGACCCGGGCCGGGCGCACGGAGAAGCTGCGGGCCCGGGAGAAGGCTATTAATCGTCGAGGGAGCGTCCAATATCACTAAAGTGCCGGTAAAAGCATACATACTTACTAAAAACCCCAGTTTTAGGCTTAAAATCGCCGAAAATTGGCGAAAAAAAGCGGGAAAAATTCAATTTTTTCCCGCTCTTCCCCAGAGCCTCCCGCCCCCCCAGGAGCCTCTGCGCCCTTGCGCCCTGGGGCCCACCGCCCCAGGGCCCCCCATCTGGGGACGCCACTGGCTCTGACTCCTCCGTAGAATCACTGTGGGTTAGATTACCAGGCTCAAAAAGTGATGTAATAGTAGGGGCATGCTACCGTCCTCCAGATCAAAAACCTGAAGGGGATCTTGAAATAAGGAAGCAAATCAGGGAGGTGTCAACGAGAGACAGGGTTGTAGTCATGGGGGACTTCAATTATCCTCACATCGACTGGGTCAATTCATGCTCAGGTCATGAAAGAGAGACTGGATTTCTGGATATGTTAAATGACTGTGCCTTAGAGCAGCTTGTCACGGAACCGACCAGAGGACAGGTGACTCTGGACTTGATATTGTGTGGCACTCAAGATCTGGTCAGGGAGGTAAATGTTACCGAACCGTTGGGGAATAGTGACCATGCTGCGATCTGTTTCGCCATGCATGTCGGAGGGAGAGTGCCGAGCAAATCTGACACGAAAACCCTTGACTTCCGAAGGGCAGACTTCCCCAAAATGAGAAGACTAGTTAAGAAAAAGCTGAAAGGGAAGGTAAAAAGAGTCCAATCGCTCCAGAGTGCATGGAGGCTGTTTAAAACAACAGTCATAGAGGCCCAGCGGGAGTGTATCCCACAAAGGAGGAAGGGCTTGACCAAGTCCAGGAGGATGCCGGCATGGCTAACAATCACAGTTAAGGAGGCTATAAAAGGCAAGGAAGCTTCCTTCCGTAAATGGAAGTCTTGCCCTAATGAGGAAAATAAACAGGAGCACAAACTGTGGCAAAAGAAATGTAAAAAGATGATACGGGAGGCCAAGAAAGACTTTGAGGAACGTATGGCAGGCAACATAAAAGGGAATAATAAAAGCTTCTTCAAATATGTTAGAAGCAGGAAACCTGCCAGGGAAACGGTGGGTCCGCTGGATGGTGAGGGAGAGAAAGGGGTGATAAAAGGGGACTTGGAGACTGCAGAGAAATTAAATGAGTTCTTTGCATCTGTCTTCACGGCAGAAGACCTCGGGCAAATACCGCTGCCAGAACGGTCTCCCCTGACTAAAGAATTAAGTCAAATAGAGGTTAAAAGAGAAGATGTCTCAGACTTAATTGACAAAATAAAGATCAATAAATCACCAGGCCCGGATGACATCCACCCAAGAGTTCTGAAGGAACTCAAGAATGAAGTTGCTGACCTCTTGACCCAAATATGCAACTTGTCCCTTAAAACAGCCACTGTGCCAGAGGATTGGAGGATAGCTAATGTCACGCCAATCTTTAAAAAAGGAAGGAGGGGGGACCCGGGAAACTACAGGCCGGTCAGCCTAACATCTGTTCCGGGGAAGATGGTGGAAAGTCTCATTAAGGATAAAATCTTAAAATACATAGAAGAACAAGCTCTGCTGAGGGAGAGTCAGCATGGCTTCTGCAAGGGGAAGTCTTGCCTCACAAACCTGTTAGAATTTTTTGAAAAGGTCAACAGGCATGTGGATGCGAGCGAACCCGTGGATATTATATATCTGGATTTTCAGAAGGCGTTTGACACGGTCCCTCATGAAAGGCTCCTGCGAAAACTCCACAGTCAGGGAATAAGAGGGCAGGTCCTCTTGTGGATTAGGAACTGGTTGAAGACCAGGAAACAGCGAGTGGGAGTCAATGGGCAATTTTCACAATGGCGAGAGGTGAAAAGCAGTGTGCCCCAAGGATCGGTCTTGGGACCGGTGCTTTTCAACTTATTCATAAATGACCTGGAGTCGGGGATAGGCAGTGAGGTGGCCAAGTTTGCGGATGACACTAAACTTTTCCGGGTGGTAAAGACCAGCAGGGATTGTGAAGAGCTCCAGAAGGATCTCTCCAAACTGGGAGAATGGGCAGCAAAATGGCAGATGCGCTTCAATGTAAGTAAGTGCAAAGTGATGCACATTGGGGCAAGAAACCAAAATTTCACATATACGCTAATGGGTTCTGAGTTGTCTGTGACGGATGAAGAGAGAGATCTTGGGGTGCTGGTGGACAGGTCGATGAAAGTGTCGACCCAGTGTGCGGCGGCTGTGAAGAAGGCCAATTCCATGCTCGGGATCATTAAAAAGGGGATTGAGAATAAAAGGGCCAATATCATTATGCCTTTGTACAAATCGATGGTAAGGCCACATCTGGAGTATTGTGTCCAGTTCTGGTCACCATACCTCAAAAAGGATATAGTTGAATTGGAAAAGGTGCAGAAAAGAGCGACCAGAATGATTTGTGGGCTGGAGCACCTCCCTTACGAGGAAAGGCTACAGCGTCTGGGGCTTTTCAGCCTAGAAAAAAGGCGCCTGAGGGGGGACATGATTGAGACTTATAAAATTATGCATGGGATGGAGAGAGTGGATAGAGGGAAATTCTTCTCCCTCTCGCACAACACCAGAACCAGGGGACACGCACTAAAATTGAGTGGAGGGAGAGTTAGAACAGACAAAAGAAAATATTTCTTTACCCAGCGTGTGATTCATCTGTGGAACTCCTTGCCACAGGATGTGGTGATGGCACCTGGCCTAGATGCCTTTAAAAGGGGTTTGGACAAATTCATGGAGGAAAAGACCATCACAGGTTACAAGCCATAAGCAACCTCCTGGTTTTTTAGAAGTGGGTTTTCTCTGTGCCAGGTGCAAGGGAGTGGCGACTGGACACAGGTATCTTGCTGTCTCATGTGCTCCCTGAGGCATCTGGTGGGGCCACTGTGTGACACAGGAAGCTGGACTAGATGGGCTTTTGGCCTGATCCAGCAGGGCTCTTCTTATGTTCTTATGTTCTTATGATACCACAAAAGGAAGACCCCCCCCCCAATACCTTATGAAATCAGGAAATGCAACCATACAGTTTATTACCATTGGTAAGTGGAAAAGTCAATAAATACTGTATCTAACCTTGACATATACAGTATATAGCCCAATTCTATCTTTCCCCCCAGCATAGCATGCAGCCGTGCCAAATGGGCTGCACTGTATCCGGTGATGCGGGAGGGGAGATTGGGAGGCTTGCAAGGTAAAAGGGAAAATATTTTCCCTTACCCCTCCGTAAGCCTCTCAATCGCCAATGGGTCTCCTTGAACCTACACTAGCTCTTTAGCTGGCACAATTCCGAGGAGACAAAGGTTACAGTATCCAGCGCAAGTTGCCCCCTCCCGCTTCTGACACACCTCCCACCCTCTCCCTATTTTGACCCATTCCACCCTCCCCCTGCCCTGTTTCACCCTCCCTGCCGACACACCTGAATTAGCAGTCCAATGCTTCATGTCATGGTTGGTGGGTCACAGCCTTTAGACTCTGGCCTGTCGTTGCTTGCAAGAAGACCATGTTACTCTGACTGTTCAAAACTGCATCAATGACTTGACTCGCAATTGTAAAGACTCGAAAGACTTGACTCGGGACTTGGAGCCTTTTACAACAAGTCAAAATTTATTCAGGTTTAAACCCATTTTCCCCATTAAATAGATAGGGACTTGCAACTCGCAACCAACGACTGGGGACTTGGGGGCAAAGACTTGAAATCTGACTTGAGACTTGGAGTCAGAGACTTGATCCACATCCCTGCTATTTATATGGATTGGGAATAGGGAAACTCACTTTTTGATGACTTCATATTTGTATGTACACCTTATGCCAAGAAAGTGGAAAGTCACCATGGAGAATTAATATCAGGAAGGGAGGATTCAGCCAGGTTACCAGAAACTAGTGCAAGAATATATGGAATGAAGAAAAAAAAACCTCATCCTGGTAAATGAACAAAGGGAGCATCTCAGCACTGTTATTCCTATTTTTGATGGCTCTGTCTGACAATACACTGAATTTCAGGCCTGCAGCTTTGCAACTGCTACCTGGATCCCTGTCCTCTCTACAGCTGTTTTGCAGCTATTGGATCATTGAAAATCCAGGAGAGAGCTGAACTGCTGGCCTAAAATCCCGATGAAAACGTTAACAGACTAGGTAATTGAGGTTATTATGGATGCATTAGACACACAGACAAACACATACAATTACAAGCAATGCAAAGATAAGCATGCACACAGGAACTAAAGTCTTCAGGCATTATCAGTGGGGAACAGAGATTTTTTTTTTTTACTGCAGCAGTGGCTTAACATGAAAACACCCCCCCCCCCTTTCATTTTTTCCAGGTAGCACACTAACAAGATCAGATCTGGGAACAGGTATTGGCAGGGGGTAGAGGAAGAGAAAATTGGAAACTATATATTTATGGATAATTTGCACTTAAATTTGCACTGCAAAGGTGGAGCTAACCACTAACCTGCCTTTTAACAATATTCTCAGAGTTGAAGGGCTCAGTTGTTGAACTGAGTTGAAGGGCTCAGTTATTGCTTTGAGTCTAGGGAGCACATAATGTGGGTTGAACATAAATTACTCTGCTGGCAAGAAGATAATAAGAGTTCATCATTACAGAGAGCAGTGTTCTAAAATAGAATCAACATGCAGACAAATTTCCATCGCTCACTGTCAATACACCTGAAACACAGTTTCAGAAAAGGCTGCGTTTGGGATGGAAAAGAAGTTTCAGAGTCTAAAGTTTAGGGCAGTAAAAATCATCATAATAAAATATTCTCTCTCTCTCTCTCTCTCTCTCTCTCTCTCTCTCTCTCTCTCTCTCTCTCTCTCTCTCTGTGTGTGTGTGTGTGTGTGTGTGTGTGTGTGTGTGTGTGTGTGTGTGTGTGTGTGTGTCCCTTCCCTGAGCATTTGAGACATTCCAAGGACAGCACTGCTCAGGTTTGGGGTTCTTTGGAAAGAGAGATCACTGGAGGCTTATGGTGTCTTTGTAATATTTGGCTCATTTACAAATATAATTTATTATTATTAATATACAAATTTTGTAAATTTAAATATACACATTTTAAATATACAAGTTTAACACGGGTCAAGACAAGAAGCATGCACACTTCTACCAGGCAGCAGATTACATCAGATCCCAAAGAGAAGCCCCACAGCTCTCAACTCGCTTTTACAGCTTCTAGACCAAAACTGTTGCTTCGTTGCTCGCTGTTTGTTGAACTGTTGCTCAACTCGCTTTTACAGCTTCTAGACCAAAACTGTTGCTGAGGCACATGAGAGGCATCACTTCTTCTCACAGCTTTCTAGATTCTACACATTTCAGAGCCTGTATATCTCTCAATGGTTAATTCCCATTAAGAACCATCTACTGGCCATTAATGATCATTAATGGTACCATTAACCCAAAGTACCATTGCAGCAACGTAAGGTCCTTTACGGCGGCACGAAAGTCAGGCCACTGTTGTGCACTGCTGGGCCTCTGCCACAAATGACAAGTGAGGGTGTGTGTGAATCCATGCACATTGAATCTTATCCCTCAATATATACGTTCTTAGATTCTCTCGACGTGTCCAGATTTCAGAACAACCATTCTGCCGGGAAAACTCCGTCGTAAAATACACTTTATTATTAAATTTTTGATGGTAAAACTTTACGTTTCGCTCCCAACATTGAAAGCATCCTCAGACGTCTTTAGCAACACCCTGCAACCAGCTATAAAAGCCTTCTCCTGTTCTCCCAAATGTTTGCATTACAGTTAATTGTCTCACAACTGATCTTCATTACCAATTTCCAGGCTCTTGCCTGCAACTCCCTGGTTCGTGGTTAAATTCAACAGTTCCACTCAAAACTTACAAATTGCACATTCCTGCATTCATTAGTCTTCTTCCTAGCTTAAAGTAATCTCAACTGCTCCCAAAATTTTAATAATAAAGTGTATTTTACGACGGAGGTTTCCCAGCAGAATGGTTGTTTTGAACTCTAAAATTATCCCCCAATGTTTTGCCCTCCTTGCAGGTCTGAGGAGACCCATAGGTGATCGGGCACCCTACCCAGGGGGTAAGTAAATATTATTTTTGAAAGTAAAGTTTTAAAGTAAAAAACATCTGATCTCTTTCTCTCGCACACGAACACGCAGCGTGTGCTCCGTTGGTGCAGCAGTTGCATGCTGTACTGTGGCAGGGGATAGGGTTAGGCAGTTAGGCATCTTGGACTATTTCCCACTGTGATCTGCCTAACAAAAGAAGTGTCTGGTCAGCACCCTGAAACACCATATACCCTCGATCAACTTTGCACATGGTTGAGTAGCCCATGAGGGAAGCATAGTCTGTTTGGGTTCATGCCCCTCTCCTGTGTTACGGTGTTCAGTGATTATGATACACTTCACAAGAACCCACCCCACAAGTCACTGTTCTGGACGTGGCTTTAGAATAGAAGGTGGCAAAGCCAGATGAATGAAATATGCAGAGACACGTTGGGGCAGCATCGTCTGTGGGTAAACATTTTGGGCTCACCGGAGCTCTCATAGGGTTGAGACTGACAGTCTCCATTTTTGGACATATAACTGACACAGTCTGCCGTGCATGCCAAGATCCTATCCCTCTTTTCCCACCCTGAACTGCCCCCTGGATCTTCTTGGTCTCACACCAGCAAAATAACTGGCATAAGCTATTGTGCACCGACGTAGCATGCAGCATGCGCTCCTTCAGCGGCATTATGTGCTATGGGCTGGCAGGGGATATGATTGGGCCCAGTTTATTATTTGTACACGAACAAATTCCTCTCACTGCAGTTTAGTGTGTCCTAGCACACACTTTGGCATTTACTGATTTAAGTCCATGCTGAAGTGCTTTGCCAGGCTGAGACAATAGCAATTGACTCAATGGTATGTTATGCACCCAGTTACTACCAGCATCTGTCAGTAGAACTCACAGTATTTCAGATTTCTTTTCCAATAACACTGGGGAGTTTCTTTCAGAACAATACTTAGTGTAACATGGTTTGCAGTAACCTTGAAAGATTGCAGTGAGCACTCAAAAGAGAATAGACTATGGAGGAACATTATCATCAAATAAGTGATACTTTGATGAAATGACAGTATTAAGCCAGAAACTCAAATATTATCTGTCCTAAAATGTCGAGTCCATAATTGAGTAGAAAGTGCTCAGGTTAAGACAAAGCAAAAGTAACCCTCTTCTATATGGGGTGCAAATTGGTTTTCTTTTATGAACCCTTGGAAGGAACCTCGATCTGGCATACTGTAATCTTTTTGAATTGTCTCTTAGCTTGTTTCACAAGCTTAGCAGCTGCACATGAAACTTGTGGCTGGTAGTATTTGTGTGCATTTAAGCCCAAGATGAGTGCTGTGGCTCAAGGATATTTCCTGTTGCATTCAATGGCTTGCGTTGTGAGATTAGTCTGGCATGACTTGTACCTAGCAAGCCCATGCTGGCTCCTGGAAATCACCCCATTATTTTTGAAGTGTGCAGAGACATTTTTGCTTAATAATCTGTTCCAGGATCTTTTGAAGTATTGATGTCAAACTGACCAGTCTGTAGTTTCCCAGATCTTTCTTTTTAAATGATAGAGACATTTGCTGGCTTCAGTCCTTGGGCACCTCACCTATTCTCCAGGAGTTGTCAAAGATTACAGACAGAAGCTCTGAGGTCACATCTGCAAGCTTCTTCAGTACCCTGGGGTGTTCCTCATCTGGTCCTGGTAACTTAAATTCATTCCAAGTACTTAGATCAAGGGTGCACAACATGCGGCCCTCCGAAGGATTTCCGGTGGCCCCCGAAGAAATCGGGGATCCCTTGGTGCGCGTTGCTTATGAAGAGAGCACCGAGGGATCTCCGATGTCTTCGCTTCAGCCACTTAGCTGTGCAGCCTTCTTGCTCGAGTTGCCGAGTGAGAAGGACGAAGTCACTGAGCCTTGCGAGCCCATTGGCCTCTGGTCTTTGAGGCCATTGCTGAAGGCGGCGTTTGATCACCGCCGATCAGCTGGAGTCTCCTGGCATTTAGCCAGGAGCCGGAAGAGCCGCGTCTCCTCTTGTGTGCCAACAGGCGCGGAGGTTTTGGGGCTTGTCCTGTTGGCACTGTCGCTGCTACGTGTGAGGAGGAGGCTCGGATTCGCGGCGGGAGGACAAATCCGAATTTTTAATTCTGTAAATATCTTTATTTATTAATATGTTGCTTTTCCGGATATTTTCCGGCTCATGGACACACACCCTGTAATGTCACTTCCTGAGGAAGTGACATCACGGTTCCTTGACACGCCCCCCGTGCGGCCTCAAAGAAGTTTAGTCTATTCATAAGCCGCCTTGGTTGCCCTTGTGGGAGAAAGGCGGGGTAGAAATTCTATAAATAAAAATTCTATAAATAAATTTTGGCCCCTACCTACTTCCAAGTTGTGCACCCCTGACTTAGATGTTCCCTTACCATCTCTTTACCCATCTTGAGCTAGGATTTCCCCAGACCCTTGTTAGTGCAACTATTGCTAGGTTGGACCACCGTCCCCTTGTGAAAGGTTATGGGAGATCAAACCTCATCAAGAACTATCTTTAAGACAAAAGGTTGGTCTGGGATGAGCTCATCCAACAATAAACCTTGTTAGTCTGTGGCCAAAAAAACTATATGAAGTCTGACCATAGATTGCCAAAGTGTGCATCCTCCTTCTGCCTGACATGATGCGTCTGTTACTCACTGGTGCTGCATTAAGCCACCATTCTATTTGGCAACCCAGGAATTGCTGTGCCACCCTAGGCATCAGTGGCGTTCCTGCGGTAGGGGCTTGACAGTAAGTCGCGCCCCGACCTTCTACCGCGTTCATGAACCGGAGCAAGGAGGCCCCGCCCCTCGCCGTCAGAGCCATTCCGCACAGCGAAGCTGAATGGGCAGGAACGCCACTGCTAGGCATCCAGGACAAATAACTAGTGACTGCTATTGCAATGGGAAGGGGGAAGGATGGGGTGGGGACTGGGTAATGGAGTATGTTGAGGGCAGGAAGGGGACTGTTATCAGTGGCAGTGGCTTCACCAATATCCTACCCCCCCTTCCTGGCCTTGATCCACCTACCCAGATCCACTTGGACTTTGCTGGCTCCAAAATTGCTGGCTAAGGTCTGAGTAGACCCATCAGGGCAGCAGAGGCTTGCTCCAGGGCAAGGGAACAAATGTACCCTTACCTCAAGGAGGACTTTGGAACTCAAGCCTCCCCCCTCCCCATGGGATGCAGCATGCTCCCCATTGGTGCAACTGTATTGGTGCCGGGGAAGTTATGTTGGATGGAGCTGTTAACCTTTCTATCCCTTCCTCCTTCGGTTTGATGTGAGTGTGTGCAAATGTTGCATTGATCCCCCTTCCCAGTTATTATACCATTAACCCCATGATAAAAGCAATATATTGTTGCACCCATATTCTTGCCTCCCTCATCATTTTATGCCAGTCCACTGAATTATGCTATGAGCTGCTGCACTTGGTCCCTGCACACAGAACCAATGTTTCCCATGTGTGCATGTTACATGTCTCTTAGATCATGCCTGGTAACATAGAAGCCTGCTTCTGTGAACAGATCTCATTTGCTATGTTTGAGCTGGTTTACTTATTGCTCAGAATTGTGGAAAATGTAGGTCACTGCTAGGGGAAAAAAAAGAAAGAAAAAAGAAAGAAACGTTTCTGTGGTTTTTCAGAGTTTCCATGAAAAATTATGGACAGCCATAAAAGTTCTGGTGTTGCTGGAACGCTAGTTCTGGCCGTTGAAGGCTCTAGTAGGATTGGGTTGTAGGTTCTGTGACATACAGTATACGAGCTGTCTAAAGAACTGCCATTCGCAAACAAATGGCTAAAGATTCATTTACACTCACACACATTTGTTTTTGTGTCAGTGCATGCTGTTACAGGCAGTGATATAGGATTAGTATAGTATAGTTTCCATTCCAATCCATATTCCTCCAGACAATAGAGAGATTATATTTTTGATATACAGGTAGTCCCCGACTTAAGGACATCCAACTTACAGAAATAACACTTTAAGGACAGCTGTATTGCTGCTCCAAAGTTTTTGCACAGACACAATAGCTCTGGTTTGTGAGAGGGAGAGAGGGAGAGAGGCGCTGTGTTTTGGAGGAGCAGAAGTGGTGGGTAAAGGAGATCCAGTACAGTATTTAATAGAACTGTACTCATGTTCCTCTCCAACTAATTCAAAAGCAAATTGTAACTTCTTGTCAAATGTAAAATGCAACTAATGCAAATGCAGCCCCCCCCCCATCTAAGTTGCTCTAAGGTCCATCTGTAGGCTTCCTGGTCCCCAATGGGTGGCGCAGTGGGTTAATCCACTGAACCATGAGCTGTCGATCGAAAGGTCGGCAGTTCGAATCCGTGCGACGGCTCCTGCCAACCTAGCAGTTCGAAAGCAAGAAATTGCAAGTAGATTAATAGGTACCGCGTTAGCGGGACGGTAACAGCGTTCCATGCGCCTCGGTGTTGAGTCATGCCAGCCACATGACCATGGAAATGTCTTTGGACAGCACTGGCTCTTCGGCTTTGAAACGGAGATGAGCACCGCTCCCTAGAGTCGGACACGACTGGACTTAATTGTCAAGGGATACCTTTACCTTTACCTTACCTAAGTCTTTACCTTACCTAAGTCTGAAGAGACTTCTAGGGGCGGATCCAGGCCGGGAAGAGGGGATAAGATCTGGCATGTGTGGCTGCCACCAAGTTAAGCCCCCTCCCACCCCCCAAACTGCCCCAATCTATCCTCAATCTGCCCCTGCCACCACCGGTTCTGTGGCCCGCTGGAGGCTCACCAGTTCCCACGATGTTCCTAGCAGGCCGCAGAACCACAAAGCAGCTGCAGCCCCAGCTTTATGCTGGCAGATGGCGAGATACTATTGGGACAGTATTGGGCCAGGCGTTTATTAGAATTGTAACAGAGAGAGACTATTCCATGCTTGGGATCATTAAAAAAGGGATTGAGAATAAAACGGCCAATATTATTATGCCGTTGTACAAATCGATGGTAAGGCCGCATCTGGAGTATTGCGTCCAGTTCTAGTCTCCGCATCTTAAAAAGGATATAGTGGAACTGGAAAAGGTGCAGAGGAGAGCGACCAAAATGATTAGTGGGCTGGGGCATCTCCCTTATGAGGAAAGGCTACAGCGTTTGGGACTCTTCAGTCTAGAAAAAAGGTGGCTGAGGGGGGACATGATTGAGACGTATAAAATTATGCATGGGATGGAGAGAGTGGATAGAGAGAAGTTCTTTTCCCTCTCACACAACACTAGAACTAGGGGACATCCACTCAAATTGAGTGGAGGGAGGATTAAAACAGACAAAAGAAAATATTTCTTTACCCAGCGTGTAATTGGTTTGTGGAACTCCTTGCCACAGGAGGTGGTGATGGCACCTGGCCTGGATGCCTTTAAAAGGGGATTGGACAGATTTATGGAGGAAAAGTCCATCACAGCTTACAAGCCATGATGGGGATAAGCAACCTCCTGGTTGTAGGAGTAGGTTTTCTTTGTGCCAGGTGCAAGGGAGTGGCGACAGGATACAGGTATCTTGTTGTCTTGTGTGCTCCCTGAGGCATCTGGTGGGGCCACTGTGTGATACAGGAAGCTGGACTAGATGGGCCTTTGGCCTGATCCAGCAGGGCTCTTCTTATGTTCTTATGTTCTTATTTTTTTATGAACTGATGACATTCTATAGATTATTTATTTGTGTTTTTTAAAAGGCATTTCTAGCCTGCCATTCCACCACACCATAGTGCCTAAAGTTCAAGATTAATGTTAATCAGTTTAACTGCCAATGTTTTGGAATGACATATGGGTGAATGGTAGCAGCTGCATTTAATGTTTGCCCCAGAACATGGAGAGACCAAACAGTTCAAGTAAAAGGAATGTTATATGTGTAGCAAGTACAAGGGACAAAAGCCAATGTTTAAATACGCTATTGTTAAAGTTAGAGCGGAAAGGATGTCCAGACTTCTAAATGAGGTGTGTGTGTAATAACAATACTTAGTATTTATGTAGCACATTTGAGTGTTCAAAGTGCTTCATGTAAATTTTCTTGTTATAATCCTTACAACAATCTTTTAAGGCAAATCGGTAGTATTATCTCCATTTTTGCAGAGGGGGTGGCTGAGGCTGAGGAAGTATGACGTGCCAAAGGCCACCTTAGGAGTTAATGGCAGAGGTGAGATTTGAACTGGGGACTTTTTGATTTGCAGCACGGTCACCACATGTCACCAAGTATATGTGTGTGTTGCAACATGATGGATGCAATGAAAAAGTAGGTTTCTACCTACACACGGGACGCATTTTTGGCTTTATGAAATATTAGACCACGGTGTATTACTAGGCAATCTTATTTTAGAAGTCAGTTGACTGGTGTTCCAGTCCTAAATAAATTTATTTTGGGCTAATGCTAGACACATTTTGCCATGAATTATGCACAAAAATTATGCACTGGGAAAAAAAATTAAATCCACTAGAAGTTCCCATACTTGACAAATCAGAGCCAGTTCAGATATTTGCAACGCAATCCTGTGTAAAGATACGCAGCCGGCCTAAAGGGCCGGCTGCTGTATCCTAAGCCCTTTCCGGGCCATGCTGGTGCTGCTCGAGAGCACTTTGGGAGAAGGGGACATTCGTCCCCTTCCCTGGGTGTAGGTGACCTGCGAGCCCAGGACCTATGGGCCTTCTTGGATGCATGCCAGCTCCAGAGCTTGCGTACATCCGGGGAGGCCGTGTAAGGCCGGCGTTGGCTACGATGGGGCATAGGATATTGAAGCCAATATCCCCATCCCCTCCCAGCCCGGGCCGATCAATGGCCCCCCTCCCTCGCAGTCCCACCCGTCCCCGCCCCTGCACCGTCGGACACAGTACTTACCTGCTGCAGCCAGTACAGGTCTGGGATGCCGGGGGACTGAGCGGTGGTGGCCTCCTCGTCGGCGCCGCTTACTCCCGAGTTGCTGCAAAAGTGCTTTATGGCACTTTTGCGACACTTTTTGCTGGCGGAGTGAGAGCTCCGTCAGCCTAAAGATACACAGGATTGCATCGTCAGTAACTTCAGGGCTTTTGGAAGTGTGTCTTATGTGTTCTGTGATATATATTTTTTTGGCCCAGAAGCATAAGAAACGTTGGCATGAGAAATAGTTCCTAATTACTGGTTTTGATTCCATTTCCATAGTAAGAGATTGTTAGAAGTATCTTTGCAACAATTACAAGCAAGCCAAATGGATCCTGTAGGCATTCAGATATGCTACTTGTTCTCATTTCACCTATGATCAAACACCTGCCAAGCTTAATTTGTGTTTGTGTGTCCTCCAGAAACAGGACTGGGTTCAAATTGGGATAAGAAGAGACAAAATAATTGATGTACCTCTCCCTTTGATATCTTATTTGCAAAGACTGTGTAATTACTTGTCAGCCCACTCCTGGCTCTACGTCAAATAAAATGTGTTAGTATTCTTCTTTCATTCTTCTTGTTTTAATTGTACTGACAATCCAGTTCTCTGAAGAAACATCACAAAGAAAACCCCAGCAATGTGCACTTCAAGGGGCTGGTTTTGCGGCCTTTGAAATTAATGGCAACGCTTCAAGAGATGCTAGTGGATATAGTGGGAGTGAAATGGAGAGAGAAATGTAATAGAATTAATATTACTGTTCTGTACTGCAAGCATCCAGCTGCAAGAAGGGCTGTGGGGGGAGGGGTTGGGGTGCCCACCTCTCTTTGGCTCCCTTTTTCACTGCCTGTTGGGACATGTGAGTGGACAAGCACCTAACTGCTGTTCATTTGGTGTAGGAACTCTGTTGTCCTCAGGTATTTACCATATTGTCCCAAGTATAAGACACACCTGATTATAAGACGCACCCTTAAAGTTTGGTGCTATTAAAAAAAAATCAATTAAATCACTGGCATTAAATTGCAACAGCCTGATTATAAGATGCTCCCCTAGTTTAAAAACTTAAATTAGGAGAAAAAAGTGAGTCTTATACTCAGACCAATACGGTACTTCTCAGTTAGGAGGCAAGTGTGTGTGTAGGGGGGGGAGTGGCTCTGGCCCCTCCCTCCAGTGTCTCGGAAGACGTAACTTGGGGAAGGGCTTTGTTGCACCCAGTTCCTGCTCCTCGACAGGACTGCTTCCTTGGGCTTCTGACTCTTTTGTGCTCAGCCAGAGCCCTCAGCCTCACATCCTGCCTTGTTCTTCTCGTCATGGGTTGTCAGGGGAAGCAGTCAGCCTGGCATACATCTGGGGAGGCCGTGTAAGCCCGGCGCAGGCATTTGCACTCTGCAGAATCCTTGTCAATAAAGGCAATATAATAGGGGGAAAGGCCTAGTGGTTAGCCCTACATGCTTCCCACTTTCCCTTTTTACTGGGTTATGTCTGAGTGTACCTCTTGATTTTCTCCCACAAGCGACGGGTTGGCACTTGTTCTCAGGGGGAAAAGTAAAGTGCTGCACTTGGGAACAATGTTGCAAAGCCCAACCTCCCTGACAGTAGGCGGCGGTAGTTCATACAAGGATCCTGCAGAGAGTGCAAAAGCTTCCTCTGTGCAGAGCAGAAAAAGCAGCTCTACACCCCTAGGAAGGAATCTTGACAATAGAGAAGCCCCTCCCCCTGCATGCTCTACCTGTCATAGTGATGGGTATTTTGCTAGCATACCATACACGTGAAGCAAAATGCCCTGACTTCTCATCATTACCCCTTCCACAGTCCCAATTAGGTATTTGGGGGTGGAGAAGGGGGGAAGAAATGGACCAGCAATACACAATGTAAAGAGAATGGATTGTGCCAATTCTCAGGCTAGCTGCCTTTTTGGAGAGACACCAGACGAATAACTGCAAAACTGGGCAGAGGGGACACATTGCGGAGCAGAGTCCAGCGGCGTTTCCCCTTTCTTGACATGCTTCCCATAAGACCTCTTCCTTTACTCGCTAGCCTGGAGAGTGCGATCTTTAGCAAAGCAAAGATTACTAGTTCATACATTCAAATGCAAGATTAAAAACTGAGCAGATAATTTCTCACATTTATCCCACAAGGGAGAAGAAAGTGTTTTTACTTGGCTCACATACGAGGCTCTTTGTCTCATAAGAGAATCACAAATCTGTTTAGTGACCGCATAGTATGTCCTAGTTTTGTCGGTTTTCTGGCTATACGGTAGTAGTTTTATTTATTTATTTATTGATTTATATACTGCTTTTCTAAAATTCAAAGCAGTGTACAACAAAACATATAAAACAAAACAACTAATGCATCATTAAAAACCCGTTAAAACCATCCACAATTAAAATCAAATATTAAAATATAATTACAATTAAAATAGGGTACAGAGTATGCCTTCGATAGTCAATCTCTTGGTCCACCTTGCTTGCCCAGTATTGTTTACTCCAGCGTTTTTTTTGTAAGTGAGGGCATATCACTGTGCCACAGCTTGAGAGGAAGTAAAATGTGCCATGAAAAATTAAGCCAGCACGGTGGATGCATTCATCACTCTGTGCCCATGGGGCGGTGCCCCGCATGCAGCCCTGTTCCTCTTTTTCTGCCAATATATGGGCAGTGACACCAACCCAAAGGGGAAATAATGATACACCAGGATCTCTGAGGCAGCCTGCATTACAGCTGTGTAATGCAGGCACAGAGGAATCCCTGAAGCATCTCCATTGGCGAATCCCTGATTGGGCAAGGGAGAACACAGGACACTAGAAGGGATTTTTACTGATCTATTCAGCAGTTGCATGGAAGATGCCTGCCCACTGTTCCAGGAGTTGATCTTTGTTCAGTGTAAGAGCAAAGTTTTAATTCAATTTAGTTTTAATTATACTTTGTTGAGTATAAGAGCAAAGTTTTAATTTAACCCCTCCCAACTGTGCCACACATATCAAAAGTTTGGGAAACGCTGATCTACTCTGACTGCCTGCAGCTCTCCAATGTCCCAGGCAGAGGTCTTTCCCAGCTTACAAGAGATATTTTCAGCTGCGGATAGCAGCGATTGTTCCTGGGATCTTATACATGTACAGCATGTATTTTATAAGTCTTATTGAAATTGTTGTTTCCCTTGAAATTCTTTTGGTGTTTGTTTTTTATGAATCTCTGCTTCTGTGTTTTGTTATAAAAACAGTATTTTTTTTTCAATTGTACAGTCATCCCTCATCTAACACGAGGGCTACGTTCTATACGTTCTATGATCAGTGTGTATAGCTAAAGTGAACCCCCACTCCGTTCCGGAGACACCACTGGATTGTGAAAATATTGTAACATGAACCAAATAATGCGCATAAATACAAAAATCTGGAGCCAACTTGGGCAAAGCATGTGGAGCATTCATGGAAGCAGAAACGTAGCTAGCCTCTGCGGGGGTGTGTGTGTGTGGTGGTGGCACCCTGTGATGTCAGAAGCCCCGCCCCCACATGTGACACCAGAAGCCCCCCGGGTGTGTTGTGGCAAAAAAACACCACCACCCCGGCGCCACGCCGCAAAAGGCTCCTTTTTCCGCTGCTGCCACACCACCAAATTGCCGTCGATGCGGCAGCTTGTGCACCCCTCCACGTGCCGCCTTGGGGTGGTCTGCCCCGCCCCCCCATTCCTACTCCACTGCCTGGAAGAATGTGTGTGTGTGTGTGTGCGCGCTATAACTACCACTAGGTTTTTGATTACAAAAATACAGGGGCAGATCTTCAGGGAACCTAGCAAATCATGGCAGAGCTATGTTGGAATTCAGGTACTGTGTCCAGGCAAAACATGGCAGGTGATGGGTGGAGACTGGAAGAATCTGAAGCTTTCTGGCTTTTCAGACCACCATCCTGCTTACCTGTAAGTACCTGATGACATTATGAGTTAGAATGGGTTGATTGACTTCCACAATAGTTTGATGTTCAATCCCAGCAGATGACCCTATCAGCAGATGACCCTATCATCATATGCACATGCTATTTTAGATGTGGTTTATCTGACTGCCTGTACTTACTCCACAGCAGCCTCCATGTTTAAAAGAAGTAAAATGCAGTCTTTAGCTAAAAATAAGAACTCTAAACATTACTAGATTGATTAATTCGTTCACTGAGGCTGCCTGTGTGTTAAGATAATTTCTAAAGCAGAAGTGTTGAACTGGATGCTTTCCCCTCTGTATTATTTTTCCCCCTTGGTGCACATCAACACTTCCAATGACTGCAAGGGTAATTGTGTCTGTGTTTGCCAGGAACATTAAAATTGTTATGGTTCTTGAAGAAAATGTGCCTGGACTACTTAACTAAATGGCATCTCACCACCAGCTCTCCTGTTGCAGATTTTACAGATAAGATTCAGTGGTGCAGGAATGATTAACCCTATGTGCTCTTCGTAACAAACATGTGCTTCTTTAATGCTTTAAAAAGCAAACGGGGAAATCGTTAGGAAGCAGATATGTATATAATACCTTACTCTCTCCTTGCTAAGAGGAGCAGCTTGGGCTTTGATGGCAAAACTGAGAGCCACACAAGGGGGCCTGGACCAGCTGGGGAGTTGTCCAAGAGGATCTAAATAGCAGCCAGGACCAGTGACTGAGCAAGGAAACCTGGATCTGCTGAAGAGCTATTAAGAAGGAATTGCATTTGCAGGGCTCAGTGAGGAAGCTGTTCTCATAGCACTGGGCACTGGTGCACCAGCAACTCTTGAGGCAGAGATTGAGGAGTTTCATAGTGATCTAGCTTCCCCCACTTCTTCCTGAAGCTCATCAAGGCCCTCATGTGGAATGCATGTTAGTGGTTGCCACCTCCTCCTAAATCGGGCTGCAGGAGGGGAGACCGTGGACTGCCAAAGGGGTGTTGTGGCTTTGCTGTTAGACTTTGGAACATACAGAAGTAAACTTTACAGGTTTAAAAGCCATGTTGTAAAACAGGTTTATTAAAAAATTCTGAAGTTAAAACTGGATGAAAACAGCCAAAGGACTGCATCAAACAGATAAAACACGATGTAAATTCCCACGTTCTGAAATCAGAAAAATTATCCTAAACACACAAAAATCAGCACTACGTTTCATCCATCCGTTGTGGACCTCCTCAGGTGCGAATGCAGCGGGCTGCACTGATGTTACACTGTAGGTGCCGGACCGCTGCATTTTGAAAAAGATCTAGTGCCAAGATACCAAAAGTGCGTGAAGAACAAAGAGAATCAATTAGCACCGGAAGAAGGACTTTGGAACAGTTCCATTGCTGTCTGTGAACCTGTGGGTGATAGTCCAGAGATGGAGTAGGGGGTTCCATGAGGAGGTGTCAGGGCCCTCAATGTTGTAGCCACTTGGGTAGGATGTCATCTTGTGTGTGTGTGTGTGGGGGATCAGGCATTTCTAAAAGACATGGTTCTTCCCCCAAATACCATTGCTACTATAGTAAATGTCCAGGCAGAAATTCTACAGGAGCAGCAGTTCAGCTATCAATCCACTGGCAAACTTGTCTACCCTCTCTTTTTAGACTGAGGCTAATGCAAGGGCTTTTGGGGCCCTCAGCCTGGAGGAAAGATCACCTCATCACAATTAGCTGTGCCAGTGCCACCTTACCAGGTAGCAGCCTGGTGCCAGTGGTTGGGCAAACCAGAAAGGTAGTTTGGGTCCTTCAACGGTGACTGGATGAGACTGAGAATGGCATGTTTCTGTTTCCTCCAACTTTTGCTCCTCCCCATTCTACTGGTTCCATCCCATTCTACTCTTCCAACCTCACACAACCTGCTCAAGCACTAATGTTGTTATGGAGCTGATAACTGTCTTAGCTTTCAAGTATTTTTGACTAGTGAAAGTGAAACTGTTCCAGGATAACAGAGGACAGTACAGTCGGCCTGCATTTTACATACACTTTACTTGCACAAATTCAACTACTGTACACACATTCAGCAAACAGAGAATAACAATTTAAATAATGCAGGTGATTCCACCCGTCATTCCACTTACTAAATACATACCCTGGAGTGACCCTGAGATCGGAGAATGAAGGTGCTCTTCCCTCAGTTGGTCTCAGTTCCTGTGTGCCGCTCGTAATTTTTAAAAAGACAGTACAGTACGTATTTTTCAGATGTAAGGGATTTTCAAGGTAATTTTCAGAGTCCGCACAAAAAGCTAATATCACATATACTCACATAATGTGTGTATATGTGATATTAGCTTTATGTGCTGACTCTGGAACGTTTGTGCTGTCTCTGGAACATAGCCCTTGCATAAGATGCGAGTTGACTGTATACAATCCCCTAGACTGCAGGGAAGAGCAAATAGAGTTAAGACACTTCTCCTAGGTGAGAAGCCACATGTAAGTTAGTACCGAAAAATGTGGAGTAAGCCTATACCTCATGGTATTAAACATGGTATTAAACAATAAACAATAAACATGGTTTTATCCTTACACCCCCCCCCCCAAGGAAGACGCGAGTCACTTCTTGGAGAGATGGTCACTTTATTTCTTATTTACAGTAAAAACCTGCAGAGGCAAACGTTGGGGGTAAACTAACCCCCTCCCAAAGGCGTGTGGGCACTGGTCGGGGGAAATGGGCCTAGCCATCTTCCTCCCTCTGCTTGTTTTGGCATCAAACACCCCGGCTCCAGGCCCCCCCGGATACAGCCCGGGGGAGCCTATCACGGCCAACCCAGAAGGGCTGAGACAGCAGAGCAGGTTTTGAGACCCATACTAGCCAAGCCATTGATGGGCCTCCCCTGCTCCAGCCAGGAAGCTTGCCACCCTGCCTCACCGACCCGCGCAAGCGTCGTTAATGAGTGGTCGTGACTCACTTCCTGACCTTGCTGAGCTCAAGGTGCACACCCATCCCTGCCAATCCTTACCTACCCTTACCTGCACGCCACCTGCCTGCCAGGTGACCCACTGTCTATATCCCTCTCACCTGTGGACACAGTCTGAGGTAGGCGAAAAAACATCCAATTTTTGCCAATCTATTGGAAGCCAAAAATTCCTGCCTGGTCCCTGACAGGTGACCGGCTAATCCCAGACTAAGCCACGGGAGGGCAGGGTGGGGCTTCACCTGCCAGGCGCCGACTGAGGGGCCTGGCTGCGTTGCAGCATCCCTTCGTTGGAGGCCGGCCCCATGTGACCCGGCCTGGCCAATCACTGGCTGGGACTGACATAACTGGCCTCCTGCCTCCCTCGGGGGGGGGGGGAGGACAATTTCCCTGCCACTATGGCGGCGCAGGGGTTTTATGCCCCATCTTTTTATCATTATTCAGCAATAAAAATGCGTGCTTTGAGTAAGCCGAGAACAAAACACACACACACACACACACACACACACACACACACTGTAGTTCCTTCCCTAAGAAGCCTACAATCTATTTACATTCTCGTCATCTCTACAAACGGAATGAAACTTGAGTAAAACTTTATTTTGGCTCCAGTTCTTCATCCTAAAATGTAGAACAAGGAGTGGTGCCTTCCAGCTAGATGTAAACTATTCTGTAGTCCCATCAGAGAAACCAAATTCTTGTTGTACATCACTTACATCTTGTGCCTGACTGCACCAGCAGTTTGGAGAATAAAATTGTTGGGGGATTTTCTCATGTTTTGATGTGATTTACAAGCAGGGATTATAGTTTTTTTCCTTGTTCGTAGGATTATTTGCACAATATTCTTATATCATTTAAATGCATGCACTTGTTTGAGTTATTAGTTATCTGGTAGATTGTTTTGAATGGAAATGATGACACTTGGGGAAAGGATTTGAATCTTAAAGAGCTGATCATGGCATACAGTATCTGAAGAATTATTCACTTCTGCTTATACTTTATGCTGGCACTCTCAGTTTTTGGTCCGCCCCCCCTCTTCCCCCCCTTTTGCATTGTTTATAACATTTTCATGCATCCCAGTTCCTGAAATGGTAGTAAGTTAAAGGCTGGTGGACCCTTTTTCAGAGTCAGTCAGGGACAGAGTACCGGAGATTTATGAAGACATGTTTGTAATTTATTTATGTTTATTTATAAATATACAGGTTGAGATGGGAGGAGCGATCCAGCATGTACTAGTGTAGTGTAGAGAGAGAACATAGGAAGCTGCCTTTCTCTGCATCAGACACCTGGTCCATCTTGCTCAGTATTATCTCCAGTGACTGCAAGCATCTCTCCAGGGTTTAAGCCAGGGGTCTTTTTCATCAATTTATTTATTTATTTATTTATTTATTTACAACATTTCTATCCCGCCTTTCTCCCCAAAGGGACCCAAGGGACAACAAAACAGAAAATACAAAAAATACATATAGATAATTACTTTTTAAAACAGTAAAAAAAAACAATTAACAAAACTAATAAAAACGTCTAACATTGATTAAAAAAGATTACATTTAAAACTCTTGGCTTACAAGAGAAATTTCTTTCTATTAAAAATAGTCTGCAGGGAAGCTGTGATTGGGATTCGAATTACAGTGGGGGCAACGTCCTAAAGCCCCACCTTCCCTCTCTGCCATCATTATTCCCTGTTTGGGGGCCTCCTCCTTCTGTGATAATTAAAAAGAAGAAAAGTGAAACACATAGGAGAAGGTTAGACATTCATTCTAATTTGTAGTGTTGTCTTACTTTCTTTGCTGCTTGGTTTATCCAGCCAATGTAAGAAGTATTTATGACACTGGTAATCTTGCCCCATTCTTTTGGGGAGATGTCGCTAATGCCTGGTATCTTTTTTTATGTGGGAAACTTGTAGGAATAGGTTAGTTTCTGGGTATGGAGGAGATGTCAGGATTGGGTATGTGCGTGGCTGGATAACAACTGCAGATAAAATACAATCAACAAAATCCTGGGTTTTCATTGGTCTCCACCTTTAAGAGAATGCATACTACAACATTCAGGCTGCAATCCTTTGCACACTTACCTGGGATGGGAGTACCATTGAACATAATGGGACTTACTTCTGAGTAAATATGCATAGGCTTGTGCTGTGCTTCCCCTTTACTGACTTCTTTTTGTGCTTACATCAGTGTAATTGAAATGTAAGCTTTCATTTATATCTAGACATTGTAGATGCTAAGTGTGCTACTTGGAAACGCTATTTAGATCTATGACATTTCTGTGCTTCAGAGGATCAAAAGTAGGTGAAGTAGGAAGCAGTGAAAACTCTCTTTCTCCAGTCAAAAAGTGTTGATTTATTTCAGCATCAATGTACTCAGGGGGAACCGTAAATGTCCCCAAGCAAACCCAAGTGGTTCAGATTCAGTCATCACACTCTGTCAGTGGCCTTCCACAGGGAAAGTAGGTAGCTGAGAAGTACGGCCGAAAGGGCAGTGATAGATGGTAGCAATAAAAGAAAACACACACCTCTGCTTCTGATTGAAGCCCTCCTTCTCTGACAGGGGAACCGGGGATTTCATTGAGCAAGTCCTAAACCTTGATAACTGGAGCAAATAATCCTGGGGGCAGAAAGGGCATTGAACAAGCTGGAAGAATGGCATCTCAGTCAGGGCTTCTCCCCTCTACATGGTAGTTGTAGCTCTGCGATCATTTATCTTTCCATCTGCTGACTTGCTATGGGGTTTCCCATTTTCCTGCTGAGTTTCTTTTTGATCAACAACAAATAGCTGAAAAACCTACCTCCACCAACTGCAGGATGACATATTTCACTTGGCAGTGAGAGGCCTCTCTGTTTTAATTAGTTAGTATGGCTTTCTCCACTTCCTAACTTATTTATCTAGTATCAGCATGCACACGTGCGCACACACACACAATACTTGCTAGCCAATCTGGTTACTGAAAACAATAAAATACATTGCTTCCCCCATAAGTCATCATGCACAAGAGAAAAGCATGTTGAAAATGTGCGTGCGCACACACACTCAGAGAGAGAGAGAGAGAGAGAGAGAGAGAGAGAGAGAGAGAGAGAGAGAGAGAGAGGAGTTTTATTAGGGGTATGATTGTGCTCTTCCCAAAGGAGGCCAGGGTCTGGAGGCTCCTCTCTCCATCCTGGGGGCTTAGCTTTGGCATCAAGCTTTGTCACATCAACCAAAGACCTTTCACTTGAGCAATCTACCAACCAAGGCCTCATACACACTGTTAACTCCTGTCAAGAGCAGAAGAAATACCCACACACATGTTTGAGATTGGCCATTCAATGGCTTTCAATGGCTCGTAGGCAGGGCATCAAGCAAGTGGGGTGGAACCAGGGAAGAGGTGGGCTGACTGGGCTGATTTCCTCTTCATGTCTCCTGCTATAAGCATGCTGCTTATAGCACACAGCCTGAATGATTCTAGCAAGCAGCCTTGGTGCTAGAGAGGCTCCGAACGTTTACATGAAGCAGTTTCTGCCAGGATGGGTGGTATAAAATTGTGAATAATAATAATAAATAATTTAGCATCCGTTTTTCCATCATTGTAATGGACTTACATAGGTCAAGCCTCTCTGGATTGCTTGTTCTGGGTAAGTTATGCCCCTTTTCTTTCTCCATGCTTGGGCCCTGGCTGGGAAACACCAATGAAGGACTTGAAGTAGCTGAACCAGGGAGGATTCTCCAAGAGTGTTTGGAAACTGAGCTTGAGGGATGGGAAAAGGGCAGCCAGTGACGTTGCTGGAGGTGCGGCACCGTAAGTGGTGCAAGGAGCTGCACGGCACCTTGCAAACGGTGTAGTGCAGCCCTTCCCATTTGCCGCTGGAATGGCTCTGGGGATGAGTGGGAGGGGCCGTGTTATACTGGTTTGCGGTGCAGCACATCACTTATGGTGCCACAGCCCCTCCAGGAATGCCACTGCTGTTTAGCTCCCTAACCTTGATCTGGGGACTGAGAGGGAATCCTAAGCCAAGAACTCTATACTGTTCACCCCGAGTCTTCCTGGGTTCTTCCACAGGACTTCTCCCTAATAAGTGTGCTTAGAATTGGTCCTAATAAATGGGATAAGAGCAAAGAATATAAAAATACACACAAATTCATTTAATCATGTGATTTCTTTTTGTCAGTAACTTTCACTGACATATCAAACTGCCAAAACATTCTGAAATTGTTTTGAGAACAAAACAAAAAAGCACGTTAGTGTGATTTCATTGGACTAGTTGTAAAATATGCATTGGTGGGAACAAAACATTCCATATGTCTAATTGTAATGTCTGGGATAGTGTTATTTCTTCTGGAATTAACATCCACCTGAAACACACCTGGAGACCACACCTGCTATCATCCATCTAAGGAAGGTCAACAGCACCTAATGAAGGATTTATCACAACTTGTCACAGAGTGTTAGGAATATAACATGTTCAATTATAGGAGTTATATAATCTCCTATGAGACGGTATCATACTGGGTCAATCTGCCTCGTTTCTATGGAGAAAGGTTCCATGTAAGGGCAATGTTCCATTTGTTCAACTTTAATTCATCCCAGACACTGAATGTGTATTGGCTCCTAGAGCAAGCTCACGCTTGCCCTGACAAGCCCAGATTTGCCCTGCCATAGGTCCTAGGCAAGGAATCATTCCTAAAACAGGCTATGTTCTACATCAGTTTCTCAGTCAAGTTCCTATAAAGCCAAACACTTTTGTGAAGGCTTTTCTGTTTGGAGTTAGCATTGTTGCATTGTTGAATTCTACACTGTATGTCTGCAAAGTGGGCAGAGAAAGACTTTGTTTTTTGATTCGCAATGACTGCCTTTTGCTATGGTTTAGTTGGGATGATGTCTCTAAATTTGGGATGATGTCTCTACTGTATTGATGGTTTGGGCAGGAGGTCTATGCTGCATGGGATTCCCCCTCTTAGAATGACATAAAATAGTGAATGTGTGTGACATGGTGGTTAAATTTTTTGAGGCATACTTCAGCCCCTCTCACAGCAAGCTGTTGTCCTCTTTGGCACAGAATTTGGAAAACAATATATATATGCTGTCTTGAAAGTGGGCCCAAGTCAACTCTCTGCATGTCTTTGAGCAAATGATTAACTCTCAGCCTGTAAGATGGAGACAGGGCTGCTGTGAGGGGAACTCCAATACAACTTATGAAACCATCCATATTCCAAAAAGGCTATCATGACTGACAATAATGCCAGGGTTACTGATTCACTCTCTTACATAACCAGTCTGAGGGCTGCTCTAAAATGCCCTTTGAACCTTATTATTAAGTTTCCCCTTTGTTGTCAGAGCACCCCATCTTTCTTTGTCATTGTCTTATATTTAAAAATCAGTTCCTGTCAGGAAAGAGCATTATGTGATGGGTATTAAAAAAAAATCAAGCAGATGCATTAATCAAAAGAAGGGAGCGCAGGAGGAAATGTCAGGCCTAATAGCTGTTATTGAGGCAACCATCGGTGACAGAAAAGCTGCTTTCAGCTAATTTGCATGGGTTTGGTGACACTAATTAAGAGACCTGGTACCTTTTATAATGTGATAAAAGGGAAAACCATGGTGTGTGTGTGTGTAGGGTGGGGCGAGCTAGGAAAGAAATCCTAAGATAATTGCTGTTCTTGTAGCAGCTGCAAGAGAATGGTAGCCAACTGCCACCTGGGATGTTGAAAATAACCAGACGTAATTACCATATTTGTATCTGCAGTCTCTTTCCTATGGTTAACTATGGTAACTCACAACCAACCAGCCAGTGTTTTACTGCTTGCACAAGTACAACTGTATTTTATCAGGTAACCACTGTTATACTCACTAATTACCAAGTAATCTCATGATTTGTATTGAATGTGTAACGGAAGCCTGCCTTTAAATGTGAGAATGGTGCTGTGGTCTCTGCCACTGAAATACTATATTAGTAATTCTCTACATGTCTATGGACAGGAGAAATGGTTTCCATGGGAGACAGCCTATGTACGTCTAGTCATCTAGCCTAAGCTGAGCCTCAGCACCTCTCATTTAGAAGCTAAGCCACATTTAAAGGTAGGCTTACCAGATTTTCCCGGTTCCAAACTGAGACACCCCCCTGAATAATTAATAAAAAAATAAAAATTTTTTTTTTAAAACCCTGAATCATTTATTTATTTATTTATTTATAACCAGCCAATTAATTAATTAAATTGACTTGCCTGTCCCACCGCCACATTTTACCACCGCCATCATCTTTGTCGTGCCCTTCCTCCGCTGCCACCATTGCCACCGTCCGTCGTCGTTGCCATTGCCGCCCGTCGTGGGCGCCATTGCTGCCTGTCGTCTTCGCCATCTGTCGTGTCACCCATCGTACCCCTGCAGTCCATGTCACTTCCGTCGTGCCCCGCAGCGTTGTCTCTGTGGTGACCCCACAGTCCATGTTGCCTCTATGTCGCCGCCTGTCTCCATTGCCGCCTGTCGTGCCCCCGCAGCCTCTGCTGATTTTAAAGTGTCAAAACTTACCTTTATTCTGGGTGCCGCCATCTTGGATCTCGCAAAATCTCACGAGATCCAAGATGGCGGCACCCAAATCTTGTGAGGGCACATGATGCAGTACTGTACTGCCTCGTGCCCTCACGAGATTTGGGCGTCATCCTGGATCTCATGAGATTTCGCAAGATCCAAGATGGCGGTGCCCGGAAAAAAGGTAAGTTTTGTCACTTTAAAATCGGCGGAGACTTCCACTGGGCCCGGAACACCCGGGACCGATCCAGGACCGGAACCCGGAGCCCGGAGCCCGGGACGGTCCCAGGCGTTCCGGGACAGATGGTAAGCCTACTCATTTATGCAGTGCTTAGCTTGGCAGCACAAGTTGGACCTGGTCTGCTACTGCTGCTGCCATATGCATGGTGAAGCTGCATTGGCTGCCTGAGACTGGGGGCTGTGTGAGCCTTTACCTTGGCTTGTGACCTGGCCAAGTTGGCCTAATACGAAATGCAGCATATGCACTGTCACTGTTGCTATCACCTTCTCTTCTTCTGCTTCTGGATTTTAAAGTTTGCATGTGCATCAAGCCCACTTATAAATCTCCTGTGGCCTGCCTTTCCCATGCTCTGGGCAGACATGTGTTGAAGAAGTCATGAAGTGCCCAAGGGGATTTGATAAACTAGTTGTCATCTTGGAGACTTCAACTGTCAGCCTGAAGATCAAAACCTTAAAATCTGAGTTCCGGGGCCAAAGCTTGAGATCTGGCAACCCTATCTAAACTGGTGATCTGGATGGGGAATACCCACCATCCATGCATTAATAATAATAATAAGCCTTGTTGAAAGCAATAAGGCCAGCTGATTTGCTCATCACCCCATAGGTAAAGGTAAGGGTGACCCCTGACAATTAAGACGCCTCCGTGGTCATGTGGCCGGCATGACTCTCCTTGCCGCAGCGTGTAGCATGCAGCTGGAACACGGAGCGCTGTTTACCTTCCTGCAAGCAGTACCTATTTATCTACTCGCATTAACATGGTTTGGAACTGCTAAGTTGGCAGGAGCTGGCCAAGCAACGAGAGCTCACCTCGTCGCGGATTCGAACTGCGGACCTTTCGATCGACAGCTCATGGTTCAGCGGTTGAACCCACTGCGCCACCCGCTGGCCTATCATCACCCCATAGGTTGTTGTAAAAAAACCCAAAAAAACTGCAGGTGACTCTCCCCTCCGCCCAACACTTAGTCCCAATGGTTTGGTCTCAAAAGTGCTAGTGAAAGCAACTTAGAATTATGCCCTATTTGCTCAGTGACATGAAAAGAATTATGAGTTGCTGTGTTTTGGGTTCTGTGAATTATTAGGGAAGATGGTCCTGTGAGTGAGTAATCTATCATGGGGTCTTCCTCTTATCTGCTATTTAAATGAGATGTCCAATGTGCTGGGCTCCTGGCTATTCAAGAAACTAGTTTCAGTGCAGCTTTGCAAACGTAATTCCAGGGACTGATGCCTAAATCAGGGTGGAACTACATGTTATCTTCAGAGATGCGTGTTCCCAAGCCTACATTTGCCAAGATAACACAAATGCAGGAGCAGGAGAACCCTTTCAGAGGGGGGGGGGGGTTTGGTGGAAAGGAGGGTGCACTGCTTAGCTCCTCTTGCTCTCTTTATAGTGCACTTCAGTATAGATATAAAATAGTACATTGCAATAGCAATCTTCTAAAACCTATCTTTCAATTTATTCATAAGTTGTAATCATTCAAGACAATCATAAATCTATCAAATCGGTATAATATTGTATATAGTTCTCTTTCAGTTTTTTTTTAGTTTACAACTTCCTTTTAGCCTACTATTCAGTTTACAGGCTGTGAATAATTTGAAAGACATTCGTGTGTGTGTGTGTGTGTGTGTGTGTGTGTGTGTGTGTGTGTGTGTGTGTGTGTGTACATTCGTGTATGTTTCCCCTGATGAAGAGGCATTGCCCTGAAATGTATTAGGATTTCTGAGCTTTCTTAACAAATCATTAAAATAATATGTCTATAACAGGATTTCCTATAGTACATTGGGTACATATGATGGAACACTGGGTATGTACATCCCCCTCCTCTCCCCTAGCATTTGCGGAACAGTGTGTCAAATGTGTGCATCTGAAAGTATATATACTTGATTTTTGTTATCCTTCTACCCCTTTTTGAAGTGGAAGATGTTGGAAGTGTGATAGCATGTGAGCTAAATCTGCATAATAACAGTGGGTGTGGGTATATATGTTCATCCCCATCAGTAGCTGATTCAAGTCCTAGTTTAAATGTTTGTGGATTGCTCTCTCCTACTTTTGATTAGAATTCTCATTAGCTTCTTTTCCTGTCTTGTTGTTTTATGTCTCCCTGCCCATGTGGCCATGACCAGTTGCTTCCCTTGCTCTCATTTTGCAGTATGCATATAATATAAAGCACTTTTTGTAACTCAACTCTGCTGTGAATGAGTTGTTTTTTTCCACAGCTCTACTAACAGAAAGATTGTTGGAATCAGTCGTATATGAGTATGATGGCAAGCATGTGTGTCCCACATCAGATCTAATACTGCATATCATTCAGTCCAGAATTAAGCAATTAGGAAACCTCAGAAGGCTCACATAAAACAGTTGATTAAGGCCTGCATTTTGAGTTGGATGACTCTTCTTCAGGACCAATCACCACACTAATTTCATCAATGAATCAGTTACGTTAGTACACAGAATTGCTTCAGCTCTCTTGATGAACCGGTTGCTTGCTGTAACTGGTTCAGTTGCCCCTGAACAAGAATTATCCAACTTGAAAAGGCCCTAACCAGCTGTTTAGGGCTTTTGAGATGTCCTCTTCTCTTTGAACCAATGCTAGTGCCCTCCCTTCTTTCCTCAGCATTCCCAGTTTTTGGGCATGTGCTGGGCATGTGATTATGCTGCGTGTGAAATTGGATGTGTGAAAAGGCCCTTTAGTTAGGCATGATATGAAGATACATGTAAAGAGCTTTGAATGCTCAAAAAGAACTATAATTTTTCTGAACCCTTACTACAGAGTTCTTAGTGCCCGCCAATGACAATCTCCATACCTAATAAGTTCCCCTTAATGATGTTCTTTGGATATCCATTGTTTTGTAGGGCCATGGATAAATGATCCAATTCGGACTGTAAGTTGTGTGACTCAGAAATGCGGAGAGCTCTAGTGGTTAGGGTCTGGATTAAGCTGTTTCTCTGTTTTGGGTGATGATTTGAGGTGTAATGTAGGTACCTGTCTGTGAGTACTGATTTCCTGTATACAGCATGTCCGAGAGTACCATCCGGTTTACGAGAGATGAGAACATCCAAAAATGGTAGCTGTTCATTATCTTCAATTTCCATTGTAAACTTAATTGCTGGGATTATGTCATTAAAGGCACAATCCTGACAGAAAAGCCGGCGACGGAACAAGTGTTCCATGGCCAGATGACGTCGCGAACGTGCCGTAAAACACATTCCCGACACCTCGGGAGTAAGGGAGGCCGGCCACCTTCACCCCGTCGCCGGACCAGGACGTGGATGACGACGGAAGTTAAGTGCTCCGTCACCGGCCGCGTGGGGCTGTCCGGCTGGGTGAGAGAGGGGGGCCATTGGCCTAGCCGGCCCGGGATGGGGTGGGGGATGGCGTCGGCCATATCCCCATCCCTGCCAGGCCGGCCACGCCATTACATGGCCTCCTCTACTTGAAATCCGAGGAGGCCGATCGGGCTGGCCTGGATTTACACCCAGGGAAGGGGACGAGCATCCCCTTCCCTGAGTAGACCTCCAGCCTGGCGCGCGCTGGGCAGCCCATGTACAGGATCTGGCGGGCAGCCCTGGGCTGCCGGCCGGATCCTTGTGGTGGATTGTGCTGCCCCATGGTTCAAAACATTGGAAAGTTCATTCTCACTTTCGTTCCATACCACAAAGATGTCATCAACATATCTGACCCAGATGCTGGGCTGATGTGTGGCTGATGTTAGAGCTTTCTTTTCAAAATGCTCCATGAACAAGTTGGCGACTAGAGGACTAATCAGTTCCCCTTTCCCATTTCTTCAGGACCAAACAGGTGGATTTGTGAGGGCTGTTCTCTTTCTTCTAATGGGCTTCATTTACATGAGGAGCTGAAAGGGAAATAGGCTTGGTTGTCAAAAGCTTTTAATCACTCCTTATATAAGCAGATCCATTAAAAAGCTTCCCAGTTATCTGAGCTATATTTTCCTGTTATGTATTGGGGAGTGCCATTATCATGACAAGCTGTAAACAGTTTCTTTGACCTTGATGCCATCCAACTCTCTGAAAGTGGCTGCATATCACAAAGTAGAAGGAAGATCAGCCAGCAATATCCTTTTTTTTTTTTTTTAAATTGACTGTGAAGTGGCCAGGTGGTGGTGCTTTTCTTCCCTGTCTCCTAGCTGGAGGGATAAAAGAATTAACAGTATGCCTTTTTAGCATGCAGTGGCAATAGCAGTAACCTGACCCTGAGTGTTCCACTGTAAGATTTCAGGGGAGGATGAAGGTGGAAATGCATATAGACATAATGTTTTCAAGGAAAGGAACTTTCTGAACACATTCTCACCAATCCATTCACATGTGGATATTGAGTTACAGAAGGGGGATTTTATAGAAAACTGGACCATACACTGAAAAAGAAGAAAATTAACTAAGAATCATACAAATGATAGCATGTTTGCTCTCCAAAAAGTGCATAGTGTTAGATATATTTTTGTCAGCTCCAACTGACTTCTCTTGGATTTTGTAACCAGGATACACGAGAAAAACTGTACAGCAGTTCCTGTATCTCTCACCTGCAGTTTCTGTCTATGTCATCTTCATAGCCTCAAGGCCCAGTACTATCTAGGATTGGGCCAGCTTGCGGACGGGTTTATGACAGCAGAACATAGTTCCACTGTTGCAAAATGGCTTTTAGCAGCACATGCAGCGTGCTGCCGGCGGCCATTTTAGGAGCTCAGCCGCAATTGGCAGCAGCGCGGGCAGACCCCTGCCAGATCGAGTAAAGTAAGTCCGATGGTGGCGGGGGTGAGGGGTAGGTGGAACAGGGAGGGGAGAGGGGCGAACAGGGAGGAGATGGGGCAGATCAAAATTGGGAAGGGGGCAGTATTGGTGGCAGCAGCATTGCTGATATCCTATCCCCATTCCTGGCCTTGATCCACCTTCCCAGGTCCACTTGGAATTGTGCCAACAAAGTAGCTGGCACAGATCTGCGTAGACCCATGCAGGTGGCAGAGTATTACCCCTGGGCAAGGGAACAAATGTTCTCTTATACAGAGGAGACCTCTGTGGCCTGAAACTCCCCCATGGGATAAAGCATGTGACCCATTGGCATGGCTACATTGGTGCAGGGGGAATTAGGTAGGATTTCTTACCTGTACATGTTTTGGGGTATCTCATTCAGAATTCTCTCTATGAGTACACTGTGAATTCTGTGACACTGTGAG
The DNA here is from genome assembly GCA_026170595.1 of Plestiodon gilberti rubricaudatus. NCBI lineage: Eukaryota > Metazoa > Chordata > Lepidosauria > Squamata > Scincidae > Plestiodon > Plestiodon gilberti. The sequence goes on from JANXHW010000003.1 coordinate 89,352,705, forward strand.
TACACAGAATTCTCTCTATGAGTACACTGTGACTCTCTATGAGTACACTGTGACACAGAATTCTCTCTATAACTACACTGTGGTAGTTAAATGTATTAAATAGGACAAAGTAATTAGTGCTATGGCTGACTTTTTCATTTTTCATTCAGATGGTTTTATATAACAGAAATACAAATCTGATAAAATAATAGACTAAAATACAATACAAGCTATGTATGCATATAATTAGAGGACTGGAAGAAGGGAATAATTTAAGGAAGTACAATAGACTTTGAATAATCCAGCACCTTTGGGACCTAGTTGGTGCCGGATTAATGAATATGCTGGACTATCAGGAAGTTCTATAAACTGGCAGTGCTGAGAGGGTGGGAAGGAGCCTGGTGTGCAATTGTGGGGCTGGGGTGGCCCTCCCAGTAGGGCCATGGCAAAGGAATAACTGTGATACCAGGTACTAAGGCTGGCGTAGTAGAGCTAATTAAAAGTGGAGTTCAAATGTTGAGAGGTTTGGGCTCAGCTCATATTTAGTTTATAATTTTGGAAAAATTATCCTCCAAACTCCCCAACTGTAAGATTTGGTTCCTTTAATAGCCAATTCTGCTTGTTGCGGAACATTTCATCTCCCACCCAAGACAAAGCAGGGGCTAAAAGATTCCCAGGGGAATATATAGACTCTATAAAGAATCTATAGACTACTATACAGTCTATAGTAGGTTGCTTGGAATGAGCAGGGAGACTATCCCCTGAAGAAGATGAATTTGTTAGCCCAAAGAAAAAAATTGCCCAATGTACATATTGATAGTGGTCTGAATTTATAGTGGATATGCAAAGCCCTCCTCGGATGTTTGGCTAAACTCTTTTTGTTGTTGTTGTTCTCAGAATTATTCAGATATTTCTAAGCAGATACTTCCAAATTCACCGTCAGGGAGGAGCTATTGCTATGAAGCAGTACCCATGCTTTGCGGGCCCAGGGTCTTCTGGTTCAGTCCAGTGAAACGACTTTCAGGTAGCAGGGCTTGGAAATACCTGTCTTTTTGCTAACCCTGGAGAGCTCTTGCCAGAATAAATGGATCAATGGTTTTGCTCAGTCTAAGGCAGCTTCATATATTCACATGAAATTTAGCTTGAGGCAAAATTCATGGCAACTCTAGAGTACACCCTGCCTGTGAGCCTTGACTTACTGCATGGGGAGTCTTAGAAGCTATTGTAATGCCTGTGTTTGCTTCAAGGAGAATATACATACAAATATCATTTTTTTTAAAAAAAGTTTTTTTTAATCAGAGATTAAAGTCAGTAGTAGTGTTCATGCTACAGTAGATGTGTGATCTTATCTACATATGTAATCAGAATAGGGCTAATGTCTTCATGATGACTTCTGCACAAAAATAGAATCCTTTATAAACTTTAGAGCATTTTTTAGTTTGTAAATTGTTTTTTAATTTTTTTCACAACTAGTCATGAAGGTCTGTTAGGCTGTGAGAGAACAATTTGCCCAAGAGAGCACTCAAGGGGCTCCATGGCCAAGCAAGGATTAGGATGTTACAGTCTACCTACTGCATTATAATATCTCCCCGGATGGTAAGACCTCAAGAAGGAAGATATATCCTTGCTCAGAACTGAGTCACTTATCTTTCCCAAAATTGAATTATTTGTTTTTCATAGACCTGATATAAATGCGTATAGGTCACAACTCAAACTTTTAAACGGAACAAGAGCCCTAGATTTTAAGGTCAAAAATATCTGACATCCCTTTCCCCTTTATTATAAGCCTGATATCTTTTTTGAATACGCAAACATGACTTTGCTTATCCTTGAGCTTTTAAAAGGGCCTTTGGAAAACTATGTCATCATTACCATTCTTTTCTTTCATTCTGTCTTTTGTTCTCCATTTGTTTTCTTCTCTGAATTGTCTTTAGTTTAGAAATATATGAACACTGAAGAAATGCAAAATGCAAAACCAGATGCAATTCGTAGTGTGGGAGAGAGCAATGGTGTCGCTCCGGTAGGGGCGGGGCCGTAAGTATCGCTCCGTCCTAGTCCCTTTACTGAGCGAGCAGGAGGCAGCCCCACCCCCTCACTGTCGGAGCCTTTCCTGTGCGGAGAAAGCAGCAGGAAGGGTGAGGGGGCGGGGCCGCCTCCTGCTCGCTCGGTAAAGGGACTAGGAAGGAGTGAAACTTACGGTGCCACCCCTACCGGAGCGACGCCTCTGGGAGAGAGATTATGTCAAGGGTTGTATTACTTCATTTACTGGTCCCAGTAATCACCAACTAGATTAACACCATGACATGAGTTCAAACTGAGCTCATCCTGGCTTAGTAGTGATATAATAAAGCAGTGGTTCTCAAACATTTTAGTACCGGGACCCACTTTTCAAAATGACACTCTATTGGGACCCACCTAGCTATTTGTTGTTGTTGTTCAGTCGTTAGCTATACGAGACTTTAAAAAAAGTGGACCTATAAATAATTAAATAAATAAATGTACAAGTAAAGAACTCAGCTTCTTATAGGGTAATTAGCAGCTATCTTGCAAACTGCAAGAGCTCAGCTCTTTACAAGGCAATTAGTAGCTATCTGATTTTTGAATAGCTTTAGGGTTTGTGGCATTTACAGCGCAATCCGACTTAACTTTTGTGCCGGTGTAACCAGCGGCGCAGCGAGAACAGGAGGCCCTAGAACGGAAAAGGGATTGAAATCCCCTTTGAATTCCTATTTTTGAGGGGATTTGAATCCCTTTTCTGTTCTGGGGTCTCCCGTTCTTGCTGTGCCGCTGGTTACACCAGCACAAAAGTTAAGTCAGATTGCGCTGTTACTTATCTGATCTTTCCATCACCTGAGGACCCATCAGAAATGAGGTCACGATGCACCAAGTGGGTCCCGACCCACAGTTTGAGAAACACTGTAATAAAGGATTGTCAGAGGCTCCATAGCTTGGAGCAGTCAACCCACCCTTTTTTGTACCATGTGGTGGGCAGGAAAAGAGGAGAAATATGCAAACTTATATGGCAGTTTTGTTACTCATGCACGTAAGGGAGTTCACTGAAGGAGTTCCTGAATCAAACTAAAGTTTTAAGTAGAGCACATCAGTTTTACGTCCTCTTAATGTGTTCTACACATAAGGTGACTTTAGTTTCTTTCAGTACCTGTGACATAACAACCTAACGTAAGGATAGAAGATGATGGGTGAAGGACAAAACTTCTGCTTGGAAGTCCATCAGTGATAATTTGGGGAATGAAGGACTAGGAAATGAATAAATGATAACATAGCACTAGGGGCTTCAAGAATGTTACTGACAGGTTGTTAAATTAATGCTTACTTTTAGTTAAGAGGATATTGGCTACTCCTAAAAGCATTCTACGTTTGAGGACACAAGGACATTCTCTTAATTTTTTTTACAATTCTTGCATTCTTTCAGTTGATGAGGAAAGCAACCAAATGGTAAAATAACAAAGTGAAACTTCTAACAAGTCCATAAACATGTGCTTGTCTGTAACTGAACACTACAAAGGTATTTATGAAATCCATTAGTGTGTGGAATGGATTGTCCTTCAGGATCAGCGCTTTAGGTTATTGCACATTTACATAAAGAAAGGAGGCCAAGGTCTAGGGTAGTATTAAAAATAACGGAGGCACTAAATAATTTCTGGAAATGTCCATCAAACAAGCAGCCTGGTCATTTTAGAACGGATGCTCTAAATTGAGGTCTTTAGCCTTTCTTTCAAAGGACAAAAATGTTTTCATGAAAGGACCTGAGATTTCTATTCCCTTTCCTATGAGAAAAAGAGTGCCTAAATTTTAAATACAGAAATGCACTTCTTTGTACAGTCACTTAATGCTAAATGCATTGTACCTATTGATGTGAAACAAAATAGGTTAATAAAAAGGAAATGGATTTTGTGTTTGACATTTTTAGGAAAATCTCCTGTAACGTTTTAAAGCAGGCCACTAGGTTTACCAATTGACACACACCTTTCTAAATGGTAAGGGATATTTTGCAAGTTAATGCCTTCATTACTCTAGAACAGGGGTTCTCAATTCCCGGCGGGCTGTATACCACCTCCGAGGCCCGCCTCCGTTGGCGTATCAACGGAAGTGGCAATGACATCATCACCACTTACTTCCGGGTTTCGGCCACGTTTTCGGCCAGAAAACAAAGGGATGCAAACTGAGGTAAAAATTACAGGTTTTAAAGGAAAGATGATTAGGACGGGCAGGAGGGCCGTTCGCAGCGCTCCCGAAAGGCTTGGACAATGGCCGGAGCTTCTCCGGAGCAAAAATGCGGCTGCTACGTTGGTGCGGGGTTCTGGGCGACTGGCGGTCCATGTACCACCTCTGGGCGGCTGAAGTACCACCAGTGGTATATGAAGTACCACCAGTGGTATGTATATGTTGAGAACCCCTGCTCTAGAATTAAGTGTTGTTTTTGAAGTCTTGGGTCTTATACCTATATCTCATATTTATTGTATGTATGTTTATCTGGGTTCTTTCAAATTACAAGCTCTTTCTGAACTTTATCTAGTACTTTCTTACTGCCACCCCTGAGAGCCAATGTTGCCAGTCAAGTTCTGACAAAAGAGTTTAAAGGTTGAGGAAATGTACAGCAATAGAAATGTAAATGAAAGGCCTTGAGGGGGTTTAGGTAAGTAAGTACCACGAGTACCTCTAGGAATGGAAAGCTGAATATGGGGGTCTCTCAGTCATTGCTTAATTTATTCTTTGACAACCAAATAAAATTCTTTGAAATTAAATATAGATTCTAGGAGAATTGTCTTCATTCCATCCCAGCAATAGAATGCCTGGGCCTCAGAGTAGAGCAATTTGTCTTGTCCCCCATTGTCAGGCATAGATAACAATCCAGTTTGCAGAGTTCCAATTTGTGATGTCATGTGAAGCAGTATACCAGAATTTAGTATACCAGATTGTGAGCCCTTTTGTGACAGGGAGTCATTTAATCATTTGATTTTGTCTGTAAACCGCTTTGTGAACATTTTGTTGAAAAGCGGTATAATAATAATAATAATTTCAGCTCATGGGGCTAAGTGCAAAGAACCTTCCATCAGTGCACTGTGACAGTTTGTGGCTCTGCAGCAATAGTTGGATCCAACCTCCAGTGGATCTCAGGTGAAAGTGGAGTGCATGGGGGGGGGGAGTCAGGATGCTCTCTGACTCCATAGAATTGGGCTGCAAAGTCAGGCAAGCCCATGGGAGTTTCCTGCTATTTTAATTAGCAGATGTAATGCACAGCTGGAAACATGAGTTGTATATGTAGAAAAGGCAAATACCATTTCCTGAGGGCACCTCCATATCAACAGTGGGAAATGTGGACAGACAGAGGCCAGGTGCAGGCTGAAGCTGAAGTGCATATTTACTGCAGGGATGAAGTATTCATATACCACGTTTCATTAAAAATTAAAAAAGATATAAGAGCAGTTTACAAAAGAATGAAACGGGCAACCCAACCCTATTGGGCATATACAGCGATGGATCTCCCTATCTGCTGCCATAAGTGAGTTGCGGCATCGCAAACACTGAGCCACTGTCATGTGCTATGGCGCTGCTGGTGCAAACTGCCAGAGGTTCCGTGGACATGCCAGTGGCTCCTGGATGCCCTGCCAGAGCAGGTAAGGTGAGGGAGGGAGCAGGAAGGGGAAGCGGGGTGGGAAGCGGGCTGAACCGGGGGCAGTTTGAGGCAGGGGGAAGGATCATGGCAGCAGCATGTCAAGATCCTCTCCCCTTTTCCCAGCCTGGACCCGCCCCCTGAAGCTCCTTGGACTTACACCAGCTAAATAGTCCGAGGAGACTCATTGGCAACAAAGCGACCTACCGGGAGGTAAGCTTTGTTGTTGTTCAGTCGTTAAGTCGTGTCTGACCTTTGGTGATCCCATGAACCATATCCCGCCAGGCCTTCCTGTCCTCCACTATCTTCCTGAGTTCGCTCATTTTCATGTTCGTTGCATCGGTGATGCTGTCTAACCATCTCATCCTTTGCCTTCCCCTTCTCCTTTTGCCTTCAGTCTTTCCCAGCATCAGAGTCTTCTCCAGACAGTCCTCTCTTCGCATTAGGTGAGCTACAGTAAAACATATTTTTATTTACCTCTCCCAGGCTGTCTAGGCCCCCTCCCCCCATAGCATGCAGCACACGTTCTAGCAACATGGTTGCATAGTGTAAACTGGTGGGGGATAGGATTGGGCCACTTGGCTGCAATCCTGTACACACTTACCTGGAAGTAGGTCCCATTGAGTCCAATGAGACTTTCTTCTGAGCAGGCATGCATAGGATTGGGCTATTAAAAACTATTAAGAGCAACTTTTTAAACATCCAAGACACGATAGCCTCAAATACCACTTTAGGCATATTAAGTGACAAATCAATGGCCCAATCCTATTCCCCACCAGTTTACTCTATCCAGCCCAATCCCCGCCCCAACTCTCCCCCAAACTGCCACCTGCCTGTCCTCACCGCTACTGTTCCTGCTCCGGTGAGTGTCCGAGATCCGCTGGCTGTGCACCGCACTGTTTTGTGCTGCCATTACAGGACTTAGGGCAGAGTTTGTGAGATCCGCTGCCCTAGGCTCTGCATTGAATTGGGCCATTAGTTCCGGGTTTTATCAGCTTTGCCCACTAGAGGAGAATTTCTTTACCATCCTCGGACTCCTAACAGGGCATCCAGTGCTGCAGAGAGTCAGGCCAACAGAAAATGGCACCAGTAGCAAGTCAAGATATAAGAACTGGCGATGAATAATAAAAATAAAAATAAAAATATAATATACAGTATTTATATACCGCCTTTCTGGTCATTGGATTTCTCCTCCGACTTTAATTCAAGGCGGTGTACATGGGCAGGCTGTTCTAAACCCCAAAGTGTTTTTATAATATAAGAACATTTTAATCTTTCGTAGAACCCTTCATTCGAGATGTTGCTTTCACAATCCAGCTCTCTCTCTCTCTCTCTCTCTCTCTCTCTCTGATGTTCACCTCAGCACGCTTCAGCTGACACAGGCAACCTTGACTGCCACTCAAATGCTTCAGCTGCAGCTCCACTTCCCCACAGAGGCTCTGCAACTTATCAGCTCGGTGTGCCAGCAGCTCTCCGACAGACTTCCGGCCGTCTTGAACTGCTGTCCTTCAGATCTTCAGGCATTTGTGAGACGATCGCTCTACCAACTGAGCCAGACGTCCTGCCCTAAAAAGGACACTGAAACAAAACTGTCGTAACCTGCTAGTGAAACACTAGAAAGGATGGAGCTGAATACAGAGCTCTTGGAATGGTGCTTCATAACTCTGGAATGACTGTTGAGGAATATAATGAAATTCGAATCAGGGCCTCTTTGGCTACTTCAATGATGGAGGTTCATCATCATTTATTAATATGGTCAAAGACCAGCAAGAACAAAATACAACCATATTAAGAACAAAAAGCAAGCGTTACATATGTTACTAAATATCGAGACTAAAATTTATCAGATAAACACATATGCATGCAAGAAACAGAGAAACAAAAAATGATTAGAAGTTAAAACTTTTCCTCATTGCCAACAATACCCTTGCGAATTTTGCAAGCAGCTGCCAGATGATGGAGGTTCATGTGGATGTAGATGCTTCCTGAGCTACCCAGGGCTCAGATCATATGGCATGAACACATATTATAATCCCCAAAACTGAACGGAGACATAGTTTAGCACTAGAGTACATACTTTGCATGTACTGTATAAGTTCCCAGGGCCAGGGCTGCCCGAGGTTGATTCGGGAGGGGCTGCACTGTGGCGGAGGGTGGGCTGCCCGCAGCCGGCAGTTTGTCTCCATGCAGGGGCCGGAGTGGCGAGCGGAGCTCTTGTTGGGCCGACCCACCCCTGCATCCATTTGACCTGAAAATTGGTCCCCCATGAAGCTGTTGGCGGTGACGTGATGAAGTCATCTCATCACCTCTCTGCATACATCCAGGAGGGCACGCCTCATGCCAGGTGCCATCAGCCCTGCTATGGCTCACCCGGGTGAGGGGGGGGGCTGTAGCGGGTGAGGGGAGTCCCGCAGTGGCTGGCCATGCATTGGGCCCCACAGCTCCTAAAGGCAGCTCTGCCCAGGGCACAACCTCAACATTTATAAGCTGAAAGGATCTCAGAAAATAGGTTTGGGAAACACCTCTGCCTCAGAGCCTTGGAGAGATGCAGCTAAGAGTAGACAATATTGGGCTAGAGGCATGAATGATCTGACATGGTATAAAGCAGCTTAGTATATCCTCCATTTGTTAATTGTATTGTACAAATGTAGCGGAGGGTTGTGGCTTTCATATTCTGCTTGTAGGCTTTCCAGGGGACTCTGACTGGCCACTGTGGGAATCTAGACACCAGGCTAGATGGAGCTCTGGTCTATTCCGGGGGTGGGGGGCTCTTTTGACTTTATAACTTGTGTAGAAGCACCCATGCAACTTTTTGTGGCAAGGATTGGGCAGAACTGCTCCTATACGTTACCATGGGTTCTTGGCCTAATCCAGCTGGGCGCTTCTTATGTTCTTATCATATTCCTCACATCCCTTATTGAACTAGGATAAAGAAGTGTCATTGTGCAGAAGTAAAACATTTTGAAAAGTGGAGCTTTTTTTCACTCTGTGAACATTTCTGATAAACAAAAGTGGGAAAGCTCTTTGCTGTACATGTACCTCAACGCGAGCAGTGATTGTGTTTTCACAGACCAGCTAGTGTGAAATTGGGGTCTTTTGCAGGTGTCTGGATCGCAAGGGAAATCATGTTTCCCTTTTCAAGCAAACAACTGCAGATTTTATGAAGTATTCCAAATAATGAATGAAGTCTCCTCAGTCCCACTTTATGACTTCGAAGCTTCTGGACAAAAGGATAGGTGCAAAGCAGACAGTGCCTAATTTGGGCCGTTCCATTTCTTTCTCACATGGTTTGCATTTCCTCAGCAACATTGTTAAAAGATGAGTCTTAAACTCCTTTTTAAGAGGCTTTTTAGGAAGAAGCAACATATAGGAAAGTTCTGCATTGTAAGTTAAGAATACCACCTTATTGCTATGTGACTTGGTCCCTGGGCTTGGGCCTGCCCTCCGTCAAGCCTGGAAGCCAGGAGTGCCTACGCCGAGGAACGCCAAGAAGAAAGAAGAATCCTCACCTCCAATGCAAGTGTCTTGTAGAAAGAAGAATCCTCACTTCCAATGCAAGTGTCTTGTAGAAAGAAGAATCCTCACCTCCAATGCAAGTGTCTTGTAGAAAGAAGAATCCTCACCTCCAATGCAAGTGTCTTGTAGAAAGAAGAATCCTCACCTCCAATGCAAGTGTCTTGTAGAAAGAAGAATCCTCACCTCCAATGCAAGTGTCTTGTAGAAAGAAGAATCCTCACCTCCAATGCAAGTGTCTTGTTTTTCCCTGAATGAGCGCTTCTCCACCTCTAATTCAATTAAGCGTAGATCTTCTGAATGCCTAGCTCACTAAATTCAATCACTGGTGTTAGCACACCAACTCTTGACCAGCCTGCTAGCTTTCAGCTGTTGGAGATTCTCAGGGTCAGAAAAGAAACACCCTTTGACTGTTGTTTGTGTGTCAAACCTGAGCACTGTTGTTTAAATCAGGAAAAATAACCTCTTGCCTCAATCAAGGTTTGGGCTAGGGATGCCCTTAATTCAGTCATCTGAGGCCATTCAGCCACAGAAACCGTTTGTTATATTTTGTTCTGAATGTTACCATTGAAATAATAATAATAATAATAATAATAATAATATACAATATTTATATACTGCCTTTCTTGGTCATTGGATTTCTCCTCTGACTTTAATCCAAGGCGGTTTACATGGGCAGACTTTCTCAACCCCCCTAATGTTTTTTTTTTTTTTTTTTACAATACATGTCCAATCTTTCATGAACAACTACATTTCAGATGGTATCCTTTTGCAGTCTGGCCTCTCCACTAGCCGTCGCCTCCCACACTCGACCGATGCAGCTGGCAGCTCTTATCTCTCCTCACAAAGGCTTTTTTTTCACAGCTTTTTGTCAGCGGCGTGTGTCTCAAACTTGCCATTCACCGATCTTCAGGCTTGCAAGGTGGTGACTCTACTGACTGAGCCAAACCCCTCTGCCCAAACCCCTACTGAAAACCCTCGGACTTTGTATTCAGACCTCCCTTCTCCTTTGCACAGCACCCTGCCACTCTCTGTACCTGGACCAAGAACCCTCTGCTAGACACTTGGGCAAGTGTCATTTCCCCCTTTAACCTTAAGCCCAGCTTTCCCAAAACGTCACTGCTGGTCACTTTCCCCCAATAAGTCACTCCACTCCACTGTAAGACTGTCAAGTGCCTGCTTGGATGATGCTCTTGATGCCCCCTTCCCTCTTGCTCTAGTCTTGCCTTTTTAGTCAAGAGCCCTCCAGGAACACAGCTTCCATGCCTCGAGTCTCTGGCCGCACTGCTTCCCACCCTGTGGAACAACCTTGCCTACCAGCTTCAGCTCAACAGAAACGGAAAGGTATACAGTACTTAGCTCCCAGCCTTCTCTCTCTTCTCCTTTCCATGCACTCGACCAATGTGCAGTGAACCCTTTTAAAACTCCCTCCACATTTATTTATTTTTTGGCAGTATAACTGTTTCAGTGACTTGCAACCCTAAGGAAAGTCTGTGTCATTTTTCAGTTTGCATCTCAGTATTACAGCCAGCCAGACTGCAGCCGTTTCCCTGCATCTTGGCTGGTGTTGCCGGTTTTGCCACTTCTATCCTACTTGCTGCTGCCGCCGACTTGCTCCACACTGATTCTGTCTCCCCTCTGTCCTGCTGTCCATTCTAGCCAACATCATGCCTGCCACTCCACCCACCTTCTTGTCCTGCAGGCCGTGCCTGCGTGAGATTCTCACCCGTACGAGGCATGGCGTGGCGACTGCAGGAGGACTGCAGTTGCGCTTTCAAAACAAAACAAAATGTTGCTGCAGCAACCACACCGTTCCTTTTCCAACACAGGCATTTTCTATTAAGTTCATGGAATAAGACAGCATTATCTTTTCCCCCTTCTGCTTCCACACTATATGCCCCAAGTGGCTGTGCGATATGACACATGTGCAACTCAAATGCAAGGCGTTTTGAGTAAATTAGAGAAGACACAAATATCAGAAGAACAAATAAGGAATGGTCATTACTAGGATCACATTTTGCAATTGGCTCTATGAGTCGAGCACTGAGAAATTTGTGCAACTACTTTGCCCAGGATGTAATGATAATGATAATGATAATGATAATGATAATGAAATAAATAAATACCAGCATTTATATACCACCTTTTCTTGGTCATCGGATTTCTATTCTGACTTTAATTCAAAGGTGGTTCACATAGGCAGGCTATCTAAATCCCTGAGGGTGGTTTTTTTTTTTTTTACAAATACAATACGAAGTTCTAATCTTGCATAGAACTCTCTAGAGAGTTTCTTTGCTATCTCTGGACTTCCAACAGGGATGGCATCCAATGCTGCACAGAGGCAGATGCTACCCACCACAGCAGGGCTTGACCAGCAACTTGCATTCAAATTTTGTGTGGATTCCAAGGTGGGGTGTGAAGGATGTGCCCGCAAAAAACCCCTAGTGTTACTGAAACGCTTTGCTTCTTTCTGCTGAAATTCCTCAGCTGATTTGACCAACTGGGAACCTCCAGATTCACCTTAAATTAGATGAAACCCACAGCACAATCCTGCCTAAAGATCTGCGGGCGGCCCTAGGGCTGCCTACAAGATCCTATGCTCATTCTGGGCCGCTCTGGAGCGGCCCGGAGGTCTCCTCGGGGGAAGCGGACTTTCGTCCCCTTCCCCCGGCATAGAGCTGGGAGGCCCCAATGGACCTCCTTGGATTTCCACCACCTTGAGAGCTGGTGTAACTCCGAGCCAACCGTGTAATGGCCACTGAGCCCAGGAATGGGACTGGGATGCAGAGGCTGACATCCCCACACCCTTCTGGGCTGGCTTGGCCAACTGCCGCCCTCCCTTGCTGCCCGCCCCGCCCTTGCACCTGCTGGCGGGAGACTTGCCTTCCCCGGTGGCGCCGCCGCGGCTGGGTCACTTCGACAGCAGAGTGAGGACTGCCGGCTTCTGTACTAGCAGCCCTTACTCAAAAGCAGTCGCAAATGTGCTTTATGGCATGTTTGCGACAGTTTTGAATGATGGAGTGCGCGCTCCGTCGGTCTAACTTTACGCAGGGTTGCGCTGCCAGTAGCAGCTATGTCATGGTGTTTTTCTCTTGAATTGCTAGCCATACAGAAGAAAATCTGTTGTTTATATCTGGGAGTATTATGGCTTGCTTTTTTTTTTTTTTTGCTTGCTTACAAGATCCTAAAAAAGTTAATGACTATGTTTCTCTTTAATAAAAGGGTGGCTGATGGATTAGAAGGAGTGAGACATGTAGCAGCCATTAGTATCTTTGAAAAACAGCTTTGGTTTGAACTGACAACAGATGGCAGATCTCCCTGATCAGTAAAAGGTTCCATTTTAGCTACTTTCTCACTGCAAGGAAAAACAGATTTCAGCTGAAGTCCTTAGAGGTTCAGTGCATCAGAAAAGGATAATGGTGCCAGCCTTTGACAAACAGCCTGTTGTATGGTGAAATGTCTGCTTTGGGAACCTCTACATTGATGGTCTTGCCTACATTACTATTTCCCAAAGCCTCGTCTTGCTCACAGTGGCATTTGTGAACATCAGTTATCATGTCACTTTCATGTTGCTATTGTAAAACACTACTGTGGCCAGCCAACTAAGGTAATGTGCCGAAAAGAATCTCTGCTCGTTCAGCCCAACCAGTTACAAAAGATTGTCAAACCACATGGGCTAGAGTGCAGGTTGGAGAAAACTATTTGTTGGACGTATTTGGACCAAACACACACTGATGTGCCCACTCCAGGCAATGTCTGGAGCAATTTTGGAATGTGAGAAGGCATTGCACATCTCACCAAAGCACTGAACTGGAGCGTGCGCTCTGCTTGCCATGTGGAAGCCTCTGAAACAAACATTCCTTTTGGCAAGTCCCCTCTTGCCTGTTATATGGCGAGATTATACTCCTGTTTGTAGGAGTAGGTTTTCTTTATGCCAGGTGCAAGGGAGTGGTGAGTATCTTTTGTCTTGTGCTCCCTGAGACATCTGGTGGGGCCACTGTGTGATACAGGAAGCTGGACTAGATGGGCCTTTGGCCTGATCCAGCAGGGCTCTTCTTATGTTCTTATTACTGTATGGATGGCTGCTATCACATATGGAGTCTCCATGCTTGTGGCGTGGAGACTCATTGCATAGTGGCAGCCTTGTATGTGGTAGGCCTTTCAGTACACTAGGGAAAAAGTGTTTGGAAAAAAGTTTGGAAAAGCAAGGAGGGAAACTAGCATATTAGAGTGCTAGCATCAAACCCTTACAAGCCGAGATGAAATTCTGAGGGAGGAGGGTTGAGCTTGGCAAGTAAGACCCAGAGATTTCCAAACCTGTAGGATATAATTTCCAAGCTCCACATCTTCGGAATTACTCTGCCTCTCTCTCAAAAAACACCACTTCATTTTCCTGTTCCATTTTTGGGTCCATCACAAAGGTTTTCATTCATTTCACCTTTAGGCACACCGTGTTCTACAGTCCCTAAAGGGGCATATCTCAGAAAGCTGCCCAACATTGCAGCTGTGCAGTCTGCAAGCAAAACCTAAAAGAATACTCCCGAGGAAGTCTGTAGGGTTCGCTCAGGGGACTGCCTGGCTCCAAGGCTCTCACGTGCCCCTTCAGAGCCTGCATAACTCCAAGTCCTCTACAGAAGGAAAATAAAAAGCCTTGAAAATTCAGCTTAGGCCTACCTTCTCACAGATCCTTGACAAAGAGCTAAATAATGCTGGATATTTGTGGTGCTCAGTATGCCATCCTGAATGGCTTTTTTGCCCTTTTTTGCCCATTTCAGTTCATTTTTTGACTATTCCGATTGAACCTTTTTTGCCGTTTTTTGCTCATTTCAGCCCGTTTTTGACTCTTTTTAACCGATTGGGGCCTTTTTTTTTGCTCATTTTGCTCGTTTCTACCGTTCCCCCCTTTTTTCCTATTTGGTCTTTTTTGCCCTCCCCCCCCCCCCCGTTTCAGCCCTCTTTTTAGCCATTTTTTCCACTTGGGCCTTTTTTGCCCTTTTTTTGCCCATTTCAGCCCATTTTTGATCATTTTTTTTCTGATTTTGCCTTTTTTTGCCCATTTTTGCTTGTTTCTGCCGGTTTCCCCCATTTTTTCATATTAGGGTCTTTTCACTCATTTTTTCCTATTGAGTGTAACCGGGGCTGGGGCCGATCAGCCTCCTCGGAATTCTGCCAGCTATTTTGCTGGCGGAAGTCGGGGAGGCCATGTAACGGCTCAGCTGCCCGGCGGGGGTCGGGATATGGCAGGACCCATGCCCCCGTCCCTGGGGTAGGTGGGCCTATGGCCGCCCTCCCAGCTCCGCCGACCCTCCAACCCATCTACCGGATCCTATCTTACCTGGGTCCAGCGGCTGGGCGAGGGCTCCGTCGATGGAGCAGGGAAGGCTGGCCTTGTGCAGCCTACCCTGCTCAAAAGTAGTAGCAAACGTGCTTTACGGCATGTTTGCAACTACTTCAGGCGATGGGATGTTCGTTCCACCGCCCTAATTTACTTCAGGATTGCGCCGTAAGCCAGTTAGCAAAGTTCCCCTTGACCTCGTCACTTACCAGACATGGCTTGGCTCTGCAGTGCTGTTCTGCCCTCTAGGAATGGAAACTTTCCACTTCTGAAGCAGGGCCCTTGTAAAAAAGGAAGTGGAATGTCCCCATTCCTGGAGGGACCTTGTAAGGAAGGAAGGAGGGCAGAGCAGAGCAGAGTGGCACTGCAGAGGAAACCCATGCCAGGATTGGCAAGCAGGCAGGAGTTTGTTAACCTGCAAATTTGGTTAATAGGCATCTCTGCCTACCACCTCAGGTGAGCAAAGGTGTCATTAATCAAGTGTGGCAGTTAACAAAGTGCTGGCTAAATGAGGGTGGTGGTAGTTCATGCATCTACATACTACAAACTCCTCCCCAGACATAGATTTTGTATTTCTTCGTTCTTCGTTGACCAGAAGGTGGCATACTAATCCATGTTTTTTTTTTCTGTCAGTGCAATAGATTTGGTTATTTGTCCTTTCTCAGGTACACTGTGGATTGAAAGAGCCTGTGGACAACTTCTATTTTTCATAGGCCCTTTGTACACATCTGAAACTGGGCCTGTCACAACTCTCCTTGGTTCAAAAGTTAACAATTACAGTTAAAGTTCTTCTTTTCTATTTCACAAATTCCCCAAGGTCCCTGTGTTTTGCTCATGCAAATCTGCTGCTCTTCTCACAGAAGTGAAAGGGGGAGCCAGTGCATACAACACCCATGCTCTGGACTGGGGCTGAGAAGGGCTATTCAGGGGAGCCAAAGGTATTCACCTCTCTTGAGTTTCAGACCTCATGTGTTTACTCTTGAGGAGGAACAAATTTCACTTTGGCTAGCTCACTGATTCTACATGGGATACATATGTGTGACTGTTTGACCTCTGCAGATAACAGTGCTGTAGTTTTGAGGAATTCTTCTTCTTGTTGTTGTTGTTTGTTTGCACAGTCAGATAGATGTTCTTGACTGGTTTGTTTTATCCAGACATAAAGTCCTTCCCAAGGACCTGGGATGTCTGACTTTTGTCATGCTTTGATGTTATAAGTATCATTGCAAAATGTAAGCTGATCTCATTAAAGCTGTTTTTGTAGTTAAGGTAAAGGAGACCAATGACAATTAAGTCCAGTCGTGTCCGACTCTAGGGTGTGGTGCTCATCCCCATTTCAAAGCCGAAGAGCCAGCGTTGTCCGAAGACGCCTCCGTAGTCATGTGGCCGGCATGACTCTCCTTGCCGCAGCGCGTAGCATGCAGCTGGGACACGGAGCGCTGTTTACCTTCCCGCAAGCGGTACCTATTTATCTACTTGCATTAACATGCTTTGGAACTGCTAGGTTGGCAGGAGCTGGCCAAGCAACGAGAGCTAACCCGAGTGGCCCCCGAGTGCCAGTTATTTGGGGGCACCAGGCCCAGGCCAGCGACTCGGAGTCGGGCCGGGGCTTGGAGCCTCGTGCACGGAGGTTACAGGCCGGGCGCGGGGTGAACTTTGCTTCACTCCGTCTCCGGCCGGGGCTTGGAGCCTTGGACGACTCCGATGGAAGAAGAGGAAGAGGAAGTGACGTGTGCCTCTCTAGGAGGCGCCTCCCAGACAGTCTTGCTGGTGACAAGGTAAGTGTGGGGAAAGCGGCACCCGGGGGGGGTATTCTGCTGCGCCCGGGGGGGAATAAATAAAATGCGGATTTGGCACCCCCCAAATCGCAGCGGTGCCTTTGGCGGCACCAGGGAGTAAAGAGGGGGCGAAAGGGAGGGGGCGCCAATTCCAGGATGGCCCCCCTATAGATTTAGGGCTAGGGACGCCACTGGGTAATTGCTCTGGTCCCTGTGAAGTTAAGGTGCTCTTCAAGGTGTTTTGGAATTGCAGTGAGGGCACCAATCACTATATCATGATGATGATGATGATGATGATGAAAAACTACTATACCACTTTGCCATTTTAGTGCCACAACCAAAAATGGACCTATGAACCTTGATGTGTATCTTGCTCCCCACTGCCACGTATGATGAAATCTCTGCACTCTCTGCTCCCTACTGAAATCTGAAAAGGTGCCTCTCCTGGGGTGCTGGTATTAGTAAAGCCTTCCAGCCATTCTGTACCGTTAGTTTCTGATGTTCCTGAAAGCGACAGCCAAGTCGTAATGGATGACTTGCCCCTCAGCTCTAAACAGTTAGATGTTGTACGTGTCGTTTTAGGCGAGCACTAATGCAATTACAAACTGCAGCATCTGCACTTTTCCACTTGCGCAGCCCACAAAATGGAGTGATATGTAATATCTGTTACATTCAATTAGCGGCTGTACATAATGCATTATGTATAACCATCAGAAATGGAATTTAATTGCAATGGAGGGGAAGGGTTTTGTTGCCTTGGTGTAGAAAAATCAATAGCATTTTATAAACAAAAGCAAGCAGTTATGGATGTCAGTGAAAATTTTTATCTCTTTGCAGGAGGAAATTCTGGACAATCCAGCCAGTTCTTCTGGAACTAGATCCGTTGGTGATGATCTTTTGTGCAAAGCAGCCCTTTTTGTTCCTGCTGCCCAGTGGGATGGCATTGAAAGGAAAAAGAGGGGAGAAGGATTCTGCTTATATCTGAGAAGTCCAGACCAGCTGCTTTTCAGTCCCAGCTTCTTGTTTTAGTAGCGTACGTTATGTATTTGATCAAAGGAGCAGACTGAAATAGGGAGCCTTCTTTCCCAAACCTGGGAGGTACTGGGCAGTCGCGTCGCTACGACGCGCGACACCCCAGAGCGGGGGCGCGCGTCGCCTTTAAGGGATAGGCTCCGCCCCCACGCGTGACGTCACGCGCAGGAGCAGAGCACCCTCCCCGCTCCGTTTTCGGCTCATTTTGGAGCCAAACGGACACAGGGGAGGGAGGGCGGGCCCAGCTCCGCCACCAAACTGTAAGTGGGGAGGTCGCGCGTCACCCCTATGCGCGCGACGCCCCCGGCGGCCCGCCCCCCGCGCTTCCCCCTGTCGACGCCCATGGTACTGGGTTAGATTGCTATAATAACACTCTGGTACTTTGGAAAAGCGGGTGAATATTAGAGCAGAAAAGTCCTTTATTCCTAAATTTCAGAACAGAATGAATGACATGAACAGCGCAATCCTGTGTAACTTTGCACCGGTGTAACAGCAGATGCACCGATGTAAGTGCACTTACACCGGCATAAGTGCACTTAAACCGGTGCATCTACTGTTACACCGGTGCAAAGTTACATAGGATTGTGCTGGAAGTCACTTATGGCCCAGTCCTATCCCCCACCAGTTTACGCTATGCAGCCGCACTGCCAAAGTATACACTGCATGCTATGAGGGTGAGTGTGTGTGACCAGACAACCTGGGATAGGTACGTAAAAATACATTTTACTTACCTCTCTGTAGGCCACCTGGGGTCCCCACTGCACCGGGTGCCATCCAGGTAAGCTTTTAGCTGCTTCTGGGGAGTTAAAATTATCCCAAAATTAAGAAAAATAGGCCAAAAGTTGGGGGGGGGGGGAAACCAGGGCATTCTTCACAGATGGAGGCAACATTTCCTGATGGAAGATATTCTTCAGAGATTACATTGATTCCTAAGATGGAGAGGTTAATGCCTTCAAGACATAACGGCTTAAGCTGCAAAAAACAAAACAAAAACAAACAACCACAAGGATTCAGCTATTATTTGATTGTCTAAAACTAGAATGTGGTAGTTTCATGAGAAGTATGTGTCTTTATTTATTAGTTCTCTGAGCTCAGTAGACTGCTCTTTAAAAAACCAACAAAAACCAACCATCAAGTAGTATACTCATAACAAGACCTAAATCCTAATATTAAATAGTAATTGGAGGAATATAATGGTATTTACTTATGCTGCAGTAAATGTCCAAAGTTCAGTGAACATTGTCATGTACGTGTGAATGTTGGTGATTCCAGGGACGTTTTGTGCATATCCCAAAACAGGTTGCCATATTAATTAAAGGAAGTATGGGATAACTTACAATTTCAATAAGAAATGCTGCCACTTCGTTAAATGGAAAGGTCATCTTTAATTCTCTCTTTCTTATTGTCTATTACAGTGACACACCGGAACAGAAATAGCCTCAGAATGAGAAGCAATTCACTGGTCAAAGCTGGCTTTTAACCATTGATACTGGACAAGAGAGAGCTGGCCTCTGTGGTGTTGACCTGAGAACTTCCCAACTAGACTGGTGTAATGTCATTCTTCACGCACATGTGGGAAAAAAAGTACAGCCGCATATTTTTAGCAGCTATTTATTTATTATTTATTTATTTATAGAATTTTTACCCCGCCTTTCTCCCACCAGGGCAACCAAGGCGGCTTACAACAAAAATATTAAAATACATAAGTACATTTAAAATCAAGAATTAAAATAATTAAAAACAATTAAAACAAACAGCCCCAGTGGGTCATCCACATTTGTTAAAAGCAATTTGTAAAAAAGCCAGCCCACCATGTCAGACATCAAATGCTGATCTAAATAAAAATGTCTTGAGGCCCCGCCGAAAGGTCTCTAAGGAGGAAGCCGTTCTTAATTCCAGGGGGAGGGAATTCCATAATTGGGGCGCCACTGCCGAGAAGGCCCTATTCCGCGCCGCCATCCCCCTCACCTCCGTCAGTGGCGGCACGGTCAACAGGGCCCCCCCTGATGACCTCAGAGTACGGGTCGGATTATAAGGAAGGAGGCGGTCCCTCAAATACCCTGGACCCGAGCCGTAAAGGGCTTTAAAAGTCAAAACTAGCACTTTGAATTGTGCCCGGAAACGAACCGGCAGCCAGTGTAGCCGCTGAAGCAACGGTCCGACTGAGTCGAACCGACAGGCCCCAGCAACCACCCGGGCCGCCGCATTCTGCACTAGTTGCAGTTTCCGAACAGTCTTCAAAGGCAGCCCCACGTAGAGCGCATTGCAGTAATCTAGTCTAGATGTCACTAGAGCATGGGTCACCGTGGCCAGGTCTGCACGATCCAGGTACGGTCGCAGCTGGCGCACCAGCCGAAGCTGGGCAAAAGCCCCCCTGGCCACAGCCGCCACCTGGGAATCCAGGAGCAGCTGCGCATCCAGGAGGACCCCCAAGCTGCGGACCTGCTCCTTCAGAGGGAGTACAACCCCATTCAGAGCAGGACGATGATCCAGTACCTGAGTCGTAGACTTCTGGACCAACAGAACCTCTGTCTTATCAGGATTTAATTTCAGCTTGTTAGCCCCCATCCAGCTCCCAACTGCCTCCAGACAACGATTCAGGACATCGACCGCCCCCTTGGAGTCAGGTGGAAAGGAGAGAAAGAGCTGGGTGTCATCCGCATACTGATGACTCCCTACCCCAAATCCCCGGATGACCTCTCCCAGCGGCTTCATATAGATATTAAACAGCATGGGGGATAGAATTGACCCTTGTGGCACCCCACACCTCAAGGGCAAGGGTGCCGAACAAGCATCCCCCAGCACCACCTTCTGGGATCTATCAGCCAGGAAGGAGCGGAACCACCTCAGAACGGTGCCTCCAAACCCCAACCCAGCCAACCGACCCAGAAGGACACCATGGTCAATGGTGTCAAAAGCCGCCGAGAGGTCCAGCAGGACCAACAGGGACGCACTCCCCCTGTCCAGTCCCCGGCGCAGGTCATCCACCAAGGCGACCAAGGCCGTCTCTGTCCCGAACCCCGGTCTGAAGCCAGACTGGAATGGATCCAGATAATCAGCTTCCTCCAAGACCCTCTGAAGCTGAGACGCCACTACCCGCTCGATCACCTTGCCCAGAAACGGGATATTTGAGACTGGCCGGAAGTTGTTCAAAATCGTAGGATCCAAGGAGGGTTTCTTCAGGAGGGGGCGCACCACCGCCTGCTTCAAAGACAGCGGCACCACCCCCTCCCTCAGAGATGAATTTACCACCCTCCCCGTCCACTCAGCCAGCCCCACCCGGGCAACTCTAATCAGCCATGCCGGACAAGGGTCAAGCGGGCAAGCAGATGGTCTCACGCTCCAAAGAATCTTGTCCACATCCTCAGGTTCTACAAGCTGAAAAGAATCCCAGGAAGAACAACAGACAGGTGCCTCAGGGACATCATTAGATACTACTAATGCAGCATCCAAGTCATGCCGAATCCGATCGACTTTGTCCACGAAGTGCTTTGCAAACTCGTCACAGCGAGCCACCGTGTGTTCCGCCCCATCTACTGGGGGGGCCAGATGGAGCAGGCCCCGGACTACACGGAAAAGCTCAGCTGGACGGTTCTCCGCGGACGCGATGCCGGCAGAAAAGAAAGCCCTCTTAGCTGCCGCCACCGCCACGGAATAGGCTCTGAAGTGAGCTCTAGCCCGTGCCCGGTCGGAGTCAGCACAAGTTTTCCGCCACCGTCGCTCTAGGCCTCTGCCCTGCCGCTTCATCGTCCGCAGCTCCTCAGTAAACCAAGGGGCCGCTTTGACTCTGCGGCTAGGTCGAGGACGCTCAGGAGCGATCAGATCCAGGGCCCTGGTCATTTCCCCATTCCAGAGGTCAACCAGGGCGCTGGGTGAGTCGCCGACTCTGTCAACAGGAAAATCCCCCAGAGCCCTCAGGAATCCATCCGGATCCATCATCCTCCGGGGGCGGACCATAGAATGAGGTCCCCCACCACTGCGGAGGCGACAGGCCGCGATAAGCCTAAATCCCACCAGGAAGTGATCTGTCCATGACAAAGGAGTGATGTTAATTTCCTCCACATCCAGATCACCATCCACCTGCCCAGCAGTAAACACCAGGTCCAGCGTGTGTCCCGCATCGTGCGTCGGGGCAGATATTCTCTGAGACAGACCCATGGTTGCCATGGCGGCCATGAAGTCCTGAGCCGCAACTGTCCTCGGGGCCTCAGCGTGGACATTAAAGTCCCCCAGCACCAATAGGCGAGGGCACTCCAACGCCAGCGCCGAGATCACCCCGGTCAGCTCAGGCAGGGAGACTGTTGGGCAGCATGGTGGGCGGTACACCAACAGAATCCCTATTCTGTCTCGCCCTTCCAACACGACATGGAGGCACTCAAACCCAGTGGACCGCGGGACAGGGTACCCAGTGAGACTGATGGTATCACGATAGACTATCGCAACACCGCCTCCCCGCCCCTGTAGTCGTGGCTGCTGCAATACCCGGAAACCCGGCGGGCACATCTGGGAGAGACTTACCCCTCCCGACTCATCCAGCCAGGTCTCCGTAATACACACCAGGTCAGCACCTTCATCCAGGATTAAATCCTGGACTAGGCAGATTTTATTATTAACTGACCTGGCGTTCAAAAGCAGCAGTTTCAGACTCAGGGGACTGTTGCCCAGACCGCCAAGGGTCAGAGGGATGGGAGAAGGGCCAGAAAGAGGGACAGTCTGCCTGTGACTGACCCTCGTTCTCCTGAAACGGCCTGCCCAGCCCCCACCGCCATATCTTCCGTGACCCGTCACTCTGCTAATGGTGGCTGCCCTCCCCTCCCCTAGGCTCCCTCGAGGTGTCAAACACATAGCCCTTCAACGGAGCCTACAGGAGACCAGACAACCTAAAACTCACACACTCACCACACACTCTCAATCACCCCTCACTCTCCAGTCAATCCGTATATGAAAGCATTCCCTCCAACCCACAATTACTCCTGTCCAGCAACCCCTGCCTCCCTCTCACTGAGGCGTGGGTCACGGCACCCCACACCCCTTGCCCCCCTCTCACCGGGGTAGAGGTCCCACTCGTGCCCCTTATGCCTCCCTCTCACCGAGGCCAAGGTTAACCATTCACAGAACCCCTACGCTTACCATATACCACAATCATACACACTCAATCACCCACATACATATACCACTCACTCTACCTTTCTCTCGATGCTGACATGGCAGGGCTGACAATTAAAAGCAAATGGTGACCCACTGGGTAACAACAGCTTGGGTGAGCTCAGCCGCAAGGTGAAGTCTTCTGGCCTGCGTGGTCTCCGATCCACCGGGCGAAGAGCCACGGGCAAAGAGCCTTTAGGCTCTCGCCCTTCGGCTCGAGCCAAAGGCTCGAGCCTCTGGCAAGCCAGTGGCTCTTTCTAGCAGCTCACCTGAGGGGAGGAGAGAGAGAAATTGCTGAGCAATAGCTCCACAGGCCCAGGTGTTCCAGTTAAGGGGCCAGTCCTCAGCTCCAATACTTCCAGCCCCAGAGAGCCCAACAAACTGACTGGCAAGCCAGTGGCTCTTTCTAGCAGCTCACCTGAGGGGAGGAGAGAGAGAAATTGCTGAGCAATAGCTCCACAGGCCCAGGTGTTCCAGTTAAGGGGCCAGTCCTCAGCTCCAATACTTCCAGCCCCAGAGAGCCCAGCAAACTGACTGGCAAGCCAGTGGCTCTTTCTAGCAGCTCACCTGAGGCTAGAGGACAATGACAACATCTGGAGAATAGCAAATTCAGGTAAACAACATTTGCTATCTATATACTATTGCATAGCCACAGGGCCATCTGGAAAAGTGGCGGTGATGGCGAGGGACGGCAAGAGACGGCAGCGACGATGAGGGATGACGGCAGCGAGGACTGCGGCGGCGATGAGGGATGGTGGCAATGGCAAGGTGGCGGGCAAGGTGGCGGCAGCAAGGACGGCAGCAGCAAGATGGCAATGAGGCGGCAAGAGGACGGCGGCAGCGGCGGCAATGGCGGCAGGACAGGTAAGTGGCAGCGGAGGCAAAACGGCCATTTTATGGCCATAAATAAATAAATAAATAATTCGGCCACCCTTTGGGTGGTGAGTGGGCACTTTGTACCCACAAAAAATGTATTTATCTATTTATTTATTTAGTTAAATGGGGGGGGGGTGTCCCAGTTGGAAACCAGGAAAATATGGTAAATCTAAGTTTTGTGGTATTTGTCTTAAAATCACTGTCCCACTTTGGTCTTTGGGATAGACGTACAGTGCAGAAAGATGGCTCCCTCCAAAGCTGGCAGCCATGTGCAGCAAACACCAAAACCTCTCCATAGTGCGAGTTCGAGTCCCTGTGGGGGCAGTCACCACTTGGAATGAAGCTTTTTTCAAGGAGAGGGACTGGGACAAGTCCCAAGAGGAGTCTCAACAGCATGCAGGTTGGGAGCCAGGCTTTGAACCCTGCCAAGGGATGTGCCCTAACGAGTAAGGCACTCACCTTTTCCATGATTGGACAGAATCACCCATGGTAGAGACAAAATAAGAGGCAGGTCTGGTACTCACATGAGCAACTCCACAAAGATGCTCCCTCTCTCACGGTGAGAGTCTCACCACCCAGCCACAGCAGAATAACATTCCCTGCAGTGGTATTATTAAAGGATCTACAAAAAATCATTCCCAACAGCCAAATCCTATCCAGGATTGGGCTGCTGGGCGGAGTGTACTTCCGCTGTCATAAAATGGTTGCTGATGGCACACGCACTGCTCCATTGGCAGCCATTTTGCTCATGCAGCTACAAGAGGTGGCAGGGGCGCCAGTGGAGCCTGCTCCGACCACTGGGCCTGGCAACAGGCAACAGTGGGGGTAGACTGTGGGCAGGGAAGGATAGGGAGTGGGAGGAAATGGGGCCATTACTGGGTGGGAGGGGGGAGGAACTGAGGACGAGGAGGAGGCGAGAGGTGTGGATCCGGCAGCAGTGGCACATGCTGGATCCTTATCCCCTCCATTTCAAAGCTCCCCGCCTCTTTCCTTGGACATACGCCATCAAAAGTGGTGGCGTATGTCCAGGTAGACCCATTAGCACCCTAGGGCTTACTTGGAGGTAAGTATAATTGTTTTATTACCTCCCATTTGTCCTTGGGTCCTGCCCCACCATTGGATGCATCACGTGCCTTTTTGGCGTGGCTGGATAGGTGCGGTGGCAGGGGATATAAGGCACAAGTTTCATCTAAAGTTTCATCGGCTAGAATTTCCAATGGCAGCGAAAGCCTGATCAGAATTATTTCTATAAAAACTATGGGCATTCCAATTATGGGAATTGGGGGAAACCTATTGTCTAGTTTTAGCTCTATTACTTATATAGATAGTTGCTCAACATGTGAGCTGTGAATTGGGAAATCCTACCTCAGTTCATGCTTCAGTTGCCAACTCAGTAGGCTGCTCGGTCCAAATGATGGGCGATGGTGGCAGAGCTTTATCTTTAACCGTGATTGCTGCAATTGTGTATAAAGTGGGATGTGCTATTTAAACAGCAAAAGGAGCAATGGGTGCCTGAAACTTTGCCTATGGGCTTCCTCTGTTCTCTGATGTCACTATCCCTCAATTGGGCTCCAATGCTGGAAGCAGCGAATGGCAGGCAGGGAAGGTGTCAGTACCCTCCTGTCGTGCACATGTTATAATTGATCCCCCTCACTTTATATTGAGGCAGACCCTCAGTTAAAAGACCCTCGTCTGCTACACTCCCATGTGGTTTGGATCTTAGCAACGCTGCTGTATATGGGGATATTAATATTGTCTACCTTACCTGCTTGTGGTAAAGAGTGCTCAGATAATAACGTCTAAAAGCACTCTGAATACTGAAAAGAGCTATAATGCTAAAAAGCTATGTTGTGCCATGATTGCTGAGTAGAATCTCTATATCCAGAGAAAGTGTATCTCTGAGGAAGATACTGGGGACAAGCTGTTGCTTTCATGACTTACTTGTGGGTTTCTGGGAGGCGATTGTTGAAACCAGGATGCTCAACTAGATGGCTCTTTGGTGTGATTCAGATGGGCACTTTAGATGCACACTGTTATCTGCAGCTGACAATTTGTTCCTTTTCTCACTGTTTTGTATCAAGGACGTGCTTCCCCCTCAAAATTGGGAAATTCCTCTGAAATTCAGCACCTTGCCCCACTTGTCAAGGAAGAGGAGTCAGTGGCGTTGCTAGCGTGCCCCAGGGGAAGAGTGACGACATGTTTTGCGCCATCACCTTGCCCCTTGAACTCCTGGTAGGCCTCGTTTGAAGCCTTCTAGAGCCTGGGGCGGGCAGGAGGGCCTACCAAAAGCGCCGAAAATGGCGCAAAAACGCTCCGAAGCTGCAAACACAGCCACTCCGGCTGAAAAAAACACAACCACGGAGCAAAAACTGCCACTGTGACTCCTCCTCGTGAGGAGACTGCAGCTGTCACCCGGGGCACAGCTGCACCACCCTGACCCTCGCCTGACTACGCTATTGAGATGAGTAGATTAAGGTTGAATGGAACTGTGGTGGTCTCAAGGTTCCTGGTCTTGGACCTCAAGATGCTGACCCATCTACTGCTGCCAGTCCTGGACTTGTCAGGGCGGCCTTACTCTCTGGAAGGCCTAGAGGGTATAGGAATGCTCCTTTCTGGGTTCTCAACTCCTGAGTCCTGTTTGTTGTTGTTGTTCAGTCGTTAAGTCGTGTCCGACCCTTCGTGATCCCATGAACCATATCCCGCCAGGCCTTCCTGTCCTCCACTATCTTCCTGAGTTGGCTCATTTTCATGTTCGTTGCATCGGTGATGCTGTCTAACCATCTCATCCTTTGCCTTCCCCTTCTCCTTTTGCCTTCAATCTTTCCCAGCAATCCCAGCAAGTAAAGTCCTGTTTACTTTCTAGTAACCTGGATTCCACCAAAACAGTAGGCGTACAGAAGAGACAACACAGCTCTTCTAACAAAACTGGATTTAAATAAGTCCTTAAATTTTCACGATTAGGCCAAATGACTAAGTTTAAAACTTCCATTGTGCCGGGAAAATCTGTCGTTTAATAAATATTCAACAGTTAATACATTATATGTTACAGTTCTTGACACAGTTCTTATTACAGTTCACCCTTAAATAGTAGTATGAAGGAATGGAAGAGCATAAAATGTAAAACTGTTTACGTTTTAGTTGTTTATAAAATTTTACTGTTTTTCTGAGGATGCCTCTAATATTGGTGACAAAACATCAAGAACTGTAATATGTAATGTATTAACTGTTGAATATTTATTAAACGACAGATTTTCCAGGCACAATGGAAGTTTAACAGCCCGTTCCAATGCAAGGGCTAAACAGCACAAGTCAGACATAAACTCAGCATAAGTCGCTTATGTTGAAGTTATGTCTGGAATGCTACCATTTACGGCGAAGTTAGGTCGAAGTTATGTCGAAGTTATGTCGAAGGACATAAAGTCAAAGTTACGTCGAAGTTATGTCGAAGTTAGGACAAAGGACATAAAGTCAACATAAAAGTGGGCATTCCAGGGGCGGACTGTGGGCGTAACGGGGGCGGCAACCAATTAACATTGGATTCCAGACCCTGGCAAGCACAGACACACCCCCTCCAAGACAAATGCTGACACAAATTTTATGTCAACCAAAAGGGTGGACATAAATTCGAGGAGACCCATAGGAACCATTTTACCTTACCCACTCCAGCCCTCTCCTGAAAATTTCTAACACCCTACTCCTGAGTTATGTCAGAGTTATGTCGGAGTTGTGTCAGCAAGGTCTGGAAACCGACAGAGTTATGCCAAAGATAGGGAGCCTATCAGCACCCAGCCCCACCTAGCCTCTTTCCCACAAAAGCCAAGCCCCAGACCTCCAGTCTCTCTCTCTCTCTGAGCACGTGGCGTGGGGTTCTGTCTCCCACAGCCACAAAGTGGGACTTTGTCGGTGGAGGGCAAAATTCACAAACACCCCACTTCTCTCTTCTCTTCTCCTCTCTCCTCTCTGCCCCCCCCTCAAGGGCAGAGAGGGCTGTTCTGGCTGTGGCCAAACCGTTTACAGCTGTGCCTGGGCAGCTGCCTCCATGCTACCATTTGCTAACCCATGTCTTTGTCCCAGCCTCTCCCCCCCCACACAGGCAACAACACCAGCAGGTAAGTACAGGTAAGAGCAGGGTTTGTGCTGACATGTGGTCTGACTTCTGCCTCTTTGCATATAGAAATATATGAGATATGCCTCTTTACCAATGTGCCCTCTCATGTCTTCCTGCATTGCCTTCTCTGAAATGCCTCTTTACCACTGTGTTGCCTGATAACTGCCTGCTTAGCCTGCTATGATATGCCTCTTTACCAATGTGTTGCCTGACAACTGCCTGCTTAGCCTGCTATGATATATAGGATACATGCCTCTGTACCACTGTTGTGTCTGATTGCTGCCTGTAGTCATGTGAGCAGACACTGCCACAAGTGTGGAACTGTTAGCCTTATGTAGACACCAGCTGTCCCCCCCCCCCGTCTCCACAGGGTCTACTGACAGGTCAGTAGTGCTAAGTTTGCCATGGTTGTGACCCCCAAGTTGTGTTGTTGTCTCTCTCTTTGACCCTTTCCCCTTACAGGATCATGCTCTCCTTACACCCAGGTAAGCAGCTCAGACCATGCTATGTGTGTCACACCTTTCAGCTGTGTTTTATTTCTCTCCCTGCAGGCTTTTGCAACCGACACACTGGCTTGTCTTCAATGGTGACTGCTTCCACACACCAGCTGACATGTAACTCCCCCTTGTTTTTTGTCTCCGCAGGAACGTCCACTACCACCTACCTTCCAGGGAGCACCCCTGGGCCTGCAGTCTGGTTGCCCCACTGTTGTCTGCCTCGATGCTGCCAGAGGTCAGGGAGCCAGCCCTGCAACCCTCCTCAGCTGCTGCTGCTGCTGCTCCACCTCCCTGGCTGTCGTACTTGCTGCCCCTCCCCTTTCTATGGAGCAGGCTGTGGTTCTACAGGGGAAGAGCCTGCATTGCCAGGTCCATGGGGCACGCCTGCTGCTGCTGCTGCTGCTGCTTTCAGATTGGCTGCTGTGACTACCCCTGGCAGCCTTGCCTGGCCATCTCTGCTAATGTTCCAGAACAATAAAGACGCCCCTCGGGCAGAGCCCCAGTGAAACATATGTGCCCAGTGTTTTCACAAGCATTGCCCCACACACAAAGACAGCCCCCAGCACTGAAGCCCCTACATGAGTCCCACCCAGGGACTGCCACGGCCTTCCCTGGGAGAACACAGCAGGGGGGCTGCCAGACCCCCATGGCACAGAGGGGAGGGGGGAGTTGGGGGGGCCTCTCAGGCAGGCAAACAGCCAGGGCGTCCGCCCGTAATGAAGGCGCTTCCGCCGAAGGTCTGCCCGTAATGCAGGCGCTTCCGTCGAAGGTCCGCCCGTAATGCAGGCGCTTCCGCCCAAAGTCCGTCTGCATAAGAGGCACCTGTTTATGCATCACCTTCATCTGCGGAGCGCCCCCTGTTTCCCTATGGGTCTCTGCAGGCCCCTCTCCCTGTATCCCTCTCCCACCAGCCTTGTTGTCTGTCTGTTTCTGACCCACCCGTGCCCCTCCCCAGCACCCCCTGTCTGCCTGCCTGTGTGTCTGCCTCCCCTCCCACTCCCTGATGATGGAGGCTGGCCACCCCCCACCCCGCTGGAGCGCCTGCCGTGAGGCGCCGTCGTCGCCCCATCTGGGGGTGTGATGAGCTGCGTGAGCCCTTCCCACTCGCAGCAGACAAGCCCAAGGCATCTTTCGGTCTTGGCCGGGGCACAGAGCAGAAGGCACGCCGGGATGCCTTCTTTGTGGGCATTGCCCCGGCCCTGGAGGCCCAGGGCTTCAGGCAGCGCATGGGCGAGTCATGTCAGAGGCAGTTCCAGACAGCATGCAACCCACCTTGTGTGTGACGTTCCCACCCCCTCCTACCCTTCCCTCCCCCGCTCCCCCCCCATGACTCCCACGTGCAGCCTCAACGTGGCATGGTTGTGGCATCGCCTTCTGCAGGAGGGCGGGGACGGCCACTCTCCCCTGCAGCAGGTGGCTGATGCACAGGGTGCCCTGTGGTGGCTGGCAAGGGGACCTCGCTCACCTGTCACCTGCCCTGCGCTCACCACATGACTGGCGCAACCCCCATGCCTGCGGCCAGCCCCTTTGCGACCGGGCTGCGACAGACCCTGCGGCAGCTGCCATGGATGGACGCTGACACATGCAGACAGAGGCCTGCACATGTCCGAGCCGGACACCGAGCCTGGAGAAGAGCCTGCCTGCCTGGGAGGTAAGTGTTGCCTGGATCCTGGGGTGGTGCTGGGCCACAGAAACTGCAGCCTGCCTAACTCAGGCATAACTCTGACATAACTCAGACATAACTTACGTCGAACTTATGCTGAACTTAGGCCACTCTTATGCGAGACTTGCAGAGGAGTTGGGTTGGAATGGGCTGTTAAACTCAGTTAAAACTGGGTTTATTTACAAAGGACACTTTTTAGCAACCTTTATCTCAAATAGTTCAGCAGTGTAATTGAGTGGTGATATAGCTTCACAGATTTTAGCTCTGTGATTCGGCTCCATGTTTCGAGCTTCAGCTCCAGCTTCCCACACTGAATGACTAGGCAGTTGGCCATTTGAGAGGGAACTTCAGACCAAACTGCGCTTTTTGAACTTTGGAGGGAAATGTTTTTAACTTTTTTGGAGGTAAACCTGTAGTTTGAATTCTAACTGATTTCACACAAATGGAAAAGGAAACAGTTTTTAACCTCTGCTCATGACAGGAACACAACAACCAGCCAATGGCTGAAGTATTCAGTATACCATTAGTGACTTGCCAGGCATGCTCAACAATTGTGCATGCTGATTTCTGAACAGCAGTTTTCAGAACAGCGGTTTTCAGCAGATGTACTGTGGCTCATCCTCAGGTGTGTTGTGAGACAGTGGTGTGGGGAGAAGAAGTGACTGGCAGCTGTTTTGTGCCCTGCATGGCAGCACAAACAGAAGAGGTGGCCCAAGAAGCAGGACCCGGATGCAGCATCTTTTGGCTTCATGCGGCTGCACAAACAGAGGAAGAGGCCCTAGTAGCGGCTGGAAGCAACCAGTGTGCTGTGAGATGAAAAAGGTTGAAAATCTCTGCCTTAGAAGCTGGAACAGTGTTGGCAAATGAGAGCATTTTGCTTAGAAAGCCATGCATATTAGTGAGTGATTTAGCGCTCTTTTGATCACAGAGCATGCACTCATTTCCCTCCAGCAAGTGAGAGAATTCAGACTTAAGGAGTAGGATATTGAGAGTGAGATTCAACTGTGTGGCAGGTTCGCTTTTGATCTGCTTTTAAAGAAACTCTGAAAAAAGCACTTTGCTTCTTTTTGGAAGGACCCTTCTCTTCCTTGCCTCAGCCTCAGGTGGTGACAGAAAGCAAGAAGGAAAAGGATGTACTAATAGGGAGGAACAAGAGGCAGGTGACTGAGAGGGACACCTCCACTGATGCATCTCAATCAACTAGAAGGACATACTGTGTTTTTAGCAGAAAGCTGATGATGGAAAATCAATAGCTCTCTGAGAAGGGCTGATGGTGAGGTGACAGCCCCTTTCTAACTCTGACTTTTATTGCTCCTTTCTAAGGAGGCAGAGCTACATCATCTAGCAAAATTTGATTTTTATTAATGACTAGCAAAATGCCTGTCATTATGGCAGACGGGCATGCGTGTGTGTGTGAAAGCATATGCCTTGCAAGAATTCTGCAGAGAACGGAGTCATTATGGCATCACTATTGTCCTTTGCTGAGTGCTTCTTGTATCCGTATGCATACACACAGAGCTGTTGCATACAGAGGTACCTTTGTAGTCCCTGACAAAGAGAGCTAGGACACCCCGTGCCAGGGTGGTAGAAAGCAGGCATTTTTCCTTTAGCACAATACAGGTGGGCCCCCATATCCACTGATTCGCTATCCACGGTTTCAGTTATCCACGGATCGTGGGGACCCCCCCCCCAGGCTTTTACTTTTTTCCCAGTAAGCTTTGTTTCTTCCTTAAAGAAACAGGAGAAGCAGCCTCTGGCTGCTTATTACAGGCAAGTAGAACGAGACTAAGTACTAGAGAGGCTCTGCAAGGTTAACAGAAACCTTGCAGAGCCTCTCTAGGACTTAGTCTCGTTCTACTTGCCTGCAATGGAGGCTGCTTCTCTGTTTGTTTTAAGGAAGAAACAAAGCTTGCTGAAAGAAAAATAAGAGCTGGGGGGGCAAGCATGCCTGCCCGCAGGGGAGGCAGGGTGGGGGGGGCCCTCAGGAAACCATGGAGGGGGTGTTCGCTCTTATCCACGGTTTCAAGTATCCACGGAGGGGCCTGGAACATATCCCCAGCGGATATGGGGGCCCACCTGTAGTGTCCCTAAATGCAGCACTTTACTTTCCCATCATAATGGTATTGCCCCATAAAATTATATGCAAAAATAGACGGTTGATTTAACAAACATGAATAACAATCACTGTAAATTGTGTATTGTTAATCT
This sequence comes from Plestiodon gilberti rubricaudatus, assembly GCA_026170595.1. Classification (NCBI taxonomy): domain Eukaryota; kingdom Metazoa; phylum Chordata; class Lepidosauria; order Squamata; family Scincidae; genus Plestiodon; species Plestiodon gilberti. The sequence continues at coordinate 89,384,471 of JANXHW010000003.1, forward strand.
CTTATTGGCAGCTATTATATTCATTGAATCTAGATGAAAATCTCCTAATTTACCTACAATAACAGAATAGTTGGATAAGGTTTGGTGTACTAGACAATTAGTGAAACTAACAACACATGCCAAGATAAAAAATAAAAGATAAAAGATAAAAAAAAATTTGTTTGATGCTAGATAACAAGTCATCACTTCAATAGTACCAAAATGTATTTATTGTGAAACATTTTATGTTGGTTGAGTTATTATTGGTTGGTTATTTCCAGAGGCGTCACTCCGGTAGGGGCGGTACTGTAAGTTTTGCCCTGTCCTAGTCCCGTTTACCAAGCTGGCAGGAGGCGGCCCTGCCTCCTCACTGTCGGAGCCATTCCCGTGCGGAGAAAGCAACGGGCAGGGAGTCTCTTGCCTGCTGCTTTCTTTGCACGGAATGGTTCCGACAGTGAGGGGGCGGGGCCACCTCCTGCCAGTTTGGTAAACGGGACTAGGACAGGGCAAGACTTACGGTACTGCCCCTACCGGAGTGACACCTCTGGTTATTTCCTTCCTGGCCAATGCAATCCTTACTTTGGAGTGCCGCGGTGGCTTAGTTGTTAAGACACTGAACTGCAGACCAGATAGTAGGCAGGACAGCAGTTTGAGACCCGAGTGCTGTGTGAGGGTGTGAGCTACCATCTTCGGCCCTAGCTCCTGCCAACCTAGCAGTTCGAAAGCAAGAAATTGCAAGTAGATTCATAGGTACTGCCTTGGCAGGAAGGTAGCAGTGTTCTGTGCGCCTCAGCATTGAGTCATGCCGGCCATATGACCACGGAAGCATCTTCAGACATCGCTGGCTCTTTGGCTTTGACACGGAGATGAGCACTGCCCCTAGAGTCAGTAACGACTGGCTTTCGAGCAAGGGGGACCTTTACCTTTACCTTATTTCCTTGGTGTTGTTTAAGTAGAATGTTATTCTACTTAATTATATTGTATTATTTGCATTTTTGAAAGTGCATGTATTTTTTCTTAAAAAAATTGAGAATCACATTATTGTTTGTTTTCAATAAAGCAATAGTATGCTTCCTAGGGAGCAAGTAAAAAAAAAGTCTCTCTTGGACACTGGAGGCTTGTGGTAGAGAGCTAAGTCCACTGAGGATAGGTCAGAGTAGCACAGCACAGGCAGGAGGTAAAAGGGAGTAAAAACCAGCAGTAAGATGATTGTGGGTGGCCCCATGAAGGGCAACTGTGGGGAGCAGGTGCTGGGAGAAAGCAGGTAATAGGACAAAGGATCAGCAGGATATCCTCTGTAGAGCCTTGGATAGTTCTGAGGTGGTCACCTTGCTCCAACCTCTTGACATTGAGCCAAAAACAACACCAACACTAATAAATAAAATGGCCAGATGAAAAACCACAAACTGGGCAGGCAGATTTAAAATTGGCCAGATGCCACGCTTAACAAAACGGTAGACCAATGGTGCCCTGGAAATGAAAAACGGGTTACTTGAGGTTCAATCCATGATGACCTCTTGCTTAAGTGTTAAATTTATTTGTGTTTACATGTATTCCCTTTTCCTCTGATAGCCTCTGCTTGTAGCCGCCCCCCAGTATGTTGGGGGTATAGACACTTTGTTCATAATCACATTGCATCATAGGTGTAATCTATACAATTTCTAAGTTGTATCAAATGATGCAGCGGTTGTGCTTGCTGTGCTTTCTCACGTACTCTTTGTCCTGTATTAGGAGATGGCTTTCAAATCTGCAAAGTCTTTCCTGCAGTCAAGGGCTTACTTCAACACTTCCTTGACATTAGTAAGGGCCGGGGTAGCCAGTTATGATGTACTGGATGTGTAGAAATGGGAAGATGTCAAGGCTGACCTGCAGTCCATAAAGCTAGAGGAGAAGCAAAGGGATTATCCCTGCCACTTTTTTCCATGACATGTGACCCAGTGAATAGCCTAGGAATACTGTATTCACGCTTTGGCAATGTTGAATGAGCTCATGTGTGCCTCAATGTGAGACCACTGAGAACCCCATACAAACTACTCTGATGCTTCCAAGGAAGAGGAGGTATGAGTACAATAAGACAAAGGACATCTGAATGAACTGATACAGCACTGCGAGATTCTTCTGCATCAAGGGAATTGTCAATTCATCTGTTGCTCTGACTTCATGCATGCTTGTGGCTATTGTAGTCACCCAAGGCAGATAGAATAGTGTTTATTCAAGTGTTTATTCAAGAGTGAAGATGGTGATGACAGACATGTTGTCTATCTGATTAAAGCAAAGTTGATGTTCCCTGCTGAGCTTAACCTAAACCTCCTTTAGAATCCATTGCAGTAAGGAATCTACAGAGAAGGAGAAAGGTGAGAAGTTAGGGATGGAAATGATGGAAGCGCAAAATGTGCTGAAATGATTCCTCAGAGGTGTCGTCAGTGCAGGGTGAGCAGTAGTTCAAATCAAGATCCAGGCCTGGCATCCAAAAATCTCCTTGTCAAAGTTAGGGAGGATTTGTTAGATGCATGGAAGAGCATCTTGGAGATATTTAGCAGGACTGGCATGGGAATCTCTAGGACAAGTTGTAGTTTGCTAAGTATGATAGAGGATGGGGTGAGGGTGGCATTCTGTTCAAAGCTCTCTGGAGATTCCTAAGCTCCCCAAGTTCAGTTTGCCTAATGTGCAGGCTCACAAACACACATTGAAGCCATGCTTGAAAATCTTCCACCTCGTAATATGTAAAAAAGTTATTTGTTCCTTCCACCTGACTGCCAAAGTACATGCATTGGTTTGTTCCCTGTGTTTTGTTTGCCAAGAATTGTGTGCTAATTCATGGTTTAGCATTGGCTTCTGATTGAAATGGAAAGCACACATTTAAGTTCAGTCTGTCCCAATGGGGACCAGGACTCATTTTGTGCATGGTGGTGTCTTACACACAGAGTACCTTGGGACATACCTAGTCACTGGAGTGGCAGTTCTTAAAGTTATTCTCTCTAAAGAGGTGCAAGCAATTACCAATGGTGGCACAAGAGTAATGGTCAATATATTAGGTGACTTTTACAAAGGATTAGACCAATATGATCGCCCAATATTGGTCATGCTAGCTAAATGGACAGATGCAGTATACCTTGGATTGCCAAATGATGAACCAGCAAAGATGACCAACACTCATGTGCCTTGTGAGTTTCCTTGAAGCAACTGGCTGGCTGCTGCTGAAAAAGATTGCTGGGCAAAATGGACCTAGCATGACAACTTCTTATTTTTTTGAATTGACTGGTTATTTTTGTTTTAATTATTGTGAGACACCTTGGAAGGATGAAGAGGAAGGATAAAATATTTCTTAGATAAATAGATGGAAGCAGCCACCACACTGGTGTCGCTGTAGGTGGGGCGGAAAGCTAAATTCAGCAGCTTTCCGCCCCACCATTACTCTCCTGCACGAGGCGCCTCGTCGTAGGAGCCCGTCAGCAGAGAGAAAGCAATGCGCAGGGACTCTCCTGTGCATTGCTTTCTCTCCGCTGACGGGCTCCTACGACGAGGGGGTGGGGCGCCTCGTACCGGAGAGTAACGGTGGGGCGGAAAGCTGCAGAACTTAGCTTTCCGCCCCACCTCCAGTGATGCCAGTGAGCCACCACATTAGTGATGAGGTCTGTTTTTAAAAATTGGGTTCTAGTAGTCCTGTTTGCATTTCACGCAGGACCACTTCCTGGATGATGAAAACCTTGGTTCCCTCATGAAATGTTAATCACTTGCTCCTTTTGTTTGCTGAACAGCAGTTTCATGAGACTGCACTATCTCTGCTAATTTAATACACAGGTTTTCAGGGGAGAAATAGATTTCCCGTCAGAGCTATTAGTCTATATTCAGCAAGAACCCTCTTATGGATGATGACCAAATTATTCCGCACAACACAATTCTTTTTCCAAAATTGTCACTATTTTATGATTGGGATGAAGTGACTTTTAGAAAAATTAAACTACAGATTGCCACCTTTTTTAAAAAAAAAAAAAATCACCTTGAGGAAGGTAGCAGAAGAAAGCCCAAACCTATCTAACTCCCTGCAGTGGTGCCAGTGTCGTGTCCGCTGTATTCTATGGGGGAGTTTTGGCATGTTGAGGCCTCCTCGGGGTAAGGGAACATTTGTTCCCCCGCTGCTGCCATGGGTCAACTCAGACCTGTGCCTGCAATATTGCCGGAGCAAGTCCACATTGACTGGTAAAGGTGGATTGTGCCCAGGAAGGGGGGTTAGGATTCGGTGGATGCTGCCACTGCTGAAGCCACCCTCTTTCCAGGCCCAATCCACCCTCTTACCTGCCCCATCACCTCCCCGTAATGCCCGCCCCTGCTCCATTCCACCTCTTCCTTCCTCCCTCTTGACCCCTGCACAATCTTACTGTCAGTAGCGGCCGTCCAGTGTCCATCATCACACGGACCAGCTGCTTACTGCTTCCAGCAGCAGCCAGGCCATACTCGCCAGTATAGTTGCGTTTGCGACTGCCACTGGAATGCTCATTCTGGTGGTGTAAATGGCCCATAGGATTGGACCATAAGACATATTTTTTTTTAAAAAAAAAAACCAATGGGAGGGAATGACCGTAACCTTTGTCAGTCTACCAGCAAAGTTTTGACTGTACTTACATGTTACTCACTTGATGGGACAGCCCCATGAGCCATGTTCAAGGCTGGATACAACCTCAGTCAAATGACAGAGCCCAGTCTTTAAAACTGAATATAAACTATAATGACCCTCTAGATGCTGATTTTACTGTATCTGATACACAGCCCAGTCCAGCCTAAGGCCTCAGCGGCACAATTCAGTCACAAAAGCAGCCTAAGTGCCTTAGGCTGAAGTTAGGACTGAATTGTGCCGTTGAGGCCGAATTTGTGCTGCAATTGTGACAGACATAGGACAGGTTAAGGAAAGTTGACCAATTCCGTCCTAAGTTCGGCCTAAGAGCTATTCCGTCCTAAGTTTGGCCTAAAAGTGGGCGTGTCAGGGGCCTGTCGGGGGAGTGACGGGGGCGGTTACGAATTTGGGTCGGATTCCAGACACTGGAGAGCTCCGACACGCCCCCTCAAGCACAGCTACGGAACAAAATTTAGGTTGACAAAAAAGGTGGACTCAAATTTGAGGAGACCCATAGGAGCCATTTTACCTTACACACTCCAGCCCTCTCCTGAAAAGTTCTAACACCCTACTCCTGAGTTATGCCTGAGTTAGGACGGAATAGCTGTGGCATAACTCTGGAACCAGACACAGATAGTTACCCTATCCGAAGCCAGCTGCACCCAGCCTCTTTCCCACAAAAGCACAGCCCCAGGCCTCCATTCCAATAGTGTAACTAGGGTGGAGCGCGTGGTTCAGTCGAACCAGGTGCCCACCCTGCGGGGGCGGCGCACGGGGTGGAGCGCGTGGTTCCGTTGGACCAGGCGCCCACCCTGCGGGAGCGCCGCGCACCCGTGCCCGACTCGGACACTCGAGTCTCCGAGTCGGGCCTGCCCCCTCAATTGGGAGAGCCGGCTGGGGACGTCCTCCCCGGCCGGCTGCCCGGGGCCTTCTAAGGAAGGCCCGCGCGAGAACGGTATTTACACCGTTCTTTTCGCGCATGCTCAGACTGTTACCAGTCTGAGCATGCGCGAAAAGAACGGTGTAAATACCATTCTCGCGCTGGCCTTCCTTAGAAGGCCCCGGGCAGCTGGCCAGGGAGGACGTCCCCGAGCCGGCTCTCCCAATTGAGGGGGCAATTGAGGGGGCGCCTGTTGGGTGCCCGGAGCGGTGACCCAGGTCGCCCCCTCCGGAGCGCGGCGCCCCGCCCTCCGGAGCGCACTGCGGCCTATCGGCCGCGGCGCTATTTAATTATAGGGGCGGGGTGGGCACCCGGGGCGCCCACCCCGCCCCTTGAACCGGGCGCCGGAAGCGGCTGTTACGCCGCTGCTCCATTCTCTCTCTTTCTCTGAGCACGTGGCGTGGGGTCCTGTCCCCCAGCAGCCACAAAGTGGGACTTTGTTGGTGGAGGGCAAAATTCACAAACACCCCACTTCTCTCCTCTCCTCTCCTCTCTGCCCCCCTCTAGGGCAGAGAGGGCTGTTCAGGCTGTGGCCAAACTTTTTACAGCTGTGCCTGGGCAGCTGTCTCCTTGCAAGCATTTGCTAACCCATGTCTTTCTCCCAGCCTCTCCCCCCCCCCCACAGGCAACAACACCAGCAGGTAACAGCAGGGTCTGGGATGGCATGTGTTATAACTTCTGCCTGTTCATGCCAATATATGTTTGACTTTAGCCTGTTCATGCCTATATGTAGGACTTCTGCCTGTGTAAGCCATACCGTAGGACTTCTGCCTGTGTTTGCCATAATGTTGGACGTCTGCCTTTTCATGCCAATATGTATGACTTCTGCCTGTGTTCACCTTTATGTAGTACTTCTGCCTGTCAGCACACATATATATGATAGCTGCCTCTTTACCAATGTGTCCTCTGATAGCTGCCTGTTGCCATGTGAGCAGACAAATATGTGTTTGTGTAAATGTGACTTGCCTGTTAACAAAGGTGTGTTTACTAACCCGCAGCCTTGCCCCCATAGGGTCTACAACAGATCAGTTATGATGTGCTAGCCATGTATGTAGTTGTGCTGTGTTTTCTCTCCTTCACTGTTGTCCTTTGCAGGATCATGCCCTTCTGACATCCAGGTAAGCTCCTCACACTGTGACAAGCTCGTTATACCTAGCAGCTGTGTAATCTGATCTCTCCCTGCAGGCTTTTGCAACCGACACACTGGCTTGTCTTCAATGGAGACTGCTACCACACACCAGCTGACATGTAACTCCCCCTTGTTTTTTGTCTCCCCAGGAACGTCCACTACCACCTACCTTCCTGGGAGCACCCTTGGGGCTCCAGGCAGGGTGCCCCACTGTCGTCTGCCTCGATGCTGCCAGAGGTCAGGGTGCCAGCCCTGCAACCCTTCTCAGCTGCTGCTGCTGCTGCTGCTGCTCCTCCTCCTCCTCCACCTCCCTGGCTGTCTTACTTGCTGTCCCTCCCCTTTCTATGGAGCAGGCTGTGGTTCCACAGGGGAAGAGCCTGCATCTCCAGATCCATGGGGCAGGTGTGCTGCTGCTGTTGCTGCTGCTGCTTTCAGATGGGCTGCTGTGACTACCCCTGGCAGCCTCGCCTGGCCATCTCTGCCAATGTTCCAGAACAATAAAGATGCCCCTTGGGCAAAGGCCCCTTGAACAACATGTCCCCAGTGTAACACAAGCATTGCCCCCCACACACAGAGACAGCGCCCAGCACACAAGGCCCTGCATGAATCCCAGCCAGGGCCTGCCACAGCCAGCCCAGGGAGAACACAGCAGGGGGGCTGCCAGACCCTCAGGGCTCAGAGGGGAGGGGGGAGTTGGGGGGCCTCTCAGGCAGGCAAACACTGACAGGCGACATGGCGCACGTCCGCCACGTCCGTGAAGAGCCCTTTCAGCAACCGGGGCTCTCACCCGCCCACGGTCCTCCCGTCAACGGCGTCCGTTCCGCCCACGGTCCGCCCGTCAACGGCATCCATTCCGCCCACGGTCCGTCTGCATAAGAGGCTCCCATTCCTGCATTGCCTTCATCTGCGAAGTGACCCCTGTGTCCCTATTGGTCTCTGCAGACCCCTCTCCCTGTATCCCTCTCCCACCAGCCTTGTTGTCTGTCTGTTTCTGACCCACCCGTGTCCCTCCCCAGCACCCCCTGTCCGCCTGCCTGTGTGTCTGCCTCCCCTCCTACTCCCTGATGATGGAAGCTGGCCACCCCCCACCCCGCCGGAGCGCCTGCCGCAACGCGCCGACGTCGCCCCATCTGGGGGTGTGATGAGCTGTGTGAGCCCTTCCCGCTCGCAGCAGACAGGCCCAAGGCATCTCTCGGTCTTGGCTGGGGCACAGAGCAGAAGGCACGCCGGGATGCCTTCTTTGTGGGCATTGCCCCGGCCCTGGAGGCCCAGGGCTTCAGGCAGCGCACGGGCAAGTCATGTCAGAGGCGGTTCCAGCCATCATGAGACCCCCTTGTGTGTGCCGTTCCCACCCCCCTCCTTCCCTTCTCTCCCCCGCTCCCCCCCATGAATCCCACGTGCAGCCTCAACGTGGCATGGGGTGGCAACACCTGTTGCAGGTAGGAGGGCTGTGGCACTCCCCCCTGCAGCAGGTGGCTAATGCCCAGGGTGCCCTGGGGCAGCTGGCACTGGCACAACCTCTGCCCTTCCGCTGACTGTCGCACACCCAGTGCCTGCTGGCCCACCTGTGGCTGCCCATCTGCTGCGAACGCTGCAGCAGCTGTGGTAGGTGTACGCAGACGAGCTCAGGAGGGGGCTCTTCGCTTCCACAAGACTGACACCTCACCACAGGAGCCTGCCTGCCTCTGTGGTAAGTTTTGCCTCGATTCTGGGCTGGTGCTGGCCCACTGCTCTTGCCTCCTGCCTACCTCAGGCATAGTTGCAGCCTAACTCAGCCCTATCTTAGGCCACAGTTACGCCACACTTGGGCCTCAGTTGTGCCTGACTTGTGCTGAGTTGGGCTGGACTGAGCCCTGTGTATCTGAAAGAGAAAAAGCTTTCCTTAGCATGTATCTGCTATACAAAGGCAAATTAGACCCTAGTTTTCACAGATGTGAGAAACTCGTATCTGGGCTGTACCACTTCAGACTGTAGATTGGGGCTCACATGATTCAATCCTCCTTCAAATGCTCCTCCGCACCGAAAAACTAGTATATACCATGGAGAATGGTTCTAGCCTGGCCTTCTCCCTAACATCTAGTTTTCTATGAGCAGGGAATAATTTGAATGGAAGAGTGAAATCCCAGTTCGAAGTGGTACAGCAGAGCCCCAACACAGGTTTTACCATGTCAATGAGAACTAGGTCTCATTTAGGTAAAAGGTAAAGGTATCCCCTGCTCGAAAGCCAGTCATGTCCGACTCTTGGGTGCAGTGTTCATCTCCGTTTCTAAGGCCAAAGAGCCAGCGCTTCCGTGGTCATGTGGCCAGCATGACTAACGGAACATTGCTGGGTCTCATTTAAGCAGCCCCCCTCCCCACACTAACTGAAACCAGGAATGGGGGCCCTGATTAGAATTCAGTTTCTATGTCTGCCCAAAATTCATGTGACAATATGAACCTGAGCTCAAGATCCCTCAACCAGGGTCTGAAATAAAATTCAGCGCTCCATTATGGCATCCCCTTGTCACAGGTTGCTGTGAATAATTTACACCGATGGGGCTGTTCTAGAAGTAGCTTTGCCCATGTCTTCTTGATTATATCTGATGGCGCTGTCAGCTTTTCACTTTCATTACTGGTGTGCTCACTTCCTTGCTTTCAAAATCAGATATTGAAAGAGATCATAATTGAAATATGCAATTATTATTTTAAAACCAGAGACTTTTAACTGACACATTTTAATAAACTGTCATGGCAGCAATGCTCCTGGGACTTCACACATCACGTTGAATGACGACAAGATATCTTGAAGACATGAGCAAGAGTCTAGGGACGCTGTTTTCCCCAATGTGTTTCAAATATAGAAATTAGGAACCTGGTTTCTTAAAAAAAATCTAGGAATTATTTCTCCTATTTGCAAACAGGGGGGCCATGCTGGAAGCCCAAAAGAACCTAGAGGGAGGGAGGGAGTGGGTTCCTTATAACAGGGGGAGGTGGCACTGTCAAAGTATATAGCAACATTGTGAGTGGGGTTTTTTTGTGTGTGTTTTTCCCAAACAATATTTTTTTGTTTGTTATTGTTGTTCAAAATAGGAAAAATATCAGGCTATGCAAGTATAGTTGGAATATTTTGAGGATGAGCAGAGCATCTGAGGGCTTTGCATCTGTGCAAAGAGAGAGAGAAAATATGGGTATTGGGGAAAAGGTAACACTGAGTGGAATGTTATCTAACCGTGCAGTCCTAGGTATGTCTACTCAGAAGCAAGTCCCACTGTGTTCAATGAGACTTACTCCCAGGCTTGCAGCCAGCATATATTGGGAGAAAAGGGGAGAAAGCCTAAGCAAAATGCAAGCAAAGTTCATCAGGATCTCAGAGCTAGGATGGTGTAGTGGTTCTGGAGTTGGACTTAGACCTGGATGATCCAGGTTCAAATCCCTAATCAGTCACAAAGCTTCCTGGATGACCTTGGGCCGGTCACTATCTCTCAGCCTCACCTATCTCACAGGGTTGTTATGGAGACAAAAGGAGGGAAGGAACCATGTACACCACCCTGACCTAACATAGGCAGCCCAATCCTACCTAACATTCTGCCCAGCGATGCCGGTGCAGGCAATACTGGATCCTGAGCAGAAAACTGGAGCTGGGAGGTCACCTTGGGGGAGGGAACTTTAGTTCCCTTATCCCGGGTAAAACCCCCGTCCCCGCTATGGGTCTCCTTGGATCTGCACCTGCTTTTTTGGCAGCGCAAATCCGGGAGCCCTTTGTAGGGAAACCCGGCCAGGGAAAGGGGATAAGGATTTGGCACACACCAGCATTGGCGATCCTTCTCCCTCCCAGGCCCGGTCCGCCGACCCCCACTCCCGTTGCCGCCCTCGTCTTGCCCCGTTACATGAGTTTTTATGTGCCTGTTTTAATTGTGCTATGATTTTTTTAATCGATTTTTAGATACTGTTTTTATTAATTTTCATTAATTGTTTTTTTACTGTTTTAAAATGTGATTATTTTTTGTATTGTATTTTCTTGTTGTTGTTGTTGTTGTTGTTGTAAGCTGCCTTGGGTCCCTTCGGGGAGAAAGGTGGGATAAAAATACTGTAAATAAATAAATAAATAAATACACTCCCTCCCCGCCTCAAAGCATGCACAGAGGAATGAATAAAGGGGACAGTGTTGAGAACACAGAAAAGAACAATGAGGCCATGTGAAGAAACAAAAATGATAGCAAGGAGATTTGGACAAACCATAAGACAAATTTTAAAACAGTGGGAAAGCAACAGGTTGACAGGCGCATGCATTTGAACAACTACAGCTAACTGTTCACATCCACTGTAGGCTTTGTGGGGAAAAGGACAGTTATGAGGTGAACCAGAGACCGATTTTTGACAGTGAGGGGAAAGAATATTGCAGAGTGATATGACAGGCAAAAGTCTATAGGGAAGAATGAAAAAGAAGACAGGAGAAGCAACATTATAAAAGAAACATTGATGGGAACATTGGACATCTAGGGGAAAAAAGAACCAGAAAAAGAAGAAAATAAGGCACTGACAGTTAAAATCTATAAACTAACTGTCAGAAAATAAATTGAGGGAAATTGAAGAGAAATGAATGCTTGGAATATAATTGAAGAAATGAAATTCTTGGAGAGAAAAGGGTATTGACAGCAGCACATGCATTCAAGAAAGGGGCTGGTAACAGTTTAAGAAAATGCATATAATAATGTGAAAGAAAAGAAGAATTGTATACACATGTAAAGAACTGGGAGAAATGTACAAAGAGAATCAAATGATTTTCACATAAAAGAGAACCTGAGTCACAGATAACTATAAATAAAGAGGTGCTCTATTCAGCTTGCATCACGCTGTCCAAAACAGGGTGACATAAAGGTGTGTGTAAACTATGAGAGGAAAAAAGCACTTAGGAACATTTATACCGTAAACCAGCTTCAAGCAAACAGCATTGTGTTGTGAAACAGATAAGAGATATGAATTTAGTAAGTTAATACTTTAAATTGAATGCATGAAAACAATTGTAGGGAAGAGAAAGTTGAAATTTAATCTTGAAAATCATCAGAAAGTTGTGGTTTTAGTGTGACAAGGAGAGGGAAGAACGTCTCCAAAAACATACTACGGTAGGAGCAAGCGTATAAACGGCACCCTTTTCATAGGCCTCCATTTGTATTACATATTTGAGAAGTTAAAATGACATGTCACGTGAGGCCATGGCCACAACAGGTCAGGCTGTGCGGATCGGATCCTGGATGATATCATTTTAGGATTAGATGGCCGTAGCAATAGGTAGACTCTTTTGGTTCCGATCCAGGATCAATCCAGGCCAAGTTGATTATTTGCCCCAACCCCAAACCCCCTTCATAGTGTGTTATTGCTGCTGTTTTACCTGGTGAATTGACACAAGTCAATGATGTTATGATTTAATAGTCATTCTGTGTAGGAAGGAGGACATTTCAAAACCTCCCTTCATAGAAGGGGAACATTTTGAAATCAAAGTAGAATAACCAGATTTACAGCTCAATCCTACACACACACACACACACACACACACACACACACACACACACACACACACACACCCCGGTTGATGCAATGGTGCCAAAATGGTGACCACTGCATCCTATGGTGGTGGGGCAGTCTGGGAGGCCTCCTTTCGGTAAGGTTCCCTTACCTGGGGGTAAGCCTCTGCGGCACAGATGGCTCTACTCAGACCTGTGACAGCTAAATAGCTGGCATAGGTCTGTGTGGACCAGCGCTGCAGGATTGGGTCCAGGAAAGGGGATAGGATATTGGTGGTGCCATTGCTGATCGCGGGCCCAATCCACCCATCCCCGTCCCGTTTTGGCCCCTCACCGCCCTGTTCTGCCTCCTCTGCTGACTTACCTTTGTAAGTCACCTCTTCGTCAGTTACCTCTTTGGCGGGAGAAGCACTGGACCAGGTGAAAAGGCTCAGGTCTTCCCACCCGTGCTCCAGCAGTGTGCAGCCTCGCGTGCTGCCGGACCGCCTTTTGCGACTGGTGCTGGCTGCTTTACAGCAGTCAGTGCAAGCGAAAAGGAGGACCGATGATGCAAGGTAAGTATACAATTGGGCCTGTAGCCTACTGATTTGTTCAAGTATCCAACTCCTGATAACACAATGGAAATGAACACTAGTACAACCGAATTTAAACTTAACATTTTTACATCCTTGTCAATCACACTATATAGAATATGATTCTTGAGTTAATGCAGGACTGGTCAGAGGCGTCGCTCCAGTAGGGGCGGGGCTGTAAGTTTTGCTCGGTCGGAGTCCCGTTTACCGAACGAGCAGGAGGCGGCCCCGCCCCCTCACTGTCAGAGCCATTCCCCTGCGGAGACAGCAGCAGGCAACCCTGCCTGCTGCTGTCTCCGCAGGGGAATGGCTCTGACAGTGAGGGGGCGGGGCCGCCTCCTGCTCGTTCGGTAAACGGGACTCCGACCGAGCAAAACTTACAGCCCCGCCCCTACCGGAGCGACGCCTCTGGGACTGGTTGATTTGTGTGCTTTCCATTTCATACCTGCAGCATCAGGTGGAGGCCTGCATGTGTGAATGAGCCATCGCAGATCCAACACCACACAAGGAATTAACGTATTGCTTGAATTACAATATGGAATTCAAATACTAGAATTCCAATATTCAATAAATAAAATCCACTTTTCCACAAATGTATCTACAAGTATTTCTTTTATCATTTTTTTTAAATAAGGAGTTAACTTGGTCATGAGAACTGTTGTCCAGAGTCTGTTAAGCTACCTGGTCCTTAATTCTTTAATGACTTTCCTATCACAATAGAGAAATCATAAAGCACAGGGACCCTGCCTGCACTTTTAATCTGTATTCATCAGGCTTTATTCATCTTTATTCTTTCCTTCCTTCTCCCTGTACATAGAGCTCTCTCTACAGGTTCAGAAGCTGGCAGGGGCTATACTTTCGTACGATGTTACAGAAAAGGATGCACCGTCTTTCATGGCAGTACAGGACTCAAAGATGATAGGTTCCTTTCGTGATGTTATTTTTTTTTCAAAAAAGGGGAAAAAAAGGTGAAGAAGTGACAGAGTTGTTGAAGGAAAGTCTTGGAAGCTGGGAGTCTCTTTAATCTAGCTGAGAAATAACAAGATCTGGAGACAGCAACTAAAGTGGTTGTCGAAGCCGAATTTGAAGTAGAAAAAGATGGAGCAATTTTTTGGGGGGGGGAATACTAAGCAGGAACGTCTTCTAAAGGGACGCCTTGGTCTCTCGCACTTGGAGTCATTCAATCAAGACTTGATCCCTTTATGCAGAAATTAGTTAATGAAGAGTATGGGGAATGATGGGCAATGTCAGCCCTCTGCTGTTCTGCATATAGCAGTAGACTCCACCAGTGTGACTTGCCTTCCTTGTCTTGGGGGGGGCAGGGCGGAGGTGTTCTCATGCATCACCCCCATGTCATCAACATTCCCTTGTGCTACAGTACTGGACACAGTCCCAGCTAACTGCAGGTTTCTTCACTAATGCATATAGGCACTGTCATAATTATACGTTGTTCTAAAGTTTGGTACTTTCCATGTGTGCATATCTGTAGCCCTATCTTAAGAAACATATAGTGGGCTGAGGAGCTAACGACCACTACAATAGCAGAGTGAAACAGGGGTAAAGGACGTGGTTCTGTGCATTGTGGAGCAGGAATGGGGCTTTATAACAGGGTGGATGGTTGGCTTTTAAAGTGGAGGAGGGTGGAGGGATATGTACTTTAGCACACTCAGTATGCATGGGGTGTGATGAATGGGGTGTTTAGCACACTCAGTATGCATGGGGTGTGCATGGGGTCACTCACATATTCTGCAACGGAGGACTATGGTAGCACTCAGGAGAGTGGGAGGGTGGAGGTGAGCCATTTTACCTTGGGGGTCACTTGGTGTAGGAGGAATAAGAGGTTTTCCCTATATGGGCAAAGCCCAACATAATCCTATCCAGAAGTTCCAGATGCTCGAAGGCCAGGCAGATAGGGTAAAGATGAGCTGGAATATGGGTGCAACACTGCCTGCAGGACTCTAGGGGGCAGTGTATAGTCCATACACCTGAGACCCCTTTCCTGTCCTCTATGGTGCATACATGTAGGAGGCAACTTCCTTCCTTGAGTAACTTCCTTCCTTCTCCCTTCCACATGTTCCTGCTCCTCTCCCTCTCCTTCTTCCTACATCGAAGGAGAAGCATGCAGGCTGCTGAGCTCTGTTACCAATGGCAGGCAGCCATTGCTGAAAAGCATCCCCTCACACCTGCACAAAGAGAACAGCTATTGGGTTCTCAGTTCCCCCAGTTATAGAAGCCTCTGATACTTCAGAAGATGCAGACAACTGCAGAAAGTGTAAGTAAAGAATTTCTTTTGAAACTTTAACTGCCTCTGCTCCTGTCTGTTTATTGATAACAGCAAACTAGCTGAGTGGTGGAATTTACCATAGGAAAAGGGGTATTCTTCTGCTTGCTAGAAACCCCCAACCCCCTTTTCCAACAAGATGCACCGAACAGGTTGCATTCCATTATTTCCAAGGCCAAATTAAGATTGCCACTGTTGTTGTTTTTTAAACCAGCCCTTCTCTCATGCCTTTAATGGAAATTTGACACGCAGAATTTAGCAGGTGAAACTTTTCTTGGGAGATAAAGTGATGGGAAAAGCTCTACTTGTTTAATTTCTGCCTGTTAGGCTGCTGTCAAAAGCACAGGAGCAGAGCCAGAAAAAAAGCTAGCAACTTTTGCAGATGGCCCAAGACAGTAGGAATTTGGTGGGCACCCTTGGTTTACAGGCTTCTATACAGCCTGTAGAATAGAAAGTCAGAAGGGATCGTTCACTGTGACTGACATGTCCTCTTCCTCCCCTTTCGAATGACATCTGCCCATTTTGGCCCTTTTAGTAGTCATTTAAAACTCTTCCAGAGGCATCAGTGGTTACCAGTTAGAGCATTGCCCATGTCTTCTCTAAAGGGTATTACATGTTGTTAACTGAACAGTGTTAAAGTACATCCTATTATTGTTTTTTGGGTTGTTGTTTTTTCCTGACAGCTGGTAGAGCTTTTGGTTTACTTATCCTGGTTATTAAGTTCTCATTGTCAGAGGATGATCTGCCCCAGCATTGGCATGGTGAGGGGGGTTTAATGTGCTTTATGACAAGTCTTCGTAACTGACCTCCAAGCTAAAGGCAGCTACTAGCAGAGGTATAGTGGTAAATTTTAAGGCACAGGAGCTCATCATGACAATTGCTCCATAGCTATGGCCCCTAAGGTTGTAACAAAAAAAAAATCAACTTTCAATTTCTTTATCACAGTGTTTTCTTCTGACGCTTATTTCTATTCTGAAACGTATTATACTTTAGATAAAGATGTATTAAAAATATCCCAGGTAGCTATAAAAGGTATATTAGAGTCATAGTCAGTGCATGCACAGACATAAATCCCACTGCATTCAGTAGGATTAATTTTGCAGGTAAATTTGCATAGGATTGTAATTGTAGGGCCCAGTCCTATGCAACTTTCCAGCACCAATGCAGCCACAATGCAGCCCTGAGGTACAAATGTTCCCCTACCTCTTGAGGAGGCCACTGTGACTGACCCCCCACTGCAGGATGCAGTGCACATCCCGTTAGCACAGCTGCATCAGTGCTGGAAAGTTGGATAGGATTGGGTCCTTAATGTAACATGAGCTACATACTGTCTGTCAGGGAGCCCTTGGGAACAAAGATGGCCTGGAATTGATATATGCCAATTATGAAACTGAATGAATTAATATATGAAATTTACATTTCGCAGTTTGCCTCCTGCTGAGCCTGATGCTTCTTCTCAGCTTACGTTCTTTGAAAAAGGTTTCAAAAACAGCAGCACCCTAGTGGTCCTACTGAGGACATTACTGGTCCTGCTGTAGGAGAAGTCCCAGAGCTCCTGTCCCTTGTTCCCCCCTCAACTACACCGCCTACTAATCCTGTACGATGTGTGTATGGCCCAACAGGAACTCTGGACTGGACTGCTAAAACAGTGGGAATTGTCAAGCATTTAACAGGCCACTATATGGGGTGGGAATTATGGCTGCGATAGAGTGAGTCCAAAGTTCTGCAGACATGTCCTATGACAGACACTACCAGGGGTGGCCAAAATGCGGATCCTGAGCCACATGCGCCTCTTTGACGGCTCTTGAAAATATGTTGGCTGAGCTCCTTTTTGCATCACAATCTGTTCTGCATACACAATAAAAGGTAAATAAGAAATTTTCAAGCTTTATAATTAGTTTAATGTTCATGGCGAGTAAATATATTTAAGAATTTAAATGCTTCTTAAACATCTGACGTTTATCACATGTGGCTTTTACGTTAAGCAGGTTTGGCCACCCCTGCACTGTATCATGACTTTTTGAGGAGTCCAGGGGTTCTCATGAAGACCTGGAAGTGTGAGCACAAGATATTCAACATTGTGGTACTATGGTGGGATGGTACCAGGGCAGAACTACATATGGTGGCATGACTGCACGTGAGTCACTGTCATGCCCTTGAGGTATCCCATCTCTACTCCCCCCCCCCCAGCTCAAGATCTCTTAGACCAGAGAACTCTGATTGAAGTTCTTACTGTCTAAGATAGAAGACGAACAGCACAATCCTGTGTAACCTTGCACCGGTGTAACAGTAGATTCACCGGTATAGCAGCAGATGCACCTGTGTAAGTGCAATTACACTGGCATAAGTGCACTTACACCGGTGCATCTGCTGTTACACCGGTACAAGGTTACACAGGATTGCAGTCAGTAGGGTATGGAAGCGTCTTGTCTCGACTGCCCATGCATGTCAATGAATACACATGAACACATAAGGGGTGATTCACACTACACTTTTTTCCAGGCGCGGATGGCCCTGCCCCTGCCCCAGCGCGCAGAGCTGGCCGGAAGCCCTCCTGCTGTCCCATCTTCTTATGGAGGTGATTGGAGGTAGTTCTGATTGGCATGCAGCCACTCTCCCCCCTCTCATCTGATTGGTAGGCTGCAGTAGCTCCGCGAACCCCCCCAGCTCCGCGAAGCCCGCCCCCTCAAAAGATGAGGGGAAGCCATTTTTCCAGCTTCTGCATTGCGGAGCTCGCAGCTGCTCCGCTTGCATCCACAATGCTGTCAAAGAGCTCCGCGCATCTCTGTAACGCGCCTGGATTTGTGTAGTGTGAATCAGCCTTAAGGTACCACATGAAAGGGCTTTTGGGCAGCATATTATAGACAATTACGTTTCACAGACCTTTTTCCAAAAGCATAAGCTGTCTTTGCTTTTAAAAAGCAGCAGAGCAAGCAATTGCAGAGTAAATGCATAAACGTCAGGAGGAGAGAAGAACCTTTAGCAATGCGTAATGTCTGGAGGTGTGAGCCTAGGGCTGTTCCAAGTTCACAAGAGCGCCTCTCTTTTCATTTGTGACATGTTGGTGGGTATTGAAATGTCTTTTGAAAATGCATTTACAGTACTCACATGCAGAAAAAAAAATCCCAGCTGGGACAATACGTCCAAAGGGAAACACGCATTGCTGCCACCTGGTTCATGACATTAACTATACAAATATTCAGCCAGCTGTCAGGAGCGAGAAACAAACATTTCTACCATTTCTGATGCTCTCCATGCCAGACATTTGCCTGATTCGATATTATCAGCAAGGTTTTTCATATTGTATGAGCCCCTCTTATTTGTTTCAGTTGAGCCGTCCTTCAGGGCCTCAGAGTGAGTATACTGAGTGTAAAAGGTTAGGTCACGAAACAGAAGCAATGCATTTTGACTGAGGTTTATTACGTGGATTTTTTGTATTGTATAAATTGTATACTAGTGATGGAAATCAATACAGGTAGCATTGACTTACAGTCTTTAAAACTCTGTGGCATACTGTGATTTGGGGGTGGTGGTCACGTGGATGCACACTAATGATTGCAGGTTGCTAATTTTTGCCAGTGCCATCTGGGTATTGCCTCTCCTAGATGATGAGATTTCTAAGACTGTGAACATACCACTGCCATTTGAACATGCATAAGATATGCTGGTGTCATGTTATGGTGGAGACAATAATATCCACCAACCTTCTAGTTTTAGAAGTAGGTTTTCTCTATGCCAGGTGCAAGGGAGTGGCAACAGGATAAAGGTATCTTGTTGTCTTGTGTGCTCCCCAAGGCATCTGGTGGGGTCACTGTGAAATTGGACTGGATGGGCCTTTGGCCTGATCCAGCAGAGCTCTTCTTATGTTCTCATGTTCTTAATTCCAGATATTTCAGGCATTTTTTGTCGGCGCCATCCGATATCATTGGAAGACTATGGACTGGTTTACACATCCGTGTGACTGCGGCATCAGTACTGACTTGCACGTGTGAAAGAGCCACCACAGATCTGTTGGCACAGCTGACTTGCACAACGTGTTTTGGGATATCTCTGTTAAGAAGATCACTGCCAGGCTTGTGGTTATAAAGAAAGGAAAAAAATTATTGAAGGAAATACATAATTGGATAGGGGAGTGAGAGAGACAGAGAGCTTGTGTGTAGCTGAATGGAGGGGGAGAGAAGAGAGAGAGAGAGAGAGAGAGAGAGAGAGAGAGAGAATTTGCATACTAAAGAGACTTACTGGGAAAAAAAGACAAGATAGGTCCCTCCAACTAGCTATGTAGCTATACTGCCCACTTTAGGTGCAGTATATCCTTGTGTAGGGTTGTTGCACCTTTCTCCTCTTCCATCAAGATCGAGCACAGCGAACAAAACTCTCATATCACCTCGAACCAATGTTTTGTGCCTATGCAGTCAGTTTACATATTCAGCTGTGTGAGTAATTACAATTCACATATGCATGCATATCACTGGATTTCTGTACACTTGCTTTCAGTACACTGGGCTCTAGATTGGATGCTACTCTGTTCCCAAAGTGTGAATTGGCCCTAAGAAGTTCTCTACTGCTCCTTCATGTAAAAAGTGTTTTAAAAAACGTAAAAGTGATGAAAGTGAGCTCTGAAAGTATCTTGCTTGCCTCCTTTTTGTCTTCATCTCTTACTTCATTGGATTTGTCGTCAGCAAAAAGGTGCAAAATAAGCTTACCTTCATTCAATAATTTTGCCAAAGTTCACACATCCCCAGTACACATTCCAAACATTAGAGCTCATTTGTGACACCCGTTCAAGGGGGCAAAAGGTGGAGTTTGGAAAATCACTGTTGCTCAGTATATTTGTCTGGATCTTGCATTTCTTTTTTTTCTTTCTTCTTGAAAAATAAGGATTTAGAAAGGGAAGGCAATTGAACGTGCAGCGTTATGGAGACGTTAGCAATCAGCAGGTGGCAAAAAGGAAGGAGGATTCTGAAAGCCTGAGAGCCTCCAGGCAAATTTGTGCACACCTTCTAAAAATATACCAGAGACGCTTGGGAAGCGACATTATTTTTTCAGGCACAAAAGTCCCTCTTTCTTAATTGGAAAGTGCCAGGGGTAGGGTGCTCACCTTGAAGCTCATTAACGTTTTCCATATTGTTTCTTTTGCTTTCAACCCTGAGGACTTTTGGTCTTCTAAACTTAAGTAGAAATTTCAGCTTGGAATGAGGGGGGGAATCTAGCCCTATTCTGTCTTCCGCCTTTGAAATGGTCTGTTATGAGACTGCCTTATTTCAGTTCTGTCTTACCATTCTGCTGTCATACCTATCCATTTATAAATTAGATGCATTTTTTTTTACTGTGGCTATCTGTTTAGCTCAAGGTTTAGTCATTATTGCTAGTTGATAATGCTGAGATGATGAGCAAGTACTGTAATTTGCAGTCCAATCCTACGTAACCTTCCAGCGCCGATGCAGCCATGCGTGCTGCATCCTATGGTGGTGGGGGCTGTTACAGAAGCCTCCTCAAGGTAAGGGTATGCTTGTTCTCTTACCTCGGGGCTGCATTGCGACTGTGTCGGCCCTGGAAAGTTGGTTAGGATTGGGCTGTTGATCTTCCTTTTTGCGAAGCTGAGTTGGTTGTTTGTTGGTCTCAGAGAACAACAGCCCAGTTCTATAAATACTTCTTCAGAAGTCAGTTCTGTTAAATTCAGTGGGCCCAAGCACACAACACTTTAAATGCGGGTGCTGATCCTTCATGATGAGGTAATGTCTGAAGCTATCTGAGAGAAGCAGGTACACTAATCTAGTGCTTTTCAACCAATGTTAGTAGTACCTCTAGGGTGGTCCTTCACAGTATGGCAGCTGGTACTTGGCCCTACTGCCATGGTGACTGCCTGGCGCTGCCACCTCCTGGTCCAACTCTGCTGGAAGTAGAGATGGCTGGCTGGGGCAATGGTGCACCAGTAGGCAAGCTGTGCTGTTGCCTGGCCCTTCAAAAGAGACTTACAGTGCAATCCTAACCAACTTTCCAGCACTGATGCAACCATAGTGCAGCCCCGAGGTAAAGGAACAAACATTCCCTTACCTTGAGGAGGCCTCAGTGACTGCCCCTCCACCGCAGGATGCAGCGTGCACCCCATTGGCACAGCTGCATCGGCCCTGGAATGTTGGTTAGGGTTGGGCTGATAGTTTGGGAAGGAAGGTGTGGAGCAAAGCCCCAACTGTGGGGCAACTACACACTCCTGTGCACACCTGATCTCTCTGATAGCAGTGGTGGCACTCACAAAAGTGGTACCCGTAAAAGATGGTACTTGCACAAAAGGGATGAAGAGCGCTCTGTTAGCTGTTATTAGTACTTCAAATAAGTGTATCACCTAGCCTGATAAATTTCAGCTTCCTATAAAGTAGAACTGCATAGAGTATCAGCAAGAGCATTGTTCTTACTCATTTCCCTAATCCTTTATCCACACATACCATCTTTCAATTTCTAATCTTTCAGGCTGCAGTTTCTTTACTTACTATTATGTTTCCCTTCAATCCTAGTTCTAAGCCCAACTTCTCAATTTGTGCCTGCAGATATTGTAAAAGTAAGGATTCTGTCTCTGGCTCCCCCCCCCACATTGCGTTTATATTGTCTTATAATTGTTTTATACATTTTATGTAAGCCACCTTGGGCACCCACAACATTGGGGAAAGGTGGGGTGAAAAGCGTATTTAATCGACCGACCGATCGATTGGTCGGTCAGTCAGTTCATGACATTAACTATTAATTAATTGATTGATTATCCTGCCAAAATGCTTCCTCTTTGCTTGTTTTGAAACTTTCATTAATGCAATCCTTGTTATATATATATAAATATATATATATTTATATTTTATTAATATATTAAAACATAAAAACAATACATATTTCATTAAGTTATAGCAAGCACGAAGCAATACATCCTACTAGCATACTATTCACTATTTTCTGCATATAATATCCAACTAAGCCAAAATAACACCCACATTCTATTCATTAAATCCACATATCATCACATCGTTCTTCTCTCTCTCTCTTAAAAAATCGATAAATGGTTTCCAGTTATTCTCGAAAAGGTTAACTGACTTTTCCTTAATTAAAATTGTAAGTTTATCCATTTCAGCATAGTCCAAAACTTTCAGCCACCAGCTGAAAGCATCTTATCAGCATCTACCACCAGCACAGAACCAGGGATGATTCTGTAGTTTGTGGTTTCCTGGTTTGGAATATGAACCCCAATAACACCTCATTACATCTCCATGAGTCTTCCCCAGTTCAGATTGGAATCTGAACCCAAAAAAGAGCTCTTCACTGCCTCACACCTTCCCTTCCCTGACTTTCTGACTTCTGTTAGCAGCAGCAGTGGAGGAGTCTTGTCGGAGGCCTCCCTCCCTCCTTGGCACTAGATATCCATACTGAAATAGTGCTATCTATCCATCCTTACAAAAGTCTGCATCTCAAAGTAAGAATTTCCAGCACCCCAATGAATCTATAATTCTCAAAATTCTTTGGGGGAAGCCATGACCGTTAAAGTGACTAAAAACTGATAGTCGTTTGTAGTGCAGATATGGTCTTAGGTGCTGCTCAGCCTTTTGAATGTAGTAGTGTATCAGTTAAAATGGTTAGCACAATCATCTCCACTCCCTCTGTTCCTATACACATTTCTCCTTCGTTTTGGATTGCCGGGCTGCCTTCGTTTTGGATTGCCGGGCTAATCTTTCTATTATGAAGAATGGAATCCTGTATCCTATACATCCCTATTCTATCCTCTCATTCTGCTGTCAGAATGCACATTCTGTTGGGAGTAGTGAGAGGATGCTGGAGGAACTGACGTTCTGCTGGCGAGTGCAATGAAGCTGCCAGCACAATGGCGTGTGGGCTGGTGGAGAGGCCAGGGTCCGCTAGTGCCGATGAGATGGCGGTGGGGGTGGGAAGTGGGAAGAACAGGGTGGGGAGGGAGAGGAATGGGGGGAGTGTGAGGGTGGGGAGGGGGGAGGGTAGGAGGCGGAACAGGGGTGGGAGAGGGTGGTTGCTGGTGGCACTTGCGTGTGCCAGTATCCTATGCTCCTTCCCTCTGCCCTTCTCTCTTCCTTACCTTGGTTCTGTGACATTTCACTGTCAGACAAAATGACTGGCACAGAACCAAGGAGACTCATTGGGAAAGCAGAAGCTTTCCTCAGGGTAAGGGAACAAAATTTCCCTTAACCTGAGCAGATCTCTGTGACTCCCCCCCCCCACCACCAGAAGATGCAGCTTGCGCACTGTTGGCATGGCTGCATTGGCAGGGAAGTTTCAATAGAGTTGGACAGTAAGTCCCGTTGAATTTAATGGGGCTTAATTTTGAGTAACTGTGTATAGAATTGGGGTGAATGATACTTTACAGTTGTTCATACATTTAATAGAATTGCTTTATCTTGGTGTGACACTGAATCAGAACTACTAAGCTAAACACACCCTATCAGTCTTGCTTTGCAGCCCATCAGGGTCTAGAGAAATGTCCTGTTACTGCCTGCCTGGGACTGCAAGGCGAAAGTGGGTGGGTGGTGGGTGGCGGCAAGCACTGGCTGGATGCAATGTATGGCTGGTGAGCTGTGCTTGGTTTGGTGGATCAGTTGGTGTAAATATAGGAGTCTGCAGAGAAGGAGGCTGAAAATAGTTGCATGTTATGACTCCTGTGTGACAAAACATGGCTAGTTACGAGTGATATAATTTATTTCTTCATAAATGCTAGAAGTGAATCTAATGTCCTGTCTATTTTTCTGAGAAGATATTTCTTCCTATCTTTCCCTAGGCAACATTTACATTTAGAGTTTCAAATGAATCCCAGCAGGTTATACTCGAGAGTTCTGTTAAACAAAATACTTTCTCAAAGGTGCTATTGAAGATCTATTAAACTTTGAATAGGCATTTATGTGATACAAGACTGCAAAGTTCTCCAGAGGCCTGCTGCTGGATTAGAACATTGTAAATGTCAAATTGAATATAAATAGATTCTTTAAAAAAAACCCTTCTATTTAAAGGAATACATCTGGAGAAGGAATGTTTTCAATATTACTCATTCATTTGAGCATTTCTCTACCAATTTTCCAAACATTTGCTTGCTCGAAGTACCTCATCATAATACAAACAGCAAAGAGATCACCACCACCCTAAAATCTAGATATAAAATGGTATAATAGTGGGGGGAGGTTTTCTCCAGAGTGACACTATGTTGAGGTATTAGGAGGGAATAAAATGGCAACTCCAGCTGTGTTGGCATTGAGAGAAGTGCCAGGAAGGGGGAAATTTTTTTTTTAAAGGGTCCCAGTTCATACATTTGTGGTGGCATGGCCTTCTAGGGTGTTGGGCCCCTGTTACCACAGCTGCTCAGGAACAGATAGGAATAGGTCTCCATGTGTACCCCAAATAAATGCATTAAATAATCTTTTACCCCTGGGTAAAATAGCGCACTTAGGGAGAATTGGTATTTGAAGAAGAAAAGGGAGAATTGGTATTTGAAGAAGAAAAGGAGAGAGAGAGAGAGAGAGAGAGAGAGAGAGAGAGAGAGAGAGAGAGAGAGAGAGAGAGAGTCCATTGGGTTCCAATCACAATACACAGCTTATTAAGGATTGTTTTACAATGATAGGAGGTGGAATCATGATAAATGCAATGTGAGAGACAAAATAACAAACACAAGGCACATAAGCAAGCAAACATCCACACATGCTCCTACTTAGAATGAGCTGTTTGTGTGTTTTTACCCCAGAGTGCTAGTAAAGGAGGCTTGATACTTAGAATGGGAGAGAGAGAGAGAGAAGGAGGAGGAGTTGGGGCGCACACTTAGTTTCTATGAAGGAAAGAGAAAGGAAGAGAGAGAGAGAGAGAGTTTAGAAAGTATGCTGAAGGCCAGGGGAGGGACTCTAGCGTATTATGGTTATTAGGTGCTTTACCCAGGCAGGCAAATGGTATGTTAGGAAAAGCAGGCTCTCTAGGCAAATGCGAGAGAAATGGAGAGAACTGGGCATGAGGGGTAAAGGAATGGAGAGTGTGGCCAAGGTACAAGGCACCGAGTTGGGGTGCCTTCAGTTGGGGTCCAGGCCCGAGGACACATTGATGGCTTAATAGATGCAATGTGTTGGGAAGCAGAGATGAATAGGAAGGAGGATGGGTCTGGGCGCCTTGATATTCATCCATTGCAAGGGAGCTTGCTGTGTACTACAAGGATTCTGAACCAACGTCTCATTGCCCTGAGGGAGCGGATATGGATTTGGTTTTCACTCCCAAACAGATAAAGGCACGAGCTGTTTGTTCAATCCCAATAAACGTTATATGCTCAGAGGTCTTGCCAGATGGGTCAAGGGAGCCCTGCTCTTGAGAACCTGCAGGATGATTCTCCAGGTTCTTGCCTATATATATTTGTGGGAGCTTCACCCCTCTCCTTCTTGTCCCATGGGGGGAGCTTTACACCGTAGGGCATGGGGAATTATATATAAGGGGGCATGAGGCACTACGAGACCCAGAGGCTCAGAACTGATGCTGATTCAGAGGTGTATTCAGGGGATATTAACAGAAAAAATGAGGAAGGGGCTCTCGCTTATATTGGGCAAGATATTACCGTGTTGAAAAATAGAAAGAGAGAAAAACAAGAGAGAGAAGATGGGAAAAGACTGTACAGTTAATGGGCTGCATGAAGGAAGGGGGAGACAGTTTAGAGGGGGGGACAGTGGTCAAGAGGTTTTACTTATCAGGCTGAGGCAAGTGGGTACCTGAAGAGCTGAGTCATGTTGCTCAGGGTGGCGTCACTGAGTAAAGCTCTGGGTCACAGACCAGGAATATCTAGGAGAGAGGAGGAGAGAGGAAGGGTGAATCTGGCTTACAATCTTCACTTTGGCCTGGCCTTGACCAAACATGCAACTAGTGTCACCTGGCTGCTATGGGTGCTTGGTGCCACTTCATTGTAATATGCCAGTACTGTACTGTATTTGCTTGAGAGTGCCAGATCTGATGCCAGGTCTTCCACTTTAAATAATCAGTAGAAGATGAGGGATACATGATAAACCTAATGATAAAATCCATATATACACATCTATGTATCCCTAATATCTTATATTGTTGTGTCATTGGGATGGGTTGTATTTATTACTTCGGGAGCCAATCTTGGCTGAAACACGTGCATGCGTGCGTGTGTGTGTGTCCGTGTGTAAAATATATAGAAAGACCTGATCATTGATGGTACTTTGCACGTATATCTTGGGAATTGTACTACAATTGCTCTTGTGCATTTGTATAAACCAGGAATTTTGCTGAGGGTTTGATAAATGTGATTTCATGAGACTGTTCAAGTATCAAAACCTACATTTTTTCCTTTTTGCTTTTTAAACTGTTCACACCAGATTTTGCAAAAGAAGGTTAATGCAAATAGTATACTGACTGGCTCAGCACTTCCACCATCACAAATGTGTCTGGTGAGAATACTGAATGCATATGTGGCATTGCCCATAACAATAAGCCCGACATCAAACCAGATGGTTTGTGGATGGTGTCCAATTCTGGAAAGGCTGATCAACAGCTAGACCCATAGAAACATTACAAAAAAGGTGATTTCTGGAATTTTGGCAGCAACTCTGCAAAATTGCTACAACTGTAGAGTTGGCAGCAACTCTACAGTTAACACAGAAGAAACAAAATCAGAAGTAAGAAAAAGAAACTGTTGGGGAGGGGAGAGAGAGAGAGAGAGAGAGAGAGAGAGAGAGAGAGAGTTCACAGCTGAAGTGAACGAAAAGCCACGCAGATATAAAGATGAAGATGAACACAGGAAGCTCGCAAAAGGGGTTTGTTATCTTGTTGTTTACAATTGCCTTCTGCATTACTGGGAGAGTGGCTTTCAGCAGAGGTCATAAAGAGCAATTAAACTTGTAGTTTCAAAGGCTGAGAGTTGTAAGACACTCAGCGGGTCAGCTAGAAATCAAAGCTAATTCACCATGTTTCGTGGCTGAACAGTATCAAGCTGTGGTCTTCATTATTTTAGCTTTCTATAAAGGCAAAT
Source organism: Plestiodon gilberti rubricaudatus (assembly GCA_026170595.1). Classification (NCBI taxonomy): domain Eukaryota; kingdom Metazoa; phylum Chordata; class Lepidosauria; order Squamata; family Scincidae; genus Plestiodon; species Plestiodon gilberti. The sequence continues at coordinate 89,411,501 of JANXHW010000003.1, forward strand.
CAAACAAAACTCAGTCGAAATGTACTGATTGAGAGAAAGTTAACAAGTTCATTAAAGGCTCTCGCTAAATGGATTTGCCAAATGAATATGTCCAATAGTGCAAATCTGTGCGCAGTAGGAAGAAATCTTGTTCTCAAATCCACCATGGCATGCCCATCCCAGCTGATATACCGTATTGGTCTGAGTATAAGACTCACTTTTTTCTAATTTAAGTTTTTAAACTAGGGGTGCGTCTTATAATCAGGCTGTTGCAATTTAATGCCAGTGATTTAATTAAATTTTTTTAATAGCACCAAACTTTAAGGGTGCGTCTTATAATCAGGTGCGTCTTATACTCGGAACAATACGGTAAATAGTTGACTATCTCTCGGATGGAAAAAGGACTAAGCAAACTCATTTACAGAAACTAAATGTAAATGGTGGATATAGATTGCCAGCAGTGTTACCCAATCTGATCCTGTAGGAGGGGCTAACCTAAAAAAGAGGTCAGGGCCCTAAATTTCAAGATTTTAGCAGTGCTCTATTCAGAGAGAGGGGGAAAGACAAGTTTTGAACTGCAATACACACAAACTGCTGCTGGGCAAAGAAATCGATCTTGGAGGGGAAGCAACAACAGAATTTGGCACTGCAATAAAAAATAAGATGCAATCATAAACTGCTACATAAAAAACATATGTTTAATGCATATTTTATTTTTTTTATCTTCCACTTAGTGTTGTGATTATGCCACAGCTAACAGCAAGTCATTTACACAAATCAGGAGTGGAGACAGGCTGAAATACTGTTTCAATTACTCTGTTCACAGCAGCTACACCACCAGCCCAGCTATAAATAAGAGTCAGATCCTCCACAGCCTCGCAGATTAAGATTAAAGATAGGGAGGACATTTGCATTCTGCTTTGCGTCTTCCCCACCATCCCCAACACACACCGAGCTGTAGCCACAGCAAAGTACATGGGAATGTAGGTGCGAATCCCTGCAGGATTCAGATCGGAGGGGAAAAGAATTTGAGCAGGAGAGTTAATACACAGACTCCTCTAAGTGAGCCAGGGTCTGAGCCAAGAGCTCTGTTGGGAGGGGGGGGGCTGAATTGAGAGTATAGGTAGTGGTTGTGGGACTTGCATGTGTGCATGCTGGCAGCAAAATTTGGCACTGTTTTGGATGGCAGATTGCTTTGAGCTGCCCTTGCCCATGCTTGATCAGGAAGTATTTATACACAGGCCAGGTCAGGAAAACCAGTGAGCTAATAGGGGGTGGAGCCATGGAGAAATGATTCCATGAATTCTTTGACATGAACTCTAGACCAGGGGTTCTCAACCAGTGGTATTAGTACCACCAGTGGTACTTTGGCTGGCTGCTGGTGGTACTCGGACCGCTGGACCACCAGAACCCAGCTCTGATGCGCGCGCTTTCAGCAGAGTATTTTAGCTTCCAAGAGGCTCCTGCCTTGCCTCTCGGGAATGCTGAGAAGGGCCCTCCTACCTGCCCAGCGCCTCCTACCTGCGTTTTCTGGCCTCCGAAAACCTGAAAACCCAGAAGTAACTGGCAATGAGGTCATCGCCAATCACTTCCGGTGGTACACAGCAGGAGAGTGGCGCCGGAGGTGGTACTCAGCCGGGAAAGGGTTGAGAACCCCTGGTCTAGACCACTGGTCGGCTTATGGTGAACCTAGCAAAATTGGATATACACTTTGCCATTGGCTGAGCAGTGACCTAAGTGCCAGATGAAGAGTTTGGACAATAGCTTCACCCACTGCGAATTGAGTTAACCCAATACTTAAAAAAAAAAAAAAAGGCAACAAGGAGGCCCAATTCACCCTGGCTAGGTTGCAGCCTCTGTAGGAGCCCTAAATGATCATGCTGTGTGCATGGAATCTGTGGTTCCTATATGAGGCCATATGACTACAGTTCCCAACTCTGACTGAAGCTATTCCTGGACATTTTTCTGTTTCCAACATGAAGTACTGTAATACTAAAAAAAATCCTGGAGACCCTGTTAAAATCTCCAGGATTGCTTTCAGTAGACTACTGGAGTTTGATACTGATTTCTGGAGACGTCAGGCTAATCCTAGAAGGTTGGTAACCCTACACATCACTCTGTGTTCAAGTACTCCAACCTTCTGAGTAGGCTGTGGCCCGTGCAGTCCAGATTTAGCTCTCTCTGCCATACTTGTGGAGTCATCCGCAGGAACAGAGGTGGCAGGAACGGCCTCATGTACAGTCTGCCATTCAGGCCTTCAGGCTCTGACACCTTTGGTCCAGGTCAGGTAAGGCCTCTAGATGTAGATTTCAGTAAGCCTTTTGGTTTGGGGCAGGTTCTTTCGTGGCAACCAGAAAGTCCATAGAAATCTGTCATCTAATTTCAGGCATGAAGCTACTTATATGCAGAATTCGTCAACCCTGGTTTCACCCATTCCTAACTTACTTAAAAGTGTTTTCATTTCAGAATAACTGATTGTCAAAAAGCCCCCTTAGTCTTGAAACATATCTGCTCTGTTAAGTGTCTGGGTAAAGGTACTTTCCACTCACAATGTACTGTATGTACAATCTTTGCAAGCCAAGTAAGACTCCCCCCCCCCCCAATCATTTTTACTGGAATACACTTTCTCATAGTTATGACAAACTCTCCTTTGCAACAGTGTGTGAAGTGCCTTTTCATCTGATAGCACGACCACATGCAGTGTCCTGTTTATCAGGAATGGCTATAACTGCATATCCAATATCTTTTTGGCATCTGATTCCAAGAGAGTTGGAAATGAGATGTGAAGCTCTGAGGGAAAGTAGGCTAGGGTAAGCTGGAAGTTCTAATTTGAACTGTTGGGGAAATCTCTCTGTGTCCCTACTCAAAGTTTGTATCCCTGACGTTTGAACACTGCACGTATTCCATGTGATTCCTACCAGATACGATGATTGAACAAGATTCTGGTTCATTTCCAGTTTTCAAAGAGGAAGGCATACAGATTAGTTACAAATATCCAGGGTCCAAATATGGTGGGGAGGAAGGGGGCATTCTACCTGGGCCCTGAGGTTCAGGGGGGGCTTGTCTGGACTGCAAGCTAAATGAGGGGGGGGAAATGAAGTGAAATTATAGATCATGTTTGAGAATGTCTATGCAAGGCAGGCTTGTTTTGCTGTAGCTACAGGCTGTCCAGATCTAAGATCCTGTGAGATTTTCTGGAGCCAATCAAAAACAGCATCAGAACAGAACATGCAACATTCTGAACAGCAAACTGCCATGCCCTTCTCCCAAACTCTGTATGTGAAGTGCACAAACTACTCATATTAGAGCTGTCCTGATTCCCTTTTTTTTTTTTTTTTTTGGTAAAGAGAATGGCAGGACATAACGCTTTTAAAATGATGTCACACACACAATTGACCCCAGAGTGCTTGGTGATTTTTTTTTTTTTTTGCCTTGGGGAGAAGAGGTGCTCCGGATTGACTCTGGCATGGGTGGAGGGAGCATTGATACTTTGTCCCTGATCTACATTGGAGCTTCTGAAGTTGCCATTTGCCCCAGGAGGGAAGCTTCCTTGGGTACTATTTGATCTGAACTGGCACCACAAAGCTCTCCTCTCTCCTACTATGTTGCTGTCGCAGTCTAGATGCCTCCTCCTCCTGCAGCTGCTATTTAGGAAAATAAAAACAAGGCCAGTGGTGTTCTCAATGTAACATATAGTTTCGCCCAAAGAGACAGAGGGAGATGTGTGTTTCCCTATATGATATGCTCTCTCAAGAACTACAATTCCCAGAGTTCCTTAGTTCCCACCTTTTCTTCCACAGGGACAACATGATGTGACAGGTGACTGGCAGAAAAAGGGAGGGAGAAGCACCATGATAATCAGGGACATTGAAATCCCAGGGGCACAAGAAAAACTGACAACGTCTAAAGGGTGTTTGTTGTTACAGTCATGTATAGCTATGGTACATAGATGCCCTACTGCCTAGCTCAGAGGTTCCCAACCTGTGGTACACGGACCTCCGAAGGTTGGGAACCTCTGGCCTAGCTCATCCTCCCTTTAAAATATTTAGTAGAACTTAACTGTGACCCAACATCCTGATGTTCTGCATGTCCCTCTGCTACCTCTGCTACTGGCACTCAGTGATGGGATGTGGGTCAAGGTGGAAACACTGAACCTCATGATGTGTGAGGACATGGGAAGCGCTACTAGACATTTTAGCAGGGAGTGAGAGACACAAGGCGTGAGCCAAGCATTTCGAGCCTCTGGGAAGGCTTTGTACATCCCTATACACTGGCTTTGCTTCATATAGCTAACAATTGGACAAGACTCAAGTACCTACTAGCTTCTACTGTATGAGTGACAAATAGCTCCCTTGTCTACTTGCCGCTGAAAGGATAGCAGTTTTATACGTCTTCTCACTTGGCAAACTCCTTCTCCCCTTCTAACTAATTACAATGTAGTCCAAAGGCTGACTGACTTTGGCTGACGGCACTGGTGTCTGGCACTGCTGAACTCCAGGAATCCAAGGGCACCTGTTTTTTGGCTGCTTTACCTGCCTGACCCTTGGCTGTTACCTCTTGGAGGATGGGCTGTTCTACTAGTACGCAGCCTGTAAATCTTCTCACCTCCGGCAATGTGACAGATATATTCCCACAGTGCCAATATTTCTGCTGTGATATTTTCAGTGTTCAGTAGAAGCTTTTAAAGTATTAGTGTCAGATTAAAGATGGATCGGAGGCTTTGCAGCCTGGCTTCTCCAGCTTCTCCCTGTCACCCGTATACCCTCTCCAGAGAGTAGTATGTACATTCTTGTTCCCCCAAGGATCGGTCAATCATTAAGGCAGTTCATTTGCTTCCCCTTCTCACCATGTAGACGTAAAATGCATGGAGGAAACGGGATCGTGCATGCTGGTCGTGCTCTCCCACAGTAGGGTGAGTGCTGGCCACTCCCCCAGATGTTCAACTCTGCATTGGACATTTGTAGTGGAAGGATCCAGCAGACTGGCAGGAGCCAAGTGTGGTGTCAGCAGTGGACCCTTGTTGACAGATCCAGGCAGCAAGGAGTTAACAGATGAAGACTTGGACTTTGACAGGACTTTGACAGGACTGGGCAGCAAGGGGTCAACACCCAGGACTGTGTGGGTGGAAGCACACCTGAAAGCAATTGGGCGTGGCCCACAGGTGTTGCTACTAAGTAGGAAGAAACTGGGACTTTGAGTGCAATGGGTGTGGCTCGCAGCTGCACCCAATTAGCACTAATTGGAACTTAAGAGTATAAAAGCAGCAAGATTGCAGCAGGACTCTCATCTTGCTGAGGGCTCGCTGCTTGAGGATCTTGCTGAGGACTGGCTTGCTGCTCTTGGATCCTGGCTTGCTGAGAGCCTTGCTAGCTCGCCACGGGGATACGCTGCCCGATTTCTGAGGGACGACGGGACGCTGCTGCCAAGCCGACCAAAGAAAGGAGCTACGACCAGGAGGACAGCTGGACACACTCTGCGAAGCCAAAGGACTGGTGACCTTGGACCAGAGAACGCTGAGCCGACGGGAAAGGAAGAAGCCGGAGCCTGCTGCCTGCCTGGACCACCAGCTGAAAGAGCCTGGTTTGGAGGGAGACTTTTGGGAGATAGACTTGTTTCTGTTAAGCAGAAGGGTTTCTGCTGTGGGATAATTTATGGTGTTAGGGAGATAAGGGTTGCTGTAAGGCAATAAATTTGGGTTAATTGTCTATCTGAGTTCGGCTTTCATTTTTACACACGGCATTAACTATTTGAGGTGTTTTTCAGTCGAAGCGGGCATTTAAAGGGAACAAACTTGCTCCTAGAAGGAGAAGTTGGGTTTGGGCAGGACATTTGGGTCCCCAGAGTGGGGTGATTCCCAAAGCAAGACAATTGGTACCAGGAGTGGGGTGATTCCCAAAGCAAGACAATTGGTACCAGGAGTGGGGTTACGAAGCCCAAGGCGATTAGCACCTCAAAAGGGATAGCTGTGTGGAAAAAAAAATGAACTCCTCTTGGATGTGGGAAATTATGGACCTTGTAGCAAGGGAGGCAGACGCCTCCACTGTATTGTTGCGAGTTTGGAGTATTCTGGGTATGGGCTGGAGCCTTTTTATGTTGTTTATGTACATATGGAGGTTTAGCAAATGTGTTTTCTGTTCCCTGAGAAGATTGAGAGTGTCAGGGAGGGAAGACACTGGGATAGATGCTTTGAAGCAGGAGGTCCAATCTCTGAGGGAGGAAAATGGCAAGTTATATAAATTAATTTTCCTCCTGAAGGAGAAAAACAGTGGATATGTAGAAGCTCTGGGAAACGCCCAGAGAAAGGCTGAGGTAATGAACAGCCTAAATGACATTTTGGCAGCTCGTCTAGCCAAACTGAAGCAGGGGTCGCAGCTAAAGCCACAGGAGGATACGACCACTGAGGGGAAATTTATGGCAAAGGACCAAATGAGCGCTTTTCAAGCTGCTGGTGGTAACCTCTGCCATGGGTCAGTAGAGGCTTGTGTTCAGGCTGAGGAGGAAGGCATGGGTGATGGACTGGTGCGGCCGGTGAAACAGGCATGCCCACTCATCACCAATAAAGCGAAAGGGCCAGTAGGGGCACCTGCTCAAACAATTAGGACAGTGCGAGACTATACAGGGCAGGAACTCACAGATGTGGCCCGAGATATGAGGCAGAAACCCACGGAACCATTGAGTACGTGGCTACTCCGCCTGTATGACCGTGGCGCTGACAACATCTTTCTAAGTGTAGAAGAGTTGCAGGCCTTGGGGTCTCTATCCAGGGATGCCATACTCAATGGGTACCTGCGAGGTGCACAAGGACAGCCAACCTCATTAACTGCCTGGATTTACATGGCAGTGGGGGCTAAATATCAGTCTCCCATGGACTGGGAGGAACGTTTGCCGGGTTGGCATACAATAACTGAGGCCATGGAGCAGGTCCGTATGATGGCAATGCAAGTTGGCATCTATACCCCTGGCTTCACAGGACCCGATGATATGATTTTCACCGGGGGAATGCGGACCAGGCTAGTAAAGGGAGCTCCACCCCATTTAAAGGGGGCAGTAGTAGCTTTGTTGGGACCTGCCCAGGGAAGTGCAGTAAGGCATGTAGTCATGTTGCTAGGGCAACTAGAGGACATGCCTGGAGAGAGCACCCCCAGGGCCAAAGCTAGAAGGGTGCAGGAGGAGAAGACCTTTTCTAAGGCAGAATGGAAAGTGCCTGCAGGGAAAAGCCCTAAGAATGGGAATGGCAAGCAGGAGCCTCCCAAGTCTAAACAGAGGGTGCCCAGGTGGAAGTTGTGGGCAGACCTCTTAGAAAAGGGGGTCCCTAAGGAAAAGATAGACGGGATTCCCACACCAGAGCTATTAAAGCTCTGGGAAAAGAAATGTGGTAAAGGGAAAGATCGGCCCCAGGTGAGACAGACAATGCCTATAGACTCCCCTGCAGAGATAGGCAAAGGAGAGGGGGAGATAGACTTGTTTCTGTTTAGCAGAAGGGTCTTTTGCTTTTGGGAGATTTATGGTGTTAGGGAGATAAGGGATGCTGTAAAGCAATAAATTTGGGTTAATTGTCCATCGGAGTTCGGCTTTCGTTTTTACACACGGCCTTAACTATTTGAGGTGTTTTTCAGTCGAAGCGGGCATTTAAAGGGAACAAACTTGCTCCTAGAAGGAGAAGTTGGGTTTGGGCAAGACATTTGGGGTCCCCAGAGTGGGGTGATTCCCAAAGCAAGACAACATTACTGTGAAGGGACTCTATAGGCTTAAGCCTGAGCTACATTACATGCGTCGCGGAGCTTCTGACCTCAGTTTTGAAGCAAGCGGAGCCGCTGCGACCTCCGCACGGCCGGCGCGTACCTCAAACTGGAATGCTACTTTTGTGGGGGCGGGCGTGCAGAGCTAGGGGGCGGTTCACGGAGCTACTGCAGCCTGCCAATCGTAGGAGAGGGGGGAGGGTGGCTGCATGCCAATCTGAACTACCTCCAATCACCTTCTTAAGAAGGCGGGACAACAGGAGGGACAACAGGAGGGAAGACACTCCCCCACTTCAAGCGTGTAGGCAGAGGCAGAGGTGGCGGCAGAGCCTCTGCCTGTAATGTAGCTCAGCCTTTACAGTTATAGTGTGTTGGGCTCCTCTCATTTGGGGATCCTGGGCAATCTTGAGTGCTCAGATGTGTGGAGGAGCCTATGCGCGTACAACCTTAGTACTAGTATTCAGTGCATGGGCATCAAGGTGTGTGGCCAGCATACCCCCTGCAATCAAGGCACATAACATGGTTGCATACACCAAAGGTAGTCATGGCTATATCTGGCTTGTAACCAGCCACTTGTCTCAGCCTGTGATCAGACAAAACAGGCAGAGACGTTTCAGGGAAATTGGTTCAACAAAGCACTATCATAGTTTTGTGTTAGGCAGCCAGGCTGGTAAAATAGTATTGTGGCCCTGAAGTGTTTATGAATTTAATTGCAGAGTGGGGCTATATCATACCATCATCTTCAACTTCAAAATTGCAGAATGTTTTCAGTCCCTGGCTGCATCTGCGATAAAGTTGGTTAAATGGTTAGCACAGACCAGTATTTTAAATCTATTTTCAACAAAGGTTTTGTTAAAAGTGGGATGATGAAATTTCAGGAAGAAATTCTTGATGGTAAGGGCGGTTCAGCAGTGGAACAGATTGCCGAGGGAGGTGGTGGAGTCTCTCCCTCACTGGAGATCTTCAAGCAGAGGCTCGAAAGGCACCTACTAGAGATGCTCTAGGAGGATTTCCTGCTACAGGTAGGGGGTTGGACTAGATGACCTTGTGGGTACCTTCCAACTCCATGATTCTATGGTTGCTCATGTAACCAATTTTCAATTGCTCAATTGCTGATATTGCTCATATAACCAAATTGCAACCAACTTGCTTTGCCACTGTTATGTGTGAATATGACCATGTGAGGGAAACTTATAATTAAAGACTAGTGCCGCTGTAGCCCCAAGGCAGCTGCTTGTGTAAACCATCGCCTTTGAACTGTTTCCTCTTCACACTGCCCAATCAGTGAAGTAACGCTGTTTGGCTACCTGAATATTCAGGATGTACCACTGAGATAAAAAAGGCAAGTTTCATTTAAGCTACTGGATATTTTACATAATACAGCAAATTACTCTCGTTGCGTCTCACCACCTTTCTGTTTGCTGGGCTTATTTTATCCCCCTTTAGTTCTTTAAAAGCTGCTTTTAAAGTGATGTATGGAATTTTTTTTTTAACAGACACCTTTTATCTTTCCCCAGGGATAATAGCCTGGAATCTAGCAATCCTTTGTGTATACTCCATAGTAGCATCATTTGAAGACTATTAATGCACTCAACTTGTCTTTCCAGCTCTTTCATTCCCTTGAGCACACTCCACGACACACTTCCTTGTTTACTTTCATTCCCAAACATCTGTCATTAGCGATGTGATTTCTGCAATTCTTTGATATTACAAGTGGCTTCCGTAAGAACGTAAGAAAAGCCCTGCTGGATTAGGCCAAAGGACCATCCAGTCCAGAGTTCTGATTCCCACAGTGGCCCAGCAGCTGCCTCTGGGAAGCCCACAAGCAGGATAGACTTACCTTTCTCTTGCAACATTGCTCCCCTTCATACTGCCACTGTGGCCTGAAGTAGCATGTAGCCATTGACAGCGCAATCCTAGTGCTGTGTCGGGGGTCGGAATGAGCGTTCCGCCACCTGAAGCCATCGTAAAAGTGCCATAAGGCACTTTTTTGACGACTCATGAGCAGGGAAGGCTGGCCTCCCCTGCTCCACCGCCTGAGCGCCTGGACGACTGCCGCCGGACCCAGGTAAGGATCCAGCAGGCGGGGGGCGGATCGGGGGCAAACTGAGGGCCGCCATAGGCCCAGCCGCCGGGGGAGGGGGAGAGGTTCGGCCAAATCCTGTCCCCTGCTGCACGGCTGGGCCGTTACACGGCCTCCTCCGACTTCCACCAGCAAAATAGCTGGTGGAATTCTAAGGAGGCTGATCGACCCCAGCGCCGTTTACACTCAGGGAAGGGGACGAGCATCCCCTACCCTGAGTAGACTTTCTGCCGGGTGGTTGACTGCCCGTGGCAGAGCATGGGATCCGGCAGAGCATGGGAACCTGGGCTGCCCGCCCGATCCTTAGGCAGGATTGGGCTGCCCTAGACCTATCTTCTGTTACCAGGTGTGCTTTTAAACATGCATTAACATGCACACACACACGGGAAATCTATTTGCTCCACCGCCTGAGCGCCTGGACGACTGCCGCCGGACCCAGGTAAGGATCCAGCAGGCAGTGGCTAATGGCACAGCTCAGTGGTTTGGCAGGGAAAGAAGAGAGAGGCAAGGGTGAAAGATGCAACACAACAAACATTTGTGTGGGGAGGGAAAATAAAGCAATTCAATATTTCTTAGTCATTCACATAGCTAGGTCCTAAACGTAAGCCACTGCTGAAGCACAACAGCAGCTGCGCACCTTTTGCGACACTGGTGCGGTACTTACAACGGGCAGACTGGGAGTCCCACCACCGCAAGTGCCCAATAGTATTGGGCCGTAAGTCTAAAGTCACTCCCCTCTGGTCAGTTCCAAGTCCACTTGTTCTTGGAAGGTCATAGTCGTTTAGTATATCTAGAAATGTTCTCTCTTTGTCAAGGCTTGAAAATAAACGTAATGGGTAATTGAAGCCACCCATTACTAGAACACTTTCTTCTTGGGGTGTTTCCTTGATTTCTTCTCAAGGTGAAGATCGTTCTCAGCATTTTGATCAGGAGAATGATAGCATGTCCCCAGTGCTAAATTCTTATTTGGGCATAGCATTTTCATGTCTGGTCCCAACAGTTTTCTACTTTGTTAGGTTCTATACCCTCTCTGACATACAGAGTGACACCACTCCCAATACGCCCCTCCCTGGCCTTTCTGTAGTTTGAATCCTGCAATAATGCTATCCCACTCTTTCCATTCCACCAGCTTTCCCAATATCTATGTTCTCCATTGCAACCAAGCACTCCAGCTCCCCCATCCTGGCTCAGAAGCTTCCGGCATTTGCCTATCAGCACCTATACATTGTACCCCCTTCCAAATATTGACATGTGTCTTTTTCCCTGCTGCCTTTTACATTCTTGACCAGCTGTCCTGTTCTGCTATATGTTCATTTCCACATTGTAGTACCCTTGTACTCTCCACTACAAACATCAGAAGCATTAACAACATCTAGATACACGGCTGAAATGGCCACATTATCATTATTAAGAATACTTCAGGAAATGCGCTCCTGGAATGTACTTTCACAACCATCTGTAAGTGCTTCAGGGCACTGCCTGATTGGGTTCACCTGGTAGGATTAAATTCAAAAGCATGAAAGGAAATAGTACATTGAGATTAAGGACCGAACTACTTATTACAAAGAACATGGGGCTGCTGCTAAAAATGGGAGCCCTGCGTTGAACTTCCTCCCCTTCTGTAATAACGTCTAATTCTCCTTACCTTTGGTCCCCGATGCCATTATAGTAGGCATATCTCCACCCCTATCCATAGCATTGGCTGCTGTTGGCAGGGTGAGAAATGCACATTGTAGTGATGTCAGGATATGGAGTAATTAGACCTGCAATTACTTTAATTAGACCTGTAATTAGACTTGCAAAGGGAGAGAGGAGACTTGACATAGGGCTGCCGTTTTTGGCAATAACCCCCCATTCCTTCCAAATGTGTAGTCTGGCTAAGTGGAATCCTCAAGCACATAGTCCAGAATCATCCTAGTAAGAAAGTAGAACATGGTCTAAATACATTCTCCCTTGTTCCTACATACATACATACATACATACTCTGTCTCTCTCCCCTCCTTCCCCCTGCCAGATTGTAAACTCCTCAGGGCAGGGATTTCTCTTTTCTACTGCTGCTAGTCTGAAAAACACAGTGTGTGTTATGACTAGGCTTACCATAGTCCCGGAATCGAGTGCCGCCGCGGCCTGCAAAAGACATGAGCCTCTCCCAGAAGTGCACCGCGGCAGGCCAATGCAAGCCACAGCTTCCGGCACTTCCGGTAAACGAGACGACCGCGTTGGCCCCCCGCGGCTCTCGATTCCGGGACTATGGTAAGCCTAGTTATGACCAGTGTTTGGGTGCTTTCCAACAATCATTGTTTGGACAATGGTTGCCCACTTTATTTCTGTTTGTTACTGGATATTCTGCAATGTCAATCCCCTCACTATCAGTCCCCCACAATTCTGCAATCCCCACAGAGGGATTGTACCAAGAGGGGTAAAAGCTTTTGGATTACAGATACGTTGCATTGAAGTATGACTGGGAGAGTAGTATTTATTTATTTTATTTATTTAAAAAAATTATATCCTGCCTTTTCCTATGCCAAGGCAAATGCCCAAGGCGGCTTACAACAGAAGTGAAAATACAAACTTAAAAATACATAAAAAGTTTAAGCAATACATAACCATACATAAACAATTTTAAAAACAATAAAATCCACTGGGGGGACGACAGTATGGAGCAGATAAGCAGCATGGCAGACATCTTGAGACACAGGAGGCAGACCACAGCCCATCACCAAAATGTTAGATGAAACAAAAACGTTTTGAGCCCTCGCCGAAAAGTCATGAGGGAGGGGGTGGTTCTCAGATCCCCTGGCAGGGAGTTCCACAGTTGTGGTGCCATAGCAGAGAAGGCTCGCCCACGTGTTGCCACTCCCCTAACTTGCGATAGAGGTGGCACTCGCAGGAGAGCCCCCTCAGATGACCTAAGAGAGCGGGCCGGAATGTATGGGAGAAGGCAGTCCCTCAGATATCCTGGACCCGAACCGTGAAGGGCTTTAGAGGTCATTACCAGCACCTTGAATTGGGCCCGGAAACGAATGGGCAGCCAGTGCAGCCGCTGATCCCATCTGATCCCAGGGACCCGGACTTCCTGAGAAGCATTGAGAGTCATGTATGAGTTTGGTGGACCTGGGCAAGTAACTGATGGATGGTATGTTATGATGAGAAGCAAATGGACATTAAGGAGTCCCTTTTGAGTCCCAACATGCCAGAGATGCAACGGGGTGGATAATGATGGACTGCTAGGCACACCAGTGCTGGAAGAGGAAGGGAAATTATCATATTTGAAGATGATCCTGTCTTTAAGGCTCTGGCATCGCTCGAAGTGGGGCGGAACGGTAAGTTCCGCACTGTGCTAACCTCCGTTTACTCCCCGGCATGAGGCGGCCCCGCCCCCTCGCCGTCGGAGCCATTCAGTGCGGTGAAGGCAACATGCAGTAGACTCCCTGCGCGTTGGCTTCACCACACTGAATGGTTCCGACGGCGAGGGGGCGGGGCCGCCTTGTGCCAGGAAGTAAATGGAGGTTAGCACAGTGCGGAACATACCGTTCTGCCCCACCTCGAGTGACACCAGTGCTTTAAGCAATGTGTACAGAGCATGAGATCCTGTGATGCTATTGTTTATTCAGACCTTTAGACCACAGTCTCATTATACTGGCGCAACATGCTTTTCTGTTGTCATGGAGAGCAGACCTGTTGACTTCTAACCTTAACATCTTGTAGTTCACTTTTACACTGATTAGTTTATTACAGTGTTCCAGAGTGTTCAGTTTCTCATTGAGGATTCCGAAAGTGATGTAACATAGTGGCCAGGGGTCAAAATACTCGTTCACCCTATACCACAGTCCTGATTAAAATCCCCTCCCATCTGCAATGTGGGGATCTGTCTTACAGAGTCATTGTAAGAATTACCTGAAGATAACATATGCCAAGTGTTTTGAACAGTCTAAAGCACAATTTTACTACTACTACTATTCCTCCTCCAGCTGCTAATAATAATAAACAATGTAGTAGGATGGACTAACTGCCCATTCCATCCCAGGATGATGTAGTGGTTTAGAAGTCAGACTTAGACCTGGAAGATCCAGGTTCAAATCCCCGCTCAGCCATGAAGCCTCCTGGGTGACCTTGGGCCAGTCACTATCTCTCAGCCCCACCTACCTCACAGGGTTGTTGTGAGGACAAAAGGAGAGGAGGAAATATGTACACCGCTCTGAGCTCCTTGGAGGAAGGGTGGTATAAAAATGTGAAAAATAAATAAATAAATAAATCCCCTCTCAGTGATGCAGCAGCACTGGCGTGGCTACTGCTGTATCCCACAAGGAATGTTCGGCTGCTGGAGGTCTCAGGGTAAGGGGACATTTGTCCCCAGCCGCCGCCGTGGGTAAATCGCTGGCACAAGTCTGAGTTGATTCGTGAAGGTGGACCAAGCCTTGGAAGGGGGGTCAGGATTCAGTGTGCGCTGCCACTGCTGAACCCACCCCCTCCCGGGCCCAATTTGCCCTCTGCCCCGGCCCATCACTGTCCCATTCCACCCACCCTCACCCTGTTCAACCCCTTCGCCGCCTCTGTCCAACCTCCTGCATGGGCTTATCTGCTCCGGCGGGTCTTCATGGATCCGCTGGCATGCAGAAGGCTCTGGCCTCCCTGCCAGCGGGCTTGCAGGGTCCTTTAACTGTAGATGGCAAATGGGGAGGGACCAAAATGGGTGAAACTGTGGTAGGGGGGCTTTATTAGTATGCCCTTTCATTTTTTGGATTCTGAGCACACACATACCCTGCACTATTTTTAAATGATAATAAATAAACTTACATTGACTTCAACAAAGTCCCCCCATTTAAATCATATTTAAATCATATCAGAATATGGGGAGGGGGCACAATCTGGACCCAAACAGCAGGAGGGATAAACTACTAAAGCCCCCCAACCACCCTGCAACAATTTCGCCTGATTTCTCTGCCTCCCCATTTGCTACTTAAAGTGAACACTAACTTGCCATAGGGTCTAATTGCCTATTGAGTGGAAGTGTAACGAGACCCTAAGGGGGAACTGCAGCCAAGGGTCACCAAGGGTCAAGGGAGCCGCCGGTTGAAAAAGTTTGGGAAACACTGCATCAAGGTCAGGATAGGCCCACTCTAAGTCTTTACAGTGGTGGAGCACAACAATGCTGCATGCATGAGCAACACTGGTGAGGTGACACCCTTGTGCTGCACCAGTGGAGTAGCTTGGTAGAATTGCGCTGTAAGCCACGTTTTCATGTAGGACTCCTTACCTAAGGAAGAAGGTTCTTCTCATTTGCTGCTCTATTTTGGTTGAAATGTGAGAGCATGGAACATGCAATATTATCTCTAACAGGCAATCATATTCCCTAATGCAAATGAATTTAAATATTTGCTCTATATACAGTATATTCACTATATACACTTGCTCCACCCTTATTGATCACTTATTGAAGTGTGTGTGCCTTATTGAGCGCGCACACACACACACACACACACACACACATGAAGTGGAAATGCAGAAGACATTATCCCGAGGAGATAAGAGCCTCCAGACCCTTGCTGTGTCCACAGTGGCCCCTTGCTCTGGCAAATCTGGGGAATGTGGGGTTAAAGCCTAGGCTCTAGCAATAGGTATGCTGTACAGCTGTGGCCACTACAGGCAATCAGGTCTTCAGGGATAAAAACAGCACCTGAAGGAAGGAAGGAAGGAAGAAGGGTGTGGGTAGCACAAGGAAGAAAGGGAGAAGGCTGGTTAAATCAGCAAACTGGCTTGCAAACTTGGACTGGCTTACTAAACTAATTAGCAAAAAGGTAGGTCTTTACATCTTAAAGGGGCAAATTGGGAATTTGGTGGGACAGCTGCCTTTGTCGCCCCCCCTGGCCTCAGAGGACTGAAGCCCAAGGGGGGGTGACAAAGCTGGAGTATGGGGCATGCACTTCTGCCAACCAACTGAAGTGCATCCCCTATGCTCCAGCTGACGATCGGAAAGGTGCTTGGGAGCTGACTGCCTTTGCACTTGTCAGCAAGGGTGGACGGTGCATGCTGCGGAGAGTTTGTTGCCTGAAGAGCATGCCTGCACTTCACTGACACTCAGAAATGTGCTCAGGAGCTTGAGTGCCTTTCTGATCATCAGCTGGAGTGTAGGCAGGGCATGCACTTCAGCTGATGAACACCATGTCTTGGCCCTAAGCTGGCTCTTTCCCTTGGCTTCCATTCTGGCCTCTGCCTCTCCCTGTCTCTCTGCAACCACACACTGCCAGCCAAAAATGCTATCTTTGTTCCTTCCAAAGATAGCAGGGGCGCAGAGGTGAGTCACTTGACACATTCGGGGCTCAGCCCCTCTCCTTGGGAAGGTGTACATGAGGGTCTGGAGGCTCTTAATGAAGCCCTTCACCCAAAGATGAATTACCAAACACATTGGTAATTCCGGGATAATCAGTTAGTAATTTATTCAAGAAAAGCCTGGGCCACTGGGTAGCTTTTAAGGCAGGGGCGGGGAACTTTTTCCCTGGCGGGGGCCGTTTTAAAAATTAGAAATTTGCTTGAGGGCCGGTCGTAAGGCCGGCTGCCATTTTTATTTATTTAATTAATTTTTGCCCCCGCCCCCCATTGGCCTCTGGAGGCTCCGCGCTCACCGTTCGAAGCCGCCGCCGGGTCAGCACGTCACCTCCGGCATACCATGCCGATGAGGGCAAGCTCTTGCCCTCATCGGTGTGGTACGCATGTGCGAAATGGCCAACGGCCTGGTGAGAAGGGGTCGAGGCGGCGGCCCGGGAGGACGTGCTGAGGCCCTCTCCCGGCCTCCGGAGGTGACACGTGGACCTGGCAGAGCCTCCAGGGGCCGGTTGGGCGGCCTCCCGGCAATCTCTCCGGGGGCCGGACTGGATGGCCTCGGGGGCCTGATCCGGCCCTGGGGCCGGAGGTTCCCTACTGCTGCTTTAAGGGCAGTGAAGAACCTGCTGAGTTCTTAGCTACTCGGGTAGTTCTGCAGCCCTTGGAAAGCATTTGACACACCACTATGGAGAAGTTCATTGTTCCTTGGTTGGCAGTAAGAGAGCTTTGTGTAGAGATGGTTCTTTAGCAATGGCGCTTGCCATCCCAGAAGAGAAGGAGCCATAGCTCAGTGTTGAGCACCTGCTTTGCAGTCCAAAGGTCCCTGTTTCAGTCCCTGGCTGGCAAGGTGGGGGTGAGGCCCCTGTCTGAAAACTGCTGCCAGTCAGAGTAGGCAGTGCTCAGCTAGATCGAGCAGCAGTCTGATTCAGGAGATGGCAGCTGCTGATGAGCTTGAGAGAGGCTCGTTTTTCTTGCCAATGTGTTTGGTAATTATCTTATCCAACACATTAAGTGGAAACAAAGGGCATAGGGTAGTATGCTTTTTATCTTTCAAACGCTTGCTTTTTCCTCAGACACAAATGCATGCATTTTTCATTGATTGAGAGCCCAATCCTATGCATATCTCCTTGGAAGTCAGTCCCATTACAGTCAATAAGACTTGCTACCAGGTAAGTGTGGATAGGATTGTGACCTATTTGAATCAACAAGCTGGTTAATCAGCTACTTTAACTTACCATACCATATACAAAGGGGAACAAAGTGTCTATATACCTTTAACCAGTAGTTCCCAAACTGGGAGGTGTGGCTCCCAGGGGAGCTGCAGAAACCAGCCAGGGGAGCCACGGACTGTCACAGAATACAGTTCAATGCCAGTTGGCAGGCATCAACCTAAATGCAATGGGGAGCCATGACCAATGGTCTAGGGAACCGCAGATTGAAAAAGTTTGGGAAACACTGTCCTAAGAGATGAATAGCTTTTAAACCAAAGCCAGGCTCTTTGTTGATGACTATTTCCTGTGTCAGCAGAAAAAGAGCAAACAGAGGAAGTGCATGCTGGGTTGATAGCATCGCACAACACTTTCTTGTGCTGCTTTTGGCCTTGGTAGCTATACTTCCCAAGCAGGTCTGCTTGAATGAAAAGATGTGTGTACCTGCCCCTCCCACTGGGAAATTGCACCGAGAGGCCTCTGCAATGACTTTATAGTGGAGAAGGCTGTGGGTTTCCAGCCCCCTGCTTGCTACTGAATACCTGGTTTCCCCTGAGAAAAGCCAGAGCACATCTATCTTTGAGGCTGTTGAAACTCTCTGCCTCAGATCCCTTAGAAATCTGGGATCAGGTAAAAGTGACCTGCCTCGTTTATCTGCTGCAAGGGAACGATTGCCCTCCTGATGGGTAGAAGTCACAGTGATGCCATTAGTCAGTCATAGCCATTGGATGAAGCTGCCCTGGCTGGGCTTTGCTCTCGCTCACATAACTTTGTTTGTAAAGCTGCTTTCATTCCTTTGCCTCCAAGTCATCAGTGGCCCTGCATCATTCAAACAAGAAGTGAAATGAGAAACGTGTTTGCTGTTTCTCTGTATCCCAGGAGAGGCTCGGGGTTGGGGGGGGGGGAAGGAAAGAATGTAGACAGGATGATGTGTTCTCTGTGTATAATGTTAGGAACAATCAGATCCAATAGGGATTCTTCACTTTGGACAACTGGTTTTATCTGTTGGTCTGCAGATTATAAGAGGCATACAATGGCTGCAATCCTATGCACACTTACCAGGGGGTAAGCCCCATTGAACACAGTGGGACTTACTTCTGAGTGAACACGCATAGGATTGTGCTGTTAGTGATGCTTTGAGGAATGAGAGTAGAGACGGCATGTGCAAGACCCCCATTCTCAGTTACTGGGTGCGCTTTTCAGAACATGTGTTAACATGTGCACCTAGGATAAATCAATTTTGTATGCTGGGGCCCTCTGCAGTGGCCAATAGCACAGCTCAATGGCTTGGTGGAGAAGGAAGAGGGAGGTGAAGGTGCAACAAAAAAGAGCCTTATTGTGGGCACGATTTTACAATAATAGGGAAGGAGAATCAAAACCAAAAGAAACTATGAAAGTAACACGCACACACGCCCACATAAAAGGGAAATGATAAATGCACAAACTGTGTTATAAATTGACTGCGCATGAGACAAGGAAAGAGAGGGAGTTTTGTGGGTTGATGGTGAGGCTGTGCCAAGGACCAAAGTTACCAGTCCATTTCTGCTGTTTGGGATGTGCTGCATTGCAGGAGTTGTGGGGCTAGAATGCCCAGACCATGCAGTCCTCTTGTTCAAGAGCAAAGAACCAAAAGGCTGGAAGGGCTCTGAAGTTGAGTCCAGGGTTAGGCTGTAGCCATAGATGACATGAGAAGGGAAGCTGGGCAAGAGAGCCATAACTGCCTTTCCAGGGAACTGTGGTGCATTGCAAGGCGGTTCACAAAGGATGGCAGTCAGCCCGTGCTGGCACAGCGGCTTCAGGTTCACTGGAGGAGGGAAGCAGGGTTGGAAAGGAAAAGGGAGTGGGTGATTATTAGTCCTTGGTGCTGGCTTGGCACAGTGGTTCTTGGGTTGTGGCTGGAATGGGGGTGACTTAAGCATCAGTGGGTCAAACCAATGAATGCAGCAGCAGCAAGGCAGACAGACAAGCAAGGGATGCGACACACCAGGGTCTGGTGACCCAGCTTTTTATACTTTTTATTTCCATAGATAGCTTTGAGATCTTTTGTGGGCTCATCAAGGGGCCTTCTTTTGTGGCTTCATAGCTCTTGATTGCTCCTTCCTGGCCGTAAATGGGTGCTGCTTTTTGTTTTGCACCTTACCAAGAGCGTGACAAGGAACTTGTAGCAAGCTCTGGAGGCCAGTTGCTTCATTAGCACAGACTCCTTGATTGAATTTGGCCATGGAGTTGGTGAGGACAGCTAGGGCTGGAGACCCTTCTTTTGTGTCACTAACAACTTTGTTTACTCCAAGTGAGGAAGCTCCCAGGATGAGGCTTTTGTTCACACAGTCAAATGTTGCTGTGCATGCGAGGGCCCATGGAGTTTTCAACCCTGGTGCCACATCACAACCAACTTTTCAAACCCTCGCCCTCAGGTTCAAAATACTTTGCCATATGGCACGAGGAACTGCTGGTGGAGAAATATACGTTCATAGCCTGGATGCTGAAATCACACAATCCTTCACCTCCTAGCTACTGTTGCATGGAGTAGTTAACAGAGGAAACAGAAAGTGTTGAGGATGAATCTAGCCATATGGAGAAGGAGGGCATGGAAGTGCTTCCAGAAGAAAGTGTTCTGCTATTGATTTCTCAGAATTCTGCTGGGAATCGTTGTCAGAACGGCATGGTTTCCATCGGAGCAAAAAAGGCCATCTGCTCCCGCCTCCAAGCCTTGTTGAAGAAGAGTTCTACAGCCTTAAAAACACAATGGAATGACAGAAGAAATCCGGCAGCCAGGCTGCTTTTCATTTTCAGCACAACCGCTTTTGAAATGTGAGCTATCATTTCCCTTTTTCAATTAAAAAGTACCAAAAAAATGACGCTCTATGTAAGCAAAAGCAGTTTGTCTCTTTGTCTCCCAAAATGATGACTGCTTTTTAAGTAACATATTTGTACTAGCTGTGCGTATTCAGGTCAGTGTTTGTAGCATATGGTGAATACCTTCCAATTGCGGTAATGCTTGGTGTCTTATTGAAGCACACTAATAGGGCACAATTTGTTCCCGGGATGGTTCTGAGTTCCATCTGCTCATTCAGATGCCAACTGTAAGACAAGTGAAAACTCGACGGATGGCTCTTCAGGCAATCTGAGAAAGAAACTGGTAGATTTTACTTTAGGCTCAGGTGAGCAACGCAAACATCAAGTAAAGGGAATGTAGAATTTGAATGAACCAGGAGTTCTCACAAGTTGCACACAGTCTGGGGAAATGTGCATGGTGAAACTAACACACAGCAGCAAGATGTTGCGGCCATTAAGTGACATGAGCATTTCTGTGTGAAGTAATCAAGCAAGGAGAGATCTCAAGTCATGTACGTGAATGTGTGAACAAATCCGTGGCTCTTTGTTTCATTTCTTACAGCGCAATCCGACTTAACTTTTGTGCTGGTGGAACCAGCGGCGCAACGAGAACGGGAGGCCCCAGAATGGAAAAGGGATTCAAATCCCCTTTGAATTCCTCTTTTGGAGGGGATTTGAATCCCTTTTCCGTTCTGGGGCCTCCTGTTCTCGCTGTGCCGCTGGTTAAACCAGCACAAAAAAGTCGGATTGCGCTGTTAGTCCACATAGCTGGGATTCTTCTTTAGGGGAAGGTGAGGACTGGCAGAAGCATATTTCCTAATATTATAGCACACTGTTTTTAGGAGCATGGCTTCTTGTCCTCAGGCAGTTGGAGACCACTAACGTTAAAAAGAGAGAAATCCCCGTTAGTCTGGACTCTGGAGCATGAGAGGAGGTCATCATCAAAACCAATGGCTTTTGTCTTTCACCTCGTTCCAGGTTTCTCTCCAATCTAATTTTTGCCCATTCTGCTTAACCAACTGTACCTGTATTGAGCCTGATGGATGGGGGAGGATCAGATCTCAGCCTAATCAATGAAGCAAATTCAATTTGTATGTACAAATAAAAGAACACTTTAATCACTCTTCTGTTTCTCAACAGCTCTGTTCTGGCCATTACATCATAGTATACTTTGCCATTTGGATACGGGTGTCGGACGCTCCCGGGAGTCTTGTGGACTGAAGCTGCATCCGAGTTTGGCTTGGTGAGCTACCTGGGACTGTGTATGTTCAGAGCCTTAATGCATGGAGATGGAGCTCTAGCTCAATGGAAGAGCACATGCCTTGCATGAAGAAGGTTCTAGACTCTCAGCGCAATCCTGCGCAACTTTAGACTGGCAGAGTGAGCGCTCCGCTGGTCTAGGGTATTGTGAAAGTGCTGTAAAGCACGTTTGCGGCACCTGTGGAGTAAGCAGTGCGGTTGGTGCTCACTCCAGCCCCAGCTGCTAGACACAGGTAAGACCTGTGCTGGACGGCGGGAGGGTGGGTTGGGGGAGCGGGGGAGGGGGCAATTGGCTGGCCAGGCCAGGGAGGGGAGCGGGGATATTGGCAGCACACTCCACCGATATCCTAATCCCCTTCCCGGGTCTGGCCAGCCTTACACGGCCTCCCCAGACATGGGCCAGCAAAATAGCTGGTGCACATCCAAGGAGGCCCATTGGGGCTGCTGGGGCTAACACTGGGGAAAGGGACGAACACCCCTTTCCCCTGAGATGTGCCCCGACTCTGCCGGTGTGGGCCGCATCCTGCATAGGATGCAGCGGCCGGCTGTTTAGGTTGGCTGGTGCAGGATTGGGCTTCCCATCCTGGACATCTCCAGGAAGGGCTGGAATAGACTCCTTTCTGAAATCCTGGAGAACCACTGTCAGTCATTGGAACAATCCTGAGCTAGATGGACCCACAGTCTGACTCGGTATAAGCAACATCATATGTTCATGAAGGAGAACAGGGGAGTGTAACATTGAACCATGTGACTGGCAGGCAGTATGAAGCCTTTTGATTGGCCATGCCTAGAATAAAGGTTTGGAGACTGGCCTCTTCCCTTTGCCTGGTTGACAAAGCAATACGTTCTTCAGATTACATTCCTAGTACTTGGTCTCAGAAATCACTTTTTGTTGGTGGACACAACCTTAACTTCTCGATTCAGATTACAGCTGTGCACAGCCCTGACCTTGTCCTAACAGAATAATCCAAAAACTATTATTCTGTCCTTTTTTTTTTTTTTGCATTTAAATCTGGTCATTTTCATGGGCGAATTATTTTGGGAATATAACTCTAGTTTAAAGCTAATTTTCAGAGTGTTTGATTTTAAGTAGTGCTGTCCTGAATATCTGCCATGTTCCACTTTTGCACTGAAAAAAGTCCATTTGAGAAATGGCATACCATTTGACGAATAACAGCACGTCCATACTGGAAAAAATAATAATTTCCATGCAATCAATTTTGGTGCATTGCTCATCACAGTGCTTCCCATAATGCACTAGGGCTTTGCGGTCCTAGATGGACCAATGGTCTGGTTCAGTATGAGACAGCTTCATAGAATCATGTGCTTCTCTTTACCATTCACTTACTTATAGTCAGCCACTGAGTGCCCAGAGTTGGGGCATTATTGGCCACGGTGAAAAGCGTTTGTAGGTTTTCAGAGTAATTGAGCCATGTTTACCTGTTTGCATGGTGAACTCAGATACCAGAATGTTTACCTGTTTGCATGGTGAACTCAGAATGGGGAGTAGCCAGGAATGATGTCCTATGTCCTGTTGGGAACAGCCAGTTTGAGTGTATTTGACAATACCTTCCCCACCAGAGCAAACTGACATTGTTGTTTTGCAACTCCTTCATGAAGGCCGTGTCAAACAGCATTCAAAATGCAGATGACCACAGGTGAGCATTTTGGGTTCAGCACCAAACATTTCCTACAAACGGAGAGGTCACTTTTCAGCATTAATGAAAACCAATCTGAAGTTGGCCGAGGACTTGACACTCTACGATGACATGCTCATTTTAATTCAGCTGTGCCTTTTGGTTCTCTTTACTTGGGATCTGAACATATGGGGGCGGGGGGAGGCTTGGATTTGCTTTAGGCTCAACGCATGCTTTCTGTTTTTCAAAATACATTTTCAGGAGGCATTCCAAACCCTTTCCACTGATCTATTGCTTGTCATACTTGGCTCTGCCTTTTAAACCAGGTTTTGGCAGCTAATAGATGTACTTCTTCAGTATTTACCCTGTGGAGAGCAGAATATGTCAGCTCCAAAAGTTGCCTGAATGTATTCCATTATTCTGGGAGGCTGTCATGTTCCCAGGCCATTCTGAATGTACAAAAGCCAGAAATAGTCATTGCAATGGATGGCAATGTATTCCAATTATTCTGACATCACCTATGCCTGTGTCTTCATTAAGCACACTGGGAAGGCTCTATTTGTAACTGGAGCGTCTTTTTCTTTCCAGATGCTTTTTCCGACAAAGAGTGGAGATAAAAGAGATTAAAAAAAAGTTGTCTCATTTTCTCTTGTATGTTTGATCAAGCTGCTTGCCTGGGCCTGAGAGATGGAGGGGCTATCTTTACTAGCATGTTGGCCCCAAATGCAGGGAAACCATTCATTCACTAGCAACCTGCACATCATTATGATGTCATTATGACAGACCACGTGTGTGGTTTCAGGAGGTATCAAGGACCCATGAGGGGTGCAACATCAATCATTGCAGGCTCTGCACACTTCTGTGAGGTCCTAGTCAGTGAGAGGTGGGCTATCCTTTGTCAAAGGTGGATGGTAGAGTTTGCTTTCCCTCAAGAGTGTCCCCAAAGCGCCCAAATACAGAATGAGCTCTTATGAATCAAGCATAACTTCACTTGTTTACCTGCACAAGAACCCATCTTGGGTTCTATGCTTTGGACATGCATGCTAGAATGTGACAGACCTCTGGGAACTGGCTTTTACATGTTGAAATATTTGTTCTGTGGATAGTGAAATCTTGTGCAAGGTGCATGATTCTCCTCAGCACCACTGGTTGAATCTCTCTCTCTCTCTCTCTCTCTCTCTCTCTCTCTCTCTGCACTGGGTCCATGGCATCCCCTGACCACACCAATGAAGGACTGTGCTCTGCCACTAGTACAGAGGGCCCAGCCAGGTGGTCGTGGTCCCTCTCATGAGCGTGGGCCTTTGGCCAGGAACCCCCTCCCAGGTGACACCGTCCTTCTATTAGTTGACAAGGCCAGAGAAATAAAAGTGGAACCAGGCTACCAGGTAGGCTGAATCAGACATTATGGAGGGAGATGGGAAACTCCCTATAGGGTTGTTGCAGCCCTGTGTCCTTTAGATTGTGTAGTTCTGTTCTCACTCATCACTTTGCACCAGAATGTAATTACAGCTCATACGAGGAGCATCCACTGTAACAGAAGGCATATCCTTCTTCTTTGTCAGACTTTTTTACTCCAGGTTTTCCTGTTTAGGCTCAATTTCTTGTTTTACAGTCCGCTGAACCCATGGGGAAATGAAGCCACAACCTTTCTGCTTGTAAGCTGATGAAATCTTCTGGGAAGAATCAATCCTGAAGAGAACCTGATCAAATGCAGTTGCTTTCATGCAAGGTTTTACAGAGCACTTTCTTAAAGCCCATTGATTTTTTTTCCCAAGAAAGAACTGCAGTTGGTGGATGATTCTGTACAAACCCAGGCAGAGTAACATGCCAATCTAGGGCCAAGGTCCTTAGTTCACCCTCACACCATGAGACGGCTTCTCTCTCCTCCCATCGTTTTCAGACTAGAGAATGTCAGGAGTCGGGACTAGTTCACATCATCCTTTTTTTCTCTCTGGGAGACGTTCATGACCTAGAGCAGAGGTGACCAGCTCCAGTGTTCACCAGAACCATTCTGTTCCCCACACTGCAGTTCAGGCGCTGGAAGTGTGTTTTGCTGTACAAACTGACCATCTCCCTCCTCCACACACGAATGGTGAAGCTCCATAACAGAGATGGTGCCATCAAGCAACAAAGGCTTCCACTCATGCAGCCAGGGGCACAGCATTAAATAAATACATACTCGCACTCTGAGTGGGTCTGCATCAGAACTCCATCTCTTCTGCCTCCGCTTCAGCTCTCCACCTGCAATACAGGGATGATGACAATAGTCGCCTACCCCACAAGGTTATTGTAAGAGTTCTTGAGATCATGTATGTGAAGCACTTTGAATGCTCAGATTCAGTGGCGTAACTATATATTTTGGCGTCTGGTTCGGGCTTGGAATTTTGCGCCCCTAGGGAATGATCTTTATGTATTAAATATCGGCGCGGCCAATAGTACGCTCCCCGCTCCGGCGAGGGGGCGCACTCCGGGGTGTGTGGGGGCGACCTCCGGGGAGCGACCCGGCGGGACCCTGCACCGGGCACCCCCCCGAGCGCGAACTCGTCCGGCTTACCCTTTCTTTCCAGCGACGGCGTGCGTTCAGTTCACTTCAAGCGGAAGTGAGTCTGTGTGCGCCTTTCCTTCAATTCCCCGGACTCCTTCAGCGCTCAGAGGAAGTTCCAGGCTCGTCCCACCGTCCAGCCCTTCCCCATTTCTGCCGGGCTCACCCCAAAGGACCTCTTAGTCTCTGGAGGAGGAACGGAAGACAGCAGCAGCGCTCCTTGCTTCTGTGAGTGTGTCGATCGGAGATCCCGGCAATCATCCGATGTCTTCAATTCCCCGCCTGGCCGCCTCGTCCGACTCGAGTCTGCAGGGGCGCCGCGGCGACTCGAGTCCGATTCGAGCTGAACCACACGCTCCACCCTAGTTACATTATTGCTCAGATTGTTTGACACGGATGCTATTATGATTATGGAAGGCTTGCAGCTGAATGTATACCTTGTCACTTATATATGAATTGTCAGCGTTGCTCACCTCTGCCGCTCCTCCTGGTCATGTGCATCTCTGCCATTTCTTGCTCCCGGTTTCAGACTCCTCTCCCCCTGGCCTATCCTCGTTGTTCACCCAGACTGCTCCCTTTTTTAACTGCGCAATCCTGCCTAACTATACACGGAATGGATGGCCTAAAGGGCCTGCCGCTGTATCCTATGGCCCATTGCGGCCTGCCCCAGTGCAGCCTGACTCTATTTGGAGGAAGGGGACGTTTGTCCCCTTCCCCCAGTGTAAGCCACGTGGGTCACAATGGGTCTCCTCAGATGTATGCCAGCTCTGAAGCTGGCATACATCTGGGGTGGAGGTGTAAGGCCGGTGCGGGCTGGAAAAGGGTTCAGGATATTAGTGGAGCACCCCGCTGATATCCCCTCCCTCTCCCAGCCTGGACTAGTCAATGGCCACCCCCTGGCTGCCCCTGCCTGCCTGCCCTGCGCCCAAAGGTGTTAGACTTATAGTCAGCGACAGGCACAGGGTCTGGAGGGCAGCAGAGTGAGGACTGGCAGCCTTCGTGCCAGTGGCCCTTACTCACAGGTTGTCGCAAATGTGCTGTAAAGCACATTTGTGACGGCTTAGAGCGGCAGAGCACTTTCTCTGCTGCTCTAGACGTTAGTGAGGATTGCGCTGTACATCTCCTAACTTAATTCCACCCCTTGTTAGCTCTTAAGCACCAGCCTACTTTTCCTCGGGCCTGTGCTTTCCGTAGACCCTTCTGCCTATGCTGACCATTCCCTTTAGAAACTGAACAGCTCAGCCAATGGCAACACTTCTGCCTTCTGTGCTCTTCTATGACATAAGGGTATTCAGCGAATCATGTTTAGGCAGCTCACCAGCATCAAATCCTTGAGCACATTTGGACTGAGCTCTAAAGCACTGTGCTGTGTGGTGTCCCACAGTGCACATGGGGTTCTTTGGCCTCTTCCTTTTCATGGCTGCCTCCCGCTCCCAAGTCCGTCCAAGATGGAGGGAGGGCCCACTGGGCAGCACTCCTTGAAGCACGAGAGACTGCCGTTGGAAGACCAATCAGCTCTGCCCTCTCAAGTGTGCATTGAAGTGGATCCTGGTCGGTCTACTGTAGCTTTATTTTGCTTTCTTTGCTTTCTCTTTGTTTTAATAGCAAAGCAATGACATCGTTACCATACCATCCCTGTTCGTCCGAAATCATTAAAAAATATTTGACTTCATTAGGGTGCATGACGTGCCAAATTATATGTCCAGTTTTTGAGTTCAGTGTACGCCTGCTTCACTTGTTAGGGCTTGAAAGAAAAAGGTACCTTTTAAAGGATGCATAGCATGTCAAAGTTGTTGGTACTGACAACTGGTCTAGAAAAAGAAAACACACACACACACACACACAATCTGCTTGGAATTCAAAGGCTCCTCCAAACCTGAACAGTTTTATTTGTTCATCTGCTTTGTCTTCCTGTTTGTCAGGAACCCTTTTATCTCCTCCTTGCCTGCATTGGGTGAAGCCTTGAAATGCTTGATGGCTCCATTCAAGCTGGGTGTCACTGACAGCTAATGTGCAAAATGCTCTACTTAGCCCCTTGCTCATTCTCTTTAAGCTTTTCTGTGTTTAGAGTGCTGAGAAAAAGGAAACCTGGGGAGCTGGAAAGTGCAGAGGTTCCTTCTTCGGATGTCAAGCAGCTGCAGAGATATATTGCAGATCTCATTAGCAAGGGCCCTCTTTGATCAGAGCAAGAAACCCTCTTGTCCAGCATCCTGACTCCAGCCAGCCACAGGCCTCTGGGATGTCCACAAGCGGTAGAGTTTCACAACATTGTTGCTTGTCAAAGAGAACTTTGAGGAAAACAAAAAAATCAGTACAATTGAAAGGACAAGTGTTAGGAGACAAAACAGTGAACACAATGCCTCTATATTTGTCACTCCAGTATGCCACAAACACTGCCCAGTTCTCCATAAGTGCATTGCTTCTTGGGTTTCTGCCATATAGATGAGATGTCAAATTTATCATTAATGTCATATTGTATTCCTCATCCTTGCCTTTCCATGGCCGTGCCTGATCTATCCCTCTCTGCTCTTATATCCCAATAAACTCATCATTTTCACTCCTCCAGTCCCCCCCCCCACTTCTGCCATCTGAAGGTGTCCTGCTCCCTTCAATGGCTTCACTGTTTGGGAAGATCTGCATGCTGCCTCCTTGCTTGCACACCCTTCAAATCCCATCCTCAAAACTCACCTTTTCTTTGAAGTTTTCTTTGGCACAACCCTGTCTAGTCTCTATATCACACTGAAGCTAACAGCACAGTCCTATACTTGTCTACTCAGAATAAGCTCCATTGAGTTCAATGGGACAAACAGCCCAATCCTATCTCCTACAACCCAGAGCTTCTTATTGCAAAATTCAGGCTTAAATTGAAGAATGTAGGGAACACCACTAGACCAGTCAGATATGACCTAAACCATATCCCTTATGAGTATACAGTGGAGGTGAAGAATAGGTTTAGGGCACTAGACCTGGTAGACAGAGTGCCTGAAGAACTATGGACGGAAGTTCGTAACATTGTACAGGAGGCAGCAACTAAAACCATCCCAAAGAAAAAGAAATGCAAGAAAGCAAAGTGGCTGTCAGATGAGGCTTTACAAATAGCTGTGGAAAGAAGGAATGCGAAAAGCAAAGGTGAAAGGGAAAGATATAAACAACTGAATGCAGATTTCCAGAGAATAGCAAGGAGAGATAAGAAGGCCTTCTTAAATGAACAATGCAAGGAAATCGAGGAAAACAACAGAATGGGGAGGACTAGAGATCTCTTCAAGAAAATTGGAGATATCAAGGGAACATTTTGTGCAAAGATGGGCATGATAAAGGGTAAAAAAGGCAGAGACCTGACAGAAGCAGAAGAGATTAAGAAGAGATGGCAAGAATACACAGAAGAACTATACAAGAAAGAGCTTAATGTTCCTGATGACCACGCTGGTGTGGTCACTGACCCAGAGCCAGACATCCTAGAGAGCGAAGTCAAGTGGGCCTTAGATAGCATTACTAACAACAAAGCTAGCGGAGATGATAATATCCCAGCTGAGCTACTTAAAATCCTAAATGATGATGCTGTGAAAGTGCTGCACTCAATATGCCAACAAATTTGGAAAACTCAGCAGTGGCCAAAGGATTGGAAAAGGTCAGTTTACGTTCCAATTCCAAAGAAGGGCAGTGCCAAAGAGTGTTCAAACTACCGCACAATTGCACTCATTTCACATGCTAGCAAGGTTATGCTCAAAATTCTACAAGCTAGGCTTCAGCAGTACGTGGACCGAGAACTACCGGATGTACAAGCTGGGTTTCGAAGAGGCAGAGGAACTAGAGATCAAATTGCCAACATGCGCTGGATCATGGAGAAAGCACGAGAGTTCCAAAAAAACACCTACTTCTGCTTCATTGACTACGCAAAAGCCTTTGATTGTGTGGATCACAACAAGCTGTGGCAAGTTCTTAAAGAGATGGGGATACCAGACCACCTTACCTGTCTCCTGAGAAACCTGTATGCGGGTCAAGAAGCAACAGTTCGAACCGGCCATGGAACAACTGATTGGTTCAAAATTGGGAAGGGAGTACGGCAAGGCTGTATATTGTCACCCTGCCTATTTAACTTATATGCAGAGTACATTATGAGAAATGCAGGGCTGAATGAATCGCAAGCCGGAATCAAGATTGCCGGGAGAAACATCAACAACCTCAGATATGCAGACGATACCACTCTAATGGCAGAAAGTGAAGAAGAACTAAAGAGCCTCTTGATGAGAGTGAAAGAGGAGAGTGCAAAAGTTGGCTTGAAACTCAACATTAATAAAACTAAGATCATGGCATCTGGTCCCATCAATTCCTGGCAAATAGAAGGGGCAGAAATGGAAGCAGTAACAGATTTTACTTTTTTGGGTTCCAAGATCACTGCAGACGGAGACAGCAGCCATGAAATTAAAAGACGCTTACTCCTTGGAAGGAAAGCTATGGCAAATTTAGATAGCATAATAAAAAGCAGAGATATCACCATACCAACAAAAGTTCGTATAGTCAGGGCGATGGTGTTCCCAGTAGCAATGTATGGTTGCGAGAGCTGGACCATAAGGAAGGCTGAGCGCCGAAGAATAGATGCTTTTGAACTGTGGTGCTGGAGAAGACTCCTGAGAGTCCCTTGGACTGCTAGGAAATCAAATCAGTCAATCCTAAAATGAAATCAACCCTGACTGTTCCCTGGAAGGACAGGTACTGAGGCTGAAACTCAAATATTTTGGCCACCTAATGCGAAGAGAGGACTCTCTGGAGAAGACTCTGATGCTGGGAAAGATTGAAGGCAAAAGGAGAAGGGGAAGGCAAAGGATGAGATGGTTAGACAGCATCACCAATGCAACGAACATGAAAATGAGCGAACTCAGGAAGATAGTGGAGGACAGGAAGGCCTGGCGGGATGTGGTTCATGGGATTACGAAGGGTCGGACACGACTTAACGACTGAACAACAACAACAACAACCCAGAGCATGCAGTGCCACTGACAGAGCACATGCTGAACGCTATTGCGGGGGGGGGGGGGACGACAACGACGACTAGATGGCCAACGAGAGATAAGTTAAAAACTTTTTTACTTACCTCTCCATAAACTGCCAGGTCTCTAGTGGGTCACTTTAGACCTATGCTAGCTCTTTTTGCTGGTGTAAGGGGTGGGTGAGTCTGGACCAAGAAGGGGGGGATAGGCTCTTTGCATGTGCTGCTGCTGCTGCTGCTGCTGCAAAGATTCTCCCCTCTTGTCCTTGAACTTCCCCTGGTTCAGCCCACTCCCCGATCCTCCCCCAAAATGCTCACTCTGCCACCTTACCTGTTCCGGCGAGGCGTTTGGGAGCCGCTGGTGTGTGCATGAAACCTCCAACCATTTGCGCCAGTGGCTCAAATCATTTGCGCCAGTGGCACTGCACCAGGAATTACAGTGGCGGATCACAAGATCCCCCACCATGAGAGCCCAATAGATCCCAAAAAGGGGATCTAAAGGCTTTAGAAGGGGGGGCAACAAAATAAAAAGGAGGATTGTGTTTAGGTTTGTAGCCCAAGTCTAAGCACGCATACGTGAAGTCATTGCATAGTTTTCCCCTATGCGCCCTGCCACCACTCCCCTCCCTTCCCAGTCTGTGAATCTTTCAAGATTGTGAGCTCCTGGGACCTAGCCACTCATCTGCTAAGAAGTAATTTGTACACTGATACCACAATATTATTATTCATTTCTCTCTTTTTTTTTTTAACCATTCAGAAGTTGCAAAGACATTTTGTTTGGGATTTTTTTTTCTCCAGTTGGAGATTATGCTTGTTTTTAGATTTAAAAAAACCACCACCTAAATATCAAGCATGAACATAGAAAACCACCTTCTTCTGAGACAGACCATTGGTCCATCTGGCTCAGTACTGTCTGCATCTACACTTCCTGGCAGCAGTTGTCCATGGGTTCAGACAGGATCTTTCCCAGCCCTACTGGGGAATGCCAGCAATTGTATCT
Organism: Plestiodon gilberti rubricaudatus; assembly: GCA_026170595.1. NCBI lineage: Eukaryota > Metazoa > Chordata > Lepidosauria > Squamata > Scincidae > Plestiodon > Plestiodon gilberti. Next base: position 89,443,092 of record JANXHW010000003.1, read on the forward strand.
GATTCCCTCTGTATGTAAGGAATGCCCTCTTCCACTGAGCTTTGGACCTGTTCCATAGTAACTCTGGAGGAAAACATTTTTAAAGCACTTTATGGTCAGGTTCGTATAGTAAACATTTTGCCATGGCGGATGTGTTTAAAACCCCCAGTGGTGGTGGTGGGAAATGAATCTACGTTTGAATTTTTGCAAAAAAAATAAAAAAAATAAATCTGAAATAGGAAAACACACTGGAGATTATTGTTCCCTACATTCATGTAAAGCCTAAATTAACGCATATCAGTTACGGCCCAATCCTGTCCTTCCCCCCCCCCCCACCACCAATGCAGCAGCGCCAAAATGGCTACCACTGCGTCCTATGGTGGCGGGGCAATTGCAGAGGTCTCTGGGTAAAGGAACAATCATTCCCTTACGAAAGTCCCTTACAAGTAAGTTTCCTTACTAAATAGCTGGTGCAGGTCCCTTACTAGTATTAGTCCCCTTACTAGTCCCTTACTAGTCCCTTACTAGTATGTTTCCTTACTAAATAACTGGCATAGGTCTGCGTGGATATGTGCTGTGGGATCGGGTCCTGGAAGGGGGATAGGATTCGGCAACTGCCAGTGCCTTCTTGGACCCGATCCACCCACCCCTGCCCCTGCCCTGTTTTGCCCCCTCCCCGCCTCTCCCGCTGACTTAACTGTTCGGCCGAGCTGCGGGGGATGCAACAATGCAGGCAGGAAGGTGCAGGTGCAGTGCGCTGAGTAGCGTGCTGTCGGAGCACTATTTATGACTGGCACTGACAGTTTTATGGCAGTCAGCGCCAGTGGAAGAAGAAGACCGACATCGCACAGTAAGTATAGGATTGAGCTTTGTCTACACATGCATTTTACATAATACATGTCAGAAGACAGCAGTGATAACACAGCCTTGAAAATGGAGCTTGTCCAACTCCGGCTCTCCAGATACACACATAATCCCCATTCATGCGAATACGAAGTTACACACATATGAAGAGAGAGAGGCTCCAGTAATACTTCCCTAATCCTTTCAGTGCCTTCGACATCTGCGGCACTGTGCTTTCTTTAATGCCTTAATAGTTGGATATTTCTAAATCTGTCATAACACTCCAGGGCATCTAATTTGTTTGTTCGTAGGATATTTCCTTTTTACAAGCTCTGGCAAAGGCTGGGGAAAATCGTTTCACTTTTTAATTCTTCTTATGGATTGTTCACATCCTGAAACTCTCTCTATGCTGTGTCCATTGAGGCATCTGTTTTCAAATAAGTGAGGGCAGCAGACTCCGGATTGAGCCTCCAGCTCTTCTCAGAATAATTTTAAAGAACCCTTTTTGGGAAGGAGGGAAAATGTGGAATTTGAGATATTTCATAGCAAAGAGAATTACCAACCCAAATTGGGATGCAGGGACCATCCATACCATAGGTCATTTTTTTTTATTCTTCTCCCATTTTTAACCCTAACTAAATCTCTCCCTCATTTTTAATTTTGCTGCCCCCTCCCCCTTCATGTGTGTCATACTTTGTGGAGGATCCGACAAGCCACTGGGAAGTTGTCTTATGCTACGCATGTGCCATTGCATAGATCCCATTCATCACAATAGGGGTTGTGTAGGTCAGTATTGTGATGGATTATACTCAGGTTCCCTTTTCTTTCTCCTTGTTGAAATGGCTGCATTTTCTTTCTTTCAAACAAGAAAAAAGGAGATTAGATCATGTTCATTTTTACATATTATTTTAACAGATTGTCTCCATGGCAGGAGGTGTCTTCTTGTGTTTAAAATAAATTCTTCACAGTTTCAGTTGTGGCCTCCTACAGAGCAGATTTTACATAGCAGAATCAACAAGCCCTATTTCAAAGAGATGAATGTAGGGGGAAAAAAATCAGTAATCAAATCTGATATATGGAAAAGAGCGACCCAAGTGTTGAACCAGCTTCAGAATGCAGCGCTTAAGAAGTGTCGTGTGTTCATTTTGGCAAATACAGGCATCATCTAAAGAGCTTCAGTTGTGGAAGCCAAGGCTTGCATAAAGGGAAGAAAGGAGTCTCAGGATAGTTAGGATCTGTTTCATCTTGGGATGGGATCTCCATCTGTGGGGGCCATGCACCTCTGAACAGGGCCATTCAGAGGAATTTTATCAGAGGGTACAAATTTTCTTTTGGGCCCCTTCCCTACATATGAATTTGGCTCCTGCCCCCCCTTTTTTTTGCTCCAGGGCCCCCTTTTTGACCCATTTTTCACCCTGGGCCCAGGTACAAATTATCCCCCCCCCCTCAGAGGCCCTGACTCTGAATATCAAATTCTGGAGATTGACAATGGAGAAAGGTCATCACCCAAGTGCCCTGCTTGTGTTGGAAGTAGAATGCTGGATTAGATGGACTTTCAACTGTTCTGAAGTGGCTACATAAACAATAACATAGTCATGCTGTCCTATCTAGAGCTTCACAGATGCTCCAATGCAGAATTCTCAGCTACTGAAGCAGTAGGAACCATTCTGTTGATGATGGAGAGGCATGCATGGGACTGTAGGCCTTTGGGCCGTGAAGCCCCTCCATCTTCTCTGGCCTTAGCATCTCTAAGCAGAAGTGATGCCCTGGCATATTCCAAGAAGGGAAGATGGGTCAAAGGACGGGCGTGCAGCTGGTCATTTTGCAGCTGGTCATTTTGCAGCTGACGAATGTAGCTGGTCATTTTGCTCAATGAGCTTGCATTCCAAAGTATGTTACAGTATACAGTATCTTCTGGCCAAGTGCTTAATTAGACCTGCCCTTATCAGTGGGGTGGACTAGCTGTATCAGGAGAGCGTTAGTGCTTTGTAGGTAGTTTTGCTCATTATGTAACACAGCTGTAGCTTTGGTGGTAGAATGCGTACCTTGTATATAAACGGTTGTCGGTTCAATCCCTGGCATCTCCAATGAGAGTGGGAAAAGGCCCTTTTCTGAATGCCTTTGGGAGGTGTAGCTAATACTGACCTAGATAGACCAACAATTTGACTCGATATACAGCAACTTCATACTTTCACTTGGCCTCACATTTGCTCCCAGTGTGTGCTAAAATCCTGCCGAGCTAAAATGGGCAGGTTGTATTACAGATGATGACCAGGTGACCACCACGGGATGAGATAAAAGAGCACACCCAAGCAACTTGGTCACCTACACAGGCTTAGTGATTTGTCTTGTTTCTAAATTTTGCATTAATTGTGGAATTACTTCAATCAGAGCGGTCCCAGTGGTTCTCGGTTACCGCTCATGTGTTTGTAATAGTGCTATCCACATTGCGACAGTAGGGATCCAGCATATCGGTTACCACCCCAGGTTCTTATCTGATGAATGAATGCACTCTCTGTAAAGCCTTCGGGGACATTGATTTCCAGTGTCTTCTTTTTGTAGATTTCTCATTTTATGATGAATAAATTCAACGGGTCTTGAAGCAAGAGAAATGTTGGCATAGTGAACATAGATGGAGTTTGATTTTTCATAATTCTGTTAAATATAAATCATGGGGACAGCAGGGGAGCATGCAAAAACATGCCATGCTTGTGGATAAACTACTGTGCTGGGGGCGACGCATTAAGACAGCTCAGCTGGTCAGAAATTTAACCTGTTGTAGTTCACTCATTTACCATTGGGTGTCGCTCTTTATCCTTGCTGAGGTTTTAGCTTGAAATCAAACACTTTGGAAACTTATGCAGGAAATTACCATGTGGAACTCACTGTCCTGCAGTATGGATTCTAGACACTAAGAGATTGACCCATATCACCAAGACTATGGTATGTAATGAGGCAAATAGTAGGGGAGACCCCAAGTTATGCCACATTTGTTGGACTAGAAACCAAAATACACGCACTCACGCACACGCACACACACACACACATGAGAGAGAGAGAGAGAGAGAGAGAGAGAGAGAGAGAGAGAGAGAGAGTTTTGTAAAAAATGTTTCTTATTCGAGCGAGATATGCTCCTGCTCTACAGAGGAATATCGCAACTCTCTTAAAGTAATGCCAGTCAAAAGGCTTAGTGAAAAGGCTTAGTCCCTGCTGAAAATTCCATCAGTATAAGAATGGCGGTTTGGAGTGGGGCCTTCTCAGCAAAAGGAGAAGGAACTCCTGGAGGAGGATATATGTTGAATCAACATTCTTTTGAGCCAACGTTCAGGATAAGACGAAAGCAGGCGTTTGAAATTTGACTTGTGGTTACAGATCATTTATGTCTGTTATTGTAGTTTGTTTTGGTTTTGTTGCCTTTTTGCTCTCTCTCTCTCTCTCTCTCTCTCTCTCTCTCTCTCTCTCTCTCTCTCGTGATCCCATGAACCACATCCCGCCAGGCCTTCCTGTCCTCCACTATCTTCCTGAGTTCGCTCATTTTCATGTTCGTTGCATCGGTGATGCTGTCTAACCATCTCATCCTTTGCCTTCCCCTTCTCCTTTTGCCTTCAATCTTTCCCAGCATCAGAGTCTTCTCCAGAGAGTCCTCTCTTTGCATTAGGTGGCCAAAATATTTGAGTTTCAGCCAATTTTGGGTAAAATCAATGAAAATGGGGTATGCCGATAGCATAAAAACAAGATGTGATAGAGCAAATCTGAGATCAGATTTGGAAACAGCACCCTGAAAGTAGTCTAAAAGACAGGTAAGACAGCTAAGGTGGTCTGGTACCCCCATCTCTTTAAGAATTTGCCACAATTTGTTGTGATCCACACAATCAAAGGCTTTTGCGTAGTCAATGAAGCAGAAGTAGATGTTTTTTTTGAACTCTCGTGCTTTCTCCATGATCCAGCGCATGTTGGCAATTTGATCTCTAGTTCCTCTGCCTCTTCGAAACCCAGCTTGTACTTCCGGTAGTTCTCGGTTCACGTACTGCTGAAGCCTAGCTTGTAGGATTTTGAGCATAACCTTGCTAGCATGTGAAATGAGTGCAATTGTACGGTAGTTTGAACACTCTTTGGCACTGCCCTTCTTTTAGCTATTTTTAAATGTTGGATTTTTTTCAGTGATAGCAGTTAATGGTAGGAGAGTCATAGAAATGTTTTTTTAAAAAGCATACATAATGAAGCTGTAGAGCTGGCCATAGAAGGGTACGTGCCAAGGGGTACTCAACCAGTGTGGGGTCCCACTATTATGGCCATATATTGATCATGAATGCTCAGGGCGCAGGGCGGCTGACCCAGTTGTCCTACCGAAGGGACTGCTCTGGTTGTAGTCACTTCTTTGAAGTACAGAGGACTAAACCTATTGCCATGTGAATTTAGGAAGCCAGCTTATACTAAATGGAACTACTGGTCAATCTAACCTAATACAGTATTGTCTCATCTGACTGGCAGTGGCCTGTGTAGGTCTTTCTCAGCCCTTTGCCTATTTAGCTCTGCTGACAAATTGAAAAGGGACACCTGCTGGGTTTTGACAGGTGCATACTATTTCCTGTGGATGCTACGGATGTGTGGACATGCAGTAGTATCTGGCCAGGAAAGGCCTTCTCTCAGTAACTAGACACCAGTTCAAAATTGTTGATTCCTTCTGATTCCATTCATATTTGACCTTCTGGAAAACAGCCCTTTGTTCTGATTGGTCTGACTTGCAGTGATTTGTTTACTTAGAAATGGCAGTAACGTGCCATGCACTGGCGTCGCTCGAGGTGGGGCGGAACGGTAAGTTCCGCACTGTGCTAACCTCCGTTTACTCCCCGGCACGAGGCAGCCCTGCCCCCTCGCTGTCGGAGCCATTCAGTGCGGCAAAGGCAACGCGCTGTAGACTCCGTGCGCGTTGCCTTCGCTGCACTGAATGGCTCCGACGGCGAGGGGGTGGGGCCGCCTCATGCCAGGGAGTAAACGGAGGTTAGCACAGTGCGGAACTTACCGTTCAGCCCCACTTCGAGCAACGCCAGTGATGCCATGTATATCATGTATAACTTGGTCAACATGTCCTGCTGAAACATAATGAACATCAACTTCACTCTAAATAGTCCCTTACTGTAACAGATATACTCTTTATAGGGGTTTCTCTATATAGTGGGTGATATACATAAAATTATTGGTTATGAATAGAATCACTGGCGTCACTGGAGCGTGGCGGGGGGGCCGCCTGGGGGTGACGCGCGCCATGGGGTGACGCGCGACACCCTCCGGACACTCCGAGGCTGGCCCGGGAGCCGGCCTCGGAGCGTCTGACCCCGCCGGCGCTCCAGGGCCTTCTGAAAGAAGGCCCATGCAGCGCGTTAATACGGGTATTTTTTACAATTTTCGCGCATGTGCAGACCGTTTTGAGGGCAAAATGCCCTCGATGTCAGAGCGTCACTAGGGTGACGCGCGCCCCCTGCCCCAGGGTGACGCGCGTCCTAGTGACGCTACTGAATAGAATTGCCAGCAAATGACCAGAAATTTATTTATTTATTTGAAAGATTAATAAACCCACCTTTCCCCAATGGTGTTCACAAGGACATAAGAAGAACCTTGCTGGATCAAGCCAAGGGACAATCTAGTCCAGCTTCCTGTATCTCACAGTGGCCCACCAGATGCCTCAGGGAGCACTCAAAACAACATGAAATCTATATCTCAGCGGTTCTCAAACTGGTGGGTTGCAACCCACCAGCAGAACCAGAAGCTGTCCCCTGCCACCTTGAGGGTAAAACGTGATTCTAACTAAAAATGTCTTTAATCTGCGCTGGAACGACTCTAATGAGGAGGCAGTTTTTAAATCATCAGGGAAGGAGTTCCACAAAAGGCCATTTTTTCTTGCTGCTGCCCCCTTAACTTCCCATAGGGGCAGCACTTGTAGGAGGACTCTCTCAGATGCTCTTAGGTGGTGGGCCAGAATATATGGAAGGAGGCGGAAGATACCTCAGCCCCAAGCTGTAAACTGCAGTTTCCGGACAGTCTTTAATGGCAGACCCCACATAGATCATGTTGCAGTAATCTAACCAAGATGTCACCAAGGTAATATTGCAATATTTCAGAGGACTTGCTTCTGATATTACTTTACTGTATAATTTGTATACTTTACTGTATAATTTGTATAATTTGACGTATAGTCAGGGCAATGGTGTTCCCAGTAGCAATGTATGGTTGCGAGAGTTGGACCATAAGGAAGGCGGAGCGCCGAAGAATAGATGCTTTTGAACTGTGGTGCTGGAGAAGACTCCTGAGAGTCCCTTGGACTGCTAGGAGATCAAATCAGTCAATCCTAAATGAAATCAACCCTGACTGTTCCCTGAAAGGACAGGTACTGAGGCTGAAACTCAAATATTTTGGCCACCTAATGCGAAGAGAGGACTCTCTGGAGAAGACTCTGATTCTGGGAAAGACTGAAGGCAAAAGGAGAAGGGGGAAGGCAAAGGATGAGATGGTTAGGCAGCATCACCGATGCAACGAACATGAAAATGAGCGAACTCAGGAAGACAGTGGAGGACAGGAAGGCCTGGCGGGATATGGTTCATGGGATCACGAAGGGTCGGACACGACTTAACAACTGAACAACAACATAATTTGTATTATTTTCTTGCCTGTTTTTAAAACAAGTGTGGGGGTTGGGATACAATTTGAACCTAAAATGTACAACCGTGCTTCCAGGATCCCAGCCTTCATTCGAGGTATTAGGCTGCATCCAAAGGTTTTCTTCCTCCAGAGGTCTCTTTCCCTCAGAGGAAGGAAACTTTAGAATAAAATGCATCATGTTTACAATGTATTTATATCTTTCCTCTTGAAAATGGGTACATGGACCAAGATAGTTCATTGAAATTCAGATGGAATTAGGTTGTAAACATGCTGCACACCCAGTTTCATTGCAACATCACAATGCTCCAGGGAGATATAGTACTATTTTGTATTTTACATCTTTCATCGCACCCTTGAAAACTGATACAGAAGCCAAGTTGCTATTTCAGTCTGAAATTCAGAACACAGTTCTGAATTTCAATACCAGCTTTCATTCACATATGTCCATCTTCAAAATAGGTATTGCAGGACAATATATTTGGCGTTTTCCTGCCCCCTGTCCCCTTGATGGGACGGGAGGGTGTGTGTGAATTGGTGTTTTAACTTGAAATAGAGAATTGTGTTCTGAACACGTTCACCACACTTCATATCAGTATTTTGATGTTCAAGGGAGATATCATGTAACGTACAAAAAGTATGCGAAAACAGTGAGTTAACTCTCATAATTAGACTTACATGTTTATTTTGTTCGCCTGAGCTTTATTATTTATATACTTATGGGTTGCCATGCCACCTTCAACAATGTTTCCAGGGTGGTTTTTTAAAAAGTTGCACGGAAAGTTTTCTGGAAATGCATTCTGCAAATTAAAATAAAAAAGCATTATGTGTGTATTTTTAATGAGCTAATAAATATAGGAGCTTCATTTTCACCTTGGTTTGGAGCTTGCTTTTTGATTATACATGGTTTTATTACAATTTATTTACAATTTACGATTTATTACATGCATTACAATTTTTTTTACAAGGCCGTAGTGAGTATGTACTTCTTAGAGTGTTTTGAGTTTTGACCTGCAAAAATGGATACAACCTATTGCAAAGAAACATCTGCTGTTTATGAAGGATTATATATTTTATTTCTTAGCATCTGCCTAAGTAGGTTATGTTATAAAAAATGCAACCAGCTTTGTTTACATTTTGAATGCAAACTAGTTGCATTCCACAGCATTCCCTGCAGTTTGAAAATGTCTAATTTGCTAATCAGCATATGTTATATACTGTTGTGTAAACCGAGGGGTTAAATTAGTATACATGGTTTGTGTACTGTAAACATAGTCATCAAAATGTGCAAATTAAGAAGCCTACAGATCATATTTAATTAGGACAGCACTGATCACTCTGTATGATCGTCTCAACATTGGGAGCTGTCACATGCCAGGCAGTTTGAGGCTGCTTGCTCTTTATAGGTCTCTAGAGGGAGATTCGTCTTGGTAGGAGTGGGCACCTTGGGGTCTAGGCGGGCACCTGTCAATCAGGAATCAAGGGCATGCCATTTTACAACAATGGAACACTCTTCTGCTGTCGTAAACCTCTTCATGAGCTGGCCCAGTCCTAGTTAGGATTAGGCTGAAATGTGAGAGGGACCATCTGTGAGAGGGACCATACAGTGGCCCCTCATTATATGTGGGTTCACCACCTGCAGATTTGACCAGTTGATGGCAGACTGTGGGCAAACTGTCCCATGCAACTGTGGGTGGCCTTCCCGCAGCTCAGAACAGCTTCCAGACACTATCAAAAGCCACTTCCAGTTTTTGGACAAGAAGTGGCTTTTGATCGCATCTGGAAGGTGTTCTGAGGTTTAGGGAGGCCCGTAGAGTGGACCGCAGGCCCTGCATGACCTCCAAAGGGCCAGCGCGACCCCGGGTAAGTATTTGCGGCACCCCCCCGCGGACTCCAGCATCCGCGTTTTTGCAGTATCCGCAGGGAGGGTGGAATAACCCCCCGCGGATAACGTGGGCATATAGTACACACTTTCCTGGGATTAAGCTCCATTGAACACAGTAGGAGTTACTTCTGAGTAGACATGCATAGGATTGTGCTATAAATATATTAAAGTGGGAGTTCTAGGTACTTTCAGGGCTGACGGAATATAGTAGGAGACCCCTGTCAAGATGCTCCCTATTGACACCCTCCATCATTAGGTGTGCTGGTGGGGGCTGCTACTGTGTGCCATCCGAGGCTGCTGGACCTCAATAGTCACCCAAGGATGCTGTCACCTGATGTCAGCTTTGATGTGTGCATTTTAACATCCTTGTCAACCCATGAAGACCCCCCTTTTATTGTTTCCTTTTCTAAGATCAGCTGTGCCTTTGTTTTACCCTGGCAGTTTCCATTCTGTTGTTTGGGTTTTACAGGCTTTGAATAACCTCTTTGGACTTTTACTGTTAACTGCCTGATCTCAGTTTACCCAGGAGGGAGTGGCTTGCTCTGTAGCAGGAGAGGGAGCGCGAGGATTGTGTTTGGCCATACTCAGCTGAGACGTTCAACTGCCTTGACTGAGCACAGCTGAAGACCTCCCTGCCACTACCATCCCAGAGGCAGCCAGGGGCGGCAGGCCTTGTTGATGCTCCCCGGCAGATGCCATGCCCCCGCCATGTGACATCACCCAGAAGCCACGCCCCCGCAGTGACATCACACAGCCTGTGAGTGGCCAAAATCGGCCCCTGGGGGCGGGCGGGTGGGGAACACCTCCCCTGCCCCTGGAAGCCTCAGCAGCAGTGCTGCGAGGCTTGCCGCAGCTGCTGAGGACAGTGAAAAAGAAAAAAGCGGCGTGAAAAGCTACCGCCACCGAAATGCCGTCGGGGGTGAGTGCTGCCCCCCGGATGTGCTGCCCGGGGGCAGAGCGCCTCCCGACCCCCATTCCTATGCCACTCCCACCACCACCACAGGAGCTTCTGCATTTGGTCACTGCATTGCTTGAGTACTGCCATTGAGCCCGGGCCACAGAAGCCCCTTTTCCTCCTCACTTCCTCTTCACTTCACTTCCTTTTCCTCTTCCAAAGCAGGAAAGGGAAGTGCAGGGCTTGTTGATCGGCTTTTGCCAAGGTGCTCTGTGCATCAGGGCTAAATCTTTTTCAGCCTTCCTCACAACCGTGGAGCTGGGATGGGGGCAGGGATTGTCATGTGACTGCAGCTTCCACCTCTCCTCCAGAGCTGCAAAGCTGGGAGAAAGGCTGAAGGCTCTCGCCATCCTCCCCAGAGGGCAGCAGCCCACTCGCCATGCTGAGGCTGGCAACCAAGAATGTGGAAGCCTGTGTCTTTGGAAGTTCATCTTCCCATTGGCAGGGCACGTCACCTGTCCCCAGAGCAGACGCCTGCTGATTGGGCACCTTCACCATTACGCTATGAATCTTCATCTCTTCATGCAAAACAAGGACTCCTATGTTCTGCTTCATGTGGCTATGCATTAGCTACAGCCGCTGTAAGCATCTCTGGGATAGGGTAATATGAGAGTTCTTGGGGGTGATTCTCCACACGTCATGGATTAATTTTAACACAGTTGCCATTTGTATTGATCTTAAGGTTTCACTCCCTTCCTTTGCTGCAGAAATGGAACTAAGCCAAATAATTGGTTTATATCAGTGTGTGTTTCCTCGACTAGCTTTCAAAAGTAAAGTGATAGAAAAATTTGTCTTTAAAAAAAACAGCAGGACTTTCTTTCCTGAGTTTCTAGGGCTGGTTTTGATAATGAGGGCCTTCTGATAAGACCTCCCTGTGGCTCCTTATTTCAGCAGGGAAGCAAGAAGAGCAGCAGGAAAGCAAACTGCGAACACTACTGAAGGATGATGTACAAAAAGCTCTGTTTTCTCGTTGCGAGCATTCACACATACAATTGGAATGTTTTCATAAGGTGTGTGTGTGTGTGTGTGTGTGTGTGTGTGTGTGTGTGTGTGTGTGTGAGAGAGAGAGAGAGAGAGAGAGAGAGAGAGAGAGAGAGAGAGAGATCCAGAAGATTCACCTCTGAATATGAGTCATATTTGGGACCAAAAGTGTATCATCAGGTTGATCATGGGAATTGGATCCATGAACACGTTTTGCACTTGAACAGACCATGTGTGGTTAGGAGCACCTATTATTTTTTTCTGGCCAACATGTTCATCTCACTCTCGGGATGACTATTGTTACAAGCAGTGAAATGCATATGTTCCAAACGGTCCCTTTTACCAAGGATTTTATTTTCTCCGTTTTTATCCTACTTTTCCTCTACAGATTTCAGGGTGGTGCATAAAGCTCTCCCAGACCAGTGAGGTGGGATAGGCTGAAAGAAAAAGTCACCCAGTGAGCTTCATCATGGCTAAGTAGGGACTTGAACCTGGCTCTCCCCACACCCTACTCTAGGCACTCTAACAACTACACCACACTGGTTATTTGAAGGAGGATTCATTTGCTACCAGAAACATTGTCTGACCATTTGGGGGATTCCTGGGGGATTCCTTTTGACAGCTCCAAATCATTTCTCCCTGCCCGCTTGGTGCTGGGATCACAGCATGAACTTGCAATCTTTCTTGGCTGGGGGAGGCACAGGAACTGTCACTAGTACATTGGAGTTAGCCATTTGGAGAATGAATGACCGATTCCTTTCTTGAAGCATATTGTCGTCAGCTTCGGTTTGATCATTCCTGTTTGCCTTGTTCCTTTCGCTCTCTTTCTCTTTGCTTGCTCAGCTGCTCATGCCTGAGGCAACAATAACAACAGCAAGTGTTCCTGGATGGCTCACAGTAGAGCCCCTCACTTTTGCCAAGCATAGATGCTAGGATACATTCCATGCTGCTCCTAGTGGCATCTGGAGGAAACACTCTTTTGAACATTATAGCTTTATTGATTTCCATTTCTAAAATGTGCAGTTACAATTTAAGTAATGACCAAAATTTACAGGAAAAAAATAAAGTAACCCATGGCATGATTTTAAATTAGTCTGAAATATGCTTAATTTTAATTATTCCAGCATCATAGCTCTATGCTATGCATTTTGAATCATCCTGATTGTCAATCTCTGCATCATCCTGGACCAATCTCTGCATCAGGTTGCAGCCAGGGTGGGTGAGTGTCTGATTTCAGCATTGGTGCACAAAGATCAAAGGGGCCAGAAGCAGAATAAGCAGCCTGTTCAATACCAGATCAGGTGAACAAGAATCAAAAGGCCAGTGGCAGAAGATGTGGCCAAGATTAGGCTGATGGTCAAGTCACAGCCAGGTCAGGTCAGGCTGGGCTGTGTTGCTACTAGGTCAGACAAGTCACTTAGGGCGCCATGCTGGTGTAACTCTTGCAGTGGTGTAACAGTAGATCCTCAGGTGTAAGAGCACTTATGTCAGTGCAACTTGCTGTATGCCGATGGATGCAGGACGGACATGAGCTTAACCCCCCTCGGACACCTCACATGCGCCGTTCGGACACGGAACGGCACAGAGGGCATTAATACGGAACCTCAGGGGTCTCTATCACACACAGTAGTGCCTGCAGAGCGAGGAGACATGGCAATTCACTTTACTTCCCATAACAGGAATTAGGCAGACTCAGAGGGTTCAATCCTATCCAACTTTCCAGCTCTGATGCAGTTTTGGCAATAGGGTGTGTGCTGTATCCTGCAGTGGGGAGTGGGGAGTCACGGAGGCCTCCTTAAGGTAAGGGATCATTTGTTCCCTTTCCTCGGGGCTGCATTGGAGCTGGAATGTTGGATAGGATTGAGCTGAGAGTAATCTAAAAGATTTATTGAGAGCCTAATAACGGGAAAAGTAGATAAAAGGTGAATGAGAAAAAAAAGTAAGGTGAATTGAATTTGGCAAAAATGGGTGAATCACTTGCAGTCATACATGGCCAGCAGATGGTGCTGAGATGCTGTGGAATCTCACACATGCGTTGTAACTCAGGGCTGCTACCTGCGAAGTTCAATTTACTTTGTAATGCGATATCATGGCGTAAAGAAGACAAACCCCAAAACAACATAAAAGCTAACAATTCTGATTGCTAACTGTTCCTTATCTGATTCTATCTGATCTTACTGGGATGATGGAACCACCAGCTCTTTTCCCTCACATTCCCAGTGAGCCTGGTGGACGAAGAGAATGAGCTGGTTGGGAGTTTTATCATTTGGATGGAATGATGTCATCCAGTCCCTCTGATTGGAGGAGTGCCACTGCCTGGTCACTCAGTCCAATTCTCGAAACTTGATCAATCAGTTTTGGCTGGTTCTGGCTCCTTTGAACCCAATTTACATTTCTCCCTCCTGCCTGACAACTTCTGTAAGGTTTAACAGAAAAGCTGCAGAGGGAGGGGTGACAATGCCGCTAAACCATGAGAATCACACAGAATTACACAGAAATACACAAAAAAATGTATTGATTTTATGACAGCACCTCATGAGGATAGGATTGGGCACTCGTGTGTGTGTGTGTGTGTGTGTGTGTGTGTGTGTGTGTGTGTGTGTGTGTGTGTGTCTACATGCACACACACAAATATGTGTGTATGTGTATCTATCTATCTATCTATCTATCTATCTATCTATCTATCTATCTATCTATCTATCTATCTATCTATCTATCTGAGAGAGAGAGAGAGAGAGAGACTGAGACTGTGTGATTTGTTTGCAAAACTTTTTATTTGGGACCTAGCATAAGGAGAAAAAATCCCATAAATTGTCCAGATTTCATTAATCAGTTCACTCTAATTGACAGGCAGCAGTGTAATGCTTAATAGATCTTCCAGCAGAGGAGAGAAGGAATAATGATTGAGCCACGTGGAATAAATTAGCTGTCGCAGGAGCTGCTCTTCTATCAGCAGGTTTTGGTAACATTATCACATCCTTATTATCTAGGTTATGCTTCTCACAGCTGCAAACACTACGGGATAGAATGATAAAGACCCTCCAATTATATTCTTGGCTTTCAGCGCAATGATTCTGTTCTGAACCGGCTTTTTTTTAGTTCTGTGTATTTGTTTGGTAAGATGCATTGCAGGACAATGCTTATGCTTTTGCAAATGCCTGGGACGGTATCAAAGAGAAATGGCAACAAGTCAGAAACAGCATCTGGAATGAAAACTGTGCACTAATGGTGCACACATTTTAAAGATACTCCTTGCTGTTTTCTCTGATCATATTTGAATAACCTAGCAGGAGAGGAGCTGAGAAGGCTATTTTTTTTTCCAGAATTGATGCTAAATTTCAATGAGACAACCCCTAATGAGTGTAATAAAGACTGCAGCCTAAGATGGACTCTGAAAGTATACACGCATAGCGGAAAAAAGGTGAATTTTCTCAAATAATTAACCCAGCTTGCTACAAATACTTCTTTGCAGTGAACAATCAAACTCAGAAAACAGTCAAATGCTTCAGGCTCTAGAACCCAGCAGACTCCTCATCCTGGCTGTCCTGTGGGAGGCAGATGGGAGAAGCTGGAGGTCCCTTCTCAAGGCACCAGCTGCCACTGCCAATACGTGAAATGTTAAAAATGCCTGGCTTTTATGTGCTCAAGCATTGAAGGCATACCCGATTTGTCTGCTCCTAGGTTCTTCCCTAGGCCAGCGGGTGGCGCAGTGGGTTAAACCGCAGAACCATGAGCTGTCGATCGAAAGGTCGGCAGTTCGAATCCGCGACGGGGTGAGCTCTCGTTGCTTGGCCAGTTCCTGCCAACCTAGCAGTTCCAAAGCATATTAATGCAAGTAGATAAATAGGTACCGCTTGCGGGAAGGTAAACAGCGCTCCGTGTTCCAGCCACCGGCCACATGACCACGGAGACGTCTTCGGACAACGCTGGCTCTTTGGCTTTGAAATGGGGATGAGCACCACACCCTAGAGTCGGACACAACTGGACTTAGTTGTCAGGGGTCACCTTTACCTTTACCTTAGGTTCTTCCCTGGGTAGACACCAGTGCTTGGAGTGGAACCTTTCCATCCCCAAATGACAACTCACCTGCCCCCTTGGTTAAACATGGTCCGAAGGAATTAACATGAGAATTATTGACCTTCTCAATCTCTTTTGTAATCTGGTCTTTCCTTGTCAGAAGTTGACGGTGGACTGTGGAGACTCATGGAAAGAGTATTGAACTTTTCTTTTTTCTCATTATGATCAGAGCTACAATAGAAACTATGCCACTTATGAGTTCAACAGGTGGGAGCCCCCAAACACAGTCAATACTACCATAGTTTTATTGGCTTTGGTTACCTGGTAGGAAGCGAAGAGAACTTGCTTACTAGTTCCTTATCTGCATAGCTCCGCCTCTATTCACCTGAACTGTGGGGATGCTTCTGTGGTTTGTTCTTTGCTGTCTTGACTGCCCCACAGTTGTGCCAACTGTTGCAGAGGGGAGAAGGGGGGAACCAGCAGGGTATGTTATTGCGCACTGATTCTGGGATTGGATTTTTCACTGATTATTTTTCAATTTTTCTGTACTTGACTGTTTGATCTTCAGCTATATGAAGAAAATGGAAACAGGGAGTTGCTTTAACAATGCTTAGATGCCAGCTGCTTGCCTTTGGCTTTTTAGGAGACACAGCAAGCATCTGGTCTATTGTACACTACCGACTGATCTGCTCTCCAGTGAAAAGGCAGGTTACACCTGAATGCAGCAGCGGCGCAACCTGGGCGTCCGCCCAATGCTGCCTCCGGTCCTCCACCTCTATGCAATCATCATCATCATCATCATCATCATCATCATCATCATAGGAGCATTTACCCTGCTCCTCATTGCAGAAGTGCAGGACTTCCATGTTCTTTTTAAAGGGACTGCATGAATGAAGGAGCTCCTTTGTTTGCTCAGTCTCTGTAAATCAAACTGGAAGTCCTGCACTTCTGTGTTTGGAAAAACCATGCAAAGAGCATGGTAAGGAGGCAGGTGCAGAGGCGTAGCTAGGGGGGGGGCGGCAACACAAGATGACACCCCCATGATGTCACAACCTGGAAGCTCCACCCCCAGAAGTGATGTCACCAGGTGATTCACTTTCTGATCGCTTTTAGCAGGCAGAAAGCAGATCAGTGCAGGTTGCATCCATGGCAGGCTGGAGGGAGGTGACGGCAGAGGCAGACTCAGTGAAGGGCACCTTGAACCCGTGGCCCGCATCACCTTGTTTAATGGATGGTCTGCCCCTGCTGAATGTAGCTTATAGAAAGGGAAGATGAGTTACAGAGAACACTATCAAACAAGATGAAACTAGGAAATAAATCCATGCCCTCCAAACCCCTCTTTCCTCACCTTGTTCTCGTAGTTCAGATAATAAGCCTTCAACTGTTTTTTCTTACATCTTTCCATCCCTTCTACATTGTCTCCTATTTATCCCCTGCTGTTGTACTGCCCCAAAGGATGGCCCACTGCAGAATTGTGGAGTTTCTCTGATCTTTTCAATGGCCGTCCATTTGTGTTCTGCTGGTCTTGTAAATTGCTACAATTTAGGAATTCCATCCAAAATAACTGAGCGGCTTTAGTGATGTTCTGCCAGACTGTGCTCCATTCCCTTTCCAGAGCTCTGTAATTTACATGTCATGCCAGGACAGTATTCAGTGGTGTTTTGCAGAGCAGACAGATTTGTAAGGAAAATGCTGTTTATAGCTGAGAAATGAAACGTGGCCCACAGCAGGCGAGCTCTCTCTCTCTCTCTCTCTCTCTCTCTCTCTCTCTCTCTCTCTCTCTCTCTCTCTCTCTCAAAACATCCAGTTGCTTGGCTGCCATTATAATTCATGGCATGGATGTGGTAACTGGAACTGGAGTTTGGAGCTACCAGGTAGTGGAAACCAAAGGGCACCTGCAGTTTTAACTGTGTGGCGTATGGAACTTTCTCCACTCAACAATACATGCTGTTGTAAAATGGCTGCTGACGACACATGCAGTGCACCATTGGCGACCATTCTGTGACCATTCGTTGGACCCCGCTGTGCCTGCCAGAGCTGGGAAGTTAGAAGTAGAGGTGGGGAGTAGGCAGACTGGGGGAAATAACTGGGGGGGGAGGTACTCGTTTAGTTTAGTTTCCAAACTATCCCCTATTCCAATGTTTTCTGCCCCTTTCCTCTCCTTGGACATACGTCACCGAAAGTGGTGGCTTATGTCTGAAGAGACCCATTGTCAGCTCCAGGTCTTACCAGGAAGTAAGTATAAAACGTTAACAGTTACCTCCCGTTTTGCCCATGGGTCACCTGCCCCTACTGCTGGATGCAGCACATACTTTTCTGGCACGGCTGCATCAGCAGGGTTGGCGGGGGGATAGGATTGGGCCCTAAGTCAAGGCCAGCCCTACCATGAAGCAAAGCAGGATGTTTCAGATGGTAATTGTGGGCCAGTTCTCAGGAGCAACATAGCAGCCTCTCTAGTCCGTCCCCCCCCCCCCATAGATGGCTTGCAAAGGAAAGAAGGAAAGTGAAATGGCACCACACTGCTTTTCCTCTTCTGTTCTTAATATAAAAGGAAGGAAAGGGGGAGTGATTTGAAAGAAGGATGGAACTGAGAATGTTCTTTTACTAGAAAAAGGAAAGGGAGTGGTACTCCGTTTGGTACTCTGTTTCAGGCAGCAGAATGTCATGGGCTGGTACTGCCTTAAATATCAGCCCAGCAATCCCTTTAAGGGGGCTTCCATGTTTCACTGATGGGTTCTCAGACATTCTGGAGTCCCTGCCCTTCGTTTGGAACTCAGCAATTCCATGCCATTCCATGTTTCATGAGTCTTATACCAGCTAGTCCATCCTACTGTCTGCTGACTTACATCTTATTCCCATGCCATCTTCTATATAATTGGCAAACAAACTTTGATGGATTGCTGTCAGGTAAAACATTTGTAACAGAGATTGCTTTGGGATGCTACTCTTTCTTCTCTATAGACCAGAGGTTCCCAATGTTTGTCACCAGTTGTACCGCATGTCACAGTCAACTTTTCCGAAGTACCACCTGTGCCAATAATAATAATAATAATAATAATAATAATAATAATAATAATAATAATAATATGTGCACTAGATAGGTGATAGTGTCAGCAAATACAGCAGTAGGCCACTGTTTTTTCTTTTTCTTCAAACAGTAGTATTCACAGATCCACTTCTTGCTTTCTTTGGAAGCTTATCCAAAAGAGCAGATATAGAGGCATCAGTTCAGGAGTAGAATATCATGCATCCTCAGTTTTCGGTCTCTCAGTTTTTTGGCCTATATCTTTCCCCAGGACAGTTATATTTCATTGCTCCCCCCCCCACCCTCCTATACATTTGAATCTCTACAAATATGAGCAGCGTGAGCAGCACCTTGCTCAGAGACAGCTCAAACACAGCAATTTGAGCAGCTTGCTCAAATACAGCAATAAAAAAGAAAAGAAACAGGAAATAAAAGGCTTGCCTGTGCCGCCTAGTGGTTCAATGCTGTACATACAGGAAGCAATACTGAACAGTACAGATTGGAGATAAGGAGCAGAAGCAGCTGTAAGATCAGAACCCAGATAAGAGACCTCCTAGCAGCTGATTGCTGTTCCTAGCAGCTGATTACTGCTGTGCTGTTGCAGATAAGAGGCCTTGGGGGATCAGGCTCCACAGGCAAGACAGGAGCCTGGCGCCATGGCTGGAAACTCAGTGCTTTCCTCCTTTTACTTCCTTTCACTTGGTCCTCCTCTTTTTCATTCCCACTACCACAAAACCTCTGGTTCTTCAGCTCCATTCCCACTGGGTGACCCTCCTGATTCCCTATGCCCTATTATTTATTTAGGTATTTATATACTGCCTTTCTCTACAGACTCAAGGCGGTTTACATAGGCAGGCTAGTCATAAAACCCATTTTTTCAAATGGGTTTTTTACAGATACTGTTCTATGAGAGGAGCTCATAGAACCCTCAAATTCTCCAGATGCTTCCTTCTGAGTGCAGTCAGCATCCTGGCTCATGCTCTGCACTTCTAAATTCACCGACGGTTGTCAAGATGTTACCAGTGTCTGGCTGACTCCTTCGCATTCCAGACATTCCACACCCTCTCAAGGTGCCTTCAGTGACTTCCCGAGGTCTGTCAGCAGCTTCTTATTATCCCCCATCCAGGCGAGAACCGAGGCTGATCCAGCTTAGCTTCTTCAGGCAGAGCACCAGATCAACTTCCAGACCACACCTCCTGCCCTCCTTTCCCCCTCCTTTCTCTCCTTCTCCATTTGCACCATTATGCTCCATCTTTTCCTTGTATGGATTTCCTCTTTCTCTCTCTTGTTTAGGGCCTAGTTGTGTGAAGGACGATTGGATACATTGCATTTTATTTTTGATTCCCTTTTCCAGTTACTGTATCATTATCTCCATAATAGACGAACAGAATGGCCAAAAGTCACCTCCATCAGAGAGTGACTAGATGAAGGAGGCAAGACCAAACTGCAAGTCAAGCAGCGATGTAGCCTCCTCGGGGGATGGACACATTGGGCTCGTGAGAGTCTTTGATTATTTCATTTTTTTTAATTTCTCATAACACACTTGCCATTGTTTGCACATCACACAGTTTTTGAATTACTGTCTTCAGAGTACACAAGTCAATTCAGTGATCTGGTTAGGATCTACCCTGAGGATGAACCGACACACGCACGCGCACACAAGTGTACACACACACACACACAAACACACCATCACAGGAAATTAAATTGCCTGGAGTTTTTTGTTTGTTTGTTTTCCCAGGGATCTAGAAAATGTCACTCATCTTTCTAATAATGCCTAAAGACTCCTAATAAAAAACAAAGGGTAAACTTGGAGCAGCACAGTACTGCGTACATTTGGAGCAATTCAAAAATGAAGATTAAAGGTCAAGCTTTCTACCAGGAAAATTGGATTCAAAGTGGAATATTAAGACCTGCAGATGAGTGTGAATTCATTACGTTTTAAGAACTTAGAAAAAACTTTCAGAAGAAATGCTGTTTAAGAGCTCTGATAAGACAAAATACACAAGGACACTTGAACATTTTTTCCCCCTTTTAAACAAGCTCCTGTGCAGCAATTATTGGATTTCTTAAGAGACAAGGCACGTTAGAAAACATCTACATACTTTTTTGTTCCTGGAAAACAACAACAGTCATTTGCAACATTGACAGACAGCGCAATGCTAACCAAATTTCCAACGCCAGTGTAGCCGTGCCAACAGGGCACACACTGCATTTTTGCAGTGTGGGGGCAGTCATAGATGCCTCTTCAAGGTGAGGGAACATTTGTCCCCTTTCCTCAGGGCTGCATTGTGGCTGCACCAGTGCGGAAAAGTTGGTTAGGATTGCGCTGTGAAGAGTGGGTGGGTACAATTTAGAGAAAGGTAAGCACGACACAAGGCTGGTTCACTCATGCATATATCACTTGATTTCACGATGTTTGAGTATTGTACACTGGATGGCAGCTGAATGTGTGAACGCTTTCCACCCCAAAAATTGTTTTTGTGGTGATACAAACGTTCTGTTTCTGGTGTAATATCTATCACTGCATTTGTCACTGCATACGATGCACATGTCCCATGTGTGAACCAAATCTGTGTCCCACTGAAATCAAAGGGAATGTTTGGGCATGGTGATCAATTCCCTGGAATTCAATGAAATTAGACATTTCTGGATGTTCTGAACAGCATTCCTTTGCCAAAATATAGTCCAAGTTCGCTATGTGCTGATGTGAGAAATCAAATGCATGGCTGTGCAATAATTTCTACTGTGTGACAAAAAAAGCAAATATGGGAAACACTTGATTGTACAGTAAATATCTATTGAGAATTTCAAGCATGTCAAAACTGCATATAAAAACCAGACACCTCTAGCTGTAATTCACACTCAGTTACATTATTGACAAAAATTCAAGGTCACAAATGAACCCCTCTCTCACCCTAACACTGGCGTCACTAGGACGCGCGTCACCCCAAGGCGGGGGCGCGCGCGTCACCCTAGTGATGCCCTTTTGGGGGGGCCACCCGGCTGCACCCTGCCCCGGGTGCCCCCCCGCCCCTTCGCGTTGCCCTCCGGATGCTCCAGGGCCTTCTGAAAGAAGGCCCACTGCGTCAATACGCAACCTTTTCCGGTTTTTGCGCATGCGCAGAGACCGTTTTGAGGGCAAGGGCCTGCCCTCTTGCCCTCAAAACGGTCTGTGCATGCGTGAAAACCAAAAAAGGTTGCATATTGACACAGTGGGCCTTCTTTCAGAAGGCCCTGGAGAGCCGGCCGGGCCGGACGCTCCGAGGCCGGCTCTCGGGCCGGCCTCGGAGCGTCCGGAGGGCGACGCGTCACGGAGGTGACGCGCGCGGGGGTACGCGCGTCACCCCTTTGTGTGCGTCACCCCGTAGCAGCCTGCTCCCGTCGCTTCACGGGAGCAACGCCACTGCACCCTAATACACACTGTAAAAATGGGATTCAATGCTTTTTTAATGTATTAGCCAGAATGGCCAAAAGAGAAATCATCCAGATCTGATCATGTAGGTCTCGGTGCAATAAACATCTGGATCTAAAAGTTTAATGAAGGCTGTCCACAAATAGGATGAAACTGTCACATAATCATGCAGGTACTGACTAACGTGGCAAGATCAGGTCTGGGAAGGGGTTTGGATTCAGTGGCCACTGCTGCCACTGAACCCACCCCCTTGCTGGACCCGATCCCTTGTCACCGGCCCGTTCTGCCCCCCACTTGCCCCCATCGCCATCTTGTTTCACCCTCCCCTGCCACCATTTCATTCTCCTGCCACCCCTCCCACCTCCCCCACCATCTGACCTGGTTTAGCGGGCGGCTATGGATCCATTGGTGCTGGTGAGAAGGCGCAGGCCTTCCCATCAGCGTCCCTGGCAGCATGCTGAGTAGCACACTGCTGGAGCACCTCTTTCGACTGGTGCAGTCAGTGCCAGCGGAAGAAGAGCACCTCCAGCACCCGGTAAGTATAGGATTGGGCCGTCAGTACTATATCACTGAAAGCTAAGTTACAGTAGGACCTCATTATCCATAGGGGATCCATTCCAGACCCCCTGCGGATAATGTGAAACTGCGGATGGTGAGATCCGCATTTAAACTATGTAAAAAAGTAAAAAGGGGAGGGAAGCATTTTCTTACCTTTGCGTGGCAAACCACGCCATCTACAGCACTGTAGGGCAGTCTCTGGAGCTCCCAGCAACCACTTCTGGGTCATGCCAAGGCCTGCGACCCCCTCCTTTGGCCCTCACGTGATGTATTCTGGGGCAAGGGAGTGGGTTGTGGGCCTCGGCGCAGCCTGGAAGTGGCTGTGGGGAGCTCCAGTGACTGCCCTACAGCACTGCAGATGGTGCAGTTTTCCGAGCAAAGGTAAAAAAAACCCGCTTCCCCTAAAACGTTTTTACATAGTTTAAACGCGGACTTGACGGACTTGATATTTGCGGTCATCAGCTGATGGTCAAATCCTCGAATACCGAGTCTGCGTATATCATGGGCCCACTTGTACTGCTTTTCAAAATAAAAAAGCCCCATTTCGTTTCAAAGACTTATGCGTCTCAGAAAATAATTGTAGATAACAGGACACTGGGAACAAAAAATAGCCATTTCAAATTTTCAACTGCAACTATGGGGATAATGTTCAGCATGGAAGCCAAAGCAGACTACAGTACTTGGAATATAACACTGGATTGAGGCATGTGATATAATATTATCAGTTGTTATCATACCTGATTTCCTTGAAAATCTAGGTTATTCAGAACCTCATTTTCATATCCATTTTCAGCAGACCACCCAGCCTCCCATACTGTCTTCAGGAACAAGATCCAGTGAAACGTTCTCATGCCTGAGACCCACCAAATGAATGTAATCTATAGTTCTTTTATAAAACCTAGCATTCACTTTGGCTACAACCACTTGCAAAAGAATACCATGACAAGCAGAAAATCACACACTATTTGTAAGGTGACACACTATCGCAGTTGTATGTTGCTGGTCACACAAGCCCATTTAATTTCAAGGCAATGGGAGACTATGTATATCCACACACACACACACACACACACACACACACACACACACACACACACACACACACACAGACAACACACACACACACCTTTTACAGTCCAATTTTTGCAACAAGAGCAGAAGCAAACATTACAGCAGAAGCATGAAATTATCATCTGTGATGTCTTCAACATCCTGAGGCCAAGCCTATAAGATCCACCTATGAATCATGCATTCGTTTTCCAGATGTTCCAGCTTGCAAAGCTGAAGGGGACATTGCCTCAAGGTGCTCTGGTTTGTTTGGTGAATCAAGGTTTAATTTCTTGCCAGAAGCTCCCTGCAGTGCTTTTCTGTAGTGGAGACTGAGGAAAAAATAACAACCCCATCTTCTTGGATTATATCTTGTTTCCTTCTTTTAAATGTGGGTGTGTTGAATTGGATTTTAGAGCACAGTTTATAATTGTCTTGCAGGTAGTAGTATAACGACACAATCCTACTCAAAGCCCCATGCTGCGATCCTGCAGCACCAGGGCAGGCTCTGCTGTATCCAGCATGGGGCTAGAGGCTGCTGGAGGTCTCCTCAAGGTAAGAGGATGTTCATTCCCTTACCCCGTGTCAAGCCCCAGCAGCGTCTATGGGATTACTCGGATCTGTGCCAGCTAAATGGCCGGTGCAAATCTGAGCAGCTCCGTGTTGGGCATTCAAGCCTGGTGATAGGATTCGACGTAGGCCTCCTCCACTGAGCCCACCCCCTCCCAGGTCTGATCTACCCTCCTCCCCATCCTCCCCGCCCTGTAACTCCCTCCCCACCCCATTCTGCCCTCCCCCGCCTTCCCGCTGTCTGGCATGGAGCTCACCTGCCATGGTGGGCGCTGCTCCTGTGCTGGCGGAGACCTCTCAGCGCTAGCCTCTCCGCCGGTTGGACTGGCCTCCATGCTGGCACATGCTTTACAGCATGTTTGCGACAGCATGGAGCCTAGTACCGCCAGCAGAGGCCAGTTTAGGATTGGGCTGTAAGAGTCCAAATATAATTGTTCGGGACTTGGGGCGAGCCCCGTACTTACCCGGAACGCTGCACGGGAACCAGGCAACAGCAGCAACCGTGGCATCTTGCCGCGGTCAACAGGAGGTCTCCCAAGCAGCGCGATGCCCTCCGAGGCAGCAACAGTGGAGGAGAGGCCAGACTTGCAGGCGCCGACCCCACACCTGGACGGGGGCCGTCGCCACCCAGCGGAACAGGGCACCCTCGACCCAGCTGAGCAACCCTTGCCCCCAGGGACTGGCAGGGAGCCACCGAGGGGCAGCGGACCCGTAGCCCAGCTGGCCAGTGCAGGCCCCGGTCGTGGCTCCCAGCAGATGCCGGCATCAAGGAAGGAATCCAGGACGGTGCCGATCCTGAAGAGAGACTCACCCCTGCCTGTCAGGCAGACGTGGTGGGATTGGATCAGAGCCTGGGGAGGCGGGACCAGGGAGCTGGGAGGGGTATATAAAGGATGCCTGGCCAAGGATGAGTCAGTTGCGGGCAGGCTGGCTGGAGAATAGGAGCAACAGCCAGGAAAGCCTCCTGCAACCGGCTCCAGGAGGAGGAGGAGGAATAGGGTGCGGCAACCCCCTCCCCTGGGGTCCCTCTGAGGCCTCTTCTAAGGCATCCTGATACACCCCTGTGGGCTCAGCCTGGGGGTCTCCCCAGAGTCTGATGTCCCACAAGACTTGGGGTTGGCCCTTGACACCCTGCTGCCGGAGTCCCCGATCCGGACCCCCTTATAATAATCTTTCCTTCTACATCAGGAACCAGTAGTAAGAAAATTCGAATTTCCAACAACTGTGCTGTCATTACATGGAATGCAACAACAAACTAAGACAGCAATGAAGAGGCTCAGGCTGCACTGAGCTCCCATCCGCTTTCTAGTCATGTGACTTTAGTGTCATTTGCTAAAGGATCTTCTGTTGGAGCTGGTTTTAAAACAACGGTAACCATATCAAGCAGTATTTAACTTAATTCTAAAGCTCCTTATGTTTCCCTGCATTCATTTTTAGAGTTTATATATTGTGCTGTGGCTCCCTACCTTCCCAAATGATAGAAAGTACACCTTACAGGGTGAGGACAGAGCATTGAAAATGGTGTTTTGTAATATTTGTTTCTTTAACGATATACTTGAGGAGATCATCAAGCCTGCTCTTGCCCGGACACTGCGGGAGGGGCTCCAAGTGTAAGAAATATCTATGCGTTTTTACACTTATAGAAAAACACATCCAGAGATGGGTGAGGGAAGGTATCAGGTGATCTGTACGATCTGTTATTTTATTTATTATTCTTACTGTTTTGCTTCTTACCTTTGATGCCTACTGTCTTTTAACATTTTCCTTTGAATCTTTATTTAAAATGTTTTTACATATAAAATCTTGGAAATGTATTTGTGTAAAGCCCCATATATGTGTTTAGAGCCGACAGTAAACGCATCACCATGGCATGACATTAGGGGAACATACGTATCAGCCCAGTGTTTTTCAACTAGTTGGTATGAGTAACGCTGGTGGTCCTTCACAGTATGGCAGTGGCCTACTAGATTATTCTACGCCTGTGTAGTGCTGCCATTGCCATGGAGACTATATGGTGTTGCTCTGCCTGGCCCAAAGCCACCAGAAGTAAAGATGGTCAGAGCAGCAATAAGATGATATTCCAGACCTTACCCTTCCCAACAGACACCGATTGAGGAAAGAGGAGGCAGAGTTGAGGATTGGCCAGGAGGCGACGACAACTGGGGAAGTCTTTCCCTTGTTGTGGAAATGACTGTGTGGTGAGCTTCCCAGTTCTTGCACACAACAGCCATCCCTGTAGGGGGTAGTACTGCACAATATGGTGTCCACAAAAGTGGTGCTTGAAAAACGTAGTGTTCACAAGGAAGGGTAAAAAGTTCTGAATTAGCCCCTAGCCTGAATACAGATTCTTGAAAGCCAAGTTGCTTCCATAAGGAAAAAAAAAACTACATGGGGAGGGGGTGATGGTGGCCTCATGGCAATGTTTTTGAGCTATGCTGTTGTGCCCAATTTTAAAGGGCAATCCTGCGCAAAGTTAGGCCAGAGGAGCACACGCTCCGCCAGCCTAAGGAGTCGCAAACATGCCATAAATAGGAGTACCTATTTTCCCGGTTTGAAACCGGGAACCCTCCCCCCAGTTTTTAATCAATCAATTAAATAAATAAATATTTTTGTATTTCTGGCCATGAAAATGTCTGTTTTGCCGCCGCTGTCACTTACCTGTCCCGCCGCCGCTGTCCTCACAGCCCATCTTCACCGCTGTCCTCGCCGCCCGTCTTTGCTGCCGTCCTCGCCTCCTGTCTTAGTCACCACCATCTTGCTGCCGCCGCCATCCTCCACCTCATCCTCCTCATCGTCTCGTCGCCGTCATCTTCGTCGCCGTCCTCTAGTCCTCCTGCTGCCACTCCTGCTGTCCTCCGTCCTCCTGCTGCCCCCAAGCCTCCGCCACCATTTTAAAAGTGTAAAAACTTACCTTTTTTTCCGGCACCGCCATCTTGGATCTCACGAAATCTCATGATTACTCTCGCGAAATCTCACGAGTACTACTGCCTCATGTGTCCTCATGAGATTTGGGTACCACCATCTTGGATCTTGCAAAATTTCATGAGATCCAAGATGGCGCCGCCAGAAAAAAGTGAGTTTTTACACTTTTAAAATGGTGGCGGAGGCTTCCACCAGGCCCAGAAAACCCAGGACTGACCCGGGACTGGAGCCTGGAACCCGGCATGGTCCTGGGTATTCCGGGACAGATGGTAAACCTAGACTTAAAGCATGTTTGTGGCTCCATTGGAGTAAGGTAAGGCCCGCACCAGTCAGCGCAGGGGTGTGGGAGGGCGGGCAGGCGTGGTGAGGGAAGGGGCCATTGGCCATTCCAACCTGGGAGGGGTGGGGATATTGATGCTGAGTTGCGCAGATATCCAGTGCCCCATCCCAGACCAGACCGGCCTTACACGGCCTTCCTGGATGCGCACTAGCTCCAGAGCTGGTGCACATCCGAGGAGGCCTATCGGGGTCCGCAGCAGCCCGCATTCTGCCTAGGATGCAGCGGCCGCTTCTTAGGCAGGATCGGGCTGCCCGACTGGGAAGCACTTTCTTAAACAGGTGTTTGGTAATACTTTCTTTTTCCACTTCCTGTTAAGTTTCTCTTATGATCAGTGTATTTTTTTAAAAAAATAAATGAACTTTTAAATAAGCAGGGAGGCATATGCTCAGTGACACATAATGCCTGATCTATTTTCTTCTAGACAGATATCAGAAGGATGTCACTAAAATTATGTCACCTCAAGGTCTCTTTTATTTGCAAGATGCATTGAGTCAAGTACCGGTATGCATTATTTTGAAGATAAATAACATGGAAGGTAGGACTAGGTCATAAGTCTGAATGTTGTAGTCTGAAATGTTGTAATCAAGCACACTATGGGGAAAGTGTGCCAAAGACAAGTTTCTACTATAAAAAAGTAAACATTTTGAATTATGAATATTTGGATCTCATCAAGTTCAGTAAAATGAAATTCAAGGTTAGTACAGATATTCATGGCCCTGGTTAGGGTACCTTATTAAATGAGGTTTTCAATCTCAATAGCGAAGAAATCATAAGCTATTTATGTTTATAATTAACTGTGGTGCACCTTCCCATTTTCCTCCCACTCTTACAACTGCCTCCTTGTCTATACAGTACCACCAAACAGTTTATGATAGAGAGGGTGGGGTGAGGTATAGATAAGTTATCTGTGTCTACACTACCCTCAGGTCACATTCACAGTCACCTCTCTTTGGTAACCTAGGAAAGGGTTCTAGTGGTCATCAGCTTCTTCTGTCCTCCCACCAGAGGCGTCGCTGTGGCCTGGCGGGGTGTGCGGGGGGCCCCAGGTGACACGCGCATGTGCACGCGCAGAAGGGTGATGCGCACGCACGCGCGTCGCCTGGGCACCTCCCGCCCGCCTCGCCAGGCCGGCTCCGGGAGCCCCTCAATCGGGAGAGCCGGCTCGGGGACGTCCTCCCCGGCCGGCTGCCCGGGGCCTTCTGAAGGCCCGCTGCGAGAACGATATTTATACCGTTCTTTTTGCGCATGCTCAGACTGTTACTGAGGGAAAAGGGCTGTCCGTCGGGCACCTCCCCCCCAATACGGGTGTGTATGTGTGTGTCGGGGGAGACGTCACTAGGTGACGCGCGCGCCCCGCTCTGGGGCAGCGCGCGCCCTAGTGACGCCACTGCCTCCCACTCCCTCTCTATAGATTTACCTTGCTCTGCCCCTCCAGCCTTTCCAGCTGGTTCCTTCATTAGCTGCCATGTGTTTTGGTTTACTACACATTACTGGGGGGGGGGGGGGAGAGAGGAATTGGAGTTGCAGAGCTGCTTTTCTGGCAGTAGTTGCATGTACACAGTGATTTCCCATTTTGGCTTTATCTATAACTCAATTTCCATAAATCTCTTATTTCCCTCTCCCCTGCTATCACACAATCACAAACATTTAACTAATACAGTACTTTCATTGCCACAAGTATTTTTACTTTCTCCCTTTCTCCCTATAGCTGTGTATCAATATGAAAATCTAGTGCTGTAAATCAGATGCCTCACAAGCTTTTCGATTTGTGGGAGAACACTCAGCCAAAGGACCTCGGCTGTTTCCCCATCTTCTGCTAGATATAACAGTGCAATTCTACTTCCTGTTGTGCATAAATTAAGGGCCCAATCCTAACTAAATCTCCTGCTGCTGATGCAGTCATGCCAAAAGAACATGTGTTGTATCCTGTAGTGGGGGGGGGGGAGGGGGAATCACGGAAGTCTCCCTGAAGTAAGGGAACTTTCATTCCCTTACGCTGGGGGAAGCCTCCGATGCCCCAATAGATGTCCTTGGATCTGTGCCAGCTATTTTGCTGGTGCAGAACCAAGGAGAGTAAGGATCTGGTGCATGCTGATGCTGCTGAGATCCGCCCCTCCCACTCCCATTCTGCCTCCCTCCCCACCCAGAAACTCCCCCATTCATCTGCCTCCCCACCCTGTTACACCCACCCCCAACCGCTCTCTGCCCCTGCCGCTAGCTTACCTGTGCTGCTGAAGGTAGCTGACTGCGACAGAAGATCTCTTGAACCATTGCCATTCACGGTGGTGGATTCAAAATGGTAGATTCAACACACAAAACTATGTTTACAACAGAGGAACACAGTTTTGTGTGTTGAATCTGCCATTGAAGGGCAGCCCAGTCCTAGTAAGGATTTATTACAGTAAGTAGGCTTCCTCCTCATTCTGTTATCTCAGCTTGTTTGTTCCACAGATTTTTCTGGGGTTAAGAGCAAGGATGTGGAGAGAAAGGGGAGATCAAGGTGATTGTGTATTGCCAGGAATCTATGTGCATGAGGGGTACCTTTCCAGAATAATACGAACTAGGTCTGTTTCCTGTCAGCAGTGGTATCTTCTATGGCACGTGAAACAACTTTTCTAACCCCAGTCCTTGTTTATTAGTTTTGCATTTATGGATCCCACTCTATAGCAACAGCTTTCATAGCAGCTAACAATCATTAATCAGCAACAATAAAAATGAACATGAAAAATAGGTGATGCTTTACCATTGTTACAATCCTTGGTGACACCTGAAGGAGAGACCACTGCTGATCTTTCAATGCAGTGCCTAGCCAAACATGAACACTGTGTGTCCTCTAGGGCACAATCATTTCTCACAGGGAGACAGCTAGAGAACCCACTGTGCATCCTAGAGTATGCCAGAATCCTTCATAACTCACAGGGACTCTATGACAGACATGTAGGGTCTGTTGCTCCCCTGCCAGCTCCACCACCTGCCTGGGTCCTTCTTCCATCTGGACTCTTGAATCAAAGCAGGAAATGTGAAGCATGCCAGGATCGCTCCCAGTGTGTTTTGCATGTTCTCCTTTGTTTAAAGAGCCTGCGCAGAGAAAAGAGCAATCTTGCTCCTTCTCTTACCGGGATCTTTTAAAACACCTGGTGGGGGAAGTTGAGGGAGCCAGACTGAGCATCAGAATGCAGCGATCTCACTGGGAATGTGCCATGTATTTCCTGCACAGAGAAGAGGGAATGGGGTTAAGATCTGGTGCACACTGGTACTGCTAAGCCCTGTCTCATGCCTGCTCCCTCCCTCCTCACCCAGAAACTCCCCTGTTCTTCCCAGCCCTTGTGCTCTGTCCACTTACCTACTTTGAAAAAGGAGGGTTTTTCCATTGTGAAGATAACCTAGAATCTATTACCAGTCCATTAATTGTTTTGATCAACCGCATCTGAAGAGCTGCTTAATATCTTCAGTGTTTGATCACAAAGTTAGAGGAAAAATCTGTTTCCTCGCATATGGCTTTTGTTATTTCAAATACAAAAGACCAAAAGCTGAAGCACTAAACTAAGAGACAGAGAGGGAGTCTAATTATGGCTCATATTTAATGAGATCTAATTCTCTTGCATAATAAAATTGATTAAAGTTGAATATTACGAGAGTTTTTCTCAACAAGGTTGATGTTCAAAACTTCCCAAATGCGGGAGCATTTTGAGAATGGAGTTTAAAGACCACCTCTGGAATGGTATCATAGAGAGATGTAGAAGGTAACTCGAAAGGGGAAAGCAAAATAACGGAGGGGTGGGAGTCGTCATGCTGTGGTAGAGCACCTGCTTTGCTTACAGAAGTTCCCAGGTTCACGTTTTGGCATCTCCAGATAGGTCTGGGAAAGACCCCTGTCTGAAACCCTGGAGGACCACCGCCAGTTTGCGTTTCCAGTGCTGAGTAAGATGGACTAATGGCCTGACTCCGTAAAAGCAGCTCCGGATATTCAAGGATTCGGAGCACCTTCTCTGTAGCATTTGGGACTTGCTAGTTTAGAAAAAAAGACAAACTGAGGGCACACACAACATGCTACAGGTGAATAAAGGGATGAATGGTATAAAGTGAGTGGATAGAGAGATGGTTTTCTCTTCCTTTTATCAAATTAGGATTAGGAAGATCTTTGGATTTTTGAAGGATTAGGAATATTTGACTGGCAGTAAGTTTAGAACAGGACCCCCCCCCCCCAAATGTAATTCTCACATTACACAGCATTAACTGATGGAATTTGCTATGACAGAGAAGTGATGGCCACTAGCAGCATAATCCTATGCATGTCTACTCAGAAGTAATCCCCATTCAGTTCAATGGGGCTTACTCCCAACCAGTCCTATCCAAATCCCCCCTGCCGATGCATGTGTGCCAAACAGGCACATGTTGCATTCTATGGTGGGGGACAGGACAGTTGCAGAGGTCTCCTCAGGGAACTTTCATTCCCTTACTTTGAGGAAAGCCTCTGCTGTCCCTATGCATCTCCTTGGTTCTGCACCAGCTATTTTGCTGGCACAGAACTGAGAAGAGTAAAAGAGAAGGAAAGGGGATAGGATATGGTTGCATGTGTGTGCCGCCGATCCGGCCCCCCTCCTGCCCCTTTCCATCTCCCTCTCCACCCAGAAATGCCCCAGTCCCTCCCAACGCCAACTCACCTGGCACCAGAGGATGGTGGTGCGGCCACCAGCAATTTCCCTGGCAGCCTTGTTGCACTTGCTGGTGGAGCGTGACGATGTAGTGTGACATGCATCATATCTAGGCATTTCCACCTGGATCCTGATGCTTCTACCAGTGGAACGTGCATTCCACTGGCCTGGTGTTTTGGATAGGATTGTGCTTAGAGTTGCAGCCTAGTTAAGTTGTCTTCCAGGATTAGCCACATTCATGGAGGATCGTTTTATCAGCAGACATTAGGCCTGACAGCTAATTGGAATGTCTGCGTACAGAGGCTATAAGGCTTCATATTCTGTTGTTTTCTGGAGACAAACAACAGTTGGTGGTTATCACCTGAATGCCCTGGGAGCTTCCAGAGGCATCTGGCTGGCTCTTGTTGAAAACAGAATGCTGAATTAAATGGACTTTGGTCTAGTCCAGCAATGCAAATTCTTATGTTTTTAAGGGTGTTTCAGTGGGATGGGCGGCTATTTTCACCGCTACACTGCACAGTTGTTTCCATCAGCTATCAGCTGATTACCAAAATGCCATTTCTCTAATGGATATTACAGCATGCATTTTGGCATGCAGCAAAAAGTGGGAATTTCAAAAGAGGGAAAAATAAACCTCAGTCATGTTAAATCCATTTTAAGTAGCACTTGAAAAAATGCCTGGAAAGTAGTGAAGTTGATGCAAAAGGTCACCAGCACTAACAGCCCGAAGAACAAGTTCATTGGAAGGAATTATTCATAGCTGCCAAAACAGAACCCAAAAAAAAAGAGTGAGAGAGAGAAAAGAATTAAAGGCAAGGGAGGAAAGGAAGAGGGGGGGAAAGGTTTGAGACAATTGCTTTCTATTGTTCTTGTAACTACATGTTAGAAGAACTCCTGTTGCTGAGGAGATTAATTTGGAACAGTTTGCTGTTGTTGTCTTTAAATTAGTAGCAGAATACTGAAATAGTAGCAGAATAATAGTAGCAGAATACTGCAAAATAGTAGCAGAATACTACACACACACATACACACACAGAGAGAATAAATACTGTTATACTTTGCTAGCTATATTTCCATAGAACTGGCCTGTCAATGATGTGAAATGAGATGTTCACCTCAAGCAATGGATTAATGCGGGTCTGGAGCATCCTGCACCAACCTTTATTGGCTGTGATTTTCAGAATGTGTGTTAGTGTTTCCCAATTGAACAGAAGAAAAAGGAGAAACAATGTTTCCTTTGAAGTTGGAGGGAAATATTGATAATCATTTAAAGTTCCTTTTAGCTATGGTGCACGCACGCACGCACACTTGTGTGAGAGAAAAGAGAAAAGCATGCTAACAAGCCCACCTCTGCTATTACACAAGGCATTGTACCATGCCTGGGATTTCCAGATGCTTCTACAGACATTGCAACACCCTATCTCACCCTGAGAATGTTCAAAGTCATGTGTTAACTGTGTGTAACATTAGGAACATTTGAGGATTGGGATTCTTTGCTTTGGACAATGTCTGTCGGTCTGCCGACAATTACAGGCATACTATGTGATACTTGAGGAATGGAAATAGGGATGATGTGTCCAAGATCCTACCACATTCTCTGTTACTGGGTGTGCTTTTCAGAACACACGTTAACATGTGCACAAAGGCAACATCTATTTCATGTGCTTGGGCCCTCTGCAGAGCCCAATGGCTCGGTGGTTCAGCAGGGAAGGAAGAGGGAGGGAGAGTGGACATGCAACAAACAAGCTATTATTGTGGGAGTAATTTTAAAATGGCAGAGAAGGGGAATCCAAATAAAAGAAATCCAAGATCTCTTACAGCCCAGTACTATTCTCTCCCCCCCCCCCGCCAATGCAGTGGTGCCGAAATGGCCACCACTGCATCCGGGAGGGGGGGAGTTGTAGAGGTCTCCTCTGGGAACAATCGTTCCCTTACCCAGAGGTAAGCCTCTGCTGCACCGGGGGGGGGGGGGGTTGTATACTCAGACCTGCAGTAGTGAAATTGCTGGCGCAGGTCTGTGTGGACCCGGGTCCAGGAAGGACGTTAGGATTCGGCGACCACTGCAGCTACTAAACCTGTGCCCTTCCTGGACTCAATCTGCCCATCCCCCACCCCTGTCACCACCTCGTTTTACCCTCCCCTCCCCTGCCAACTTGTTCCGCCCTCATGAAGCCCCATGCTGTCAAAGCGCCAGCAGGGAAGCCAGAGCAACCCCATGTGCGGTGGTGGATCGGAGAAAGCTCGCTGACCCAGGTAAGCTGGCGGGGGAGGGAAGAATGGAGCAGGAGGGAGGGTGGAATGTGGACAGGAGGGTGGGCGGAACGGGGCAGCTATGGGGGCAAGGAGGAGGGTGGATTTGGTCTGGAAGGGGGCAGTTTCAGCAGCAGCATTCGCTGACTCCAAACCCCCTTCCTTGACCTGATCACTGACCATGGTTTATGTGGACTTGTGCCAGCAATTTCACTCGTACGATCCTTGTAGACCCATCCGGGCCTCAGAGGCTTACCTTCTTAGCTGCCTTGGGTCCCTTTGGGGAGAAAGGCGGGATAGAAATATTGTAAAAAATAAATAAATGCACCCTTATCCAGAGGAGACCTCTGGGACTACCCCGTGCAGCTGCATTGCAATGGCGGGGACAAAGGATAGGATTGGGCTGTTAGTTCCTCAAAATGCCACCTGAAGCTTGCCTTTTCTCACAAAAAAAAAAAACATCCTCTCCCACAATAATAGTCTCAGACCCTCTTGTCTCACATAATTTTACAGCATTTTTGAAGTGTCTTATTTTTGTATTCCTTTCAGCCATCTTAGGCCCACCCATATTATATATTATATAAATATGGCAAGCAGAAAGGTACAAAATACAGATTCAGGCTTAAGTGTAGGAGAAAGTGAATTATAGCCAACCAGTATGAATGGTTAAAGATGTGTCATCTGTCAAAATAAAGTTCATCAACCTTTAATCTGAACCTGAGTAAATTAATGCTAAGCAGGAATTCCAGGGAATGGCTTCCTAAGGCTTTAAGGATCTTCAATTGTTTCTTGGCAACAACATGATTTCAGGTCGCCTTTTTGTTAAGTAACATCTTCATCTGCATATCTTGCTGCGTTTTGTGGTGCCAACTGAATCACAGATCAATCACTTCCTCCTTTACCAATGACAGGCCTGGTATAAACCTTTAGCAAGTGACGAATTAGGCACATTAGAAGCCAAGTCTATTATCCTGGCTAATAAATCGCTCATTCTTTTGATTTGCTGAGGAGGGCAGGAACACATAATTTCTCTCTCGAACAGGAAGAAAGGAGTGCAGGTTTATTTTTAACATTTTTATGCCCTCTACAATTCAGATCAATAGTTCTGTTCTTTCCAAAGGCCTTGGTGATACTCCAGCCCTCTGCCTATGCACATTGAGTTACTAGAGAAACCCTTGCCTGACTCAACTCTCTTGGGCCCAAATCTTCTTTAGTACTTCTCTAGGCATAGATATGAGGCTTCTATCTCTTCCTGCAATTTCCATGAGTGGTGCGTATTAAAACTTCAAAATAAGGCACACATGTTGAAACCTTTTGTTTGGGTGGGCTACAAAATTTACCTCATTCATCAGCTTTTATGAACCAGCACTGGCAGACTGAAGGTTAAAATCTCTTGAACATTTGAAGCACTTCTGTTATTTCAATGATCATCGTAACTCCCTTATGCATCTCACAAATATTTGAACTCATGGAGACAGGTGGGTGAATGTGAGCAATCATCCATTGTTCATTGTTACTACTCATTAGTGCCGCCATAATTTTGGATATTTACCAGATGCATGTGGGATTATTAACATTCTCCCGTTATTGTTGACAGGCTCCACATTATGGACATTACCTGCAACATGTCCACACTGAAGTTTTAAACAGAGCAGTTACTATGTTACCATGGATACTGTGTTACCATGGAAGGAATCCAAAAAGAGACAAAACAATAAGCCTACACTGATGATCCATCCCCATCACTCTGACCTTGGAGAACATTCAGAGTGGGACATGAATTATAATAGCATGAAGCAAAAAACTATTGATAATATTGTTCCCTCATATTATCAAAAAGCAAAACAACGAGCAGCACTAGGAGCCTCAGCTGTACTGCTAAACATGGACAGTTAGTAGTAATAATCTCTTTAATTGGAAAAAGGGTATAAGATAATACTTCTGCAGTAGACAGAGTAAAGACCTTGTTTGCTCTTGGAGCTCAGAGAACTGTTGCTGGAGATTGGATAATGGAATGTTTGTACAGTATATATCTATGCTTCATCTTACTTTGTAAAATAACTTTGGATTTCAGTCCAAGTTGAAATAGTTACTGTTGAATGTTCTGGTTGTTTAAGGGCCCAATCCTATCCAACGCTGATGCTGCAGCCATGCCAATGGCATGTGCACTGCATACTGTGGTGGGGAGGCTTCCTCAAGGTAACGGAATGTTTGTTCCCTTACCTTGGGACTGCATTGCAGCTGCATTGGCACTAGTACGTTGGATAGGATTGGGCCCTAAGGTTCCTTTCAAGCTGTATATTACTTCCTGTGACCACCTACAACATCCTTGGGTGTCCTGATGCCTCTGCTGCAGAAAGGTGTGCAGGATGGTGTGGTATTTCCATGAAGCGAACAGTATCATGGATAATGAATAGAGGAGACTTGGGAAGTGGGACAGCATTTGGTGAGAGAGGAGATATTCAACCTTGAATTTCTGAATCATGTGCTGGCTTTCCAACAGAGACTTGAAAGAGCCAGTAACAACTGATTGCTATTTAATATCTTCACACATGCATATTTGTCTCTCCATGACCGATGATCTCCATTAAATGATAATGTGCATATCAAGTGAGCCATCAAGCAGCACAGACAGAACCTTCATATCATCCCACACCATCTCATACCTAATGCTTTTCAATGGAGCTAGATC
The DNA here is from genome assembly GCA_026170595.1 of Plestiodon gilberti rubricaudatus. NCBI lineage: Eukaryota > Metazoa > Chordata > Lepidosauria > Squamata > Scincidae > Plestiodon > Plestiodon gilberti. The sequence continues at coordinate 89,479,880 of JANXHW010000003.1, forward strand.
AACCATTAAATAATCAAATGATCAAAATCATGTGATGTAGACACATATGTGGGCCTGTACAACTTGTGACCCATCAAGCTGAACACAGCCCCACTACCCATGTCTTGTAGTTTGCCAGATACTTGATCTCCCAACACTGTTTTTGCAGTCCCAGGAAAACCAGGACATTTATTGAGCCCCTGGTGGGCTACCGTACATTGCTGGTTGGCTACCTTTAGCTTGGTGGATCACAAATTGTGCATACTTGGAACATGTGAACCTATCCCACATGAAATGAGCTCTTCCTCATTAGAAGATGTCTTTGTCCCAGAATTTACTAACTGAAATCATACTGCTTCTTGATAATCATATCTAAGAAAGGCCAAATAATCAAATTAATGTGGATAACAAAAAACTCTTCCATATCTGGTTCTTCTATACTATTTGAGAGGAGTTTTCCATTGCTGCTATCCAGTCTATGAATTAAAAGTGGAATTCAGCTGTCAATGTGCTCTAAAATTCACTTTAAAAGATGAAAGATGTTGTATTTATATAGATGACTTTCTGATGTGAATAAAGCAGCAACAAACGTTTGAAGCGAAAAAACCTCCACAGAGAGAGACAGGTTAATACAACTTTCCATTACAGCCTCATCACTGTTTGAGTGCAGAACAGATAATAATCTTCGGCAGAGGTGAAAGGTTATTCATACTCCTCTTTTTAGCTACTAGTCTCTCCCTCCCTATCTCTTGCGTCTTCTTTTCTGAAGCACTTATGACTCTCATACAATTCAGAATCAGATGATAGTGAGCAATATGGCTGTCTGTGGTGTCTCAGGTATGCCTAATACTTATGGGGAAACACTTTGTTACTAAACAGGAAAGCAAGAATTAAATCGAGGTAATTCTTTAGTGTGAGCTTTTTTCTATTTTATTTGTATTGAACTTTGTGAGAATTACACCCAATACAAGTTACATGGTAAATAATTTCAGCAGAGAGAGAGAGAGAGAGAGAGAGAGAGAGTTCCTATTATCATTCTTTTTTTTTTTTGTCATTGCATCCATTTCAAAACCAAATGGAACTTTTGACCAGATCTGGTTCTTGAGCCATTGAAGGTGGGCTGAAGCCAAAGAAGAGGAGGAACAAGCCAAAGGCAGCCTGCAGATGGCAAGAATTAATTTCAAAGCAGCATGGAAGACTGATCTGGAAGCCTTTATAGGGGTCAAGGACTATTAGCTGACCTGCTGTAACCTATTGGCGGGGCCAGCTCCAGGTATCAGTGGTCCCAGTAGTCACATTACCATCACCATGCAAAGGTTATGTGCACAGAGGTGGTTTCAGGGGTCATTAGTGGGACCTATCAATGTAGAGCCCTATTTGATTGGCATAGCTAATGTCCGTGCAGTTCCTCCCTTATCCCTTTGTCAGCGCCAGGCTTTGGCACACAGGCTTAATCCCCCTCTGCAATCTATGGGGTCACCAGTTTTATACCTGTTAAGGGCTCAATTCTGGATACTTCCTGTCCTAGATATATCCGCCCCCCACAACATCCTAATTAAACCTAACAGTAATGAGGATTTCTTCTAATGCTCCAATTTCGATGTTATTTACATAACTGCATCAATTACTCAGATAACTAGAGGAACATGAAATGCTGCTACAGCTGTTGTCATTTTCAAGAAACTGTCCGTTAAAGTTCACCCAGCAGCAGCAGCAGCAGCAGCAGCAGCAGCAGCAGCAGGGACTGAAACCTCCTCCTATTGGCTGCCATGATTATGACATCACTGGTCTGTTTCTCCAGCTACTGTTAGTGAGGCTTCTGCTGTTGCGCTGAGCTTTCACGGTCTCTCCTGCCTTTCTGGATAGATTGCTGTCATCTTGCAGGCTCCAAAACCATGTCAGGCTTTTGAGGTTAGAAAGTTGCATTCTTCAGGCGGGTGGAAGATGGGGGCTCTGGTACTTCAGATACTGTCCCTGAACTACACTCTCACAGTAGCCGACTTCAGGTGTTCAAATGAACATGGAATCAGGGAAATGGGAACATGCTAGAACCCTGGCTACATAAGTTCTAAATCATGGGGAGAAACTCTCCTTGCATTCAACGTTGGCCTTTAAAGTGCTTTTCTCAACATGGGGCTCAGTAATGCCACTAGCCCTCCCGGTGCCCGGTCCAAGGGGGCGGGGCCTACGTAACGTGACGTCGTCGCGCCCAGCGCAACAACAAACACGCCCCGCGCCGGTTTCAGCACCTTTTTGGAGCCGAATGAGCTCCAGGGACGGTGGGAGGGCCGAACCATCGCGCGGGTAAGTGTACCTACCCTCCCAACGCTGACAGAGCCCCCGCCCCCGCCCGGTGCATCTGCTCCGCGTGCTCCATCCTCCTTCCGCCTCTGATGGGGATAACATGTTTATGATTTGAATGGAAAAGGCAAATATGAGAATATAAATGAGCAGAAGTGAAACTTGATCATCTTCAGTTAAAAGGGATCCAGTATAATATTGCTAGGCTGCTCAATTTCTAATCCACCCTATGGAAAGTAGCCCACCAGCCATGCACAGCACTGTTGCAGGGCAGTAACAAATATTATCACTGCTGAAATTCATTACAGAATTTGAGTACAAATGGAGATTTTGGCCTTTCCAAATCCTGCTCCAAAAGTTATGAGAAAACATTATTTTCTCCTGCACAGAACTAGTGGAGTGTTCTCATCGATTTCCATGGAATTCACAAAGCAATTTTAAACAGGCCCCAGTACATTGGGGGTGCCTGGTGGAATTGCTGATGGAGATGATGTGGATTAGACCCTTTCCACCTAGAGACATTTCTCGTACACATGTAACATTTTCCCCCCCCTCTCTTCTGCCCCATCCATAACAGCATAGATGCCATGAAAGAAAGGAGAGTATAGAAATGTGTACACTTTGTCCAGGGCTGGACTTACTTGACTGGTGGGCACAGGGCCAGGTACAGGCCAGGAGGGGCGGAAAGATCTCAACGGGGCAGAGTGTGCCTGTTGAGTACAGTGCACCTATCCATGTGATGTCTGCAGGAGCCTTCCCTTCCTCAGGAGAGGAGGCGTAGGATCCAGAAGCTAGGTGGGTGGAAACAGGAAGGGGGGAGGGACCAATCAAGGCCAGTGGGATAAAAGGAGTGAGCCAGGGATGAGAAGGGACTAGCTGAGGGCTGGAGGTTGGCTGGAAGAGAGACTCCAGAGCCCTGTGAGGCTGGAGAAAGTCCTGAGGCTGAGGAGGAGTCGGAGTATGGTGCTGTGAACCCCATACTGCCTCTGTTCTGAGGCCCAGGGGAGGAAGAGGAAGATAACCTGGAGAGAAGCCAGGTGGGTGTGGCCCTAGAAGCCCTTCATAGGCTACTGCCCCTAAGTGGAGACCCCAGTGATGGGCAGGAGCCCAAGGACCCCCCTTCTCAGGGCCCCTGACACCCTTCATTCTAAAGGTGTTTCACCCAAGCCTGAAGCAGCTCTTTTTTCTTATTCTCTCTCCCTCCCTTGCTGGAGCATTTATGTAATAGAAAATTTGATTTCTTTTCCCCTGTGAACAGGAAGTGCCTTTTGCCATATCATAACCTGGTTTTGAAACTCTCTCCTCCCCCCCCCCATTTCAAAAGAAAATTGCCCCTGTGAACAGGTTCTGTTCAAGAAACACGTAAGCCCAAGCCTCCCTTGGGTATGCAGAAGTAGTTGTGTGGTTCTTTCAAACCAGGCCAGTGTGACGTCCGTACTCCCCTATATACTATAGGAGAGCATGAGGGACAGTAAATATTTCCAGTCTGAAGTGCAAATGAAGACTATTTAAAGCAGCATGTTCAAGATGAAACAGAGACAATGTAGTTGCAAGGAGAGCAGAATCCAATCTAATTACTTTGGAGGCCAGGCCGGGTAAAGGTGAGTACGCTCACACTCGCTGTCTCCCGTGGTCATCAATCCGATGCCACTTTTGAAATAATGAAATGCCAAAGCTCCCTTTCCTCCAATGCTAACTCTCAAGATAAATCAGAATGATTTATAAGAGCTCAGTCGGTGCCGCGGGTGTAGTAACATCATGGAAGGGTGTGTCAACTTCTCCAGCTCTCAAGCTTTGTGAGACGTTCACAGCATAACAGGTAGCCCTGAACAGCATGGATTCGCTCAGACAAACAGTTGGCATGCCACACACGGAACCAGCAAATGCCCATTCCCCGGAATGAAAAAAGGAAAGAAAGTGGGCAATGAGAAATCTGTGTTCCTCTTATCTTTCCCCTACTGGCAGAGACCTCACTCAAGCCTTCCGTTGCCGCCTTGTTATCCGATTGTAATCAAAACACTTGGGGAGTCTGAGATAAGTTTGATCAGGCATCAGATGTTGCAGCGCAGACAGTTATGTAAATGTACTTTGTACATGCTGTACATAAAAGTAGAACAGCAGGCAACATATGGAATCTTGCATTATCAGCAGGCCCTTACTTCAGGGATTGTGGCCTAGGAGCCAAAGTGGTAGGTCACCAAAAGTCATAGGTTGAAGAATTAGATTGTAATCTCAGAGCAGAGAGCTGCCTTTTTTTTTTTTTTTGCTTATGTTATTCTATAGCATAACACATGTGGGCCAGATTTGGCTGAAATGTAGCACAGAAATACACATTATTACTATAATAATAAAGAACAAAAAAATATCGTGATGCATCAATGGTGCTATGTAGGTACTACTTCTACAGCTACTATTAATGTAGTAGTAGTAGTAACTCAGGCCAACGGGTGGTGCAGCGGGTTAAACCGCTGAACCATAAGCTGTCGATCGAAAGGTCGGCAGTTCGATTCCCACGACGGGGTGAGCGCTCGTTGCTTGGCCAGCTCCTGCCAACCTAGCAGTTCCAAAGCACGTCAATGCGAGTAGATAAATAGGTACCGCTTGCAGGAAGGTAAACAGCGCTCCATGTTCCAGCTGCATGCTACGCGCTGCGGCAAGGAGAGTCATGCCGGCCACATGACCACGGAGGCGTCTTTGGACAACGCTGGCTCTTCGGCTTTGAAATGGGGATGAGCACCACACCCTAGAGTCGGACACGACTGGACTTAATTGTCAGGGGATACCTTTACCTTTTAGTAGTAACTCAGTGGCTGACCTCCTCTAAGCTCCTACTTGATACCTTTTATGATTAATTTTGTAAATGATGCGTACAGTCGGCTCTCCTCATCCGCGGTTTTTCAATCCACTGATTTGAAACAACGTGGACGGCTGCTATGGACAAGAGCCCTGCAAATCCTTCAAAGTTTTAAAAAAGCGTCTGTTATACTTAAATAAGCTAAAAAAAAATAGCCCTTGAAATCCCTTTAAATCGCCGTTTTAAAACTTCTTCCCTTACCATTGTAGAGGTGCAAAGCGGTAGGCAGGCAGTCTCCATTGATTAGAACAACTATTTCTGGGTTGCGTTGAGATCATGTCCCCCTTCCTTGGTCACCCCAGAATGCAACGTGGAAGCATTTAATCACTTCCGTGTTGCATTCTTTAGAGTGCCAGGGCCAAGGGAGGGGGTTTACCTTGGCGTGACCCGAAAATAGCCGTTCTAATCACTGGAGACTGTCTGCCTGCCACTCTACAATGTTAAGAAAAGTGGTTTTTAAACCATGATTTAAGGAACACTATTTTTTTTTCTAGTATTCGCAGTTTTAGGCATCCATGGGGGTTCTGGGTAACGGCGGCGATTTGGGTGGCGGCACGGTTTGGAGGAGCCTGTAGATGGCTCCTGCCGTCCCCACACCACGTTTGATTTGGCCCCCTCCCTCCCGCTCAACCCCCGAAGGATGTTTGGCTCCAGCTGATGTCACTCGGGGGTGGGGTGAGTGACGTCAGCGTCACAAGGGTCGGCTGGCGCGATGCCAGCTACGCTACTGTAAACCAGACTTAGGCACAGCCTATCACTGGTCATTTCCTGTCTCTGGTTGCCAACTGGCAGCCCAATCCTGTCTAGCTAGGCTGCAGCGCGAATGCAGAGCCCGCGCCACATCCCAGCCAGATAGGACCCAGCACCGGTGCAGCTGGAGGACTCCTCAAGGTAACAGGACATTCGTCCCCTTACCCTGAGTAGAGCCTCAGTTGCCCTGATGGGTCTACTCAAATGTGCACCTATTTTGCTGGCGCACATTCGAGCGAGCAGTTTAACGCTGGGCAGGCCCAGGAAGGGGTATTGAATCTCGGAGTCACCGCCGATCTGCCCCCCCTTCCCGGGCCCAGCTGACCAATCCCCCCCTCCTGGAACGTTCCCCCATCCACTCCATACCGTTCCTCCACCACCCGGTGGGGAACTCACCTTCCCCAGAGGGTGCTCCTCGGGATCTGGGTTGGGGAGAGTGGCGCCAACCGTGGTGCCGGCGCAGCCTGCTTGCTGGGTGCCGCAAACGTGCTTTAAGGCTCGCCAGTCAAAGATGTAGACAGGATTGCGCCACTATGTTTGTGCTAGCATTTCTGTATTGTGATGCCCAGAGAGTGACGTGCATGTAAAATAGACTGAAGGATCTCTGCACATATGTCACTAGAATTATGCAAAGCCCAATGCAAGCACAGATGTAGCCATGCAAATGGCAGAATGTAGCAGATGCTACTTGGGGAAGAGACAATTCATACATCTCCAGTAGTTCTGATCTGGCTATTTTTGTGATCTCACTCCATTTTCCCTGTCATAATGTCAGAAATAATCTTGTAATATTGGCATTGTCACTGCTCTGGGCTCCCAAGCTAGGAACCAAACGCTTCTCCCCCTAACAAACAAATCTAGCTTTGGTTCAGTTTCTCTATCACAGCAAGTGGTGACAGTGGTCAGAATTATTCTTCCAGACGTGAATGTACTGAAGTCAATGGGAACTGCAAGCACATGCCCAAAAGGGAGAATAAGAATATGGTCCTTGGCATGTAAACAAAGAAAGGCAGCATCAACTAGACAACCAGCATGATTAAGACATTGCAGTTCATCTTGTCTGTTGCATTTTGCCCTGTCTGCAAACCTCTAGGGGGGTATTTGTACTTGAATTGGTCACTCACTCCTAAAGGCACAAGCGTGTAAGAAGCAAATTTTAGTTCAAATTGTCCACCTCCTCTGGCCCTTCCCTGACTCTGCAGACATAATCCAGAATTCCAGGGGACAGTGATGTTGCAAATTGCATAGGTCTCAAGGGAAGTATTTCAGTCACTGGTGAACAGGCATTTATATACCGCTTTTCGACAAAAAGTTCACAAAGGGTTTTACAGACAAAATCAAATGATTAAATGGCTCCCTGTCCCCAAAGGGTTCACAATCTAAAAAAAGATGCAGAACACCACCAGCAAACAGCCACCAGAAAATACACTGTGCTGGGGTGAAAGGGGGGCAGTTACTCTCCCCCTGCAAAATATAAGAGGAGCACCCATTGAAAAAGTGCCTCTTGCCCAGTTAGCAATAACAACAAAACTGAGAAGAAAAAGCCAGCAAAAAGTGAAATATTTCAGCCTTGCCAAAAGACTAACAGGGAGGGCATAGTTGGGAGAGAATTCCATAATGAAGGTGACACCACAGGGAGGGCCCTACTCCTTGTCACCTCTAATCTAGCTTCTGCCAGAGGTGGCATATGTAGCAGGGCCCTCTCAACTCATCTCAGGGGACAAGGCAGTTCATATGGGAAAAGGTGATTCCTCAAATACTCAGGTCTCAAACCACATAGGACTTTAAAGGTCAAAAGCATCACCTTGATAGATAATCCCTTTAGAAGCAAGACTCAAAGAATAATTTGGGGAAAGGCTGTGGCTCCAGGTAGGACAGGGAACAATTTGTGCCTGAAACGTTGGAAAGTTGCTGTTAATCTGTGTTGACAATACTGCTCTAGATGGATCAATGATCTGAAGCAGCTTCCTATGAATAATTGTTTGAATAAAGCATTTGTCAATACAGTATTTAGAAAAGAAAAAAAAAACAATCTAGCCATCAAAGTTAAAGATCACACCTTTAAAAGGTGGTAAAGGCAAATGGCCCAGAACCTAGAGATGATCCGTCTTGGTTTGGGCAGCTAGAGGCATACTAAGACAGGGCACTTCCTGTATTTCAACTCCCCCCCCCCCACACCACCACCACCACCACCACTACCACCATGGGCCCCTCAAACCATGTTCTGGTATGATGGTTGCTAGATGATTTTATGCAATGTTGCAATAAGAGCAGAGCCAAAAAACGGGGGGGGGGGGTCAATGAGGTGAACCTAGAAACCTAGGAATGTTGCTAATCTTACCAACGAGCAGTGAGCTCCTTTGACAATTCCACAGATGTTTTGCTTGAGGAGGATCCTCTGAATTCACCTCGCATTTCACTTGAGGCAAAATTTGGTAGCAAGTCTGGGTGAACCACATTAAATAATGAAAAAGTACTGAAGTGATCCTGTGATCAAAGGCACACAAATAATCAGAATGCCATGAGAGAGCACTAATAATAAAGCATTAAGCCTTATAACAGTAATAGACCAAATGGATTGTCTCAAATATGCAATCAAGAACAAGACAGCTATATGGAATTATAACAACGAGGTCTAGAGTTGGTCTAATGTAGGTAAAATCTACTAATACTAATAAACAGCATTAAAACCACAGAGGCAATGTCAACAATCAACAAATATGGGTGTTACTAGTTTCTGGTATTATGGGTGAAGATGCCATGTCAATAGGAAAAGTCCTGGATCAAATTGATAGTTTCCTGCGCCGGCCGCAGGTCTCCAAACACTGGCAGCCATGCACGGGAAAAATCTTTAAAATCCGAAGTGTGCAAGGTCCTTACGTTTCGTTCCAATTGCCTGGAACTTTCTCAAAGGAAACAACCCCCCAAGGGATTGTAGTTGAAACTGTCTCCCCACCATTTCCTGGTTTAAAAAGGTAGATTTTAATTGGTGGTAGGTAAGTTTAATTGGTAATTTAACTGGAGGTAGTTTTTAATTGGCTTTATTAGTAAATCATAATCTCTTCCATATAATTGGAAATGTGTCGCTGTAAAACAACAGCACAGTTTCAACAAGATGGAGAAGAATGTCCCAGGTCTCTTGGAAGATTTGACAGAGGATTAGGATACACTGGAGCAGAAAGAAGCTGCCTTGTTACAGACTGCCTGGGGCAGCACAGCTTTTTCTTACAATCCTACTCCAGCAGTAAGTGCCAGATGGATAGATCTTTTCACCACCATGTTGGTTCGGCACTGTGACAACTAACCTGAGACATTACATGGGCTTCCTGTCCCCTTTCTCAAGCTTGTTCCTCTTGCGTTAAAAGCTGTCCATGGTCCAACTCCACCCTCTCTGACCTTATGTCTCATTATATAACCCTCTTGGGGACTTTCCTCCAAGTCCACCACCCTAAGCTGACCCAAAGCCTACTGCTTTCTTCAACGACACCACTCATTCTCCCCCATGCCTTTTATACAGTAGAATGCCTCTGCACCAAGTACCAATGGCAGAATGATGCTTCATTCTACTCCTTCACATCTCTCCTTGGAACCCACCTTGCCCACCAACCCTTTGGTCAGGATAGTGTAGTGGTTCTGGAGTTTAACTTAGACCTGGAAGATCGAGGTTCAAGTCCCTGCTCAGCCATGAAGCTTCCTGGGTGATCTTGGGCCAGTCACTATCTCTCAGCCTAACCTACAGAGTTGTTGTGAGGACAACAGGAGGGAACGGTGTACACCACCCTGAGGTCCTTGGAGCAAGGGCGGTGTAAAAATGTGAAAAATAAATAAATAACTCCATAGTCCTCACCCCAGCTAAAAAAGCCTAAATTCAGTGGACCCTCCTTCTCTGTGGATTAGCCATTTTACTATCCACGGATGGCCATCTGTGGTGGAGGGACTCCCACTGGAGGCAAGGGGAGGCGTCGCAGTACCTGATTTAGCAACCATGCCGGCCTGTTGCCAGCTTTTTGCCTCTCGCGCCACTTTGAAAAGGTCCAAAGTGCCTGTAAAAAGAAAAAAATGTGACCAGAAGCGGCTTCCGGAAGTCGCTTCCAGTCGTTTTTTAAATATATTATATAGGCACTTTGGACTTTTATAAAATGGTGTGAGAGGGAAGAAGTGGGTGACAGACCCTAGCAAAGCTTAAAAATAAGGTATTGTGGTGCCGCCCCCGCCTCCACGGCCCTGCCCCCCATGGATTTGATTTATCTGCAGATTTTGACATCCGCGGGGGATTTGGGTATGGAACCCCCGCGGATACCAAAGGCCAACTGTATGTGTAAATTGCATTTGCTCACATTCATCCCTCACATTCATCTGTGCCTCTTCTTTTCCTCCCCTTCTCTAGTTGTCTTTCCCACAGTCAATGTTTAGGTTGTAAGCTTGGAACAGAGACCTGCCCTCATTTTGCTTTCTTTACAGCGCAATCCGACTTACCATATTTTTTGCTCCATAACACACCCCAGAACATAGGAGCCATGTGTATTATGGAGCAAAAAATGGGGGGGGGGGGAAATGTCTTGCTTTTAACACTTACCTGGTGGTTGTTTTGCAGCTCCAATCTTAGTTTGCCCCCGCTCCGAGTCGCGTTCAGCGCCTGGGCTAAGTTCCCAGGCGCTGGACGCGACCAGGAAGCCCTGCGCTAACATCGCAGCAACTGCGATGTTTGCGCAGAGCTCCCAGTTGCGTTCAGTGCCTGCGTGAAGTTGCCTGACACTGAACATGACTGCAAGCCATCCGGAAACATCCGAGCTACTCCAATGTTTCCGGAGAGCTTGCAGTCGCGTTCAGCCCCTGTGCGAAGTTGCCTGACGCTGGACACAACTTCAAAGCCCTCCGTAAACATCGGAGGAACTTGGATGTTTCTGGAGTGCTTTGAAGTCGCATCAAGCATCAGGCAATTTCGCGCAGGTGCTGAACACGACTGCAGGCTCTGCGCAAACATCACAGTTGCTGCGATGTTTGCGCAGAGGTTCCTGGTCGCATCCAGCGCCTGGGAACTTCGCCCAGGCGCTGAACGCGACTGCAGGCTCTGTGCAAACGGCACAGTTGCTGCGATGTTTGCGCAGAGGTTCCTGGTCGTGTCCAGCACCTGGGAACTTCGCCCAGGCACTGAACACGACTGCAGGCTCTGTGCAAACATCACAGTTGCTGCGATGTTAGCACAGGGCTTCCTGGTTGCGTCCAGCGCCTGGTAACTTAGCCCAGGCGCCAAACGCGACTCGGAGCTGGGGCAAACGAAGATTGGAGCTGCAAAACAACCACCAGGTAAGTGTTAAAAGCAAGACATTTTTAACACTTCGCTTCATAAGACGCACAGACATTTCCCCCTATTTTTTTTGGGGGGGGTGCGTCTTATAGAGCGAAACATACGGTAATTTTTGTGCCGGTGCAACCAGCCGCACAGCGAGAATGGGAGGCCCCAGAATGGAAAAGGGATTCAAATCCCCTTTGAATTCCTCTTTTGGAGGGGATTTGAATCCCTTTTCCGTTCTGGGGCCTCCCGTTCTCACTGCGCCGCTGGTTACACTGGCACAAAAGTTAAGTCGGATTGCACTGTCGGTTTGTAAAGTATAATGTATATTAATGGTGCTATACAAGGATATAAGCCATTACAGTACAGCAAGTCCTCACTTAAAGTTGTCGATAGGTTCTTCTTGGAAACTGTGACTTCAAGTTAAACAACTTACCATAGGCTAATTGATAAACATAAACGTTCCTATGGCATTTTCCCATCAACTTTAAAACGAAATGACTTAAAACAAAATGACTTTAAGTGAGGACTTACTGTACATAAATAAGGCTAGGCTAAGGTTGGAGAACTGAACTAGTGTTTTCTGTAGTCTTGCAAGAGAAACAGAGGATTCAGTCCATATTTGAGATATGGGCTCGGGTTGGGCTCACATGACACTAGTCTATTTACCTATGTGAGGTTCTGTGATCAAACTACATCTTTGACTTGCCCCTCTCCCATGGCACTGACACTAATGGCTGGCAATAGTGGTAGCAATAGTGGGCAAATGAGTCAACTGAAGGGCAGGTTCACACATGTATATCGGAGTAATATTCCCATTGTTCAGCAGCTTTAAAAAAATCAACACAGAAAGCCTAGGGACTGATGGGGCTGTGTGAGAAAAGAGCAAGCAGCAATATTGCAGGGACTGATGGTTAGACTGTATGTGAGCATTACATGTGTTTGAGAGTGTGATGCAAACTGTGTGTGAGTACTGTGTGCGAGTATGTCATGTGAATGAGTGTGTGTATGAGAGACAAAGGGGCATGGTTAAAGTATAAGAAACACAAATGTGTAAATGAAAGCTGCCTCTGCTTGGAGACTTCAGATCCTCCATGTCTCTCTGTCTCTGCAGAGCGAGAGCTGGAGCCGCTGGCATCCGTGTGTACAATGTATATTTCTCTGTCCAGATATGAAACTTACATTACCGTGGCTATATACACAAGAGACACCGATTCTAAATTTTAGCAGTGTGGGCTTCATCCAATTTATTTACCCAGCATAGGAAAGGGAGTATTCTCCATCCTGCTGCTATGATTGTTTTCAGAGTTGAAGGTGAGATGGTCAATAATCTATTCAGCCGACAGTTTTATTCTGTTTATTCCCTTCTCAAGCTTTTACTTCTTCTGAATGATTTTATCATTTGTGCAGCTCCGATGCTCTCAAGTAAGTAATTAGTACAAGCTCAGGGGGCTCATCCTCCAGGCACCCCCCCCAGCCCAGTGCATTGTGGAACCTTGCAGTGCAGGAGTTATTTCCCTCCTTGATCAAGTGAGTGACCACACAATTTTCGGAAAAATCGTATCTTGGCTGATGCCAATTTTGTTCTGAGAACAAAATTCCCAGAAGGACAGCCCCCTCTGATAGTGGACTGCTAGGAATAATTTGTTAAAAAAAATCTGATTGTTAGTTGATATCCACACATTGCTGTGGAAGGTTTTTGTCTATGCACTGGCTGTTTAAGAGGTCCTCACTGATTGTCCAAAGTCATACCAAACAAAACACACACGTACATACATACAGCTCTCACTTCCTCTTCCATGACGGCCAGCGGGTGGAGCAGTGGGTTAAACCGCTGAACCATAAGCTGTCGATCGAAAGGTCGGCAGTTCGATTCCCGCGACGGGGTGAGCGCTTGTTGCTTGGCCAGCTCCTGCCAACCTAGCAGTTCCAAAGCATGTCAATGCGAGTAGATAAATAGGTACTGCTTGTGGGAAGGTAAACAGCGCTCCGTGTTCCAGCTGCATGCTACGCGCTGCGGCAAGGAGAGTCATGCCGGCCACATGACCACGGAGGCGTCTTCGGACAATGCTGGCTCTTTGGCTTTGAAATGGAGATGAGCACCACACCCTAGAGTCGGACATGACTGGAATTAATTGTCAGGGGTCACCTTTACCTTTAATGAGAGATGACACAGTACAGTTGTGAAGAATGAAGGACTACTGAGATCATGCCTATGAAGATCCTGGTCCTGTTTATTTGCTTGCGTGCTCAGTTTTCTCTTGGTCTTGGAAGATGTCTAAACAATCCTATTTGGGCCTTGTGCTGCTGGAACATGTGTTCAAGCATTGCAAGGGCCTCCTTATCAGCAGAGCAAAAGCCAGGCCACCACTGTAAACATCTGGGCCGCTGCCGAAAATGGGCAGTGGTGCAGTGTGTGCAGCAGCGGCTCCCGAATCCTCCGCCATTGCTGGTACGTTGGAGGCAGAGGCATGTCATGGGTGGGGACTGGGAGGGCAGGGGGAGGTTTGGATCCTGGCAGCAGTAACATGTCAGGATTTTATCCCCTCTTTCCCAGGCTACCCTGCACCTTTTCTCTCCTTGCCAGCAAAATGGCTAACATAGGTCCAAGGAGACCCATAGGCAATCGGGCAGCCTACTGGGCAGTAGCGTCACTGCAGGGGGGCGGAGCTCCAAGTTCCCGCTTTCTCCCGTCATGTAACGGAGGCTCAGAGCCCGGCGGAACTTGGAGCTCCGCCCCCCCCTGCAGTGACGCTACTGCTACTGGGGGATACTTACCTCTTGCTGGTTATCTGATTGCCCACACACACACACACACACACCATCTGCATGGGTGACAATGGTGAGGGATTGGATTGGGCAGTTAATTATATTTTTAAAAGGAAAAAAAATCAAACACATTTCTTGCTCATTAGCACCAAAACCACAGGAGCTCCTTCTGTAATGAATGGTGTGGAAGGCAAGATGCCCAGAACAACAGAACTTCCTGTTAACCTTGCAGAGCCTCTCTAGCACCTAGTCTCGCTGGAGGGGCCTGCAAGAAGCAGCATGAGGTTGCTCATCGCGTTCCCGTAAAGAAGAAAGGAAGTCTATTTCTCTAAAAGTGCCTGGGGGTGGTCGTGCGGGGCCATCCATTATCCGCAGATAAGTGAATAAGTGATAGCAGGGGGGGCTGAATAGCTTTTTAAAAGAGAGAGTAGTGGACATGGAAGGAAGGGATGCGACTGACTATCCTGTTTCTTGATTAGAGATGTTTTCTTTTGATGTACAGTATCTGCTGTGTTCATAAGAGTGGTATATGCAGATATACAGTACATAAAAATGTCGTTGTTTCTGAAGAGATCATTTGTTTCACTTGCACATCATGCCTCATTCTGCCGCCCTTCCCCCACCTCATGTCATGATCCTGGTTGCTGTGGAAATGATTAAGCTGTCATAAACACAACTCAGGTGGGAAATAAACACTAGGAACAGATGAAACAAAAGTTCCCCCACTCATGCAAATGATTGCAGAGATTAAAAAAAGAAAGACATGAAAACATTCTCTTTCCCAGGATGCACTGTGAATCCATGCAAATGCAACAGGAATGTTTGTGACTACAGTGAAGGCTTTGCAGTGACTAAGAGCCGAGGCACTTTGACGCAGGGCACACAACTCAAGACATGTTTGTATTTTTCCCAAGTCGAGAAGGCCGCATCCCTACATTAACTGCAGAAAAGCAGTGTTATAGTTTTCTTTTTAATCCATGCCCCTTTTTTCTCTCTGTGTCCACAGCACACATTCTCTTTGTGCACCACCACTGTTCTCTCTGAGCCCCCCTATCTGTTAGCCTTCCCCTTCTCCAGTACTCTCTCTCTCCCTCTGTCTGTTGCTCTCTGTCTCTACACTGCCACAATAGGGCTGTACCCCCATTTCTGTGTACCCCCTCTTTTTCTACCCACAGGACTCTCAACACCTCACAATTTCTATTACACCTCTTTTCTCTCTTTCCCTACTCCATGGATCTGTCTGTGTCCTAATTTCTCAACCCACATCCCACAAAGGTCTCTTTCTATCTCCATCCCTCAGTTATTTCTACTTTGTGCTCCATCTCTCAGTTCCTGTTGGATCTCTAGTTTTGTTCAGCTTCTCTTCCTCCCTCTGCTATGTCTCTTCCTTTTTCCTCTAATTCCCATGCCCAGTTTTGATGGACTTGAGAGGACCTTAGAGATTCCCACAAAGCTGGGAGAAAGGGCCACAAGCAATTTTCAAGGCTTATGTTACATGGATTTTCTAAACAACTAGATCATTACATGCTAAAACTTGGACCTCTTCAGGGAATAGGTGGGAGATTGCATGATCAGATTTGCCTACTCCCCTTTATGATAAACTACAGAAAGCTAAATGTCAGAGATAAAGGAATTAGCCTAGTCTTCTTCCTGTTCCTGACATGTGCGTTTGTTACTTCAAATTTAGAGTGCAACTAAACATTACACTGGTCAACACAGCTTTTCTGGCATAAGGTATTCCAATGGTTTTAAGGTAATTTTGGGGCACTGATTCCAAATCTGGCATCAGGTTTTGTCTATCACATCAGGTTTTTGAGATATCAAATATTGCATTTGATAAAGTCAATGAAAAACAGCAAATTTACACTGGTCTACATTTTTTTTCTGGCCTGGACTTTTGCAGCTGTTTTAGACTAATTCCAGGGTGCTGATACCAAATCTGATCTCAGATTTGCTCTATCACATCTCGTTTTTATGCTATCAGCATACCCCATTTTCATGATGCCAAACCTGATGCCAGATTTGGAATCAGCGCCCCAAAATTACCTTAAAACCACTGGAATACCTTATGCCAGAAAAAGTGTGTTGACTGGGTACCCCCTTATCACGGTCCAATTTTCTGAAGTACCCCCTGCTAATTAACTGCTAATTAATTGGATTAATCAATTAATGAATTAGGTAATTAATCGTTAAGTAAAAAAGTACTAACACAATTTTAAATGTGAAAAAATGTCTTAACTCTGTATATGTGTATATGTGTGTGTGTGTGTGTGTGTGTGTGTGTGTGTGTGAGAGAGAGAGAGAGAGAGAGAGAGAGATACAAGGATCTTGCAGTCATAAGTGACAATAATTTCGGGTAAAATCAATGAAAATGGGGTATGCCAATAGCATAAAAACGAGAGCTATCTGAGATCAGATAGAGCAAATCGGAGATCAGATTTGGAATCAGCACCCTGAAATTAGTCTAAAACAGCTGCAAAGGTCCAGGCCAGAAAAAAAATGTATTTTTTGTAGACCAGTGTTATGGTTCCCAAGTCTGTATTTCCCTCATAAGGCTTACATGGGTGGTGGGAGGACTTGCCAAGGGTGGGAGTGCTTAAAACTTTACAGATCATCTGCACAAATGCCCCCTTGGGCTACTTTAAATAATTTTGTTCACCTAGCTAGGCTAGGGAACTTAATAAATGCTTGCTGAATTAATATATAGTTCCAACCATTTATTTTTGATTTTGTATTCTCTCTTACACACACACACACACACACACACACACACACACACACACACACACACACACACTCTTGAGCTAGCATGCCCTCAAAAGTGTTCATTCATTTTCCTTCGTGTTTGCAATTATGTCTGTGACACTGTTCAGGATGTCAGTACATTGATATGATTGGCTGTATTAAGTCACATGATTGTAGTTACTGAAGTCCAGTGACACCATTGCTAGTCCGGTGACACCATTGCTATGCCTCGCAGCGTGCCATCATCTCATTCAGTATGTGAGGCCTGATTAGTTGTGTGATCTTATTGTCATTTTCTTTGCTGACAAGCCACTGATAACAATGGAGACAGATCAGAACAGGGATCACTATTTCCAAAGTTATTGAGCTACTCAGTTTCTCTCCAAGCAGCTTCCGTTTTTTGTTTTGCCAATGTCTTCACAACTTCACCTGCTTGAAAGCCTCAACCAAGCCCATTTGTAAGTTGGATGTTCATAACTCAAACATCTGAAAGTTGGGGGCCTTCTGTATTTGGTTCAATAGAGGAAACATATTAGCTAATGTTATCTGATTGCAATTGTTATTAGCAAAATAGAGCCAAAGTGTCTTAATATTTTTCCACTAACACACCGCACAGCAGTATGTCTGCTGGGAGAATAAGCCATTCAGTATTTCTCTGGCAATTTTGGGTGTGAAATCTTCATAGTGAGTTAAAAGCAGTTGCATTTACTTGTTAAATCTCTTGGCAGAATTAATTTTTTCATCTTCCTCTATACAGTATTTGGAAATGGTGTGAGGAGGCTCAAGTGGATACAAATTAGGTTTGTTTTTATATTTGAGAAATATGTGATTTTTCAGACTCTCCTGATACAGCTGATTTGAGTACCTGCAGGTAGAACTGTAAATAGTTACAGTAATAAACAACAGACCTGGGAACGGACTGCCATTCAGTTCAAACAGTTGCAGAATTTTGCTACAATTTGTCTGATACTAGGAGGGAAAAAAAACTGTCAAGGGTATCCAGTTTCTCCAATTAATTTTCTTCCCAGTCTGTTTGGGTAGAGTATTCACGTATCATTCCATTCATTATTCTAAAGCAAGGGGTCCCAACCTATGGTACTAGTACAGGTTGAGTATCCCTTATCCAGACTGCTTGGGACGGGATGTTTGTCTGGATTTCGGATTTGTCTGGATTTTGAAATATCTGCATAAATATAATAACTTGGGGGTGGGACACAAGTCTAAACATGAAATTCATTTGTGTCTTTTATACAGCTTATACACATAGCCTGAAGGTAATTTTATACAACATTTTAAATAATTTTGTGCCCCAGCATGCCTTGCACTATGCCAGCCAGGTGCTGGCAAACGTGTGTGTGTGTGTGTGTGTGTTAGCCAGGCATAGCCAGGAAGACTACATCTCAAATGATCAGACATGCGTTATGCGGGCTATACCTCTGTCTTGCTTGGGAATCACCCCACTCCTGGGACCAATTGTCTTGCCCAAACCCAACTTCTCCTCCTAGGCGCAAGTTTGTTCCCTTTAAATAATTTCAATCTGAAATACTCCCTTAAATGCCCGCTTCGACTGACCAACACCTCAAATAGTTAATGCTGTGTGAAAAAAAAGCCAAACTCAGATGGACCATTAACCCAAATTTATTGCTTTACAGCATCCCTTATCTCTACCACCGTAAATTATCCCAAAGCAGAAACCCTTCTGCTAAACAGAAACAGTCTATTTCCCCCAAACCGGGCTCTTTCAGCTGGCGTCGAAGCAGGCAGCAGGCTGGTCTCTTCCTTTCCCCGTCGGCTCAGCGTCCTCCAGCTGGGCGTGGGTCTCCAGAAGTCCGGCGTGCAGTCCTCCTCCCGGTCGTAGCTCCTTTCTTGGTCGGCATGGCAGCAGCGTCCCGAGCCAGGATACTCTCAGCAAGCCAGGATGCTAGAGCAGCGAGCCCTCCTCAGCAAGATCCTAGAGCAGCAAGCCAGTCTTCAGCAAGAAGAAGAGTCCTGCTGCAATCTTGCTGCTTTTATACTCTTAAGTTCCAATTAGTGCTAATTGGGTGCAGCTGCGAGCCACACCCATTGCACTCAAAGTCCCAGCTTCTTCCTACTTAGTAGCAACACCTGTGGGCCACGCCCAATTGCTTTCAGGTGTGCTTCCACCCACACAGTCCTGGGTGTTGACCCTTTGCTGCCCAGTCCTGTCAAAGTCCTGTCAAAGTCCAAGTCTTCATCTGTTAACTCCTTGCTGCCCGGATCTGTCAACAAGGGTCCACTGCTGCCACCACATTGGGCTCCTGCCAGTCTTCTGGATCTTCTTCCACTACAACCTCTCTGGTCTATCAAAGGGGAATTTTGGTGATGGAAACCATGGTGAAAGGGCATTTCTCGCACAAAGGGAGCACTTTGCACAAGCAGCCACTTGTCCCTCACAACATGGGAAAGGTATTTTGTTAACTTTTGTCTTCTTAGAATACTTCTTGCAGGTACTGTGCCCACGTAGGTCTCCACAGTCAAACACACAACTAGAACTTCTACCCCACCATCCCAACAGGGGAAAGATAATGCAACGTTCTTTCACAATAAAACCAATCTGTTTGGTTGGAAGCTCTCCTTCTCTCCCAGTCTATTCTTTAAAAGGGGGCGGTGTTTCCTCTCTCTGCATAGCACTACCTGCAACCTATTAAACCTCTCAGAGGGACTGTGTGTTACAGTAGCTGTTCTCTTATTGTATTGATTGTTATATGATTTTAATATTATTGTTAGTTGCACTGAGGCTTTATGAGAAGTAGGATATACCGGTAATTTTTTGAAATACGTATTTAAAATGAAAGTTTGAGGATCTGCAGGCTCCAATTATAAAGCATTGTAAGATCTTATGTTGTTAGGTTCCTCTGTGCTATGACAGTGTTTAGAGAATTGGGCTGCGTGAAAGATGGAAATATAATAATCTTGTTGAGTTGAGCATTTCTTCTTCATTGCCGAGAGAGCTCCTCTGGTTCTGCTAATGAGGGACACATACATTCCGGTGCCATTTCAGGGGAGTGCTGTGTCATTACCCAGCTTGCCAATTATCGTTAATGACAAAAAGTTTGATCTGTTGTCAAGGCTACAACGTGACCCCATGCTTTAATGCCAATGGCTGTCAAACATGAACGGATTTGCATGAGAATGAATGTGCAAAGTGGGGAATTCAATATGTCTGCTAAATCACCAGTGCCTAGACTAGAGGACACTCCTCTCTTCATGGCTCAGACTCCCCCTGCTGCCCCATCAGATCTTCACAACTGTGGCAGGGGCACAGAGTGGCAGAGGCATCAAGGAGGGCACCATCTATGACAAGGGAGGTGCAGCAAAGAGGCTTCTGAGCCCTGAGTGATCTGATAATGTCATCGAGAGCATATGAGGTCTTAGCAGGCTTCCAGAAACCTGCCCCTCTCCAGACCTGGAAAGGATTCTCCCAGTCGTAACCCACTTCACAGTATTTATTGACAAAGCAATCCTAGGCATGTCTACTCAGAAGTAAACCCCACTGAGTTCAATGGAACTTGCTCTCAGATAAGTGTATATAGGAATTCAACCTAAGGTGGGAGGAGGCAGAGCTGTGTAGGCTGCAGAGAGAAGCCTGAGCACATGTCTGTTGTGCTTAAAGCATCTTGTACAGAATAATGGAATACAGACAAGTCCTCCTGGATATGTTCAAATAAGAAGTCAGTGTCTTCCAAATATGTATGTAATGCTTTGCTGTTTTTTTATTTTTTTATTTTCAGCTGAGGAACTTCAAAGATAAATCTCTACATTCAACAAAGAAACCCTTTGGCAAAGTTTAGGAGAACAAATTATTTATTCTGCCTTTTGCCGGACCCTTCATTTAAGAAAACAATGTAAAATAGCCAATCAAAGCCGTGCCCTGCTGAGTGGTGAGCCTGCAAAGATGGTGCCGCATCATGTCGCAGTGGATGTATCCACTGGTTTTTCTTTCCTCTCACTCAAAGGGTGATATTCAGTCATCACTGCATTGATGCTGACCCAGGTTCCCCCCCCTCCTGTCTTACTTAATTCAAAAGCTCAGCCACAGTGGAGTGGGTGCTACAAGGTGCAGTGCCTGAATTGTACATTGGGATTGTGGAAGGGGATGTGCATTGATACCAAGAACATGATGTGCATGGTCCATGGTTTTGAACCGGAGGTTCCCTTCCTCCTCTCATGCTGCCTCAGACCAGAGCAAGGAGGACTTTCAAGGATCATGTGGGTCCTCCTCTCGAAAAGCTCCCTTAGGCCTCTTCTTGCTAGGGAGCAAGCCTGCCAACTGGCCTTCCTCTTCAGCATCCCATCCCATTGTGGCAAGCTGGTCCTTGGAGTGTGCTCTCGGAGGCATCTGGTGGGGCCACTGTGAGATACAGGAAGCTGGACTAGATGGGCCTTTGGCCTGATCCAGCAGGGCTCTTCTTATGTTCTTATGTTCTTATGTCCTGCATGGTGCCCCCTCCCCCAGCATCTTGTGAGATTGCAAGCATTGGATGGGACCCTTCCATCAACCTCACTCCTACAGCAACAGAAAAGCCAGACAACTGCCCATCAGGATCACCTGCTCCCATCTGCGATGCTGTACATGTGAGTCCCTCTTCCCCTGCTCCCATCCAGGTAGGTTCCTGGCAGGTCTGCACTGCCTCATTGTCATCTGGGGTGCCCTGCTGGGGCCTGGATTGGAGTGTCTCCAGACATGCTGATAATGATTTACGCTCAGATCACAGCTCAGTTTAGATGTGCATTACAATGTGGATGCACATCAGGTGTACATCTGCTCAATGCACACAGAAAGCAGGCTGAGTGGGACTCGCTTTCTGCATCAGGAGGCAGTAAGGCTACAAGCCATCTCAGAGGTACAGGCACTTAGGGTGCAACAATCCTTTGCACACGTCAGTAAGTGGCTTTGCTGGCTGGGCTTCTGATGAGGATAAATCTCATTAAACACAGTGGGACTTACTTCAGTATAAAACATACATAGGGATTGCATTGCTAATCCATTTAATTTCATGTGTAAATCAAATGGCTCCCTGTCCCCAAAGGGCTCAATAAGAATAATAATTTGATTGATTGATTGATTGATTGATTGGATTTATATCCTGATTTTTCCCCTTGTGGGGGACAGGACCAAAAGTGACTTACAAAATGTTTAATACATATAAATCCTACAAACAGATACATATGAAATACCAGCAACAGCCACTAGAAAAGACACTTTGCTGGGGTGAAGAGGGACAGTTGCTTTTCCCCCTGCTAAATATAAGAGGACACCACTTTAAAAGATTGTAATAACAACTTACATTATCATGATGTAGTATATTTCTATTGTATTTTATAAATGCAAAACAATGATTAAAAAAAGAAGTTCTTCAAGGTGGGGAGGGAGCGAGCTCAACCCCTGATTGTCCATTAACGGCACAATTCTATCCAATGCTATGCTCAGCAATCAAGCTGTGCTGGCAAAGCTGTATCCTGAGCACGGTTGGCAGGGTTGAAGGTCTCCCCAGGGTAAGGGAAATTTTGTAAAGCCCCAGTGTCTGCAAAAAGTCTCCTTAGATCTGCGCCTGCCATTTTGGCGGCACAAATTAAGGAGGCCTGCGTTGGGAGAAATTGACCTGGGCGGGGGATAGGATACAGAGCATGCTGCTGCCGCCAATCCCACCACCTCCTGGGCCTGATCTGCCTTATGGCAGCTTTTGCAATGGTACTGAGCCGGTGCAGTCATCCTACGCTGGCCTAGTGGTCGGATAGGATTGGGCTGCCCGTGATGTTTACAGATAGGTTCTGCCAAGTACTTCAGAGTATATTAAATTCTAATTTCTCTGCATATCAACAGTTGTTTTGCAATTCCAAGTCAAATTCAACATTTTCGTATCTGTGCCAACTCTGTTTCTTGTATGCAGTTGAAAACAGATTGTTGGCAGCAACGAAAATGACCAGTGCTAGAAAAGAAAAGTAACAGCCCATTCCAACCCAAGTGCTAAGCAGCCCAAGTCAGACCTAAAGTCAGCCTAAGTCGTTTAGGTCGAAGTTAGGTCTGGAATGCAACCATTTAGGGCGAAGTTAGGTCAAAGTTAGGTCGAAGTTACGACCAACTGACTAAGAACAGCCCATTCCAACACAAGGGCAAAGCAGCACAAGTCAGACCTAAAGTTGACCTAAAAGTGGGCGGACCATGGGCGGACCGTGGGTGTAACGGGGGCGGCAACCAATTAACGTTGGATTCCAGACCCTGGCAAGCACAGACACGCCCCCTCCAACACAAATGCTGACACAAAATTTAGGTCGACCAAAAAGGTGGACCCAAATTTGAGGAGACCCATAGGAGCCATTTTACCTTACCTAAGCCAGCCCTCTCCTGAAAATTTCTAACACCCTACTCCTGAGTTAGGTCAGAGTTAGGACAGAGTTGGGCCTGCTAGGTCTGGAAACCGACAGAGTTATGCCTAAGATAGGGAGCCTATCAGCACCCAGCCCCACCCAGCCTCATTCCCACAAAAGCCCAGCCCCAGACCTCCAGTCACTCTCTCTCTCTCTCTGAGCACGTGGTGTGGGGTTCTGTTCCTCACAGCCACAAAGTGGGACTTTGTTGGTGGAGGGCAAAATTCACAAACACCCCACTTCTCTCTTCTCCTCTCTGCCTCCCTCTAGGACACAGAGGGCTGTTCTGGCTGTGGCCAACCTGTTTACAGCTGTGCCTGGGCAGCTGCCTCCATGCAAGTGTTTGCTAACCCATGTCTTTCTCCCAGCCCCTCTTCCCTCCCCCACAGGCAACAACACCAGCAGGTAAGAGCAGGGTTTGTGCTGACATGTGGTCTGACTGCTGCCTCTTTGCATTTAGAAATATAGGAAGGATACATGCCTCTTTACCAATGTGTTGTCTCATAGCTGTCTGCATAGCCTGCCATGACATGCCTCTCTACCAATGTGTTGTCTCATAGCTGCCTGCATAGCCTGCTATGATATGCCTCTTTACCAATGTGTTGTCTCATAGCTGCCTGCTTTGCCTGCTGTGATATATAGGATACATGCCTCTTTACCACTGTTGTGTCTGATTGCTGCCTGTAGTCATGTGAGCAGACAATGCCACAAGTGTGGAACTGTTAGCCTTATGTAGACACCAGCTGTTTCCCCCCCCTTTTTCTCCACAGGGTCTACTGACAGGTCAGTATTGCTAGGTTTGCCATGGTTGTGACCCCCAAGTTGTGTTGTTGTCTCTCTCTTTGACCCTCTCCCCTTACAGGATCATGCTCTCCTTACATCCAGGTAAGCAGCTCAGACCATGTGTCACACCTATGTGTCACACCTATCAGCTGTGTTTTATTTCTCTCCCTGCAGGCTTTTGCAACTGACACACTGGCTTGTCGTCAATGGTGACTGCTTCCACATACCAGCTGACATGTAACTCCCCCTTGTTTTTTGTCTCCCCAGGAACGTCCACTATCACCTACCTTCCTGGGAGCACCCCTGGGCCTGCAGTCTGGTTGCCCCACTGTTGTCTGCCTCGATGCTGCCAGAGGTCAGGGAGCCAGCCCTGCAACCCTCCTCAGCTGCTGGCGCTGCTGCTGCTCTACCTCCCTGGCTGTGGTACTTGCTGCCCCTCCCCTTTCTATGGAGCAGGCTGTGGTTCCACAGGGGACGAGCCTGCATGTCCAGGTCCATGGGCAGGTGTGCTGCTGCTGCTGCTTTCTGATTGGCTGCTGTGACTACCCCTGGCAGCCTCGCCTGGCCATCTCTGCTAATGTTCCAGAACAATAAAGATGCCCCTCGGGCAGAGCCCCAGTGAAACATATGTGCCCAGTGTTTACACAAGCATTGCCCCACACACACACACAGACAGCCCCCAGCATTGAAGCCCCTCCATGCGTCCCATCCAGGGACTGCCACGGCCTTCCCTGGGAGAACCCAGCAGGGGCGCTGCGAGACCCCCATGGCACAGAGGGGAGGGGGGAGTCAGGGGGGCCTCTCAGGCAGGCAAACAGTGACAGCCAGGGCCTCCGCCCGTAATGAAGGCGCTTCCGTCGAAGGTCCGCCCGTAATGAAGGCGCTTCCGTCGAAGGTCTGCCCGTAATGCAGGCGCCTCCGTCAAAGGTCTGCCCGTAATGAAGGCGCTTCCGTCGAAGGTCCGCCCGTAATGCAGGCGCCTCCGTCGAAGGTCCGCCCGTAATGCAGCTACTTCCGCCCAAAGTCTGTCTGCATAAGAGGCGCCTGTTTATGCATCACCTTCATCTGCGGAGCGCCCCCTGTGTCCCTATCGGTCTCTGCAGACCCCTCTCTCGGAATCTGTCTCCCACCAGCCTTGTTGTCTGTCTGTCTGTCTCTGACCCACCCATGCCCCTCCCCAGCACCCCCTGTCTGCCTGCCTGTGTGTCTGCCTCTCCTCCCACTCCCTGATGATGGCTGCTGGCCACCCCCCACCCTGCTAGAGCGCCTGCCGTGAGGCGCCGTCGTCGCCCCATCTGGGGGTGTGATGAGCTGTGTGAGCCCTTCACGCTTGCAGCAGACAAGCCCAAGGCATCTCTTGGTCTTGGCCGGGGCACAGAGCAGCAGGCACGCCGGGATGCCTTCTTTGTGGGCATTGCCCCGGCCTTGGATGCCCAGGGCTTCAGGCAGCGCACGGGCGAGTCATGTCAGAGGCAGTTCCAGTCCTCATTAGACCCCCCTTGTGTGTGACGTTCCCACCCCCCTCCCCTTCCCTTCCCTCCCCCGCTCACCCGCCAGTGCAGCCTCAACGTGGCTTGTGGGTGGCATCGCCTTCTGCAGGAGGGAGGGGACGGCCACTCTCCCCTGCAGCAGGTGGCTGATGCACAGGGTGCCCTGTGGCGGCTGGGCTCAGGCACCTCGCTCACCTGCCCTGTGCCCACCACATGACTGGCACAACCCCCCTGCCTGCGGTCAGCCCCTTTGCGACCGGGCTGCGACAGACCCTGTGGCAGCTGCCATGGATAGACGCTGACACATGCAGACAGAGGCCTGCACATGCCTGAGCCAGACACGGAGCCTGGAGAAGAGCCTGCCTGCCTGGGAGGTAAGTGTTGCCTGGATCCTGGGGTGATGCTGGGCCACAGAAACTGCAGCCTGCCTAACTCAGGCATAACTCTGACCTACCTCAGGCATAACTTCTGCCTAACTTAGGCTGCACTTAGGCCACACTTATGCCTGACTTGTAGAGGAGTTGGGTTGGAATGGGCTGTAAGAGAGTCAGATAGATAAAAGGCCAACGTGAAGAGAATGGTCTGAATTTTAAACAAGGGGATGCTTTCTGGAAGTGCAGATTTATGTCTGCTGATTGACTAGCTGGTTAACATCTCTGGAGAACCAAGAGTTCATTGATTATCTGCAGCCTAAGAAAGACCTTTGAAGTGAAAACAAAAGAAGGAATAAAAACAGATCTTCTCCCCATACGGTCTCTCCACCATTCCCAACAGCATTGTGTGAATTCTTCTTTTTGGAGTGAGACTTATATAGGGAACCAGTGATTGAGATGGAGAGTCACAAAAGGTTACTTAGCAGGAAAAGATGCAGAGAGAGAGAGAGAGAGAGAGAGAGAGAGAGAGAGACTTCACCATCTCTCTCTTTCTCTTTTGGATAAACCAGGTGGGTGTTAGGTGTCAGCTGCTGCATACTGATTATTATCATTCTGTCACAAGCTTGGATGAAATCCAGCAAGCACCTCGACAATAAAGCCATCATCTTATGAGAAGCTGGAATCATAGACTTTTGGGGAGGCTGAAACGTTACCACAACAGGTGGTCCAGTCAACTGCTAGGTTGCACTGTGAGGACATTCAAAGCAAACCTGATGAAAGCTGGAGACATTTGACAGAAATCACAATGGAGCCTTTCCTACTCTGCTGGATATTAAATGCACAAAATATCAAAGCTGTGATTAGAAAGGGCCCCTGGCTCCCCCCCATCCACAAAATGGTGTCAGTGGCAGGTAGAGATGGGTAGATCCAGCTAAGTGCACTCCAGAAATAATCTGAGGGGGGGCATAGGTCCCCCTATGCCTAAATAGCAGGCGTAGGTCTGAGGAGACCCAATGACAACCAGGCAGCCTACTGGGGGGGGGTAAGTAAAAAGTAATATTTTTATTTACTTCTCCTGAGTTGTCTGGTCAACACCCCCCCCCCATTGGATGCAGTATGCACTCTGGCAGTTTGGCTGCATTGCGTAGGGTGGGGGGGTAGGATTGGGGCGTAAGGCTTTTATCAGTTTCAGGTTTTTGTAGCTTCTGGACTCTTTTAAAATGTCAGATGTGTTTTTCCCTTCTGGATCTCCCCGTTCTGCTGAGTTCCATCGCTTCCTTGTGTGCTCATAACCTTTTATTATGTCAAACACAACCTGCAAATTAAAGGATAGATACCACATTTTCCCAGCGCGAATGGAGGAACGCGTCTCATCAGACTTTTTCCAAACATTGTCTTGCAATTCATGTGCACTTTTGTAACCTTTGCTTTAGAAAGAATTGGCCCGTGGCTGCTGAAATCCCCATTACACTGTAGGCTTGCAGTTATGAGGCCTAATTCTTACCAACCACAGATGAGGTGGTAAGCCTCTTTCTGGACTGCACCCAGTGGCGTTTTAAGCCATTCCGGCGCCTGGGGGGGCGGGGGGCTGGAGCGCCCCCGTCGCGCCAGAGCCCGGCTGCCGCCGCCCCCCCCCCCGAAGTGGAGTGTCACCGGCTTCCGGAGCCTCCGCTCCGAAGCCGGGACAAGCCCTCGTCATTTCGACCGCCGAACTGGGCGGTCGCAATGACGAGGGCTTGTCCCGGCTTCGGAGCAGAGGCTCCGGAAGCCGGTGACGTGCCGAGTGGGCACGCTGCTTCCCGGGCGCTCGGCAGCCGGGCTCCGCCGCACAGCCCCAAGCCCAAGCTCCCGCGCCCCCCGGAAGCAGCGTGCCCACTCGGCGCCTGGGCGCGCAGCACACCAGCGCCCCAATAGTAAGAACGCCACTGACTGCACCAATTCAGACTACAATTGGGGGCATCATGGAATGTGCCTCCACACAAGAACAACAAAATCCCATATAGAAACTGAGCTGTCAGGGAGCAGCATTCTAGCCTACCCTTCTCCTTGAGATGCACTCCTTTTCAGATGCTGGGAAACGTATTGCTCCCACTATCCCCCCTCTCAGCACCTCATATTTATGGCTTCTTTGGGAGCAGAGCCCTTGAGTGCATGGGGCTTGGGAGAGAGCAGGTCCAGTGGTCACAGTCCTGCTCTGCCTCTGTGAGTTCAGCCTATTTGTTTTCTGAAAAGGGCTGGTGTGGTTTGGTTTGGTTTGGTTTGGTTTTGAATGGAGGAGCGCACCATCATGCAATCTCTTTCTTGCAAAGTGAAATGGCAAAGCTGCGACCTGATGTGCTGTTTATGACAACGAAGTCAAGACTCCAAGCAAAGTCCAAGTTCTTGCACATGTGCCAAGTGCCTCTATTTTCCTGGAAGGGTCCATGGTGGTGGTGGTGGTGGTGGTGGTGGTGGTGGTAGTAGTAGTAGTAGTAGTAGTAGTAGTAGTAGTAACAATAATGTTTGTACAGTATAGCACTTGTAAGTGTAAGAGTGCTTCATACGTATGGTGTCATTGCTATCCTTACACCCACCCTGTGGTAAAGTATTTTTATCTCCATATTGCAGGCAAGGAACTGAGGCTGAAAGGGAGTGGTTTGCCTAAGGTCACCTAATGTGATCATGGCAACAGCAACATTCAACTGGGGAAGTCACAATTCGTTGCTCCCTCTCGTAGCCACTATGCTACACTAGCATTTAACAGACTTTCCACTATTTTCTGGTACCTGTTCTTGGTAAATCCTTGAACTTAATCTGTCCCTATTTTTTTCCCCTTGGGGGGAATTTTGGTCATGCCTTTTGACATATTTGAGTTAATGCACAGGACTTGCTATTCCTGAAATTTCAGCCCCTTTCCTGAGCCTGGGGTGGAGATGCATCTGGACTTAAGGGGACATGCATGGAACCATGTGCCCAGCATGCCACGTCATGTGCATGGGTTGATTTCTCTAACTGTAAAGTACGATAACATATTTTAGGATAATTGGTTTTTTTCCCCCCAGTATATCCACTAATCAACAACAGTCAACCAATATTTGCTTTTAAATCATCTGACCAAGCCCAGAATGTGGCTATGGATTTCTTTTTCATTGTATAAACACAGCACGCCAATGCCCTTCTTCCCTTCTGTCTCCCCCTCTCCCCTCCCATAAAACTGCTTAGCCAGGTTCTAAATATTGCTGAATGTGTATGAGTTGCAGCTGTTCTATGTAAGTACAGCCATAATAACCATTCTGAGATTATTCTATCTGGCCCCAGGCAGCCCATATAAGAACAATCACAAATAAAACCCATAGCAAAACTCCCCCAAATGTAAATATTGAAATCACAATATGAAAACATGAAAAGCAGGTTCAGGGTAGCATAATAAAATAGAAACAGCAGCAATTAAACCTTAACTCAGGCCCCTAAAAGCCTGCCAGAGCAGAAGGAGTTTCACCTTTGTCTTAAAAACAAGCGCTGAAGACTAGCCCATTAGGCATCTCTGGGAAAGGAATAACTACAATGAAATTGGTTAGTTTCGTATTCATTATTGCATAAACTCCAACAAAATAAAAAGCAGAACAAAAATGTATTTAGTATTGCCTCACAGTCGCCTGCCATGATGAGCCTATGACAAAAAATGATGTAATTTAAACCAGAGGGGAGGGGGAAGGGGAGGCGCCTGACTGGCTTCCGCTGGCCAGATTGCCATTACAGACACCTCAGGCAGCACAGAAAAACTCTGCCACAGGGATTTGTTTGATGGTGCCACAGCACAGCACAGCAATGCTACTCAGTCATGGCAGGCATTGAGAGATATTATTAGAGGGGCTGTCACTCAACACTCCTGCCTGTGTGCGCAGAGCCTGCCAGGTTTTTTTTTTTCCCCCATCCAATGGCTGCTTCCCCAACCATAAGCTCATTTCAAAGACACGGATTTAGGTGCCATTTTGTTTTGACTGGAATTTTTTATTTTAATAGTCGGGCAGCCCAATCCGACTTAAAGATCGGGTGGTCGGCCGAGGCGGTACGCCCGATCCCGTGCTCCGCCACGGGCTGCCTGCAGCAGGCAGCCCGCAGCGGAATGTCTACTCGGGGAAGGGGACGCTCGTCCCCTTCCCCGGGTATAACAGCGGCTGGGGCCAATAGGCCTCCTTGGATTTCCATCAGCTATTTTTTTGGCAGAAGTTGGAGGTGGCCACGTAATGGCCCTGCCACCCTACGGAGCTTGGCGGGGACTGGGATATGGCAAACGCCATGTCGCTGCCCCTGCCCGGCCCTCCTGGCTCTGCCCGAAACGCCCCCCTGCCCGCCGCCAGCCGGATCCACACTTACCTGGGTCCGGCGGCGAGCGGAGTCCTCGGCCAGCAGAGCAGGGCAGGTCAGCTTTGCGCCGGCCTGCCCTGCTCAAAAGTAGTCTGCAAACATTTGCGACTACTTTGGGCTATTCCAGGCGGCGGATCGCTAGGTCCGCCGCCCGGAATTTAAGTCAGATTGCGCTGTAAAAGCCGCATCTCAGTCTCGTCTCCAGTCCCCTGCTCTTCCTAATCCTCTCCCTTTCTGGTCAGTTGGCATTCCTGAAGGGTACACTTCCACCACTCGGGGAGTCCCCAAGCTCCCTGTGCCTGTGGGTGAGTGGCATACTGCCAGTCCATGTGAGCATTGCTACTCCTCCTGCCCATATCCCCCCCCTTCTCTGCTCTGAGCTCAACCTGCTCAAGTGCTGGCTGCCCCTTGCCAGCCTTCCTCTCTTCTTCCCCCTCTCATATTCTTCTTCCCCTTTGCCCACTGGCCATCGCCTGGTCTCCTTCTCCTCATCTGCTCCTTGGGCATGAGCCGCAAGTCAAGCTCCATTATTTCTGGGGTAGTGGACAATGCCTGGGCCTGGCCAGGGCTCCTACACTGCCCACTTTCTGCTTCCACCTGCTCTTTCTCTTTCCTAATCTGAAAGGTGAAGCCCCACTGTATCTGGATGTCCTGACAGTGTCTGCTATGCCTTTTCCTGCCTGCAGCTTGCCAGTTTGTCTCTCACTGTACCTGACACTGGCCAAGTCTCCACATGATCACTCTGTCCTCTTTGGGGTGCTACTCACATTCCTGTGCCCACTTGAAGTACTTTGAGCTCTCCTGGTGTCTGGCCACCCTGTGGTATTCACTGTCAGTAGAAGCTTGGTAATAGCTGGAGCGCCTGCCTGCCTGCCTGCCACCTCTCCTCCCCTTCTTGGCTGCTGCTTCTCTGCCATCCCAGAGAAGGTCCTGGTTGTCACTCTGCTCCCACACTGCTGCTGCCCACCTCATTCGGGAATGAAGTCTGTGCTCCAATGCTATTGTAAATGTCCACCTCATCAGAGACTGTCTCCACATGCTCCTTCTTCTGCCAGCCTCAGTGACAGACAGACACTGGCCATTATGACTTCATACTGATGTCTGAGTATGACTAGTGATAAGGACTGACCATTGTAACCTCACAGTGACATTGCTTGTATGCCTGAAGATGGGGGCCTCTGAGGAATAGGATTGTGTCGTTAGTACTGGGCATGTTCCCTGCCCAAACAACTTGGGCCCTAAACAGATTGTGGTGTGGTAAAAACTTCAGGTGTGAAGTGACATCACTCTACTCCATTTAAAACCCTTCCCTATACGTAGAAGCCTAGATGCCAGAAAGAAGGCTTCTAGCCTAGCATTATTCAAAAAATGTTAGCTTTCTTTTCTATTTCTTTGGCTATTCTTTTAACAAGAACCTTATCTTCTGTGCTGTTGCTGCTAAACACTTGTATAGGACTGAAGTGCACAAGATGTACTGTATAGGTTCCTGTTATTTTTTTTTTCTTCCTATGACCTGCTTGCTGTTCCAGAGGATTAAATATTCCTGCAGACAGTGAGGTCAGCTCAAATAAATGCATCATCATTAATATTTGCAGTAAGGAACACCAAAGCCCAATTAAAGTCAAAGCAAGGAATGAACTGGTAGGCTTTCAAGAGCACCTTTTCTTTCTTCGAATAATCGTAATATAAGGAGAGAGTTTAGAAAGAAAGGAGACATATTGAGCGGAAGCCATAATTGTGAGCAGGAGAATTGCGAATGCCTTTTCAAAAATGCTCCTTTAACAAGTCTGAGCTGTAAATAGGTGTTTGGAAAGGGTGTCATGCAAAGCTGACTCAGAGTGTTCGCTGCAGCTGGTAATGTTCAAAACCCAAAATAGCTACAATAATTTATTTTCTTACCATATGAAAATGGAAAATGGGGGGGAAAGAGGCTATGGAAGGGGGTATTTCTTCTGTGCGATAAAGAGTGATAATGTTCTACAAGGATCTGCCATTCTATGAAGCTGGAACATTATAAGTAAGAACCTACACATAATGCTGCTCAGCTGGCAAGCAGCTCAGCTCTGCCTATATAGAACCCTGAAGGGCTGCTTCCCACAACTCTCTCTTAGAGGCAGGGGCTGTTGGAGAAGTTTGAAGTGCCGGTGTGCCCTTTGCTGTTCTTGTGCTGCATCTGGCAAAGAGGGAGTTGTATCGCACACATCAGCACAGCAGCTCCTTATTGAAGTAGAGGGAAGGAGTTGCTGACAGACTGGGCTTTCTTTTTCCTGTTATCTCATGCAGCTAATTTCCCCTAGCAGTAGAGAGGGGACCCGTGCAAGGAAAACTAGCTGTTGTGGTTGCACATTTCCAGGAAAGATCAGAAATAAGTAAGCTGTCTTTAGGGATGACCACCATTCCCCCTTGTTGTTGCTCTTCTTAGGGGGGGAACCCCCCTGATAAGCTTTGAGGGAATCCTAGGCTTCCCTGGAACAAAATTTGAAAACCATAGGCCTAGCGGACAGTTTAGGTGGCCCTATATGTGGCCCTATAGGTGGCACAGCGGGTTAAACCGCTGAACCATAAGCTGTCGATCGAAAGGTCGGCAGTTCGATTCCCGCGACGGGGTGAGCTCTCGTTGCTTGGCCAGCTCCTGCCAACCTAGCAGTTCCAAAGCATGTCAATGTGAGTAGATAAATAGGTACCGCTTGCGGGAAGGTAAACAGCGCTCCGTGTTCCAGCCGCATGCTGCGCGCTGTGGCAAGGAGAGTCATACCAGCCATATGACCATGGAGGCGTCTTCGGACAACGCTGGCTCTTCGGCTTTGAAATGGGGATGAGCACCACACCCTAGAGTCGGACACGACTGGACTTAATTGTCAAGGGATACCTTTACCTTTACCTACATATTTGTCAGTATTCAACAAAGGAGGCTGCGCATTGCCACCATCCTCATGACCTCACTAGAAATTCACAGATGCAAATACATTTCTCTCTGTGTGTGTATTTGTAAGAAACACTGGGTTTCTCATGCTGATAAGATCCATGTGCCAATGGGCAGCTGTGAGCAACATTCCAGTACCCGATGGGCAAGCTCTGGTTGCTCAAGCTTTAATATTTTAAGAAAACACTAGGGGCATGTGTGATGTGTAGAACTTCATGCATGTGCCCCCAGCAATCTTCTCCTGTGAGGGATAGCTGTAGGCACATCTTTGATGCACCCTTCACATTCTCTTCTGCATGTCCAGTACCTGAAGCAATGGTGGATCTTGTATTGCTACAGTGCTGTCAAACTATCCTATCCGCATATCAATGTAGTGCTCTGTTACCAGGCGTCCTTTTAAGATAAGTGCAATGTGCACATGGGGGAAATTATTGTGGGAGCAGGGACTCTTGAAGTGGCTCTTGGCACAGCTCAATGGAATGGCATGAAGAGATGAAAGAGGCAAGGATATAGGTGCAGCAATAGGTAACTTTTATTGCTGGGATATAAATACAATAACAGGGAAGAGGAATCGAAGGCAAAATGCAATGCAATATAACAAAGCAATCGCTCACAGAGCTAGGCCCTGAATATCAGCAGTTTCTAGGTAGAAGAAAAGAGAAAGATGGAATCCATTCAAGGAGAAAGGGGTGTGTAATTGTGCAAATGGAAAGGATAGACAGGAGGGGAGCAAAATGTAGAGAAATCAGGTGGTTACCCAGGGAGTAAATGGAGTTCTGTCAAGAGAACACGCTGGTCATAGCAAACACTCTTTTCCAACAACACAAGCGGCGACTCTACACATGGACATCACCAGATGGTCAATACCGAACCAGATAGATTATGTACTTTGCAGCCAAAGATGGAGAAGCTCTATACAGTATGTAAAAACAAGACCTGGAGCTGACTGTGGTTCAGATCATGAGCTTCATATTCCAAAATTCAGGCTTAAATTGAAGAATGTAGGGAACACCACTAGACCAGTCAGATATGACCTAAATCATATCCCTTATGAGTATACAGTGGAGGTGAACAATAGATTTAGGGCATTAGATCTGGTAGACAGAGTGCCTGAAGAACTATGGACGGAGGTTCGTAACATTGTACAGGAGGCAGCAACTAAAACCATCCCAAAGAAAAAGAAATGCAAGAAAGCAAAGAGGCTTTACAAATAGCTGTGGAAAGAAGGAATGTGAAAAGCAAGGGTGAAAGGGAAAGATATAAACAACTGAATGCAGATTTCCAGAGAATAGCAAGGAGAGATAAGAAGGCCTTCTTAAATGAACAATGCAAAGAAATCGAGGAAAACAACAGAATGGGGAGGATTAGAGATCTCTTCAAGAAAATTGGAGATATCAAGGGAACGTTTTGTGCAAAGATGGGCATGATAAAGGACAAAAAAGGCAGGGACCTGACAGAAGCAGAAGAGATTAAGAAGAGATGGCAAGAATACACAGAAGAACTATACAAGAAAGATCTGAATGTTCCTGATGACCACGCTGGTGTGGTTACTGAACCAGAGCCGGACATCCTAGAGAGTGAAGTCAAGTGGGCCTTAGGTAGCATTACTAACAACAAAGCTAGCGGAGATGATAATATCCCAGCTGAGCTACTTAAAATCCTAAATGATGATGCTGTGAAAGTGCTGCACTCAATATGCTAACAAATTTGGAAAACTAAGCAGTGGCCAAAGGATTGGAAAAGGTCAGTTTACGTTCCAATTCCAAAGAAGGGCAGTGCCAAAGAGTGTTCAAACTACCGCACAATTGCACTCATTTCACATGCTAGCAAGGTTATGCTCAAAATCCTACAAGCTAGGCTTCAGCAGTACGTGGACCGAGAACTACCGGAAGTACAAGCTGGGTTTCGAAGAGGCAGAGGAACTAGAGATCAAATTGCCAACATGCGCTGGATCATGAAGAAAGCACGAGAGTTCCAAAAAAACACCTACTTCTGCTTCATTGGCTGCGCAAAAGCCTTTGATTGTGTGGATCACAACAAACTGTAGCAAATTCTTAAAGAGATGGGGGTACCAGACCACCTTACCTGTCTCCTGAGAAACCTGTATGCGGGTCAAGAAGCAACAGTTCGAACCGGCCATGGAACAACTGATTGGTTCAACATTGGGAAGGGAGTACGGCAAGGCTGTATATTATCACCCTGCTTATTTAACTTATACGCAGAGTACATTATGAGAAATGCAGGGCTGAATGAATCGCAAGCCGGAATCAAGATTGCCGGGAGAAGCATCAACAACCTCAGATACGCAGACGATACCACCGTAATGGCAGAAAGTGAAAAAGAACTAAAGAGCCTCTTGATGAGGGTGAAAGAGGAGAGTGCAAAAGTTGGCTTGAAACTCAACATTAATAAAACTAAGATCATGGCATCTGGTCCCATCAATTCCTGGCAAATAGAAGGGGCAGAAATGGAAGCAATAACAGATTTTACTTTTCTGGGTTCCAAGATCACTGCAGACAGAGACAGCAGCCATGAAATTAAAGGACGCTTACTCCTTGGAAGGAAAGCTATGGCAAACTTAGACAGCATAATAAAAAGCAGAGATATCACAATGCCAACAAAAGTTCGCATAGTCAGGGCGATGGTGTTCCCAGTAACAATGTATGGTTGCGAGAGTTGGACCATAAGGAAGGCTGAGCGCTGAAGAATAGATGCTTTTGAACTGTGGTGCTGGAGAAGACTCCTGAGAGTCCCTTGGACTGCTAGGAGATCAAATCAGTCAATCCTAAATGAAATCAACCCTGACTGTTCCCTGGAAGGACAGGTACTGAGGCTGAAACTCAAATATTTTGGCCACCTAATGCGAAGAGAGGACTCTCTGGAGAAGACTCTGATGCTGGGAAAGACTGAAGGCAAAAGGAGAAGGGGAAGGCAAAGGATGAGATGGTTAGACAGCATCACCGATGCAACGAACATGAAAATGAGCAAACTCAGGAAGATAGTGGAGGACAGGAAGGCATAGCGGGATATGGTTCATGGGATCACGAAGGGTCGGACACGACTTAACGACTGAACAACAACAACAACACCCAGGGAGTATACAGTTTGAAAAATCAGGGTTTTTGCAGTAGCAGGAGAGGAGAGGGGAGAGGCGAAAGAAAGAGAACAAACAGAGGAACATCAAGATTCCAGCTCTGTCAGAAGACTGTGGCTGAGTCTTTGTTCTCCGTAGCCTGAAGCATGGCTACAGGCAAGGAGTGGGCCCCTTGCTGTGTTGTGAAACCACTTCACTCACTTGCCTCTCCCACTATTTGATTGCAAAATGATGTCCCAAGACATTGAGAAATGTATTGGAAGCAGGAATCGTGGACTTCTTGATAGCTTGGTTAAGGGGAACTGTGCATTGGAAGCTTAGAGTTAACTTTCAGGTCTCCCCCTAAACTGCTGAACAATAGACTAAGGAGTCTTACAGCCCAATTTATTGAGGATTTACGGTGGTGGATCTCAAAAACTGTCACCATGAGTCCTCTCATGGTGTCGTAAAAGGTGTGTATAGATATATATAGTATAGTATAGGAACCTTTATTGGCATAAAAACAAAACAAAAACAGACAAACAAACATAACATATAACACTTAACATTTATATTAAAAAGGTAAAGGTGACCCCTGACAATTAAGTCCAGTCGTGTCCGACTCTAGGGTGTGGTGCTCATCTCCATTTCAAAGCCGAAGAGGCATCGTTGTCCGAAGACGCCTCCATGGTCATGTGGCCGGCATGACTCTCCTTGCCGCAGCGCGTAGCATGCAGCTGGAACACAGAGCGCTGTTTACCTTCCCGCAAGCAGTACCTATTTATCTACTCGCATTAACATGCTTTGGAACTGCTAGGTTGGCAGGAGCTGGCCAAGCAACGAGAGCTCACCCCGTCGCGGGAATCGAACTGCCGACCTTTCGATCGACAGCTCATGGTTCAACGGTTTAACCCGCTGCGCCACCCACTGGCCTTAATATTTATATTACAAACATCTAAAAGAAAACTACAAGCACAACAAAATTACAGTTTAAACATCATAGGTAAAAGTGTAATGCCCTGTGAGACCACCAACACAAATGGTTGGAGGCTCCATGCATGCTCCAGTGGTTTCCAGACACCATACTGGGGCAGATAAGATGGTGGTGATGGTTGTTTGTGGTTGGGAGGGGGAAAATTGGGAGAGGATCAGGGTAGGGGCAGGGTGGAGAGGGGGTGCTTTGAGAGTAGGAGGGGGTGGATCTCGGTGGAACAAGCGCACACAGATCCATTTTCCTGGGCTGACATGCTCCCTGCCTCTCCTTGAACACACACCAGCAAAATAGCTGGTGAAAGCTTGAGGAGACCTATTGATGGCCAGGCGGCTTACAGAGAGGGAAGTAATTTTTTTTACTTACCTCTCCTGGGCTGTCTGGTTGCCCCCTCCCACAGTATGTAGCAGATGCTCCAGCAGTGCGACTACATCATCTAGGTTTCTGTGGGATAGGATTGAGGCACTAGATTCACACTCATGCACCCACTACTGACACATACAAGGGAAAAGGTAGGAGCGCAATCCTGATCTAAATATGGGCGGCGGAACGAGTGCTCCGCCACACGAATTAGTCGCAAACGTGCCGTAAAGCACGTTTAGGACTACTTTTGAGCAGGGAAGTGCCTCTACAGGGAGCCAACTTCTTGATTGCTCCAGAGGCCCAAGCCTCAGTTAGCATGCGGCTGTTGATTAAAGTTTACTGTGAAATTGATGAAGGAAGCAAAGGTTGAAGTCACATCTTTTGAGTCACTAACAACTTTGCTTAAACGAAATGTAGGAAGCTCCTAAAATGTGGCTTGTTTACAGGTCAGATCAGCTGACCAAGACAAGGTGTGGCCAGTCAACGGAGCTCCTGCCCGTTGTCTTCGCCGCACTGAATGGCTGCAATGGCAAGGGGGCGGGGCCCCTTCGTAACGGAGAGTAAGCAGGGACTAGGATGGGGCAGAACTTACAGTACCACCCCCACCGTAGCGACGCCTCTGAATTGGGGAGTGGGAGTGTTGCTCTGAAGAACCAACGTTTGACCTTTCCTCTAAGGCCCATGGGACCAGGGACTTCCTTGCCATCAGCTCAATTCAGAATGCCACAAGACTGGCCTGGACCATGCTCACCTGGCATGCACACAGCACCATGTTCATGTGTATAAAAAATGCATCAAGCAGCAATTCGGTGAGAAAAAGCAACTTTTTTATTTTGAAGATATACCTCTTTACGTTTTTTGTTGATCATACAGAGCTCTGGAGCTGCTTTTGTCCTGTGGTTTCTCTGACTCACCATCTTTCCTTTCATTGCCACCAGAGGCAACAGTTATGGTATTTGATCTCTTTCTGTCTCCTCCATAAAGACTCAGGAGGACCAGCCTCTAATTATTTCTTTCTTCCAAAGAATCCATCCAGGTGTGCTTTAAATTATGGTCTCTTTTTATCAGTGGGTGGTAATATTTGCTCTGGCAGGTGACTTTTATCATCTTCTCCACATTATGGGTGGTCTGTAGTCTAGCAAGTAGGAAGCCCAGATTAACATTACTGTGTTATGAGTGTCATTACAAAATGAGGAGACAGAATCAAAAAGAAACACCAACAAATCTCCAGCTGATCAGTTTGGCAATCAAAACAATTTTGTAAGGAAGAAAAACTAGAGCAGAACAACTTGTTGTCATCCCTCCTTGGTCGAGAAGATTCATTTCATCGATTTCCTTAATCCAAATAGCTGTCATTGTTTCAAACACATTAAAATCACCGTGGAATAAAGACTGCAGCTAAGAATGAACCCTCCTTAGAATCTTTAGCCATCTCATCAAAATTCCTTAGATGTTTCACTGGAGAAGGAACATTCAAATTCACTTCAAATTTCACTTTAGGCAACATCTGGTGACGACGTAGGGATGTGCAGAACCCTCCATAGATACTTCAAAGCTCTTCTGGCTTTCCCCCAAATTTCTCAGCTGTTCTGCCTGAGGAGGAATACTCAGTTGCCTCCAATGAAACAAATTATTTTCGAGGATGTACAAGGGTGTAAGATAGCTCTTGTCTAGTGTCTGATGTGCGACAACTCATTCAAACATGCAGGATTCCTCAGGGTTGTAGTCGTCAATTGACAAGGATGCATGTGTGAACTCAGAGATACTGCTAAATCAAAAGTAATGGATCAAATTGGTTGCTTGCCATCAGCCTACATATGGGATCGTTTCTGGATGCCAAAACACAAGCTGCTTATTCCTCATTAGATTGGGTTCTGCAGGCAAAAGTTCCCCAAATTCATTTTCAGTAATGAAACAGAATGTAGCACAGACAGAAACAAATTGATGCATCCAATAGCAGAAATACAATTCATTGGATTAAACCTGAGAGCCACAGGTCATCACTAATTTATCAGGCTAAAGTCAGAAAACAAGCTTGCAAATTGTGATAGAGTGAGTACCCTGCTTTCAACATACAGAACATCCGGGAATGGGTCATTTTTAATAATCTCTCAATGTAAGATCAAGGAATTGTGCTTTTAACCGATCACATCCCACATTAGTAAGTGGACTGTAATTCACAATTTGTAGGTGAAGTGCATCAAGGCACTAGTGGCTTTGCAATAAAGGGGGGAAATGGAAATGCTCTAAAGTAAAAATGACCTTGAATATAAAATGTCAACCCACATTCTTTTGAGGATGATGGATGTTAAAGAGGACTACATGCTATCCAGCAAGCCAAGCTCTTTTGACGAACCATCTAGAATAAATGGACAGACAGAATATCTTGGATTCCTTTTTGGTACAATATGAGCAATTTAATTGTCTATCAGTACTCTGTCCTATTTTACTCTACCTTGAAAATACTTGATGAAAGTTCATAGTTTAGTATCTTTGGACATTGAACTGTAGAAAGTGTACATTAGCAAAACAGGTTTCCAAGTATGGCCAGAGGCATCGTTAGGGGGGCGAATGGGGCTGTGGGCCCTAGGTGCAGGGGGCGACACACGCCGGGGGTGCACTTGCCGCCGTATTTGGCGGCGGTTTGGCGAAAATGCACTCCCGGTGTTTTTTGGCCACTTTTAGGCCATTTGTGGCAATGGGATTCGCCCGTCCGGGCTGCAAACGGCCTAAAGCGGCCGAAAAAATGCCAGCGGTGCGTGCATTTTTGCCGCCCCACCGCCGAATTGCAACTGAAAGCTTGTGACATCACGCTATGAAAGGGCGGGGCTTGTGCCATCACAGGGGGTGTCACGGCGAGACCCCCTGGGGGTGTAGTGATGCCTCTGGTAGTGACTTCTCATGGTGTTTTATTTATGGACTGAAGGAACTGGTGGCAGAGTGCAGAGAAGTAGATATAGATTCAATCATGCCAACCTAGAGATTAAGGTTAGTCATAGCTCTTAAGACTAGAGACCAAAGTGTCATGGAAATACAAATTTGATCACTAGCGTTGACGGGGGGAAGCGGGGGGGGCGGGCCGCCGGGGGGCGTCGCGCGTATAGGGGTGATGCGCGATGCCCCTCACTTACATTTTTGCGGTGGAGGTGGGCCCGCCCGCCCTCCCCTGGGTCCGTTTGGCTCCAAAATGAGCCAAAAACGGAGCAGGGAGGGCGCTCCGCTCCTGCGCGTGACGTCACGCGCGGGGGCGGAGCCTCCCCCTTAAGGGTGACGCGCGCCCCCGCTCAGGGGTGTCGCACGTCGTCGCGACGCCCCTGAATTTGATCCATGTGCCCATGCTAAATTGACATTATGGGTTAATCTTGAATTAACAATAGGGAAGAAAACTTTCTGGTGGAAGACTTGGATGGATAAGGGCAAAGTTTACCTTGGATCAATTAAACTGCCCAAGATCAAGAGTTTCTCTCCTTTTTTAGATTGAAAGTTACATATGATTTACCATCATTGGCTGAATGGCAATACTGTATGTACAGTTACTACATTTGATAGCAACTAAATTTGGTCCAGCGGCTTAATCAGTTTTTAAATCACCTAAAATTTTAGAAATACTTATTGCATCAAATGAGAAAAAGAAGCCTGCAATATTGGTTTATAAATATTTGATGTCGCTTAACAAACACTATGCTCAAAGCCTTGGAAAACTATGGAATACACAGTTGGAACACCCTCTCATATATCAGTGGGAAATGGCCTTAGCTACTTTAATTACAATATCTATGGATCTTAAATTATGATTGATTCAGCCAAAAATTATTTTTTAGAGTTTATTGGGTACCACAATACCTTCATAGTAAAGGGTTTACCAAAGAATCTAATTGTTGGTATTGTGGTGAACCTGAAGCATCATTTCAGGCACATGATTTGATCTTGTATAGTGATACAATCCTTTTGGGAGGACGTTATTTGCTGTATTAATTTTGTATTACAACAAACATTGACATTTATAGATACTGTACTTATACAGTCAGATCTATCTGTGGGGGATCCATTCCGCCCCCGCGGATAGTGAAGATCCATGTTTTCCAGGGCCAGACTGCACCCTGGGGCAAGGCTGGGAGGAGGGAAGTGCCTTTGCACGACCCGGAAGTGCGTTGTTAAGCTTCCAGAAGCCCCGTGGAGGCTTGAAAACGCAGCGGTTTGGCTATTTAAAGGTTAAAAAAAGGCAATTGGGGGCTTTTTTTTCTTTTAACAGGGGTTTTAGTGTGGACTCTGGTATCTGCAGATCCTTGCTATCTGTGGG
Organism: Plestiodon gilberti rubricaudatus; assembly: GCA_026170595.1. Lineage (NCBI taxonomy): Eukaryota > Metazoa > Chordata > Lepidosauria > Squamata > Scincidae > Plestiodon > Plestiodon gilberti. The sequence goes on from JANXHW010000003.1 coordinate 89,521,605, forward strand.
TGGTGGTGGTCCTGAACGAATCCCCTGCGGATAGTGAGTGGCTGTTATTTTCAGGGGAACGCAACTCCTTCTGCTGCCCTAGAGGATATGGCCTGAAGCCTGGGATAACTGTCCCCATTTTTTCCCAATCACAGAGCATTGTCTCTCATTCCACACAACTGGATAGAGCAAAGCCCCTCTTCTCCCTTGCCACTATGAGATAGTGAAAAGGGGTTTCAAGTGAAAAACCATCAAGGAAGTACACACATGACTACATACAACAAAATGGGAGAAGTGTGCATATTAATGTTCACCTAGAGGTGCTGGGGGACTTTAATGTCCACGCTGAGGCCCCGAGGACAGTTGCGGCTCAGGACTTCATGGCCGCCATGGCAACCATGGGTCTGTCTCAGAGAATATCTGCCCCGACGCACGATGCGGGACACACGCTGGACCTGGTGTTTACTGCTGGGCAGGTGGATGGTGATCTGGATGTGGAGGAAATTAACATCACTCCTTTGTCATGGACAGATCACTTCCTGGTGGGATTTAGGCTTATCGCGGCCTGTCGCCTCCGCAGTGGTGGGGGACCTCATTCTATGGTCCGCCCCCGGAGGATGATGGATCCGGATGGATTCCTGAGGGCTCTGGGGGATTTTCCTGTTGACAGAGTCGGCGACTCACCCAGCGCCCTGGTTGACCTCTGGAATGGGGAAATGACCAGGGCCCTGGATCTGATCGCTCCTGAGCGTCCTCGACCTAGCCGCAGAGTCAAAGCGGCCCCTTGGTTTACTGAGGAGCTGCGGACGATGAAGCGGCAGGGCAGAGGCCTAGAGCGACGGTGGCGGAAAACTTGTGCTGACTCCGACCGGGCACGGGCTAGAGCTCACTTCAGAGCCTATTCCGTGGCGGTGGCGGCAGCTAAGAGGGCTTTCTTTTCTGCCGGCATCGCGTCCGCGGAGAACCGTCCAGCTGAGCTTTTCCGTGTAGTCCGGGGCCTGCTCCATCTGGCCCCCCCAGTAGATGGGGCGGAACACACGGTGGCTCGCTGTGACGAGTTTGCAAAGCACTTCGTGGACAAAGTCGATCGGATTCGGCATGACTTGGATGCTGCATTAGTAGTATCTAATGATGTCCCTGAGGCACCTGTCTGTTGTTCTTCCTGGGATTCTTTTCAGCTTGTAGAACCTGAGGATGTGGACAAGATTCTTTGGAGCGTGAGACCATCTGCTTGCCCGCTTGACCCTTGTCCGGCATGGCTGATTAGAGCTGCCCGGGTGGGGCTGGCTGAGTGGACGGGGAGGGTGGTAAATTCATCTCTGAGGGAGGGGGTGGTGCCGCTGTCTTTGAAGCAGGCGGTGGTGCGCCCCCTCCTGAAGAAACCCTCCTTGGATCCTACGATTTTGAACAACTTCCGGCCAGTCTCAAATATCCCGTTTCTGGGCAAGGTGATCGAGCGGGTAGTGGCGTCTCAGCTTCAGAGGGTCTTGGAGGAAGCTGATTATCTGGATCCATTCCAGTCTGGCTTCAGACCGGGGTTCGGGACAGAGACGGCCTTGGTCGCCTTGGTGGATGACCTGCGCAGGGGTCAGTGCCTTGGTGGATGACTGGACAGGGGGAGTGCGTCCCTGTTGGTCCTGCTGGACCTCTCGGCGGCTTTTGACACCATTGACCATGGTGTCCTTCTGGGTCGGTTGGCTGGGTTGGGGCTTGGAGGCACCGTTCTGAGGTGGTTCCGCTCCTTCCTGGCTGATAGATCCCAGAAGGTGGTGCTGGGGGATGCTTGTTCGGCACCCTTGCCCTTGTGGTGTGGGGTGCCACAAGGGTCAATTCTATCCCCCATGCTGTTTAATATCTATATGAAGCCGCTGGGAGAGGTCATCCGGGGATTTGGGGTAGGGAGTCATCAGTATGCGGATGACACCCAGCTCTTTCTCTCCTTTCCACCTGACTCCAAGGGGGCGGTCGATGTCCTGAATCGTTGTCTGGAGGCAGTTGGGAGCTGGATGGGGGCTAACAAGCTGAAATTAAATCCTGATAAGACAGAGGTTCTGTTGGTCCAGAAGTCTACGACTCAGGTACTGGATCATCGTCCTGCTCTGAATGGGGTTGTACTCCCTCTGAAGGAGCAGGTCCGCAGCTTGGGGGTCCTCCTGGATGCGCAGCTGCTCCTGGATTCCCAGGTGGCGGCTGTGGCCAGGGGGGCTTTTGCCCAGCTTCGGCTGGTGCGCCAGCTGCGACCGTACCTGGATCGTGCAGACCTGGCCACGGTGACCCATGCTCTAGTGACATCTAGACTAGATTACTGCAATGCGCTCTACGTGGGGCTGCCTTTGAAGACTGTTTGGAAACTGCAACTAGTGCAGAATGCGGCGGCCCGGGTGGTTGCTGGGGCCTGTCGGTTCGACTCAGTCGGACCGTTGCTTCAGCGGCTACACTGGCTGCCGGTTCGTTTCCGGGCACAATTCAAAGTGCTAGTTTTGACTTTTAAAGCCCTTTACGGCTCGGGTCCAGGGTATTTGAGGGACCGCCTCCTTCCTTATAATCCGACCCGTACTCTGAGGTCATCAGGGGGGGCCCTGTTGACCGTGCCGCCACTGACGGAGGTGAGGGGGATGGCGGCGCGGAATAGGGCCTTCTCGGCAGTGGCGCCCCAATTATGGAATTCCCTCCCCCTGGAATTAAGAACGGCTTCCTCCTTAGAGACCTTTCGGCGGGGCCTCAAGACATTTTTATTTAGATCAGCATTTGATGTCTGACATGGTGGGCTGGCTTTTTTACAAATTGCTTTTAACAAATGTGGATGACCCACTGGGGCTGTTTGTTTTAATTGTTTTTAATTATTTTAATTCTTGATTTTAAATGTACTTATGTATTTTAATATTTTTGTTGTAAGCCGCCTTGGTTGCCCTGGTGGGAGAAAGGCGGGGTAAAAATTCTATAAATAAATAAATAAAAAATAGAACAGCCAGATAGCTTCAGCCAACCCTGGATACATGCCGGCATGCATCTTATACAGCTTTTATTCCCTTTTCACACAAGCAGATAATATATCCTAATGAGGGGCAGAATATTCAGGACACAGGACAGATAATAGCCTTTGAGTGGCCCTTGACAATTTAGTTGGGTTAGTCTGCTCTCCTATTGGGTTATGCTGCTCTTTGGAATATTCAGAATTACCGCATCATTTTCCAACAGTAACTAATTAATGATGAATTTCCAAGAAGGTTTGATCCTGCAGTTGGCAAGAATCCAAAAATAATGTCAGCAATGGAACAATTATGTGGTGATGGCACCAATTTTTATCTTTAAAAATAATTTTTCAGCATAAAGTATACACATTTTTTTTTCAAGCAGAAAGTAAATAATTTCACCTTAGTCTTTTCTGTTTCTTGGGGTGTGTGAGACATTTAATGAAATGAGACATTTAATGAAAATGCTGGGTTTTCAAAAAGAGTTATGTTGACAACTATTTCCTTTGTTGGGTCTCCTCTTCTAAAAATAAAGATTGTGTACATTTAGCAATGGGTTAAAGCGATTCATTTTAATCATTTTCTTTTAAAAAAAAAATGACGACACTTGAAGGATGCATTTGCTTCTCTGAAAACACCTTTGAAAGGCTTATGGATAGTAAAGAGCGGCAAATGTTCAAATCTGCATTTAAATAGGCTTGTGATGTGTGACAGCTTGTATCCATTTTCCTTACAGAAAGGTTTAGTGTTAGTTTGCGTTCATCATATTCAGCTTAAATCTTCCAGGCTCATTACAGATTGTTAGTGCTGAACACCCGGGGGAATGCCGATTGCCGATTAATCTCCACTTGGTATGATTCTTGGAGTTTGCTCTATACTATTTATCCTTCTGAGATTTCAAGGCAAATCAGAAATGTTCTAAAATTAATAGCCTGATCTCCATGTCTAGAAATATGTTGTTTCTTTGCTTATTTATGCTTACCACAGAGAGGGATCATGTCCACATGCAGAAGTTGCTTCTGCATGTGAATACCCTCCTCCACTGGGAGTTTCTATGCTGAAGAAACAACTCCGAGTTCTGGATCGTCACATTCATCATCCAACGCTATGCCTTGGAGTATGCTTGTACCAAATTTCTGTTTCGTAAAGTCAAGTGAAAGTACCTTAACCATTTTGAGGTAGAATCTGAATCCCCTCCTTTGATGAAGAGATGCACAAATATTCCATTTTCAGGCTGTCCAAGTAATGAAGGCAAGTTGCAGTACTTAGGAACTACAATCTAATGACCCAATGTCATATTGGGTCATACATTACAATCTAATGTAATACATTACAATCTAATGACCCAATTGTATCCTTTCAGTATGCTGATGCACTGTGACGTCCGCTGTCAAAGCAGGACCTCTGCCAGTCTGCACAGTGCTGCCACCAGTGCAAGGACCAGAAAGCTGCACGCCACCGGTAGTATGCCGTGAACCAGTTACAGGCAGGTTTGGGGTGGATTGGGGATGGGAGCTACAGAGCTGGCGTAGATCTGAGAAGCCCCATCGGGGACCATCAGGGACCGTGCACCAGTGACCAGGACGGTAAGTAAAGTGTTTCATTTCTCACCTCTCCTGGCTGGCCTGATCCCCAATCAGTGTGCAGGATACAGCGGACGCTTTACCAGCGGCACTGCATCTTACTCACCAGCCAGGGATCGGATTGGGCTGTATAAGTCATGCAGAAGTATCCTAATAATTTGGAGAATCCTGTCAATTCATGAGCCACTAATGTCTTTATACATATGACATGTTGAATGCAAATCCCTCCCCTGCAGTGGTTCTTGTCAGTTCTTCCTGCTATACATTCACAACTTTCTCCACAAGATGTTCAATGGGATGTATTTTTCCTGGAGCATAATGTGTCCAAAGTCTCTCTTTTTCTGATTCAAGCCCCATGAAACCAGTGTTATATCCCTGCTACACCATATCAGTTCCTCTTATATACCTGTACATGATAGAAAGTTGAGCACAGTTCCATGCATATTAAAAGCAGCTTACTGCTATTGAAGAAATCAAGGTCAGTCTTAAGATCCCTCTGAACTTGCTTTACTCCCCGATGATTGAATGAGAGCTTGTTAAGGATCAAAAACGTGTCTGTTCCTTTGGAGAGACAAGGCAGGAACACTTCAACCCAGCCTAGCTCCCCATCCCAGTGAAAATCCATGGAGGAATGATGGTAATATACTTTGGTAATAGACTTTAATCAGTTAGACTTCAGCTATTCAAGCTTATGATCCTCTCCTAAGGCAAAAAGGAACTCACATCATCACTGCCTTCAAATCCTTTGCCATGTGCTCATTTCCTCGGCTCTGCTGCTGACGAAACCAGCTTTGCTGTGAGGTGTTGCTCCTTTGGCCCAACTCCCACCTCCCTTTGCAGGTACAGGGGGAGTTTATATGGACATGAGGGTTGACCATTCCTCCACCAAAACACCCAGTACATGACCACGCACAGGTGCCCTTTGTGCTTGCCAGCAGCAATGTGGAAGCTGCTTTCTGTGGTTTCAATCCATGGCAATGCACAACCTTTAATATGGGCCATTTGGGTCCTTCCCATGCACTTGCCACTTGGCTGGAATCAGGAGTATCAGGAGTGATGATAGGGTGGGAAGAACCTGTGCTATTGGCTCTATTCATGTGGCGTCTTGCTTTGAAACGTGACAGCAGTGCAGTGGGACGAAGCCATGGGAAACCAGGTCCCATACAGCTGCTGCAAGGTAGAAGAGGCACCCAGCTATTTACAGGCATATACTTGCAGTCAGATACCAAGAGCTGATCATCTTTCTGATAGATGATAGTTTTGTAGGGTCATGGACAGAGGGATTTCTCAACCAGAGTTGGTAAGAGGACTTTGTGAACTCATGACAAGATTCACAGCCCAATCTTATCCAGCACTGGTGCAGTGGGACTATGCGGCCCACGCTGTATCCAGCACTGGCTAGGAGCAGGCTGGAGGTCTCCTCAGGGTAAGGGGATGATTTTCCCCTTACCTCAGGTAAACCCCCAGCCTGAGCAATTGGGCTACTCAGATCTCCACCAGCTCAATCGCTGGCGCAGAACTGAGCAGCCCAGTGCAAGGAAAAAAGGCCCGAGAAGGACAGGATTCGACGTGCGCCAGCGCCGCCGAACCCACCCCTCCTGGGCCCAATCCGCCCACCCTGCCCTGCTATGTCCCTCCCCTGCCCTCTCCTAGCCCCCGTGCCACCCAGAGTGGCCTTACCTGCTCCAATGCATGATGTGCAGATGCAGCACTGACGGGATGGCGCAGGCCTTCCTGCCAGCACAACCTACTCACAGGGTGTCGCGATACCATAGGCTGGCGCAGTGGCTGCTGCACCGGCGTTTAGGAAGGATAGGATTGTGCTGATAGTCACCTTCCCCACCCTATGAACCCATCCCTCCTGGGGGAATCTATGCCCTCATAAGCATCCCAGAAGCATCTGGTAGTCCATAGATGGAAGGGGAGATTGCTGAACTAGACAGACCTTAGGCTTGTCTGATCTAGCAGGGCTCTTCTTGTGCTCTTGTGTGACGATTCTAGCAGATCCTCCAGTACACATGAAGAATGATATCCTCTGGTATTATGTCGCATACAGCTAAAAACTGAAACCTTAGTGTGAAAGAAGTTGGTACAAAATCCTTTTGACTTTTAAAAAGACTTCCCACACCAGTTTCATTGGCAATATATTGTTTATGCGCTTATGAGCCAATGGATTTGCCAAATATCAGTTTTTATTATGATTAATAAGCTGGAACTGGAAATGACAATGTGTTCTTTTAGAATGTATGTAATATAAAAGATTAGTGAAGAATTGAGGCTGTGCTAAGTGTCAATACAATAACTTAGTTTTGCCCAATATTTTCTGGAGTTCACATAAGTTAGCAATTGATTATGTGCAGCCAACATTTAAAAAGAGCAAAAGCAGGAAGCAAGAAGACTCAAGGTGAATATATACCACTTGGAACTTTAGCTGCAAAATTATTGGATGCTTTCTGATGGGCCTTTTAGCAATGACATCACATTTTTGACACTCTAGAAGAAATATCACTATCATGTTGTTTTGTTGGAGGAGCCCCCCCGTGACACCCGCCTCCCCACTTGCAAATGACCTGTTGTCTGAACCAATTGCTACAGATGTTGGTTATCTACACCCACCTTTTGCATGGGGTTGGCAACTGGTGTGTATCGGCCTAAGGGCTGCTAGTTGCTGCTGACCACTACTTTAGAAGTTCATCAGCCTGAAATCTTGGGATTTTCCCTGCAATCTTGTGCAGCTAGGCTGCAGCTGAAACTGGTTTTTCAGTTTCTCTCCCTACACTTAATACTTGGGGCAATTAAAAATGTTCAAAATCTGACAAGTACTGGTGGTTGGAGACCAAAGAGGGGAAAAAATGTTGCGAATGAAAAATATATTGGTTTTGAAACGTTAGATTATTCACCAAATATCAACAATCAGCAGCAGTTTAACCTCTTAAGACTTTCAAGATCTCCTATTACTTCAGCTAGTATCATATCAACTAGGGCCTCCTGATCGCTCCCCTTCTCATTTAATAAAATAATTATTAGCATGTATAGCAAGAGTCACAGCACAATCCTATGCATGTCTACTCTGAAGTAAGGCCCATTAAGTTCCCCGTGAAGTGTGTATAGGATTGTAGCATCGATGTACTTCACATATATTTTCTTGGTAATCTTTACATTATGATTTTTTCCATATTGTTGATGCAGGACTGAGGCCTGTGACGATATTGGCTTGGTCAGGACCAGCAAGGGGAGTTTACAGGAAGTCAATAGGATATGGCGGCCGGCCCTTTAGGCCAGCTGCCGTATCCTACACAGGATTGGGCTGTAAGTCATCATCTCTTATGTTATGGGGTGTATAATCTGAATTGGTCTACAACAAATAGAACTTTATGACATCCAGGCGGCTTACTGAGCAGAATTCAGGTTTTGACCCACATGTTCCATACGAAAGATACTGGTTCCAAAACTGCACACACTACATTGGAAACGGTCTGTGAAAATGGTTTTTGACAAATAACATGGGCCTGGTTAGTTGGTCTTCCCTTTTTTTTTTTTTACCCATGCAGCCTTAGCTTGCATGTGTAATTTACCTGTGTATTGAAGACACAGAATAGTAATGGAAAGTATAACTTATACAAAAACTTTTATCTTGATCATAGGTGCAGTGTTTCATCTCCAATTTAGTTACTATATTTGAATGAACTGGATCTTTGTACTTTGGCATTACCACTTTTGGTTAATGCAGAACAATCTAATGACAGAGATCTTCATTTCTGGGTTAGTTAAAGAACCCATTCACTGTACAATGCTTAGCTCTTATTTCATTACAGTGCATATTAAACCCACTTAAAGGTCTTATTTATTGCTTCATACACTTCACCCAGCAGCTTTGAGTGACAGAAGCTGTAATTAATCTGCTAATAAGGAAATATATTGCAACAGCATTTAAAGAGTTTTGTTTTTCAACACCGGAGAAGCACTTACCGTATTTATCCTCACTTTGGAAAGGTTTCGCCTCGGTAGGGCCAGCCTATCCATGAGGCTGAAGCAGTTGACTCAGGCAGCAATTGGTGAGGGGCACCGCCTATTTGCCTCCACTCCTCCTCCTTCTCCTTCCAGTCCCTGGATTGAAAAAGGAAGAGGGGGACAGAGAGGAAGAGGAAATGTGGAGGAGAGGAGAGTGCTGAGAAAAATGTGTCAATATCCACTTGCTTTGAATGTAATGGTGGATTTCATAATTTAACGGGCCGCCCAATCCTAAATAACTCCCCGTGCGATAATGCAACCTTGAAGCAGGGGTTCTATCAGAGCGCTGTCAGAGCCCCTGCTTCAAGACCCCAAGTGCCCCTTTGTGACCCCCATTATTATTTTAGGAAATTTATCTTCCTTTCTCCCTTTAGGGACTCAAGAAGATTTACAATACGATAAAAGCAAGCCAATACAAAACGTTGTAAGGAATATCAGGGTAAAAATCTGGATCCGCTCTCGTATCGCACTTTCCCTCACATTATCCTCCTTGCCTGCGCATAGCCATTTAATGCAAACTGATTTTAACTGCATTTAAACATGAATTATACAAGTGATTTGTTTGGCTGCGCTACAGCAATTATTATTAATTAAATATTGATATCTCTCCAATGGAGCTCATTGAGCTTCTGTGAGCGTAATGAATGCTGGATATATATGCTTGATGTGGCCTTATCTCAAAAACTACAGAAACAATGAGCACACAATTACTGCCTTATTAGAGTAATAAAGTTGAAAGGACTGTTTAGACATTTAATGGGTGTCAAACAATGCCACAGTACTGTGTTAACTAGATCTCAATTAGCATAAAATGCTGACTGACATTTCAGAAGCATGGAAACAGATTGCTGACTTGCTGAGGTGTCAATTAAATGACACAACAGCTCCCAAAAGGGCATTTCAAAAGATTTCAAAATCAACAACTCTATCTGACTGCCTGTCAGTTGATCTGGGAATGCTTCAGGGAATAGAGGAGACAGGAAACCTCTTTGGTCGAGCTAGATCAGTACTGTCTGCTAAGCCTGATAATGGCTCTTCAAGGCCTCAGGTGAAGACCTTTCCCATTCCCAACCCCATTCCCAACCAGGCCCTGGGCCTAGAATCTTTCATTGGCGATGTGAGGGATTGAACCTGGAATCTTATGTATGAACTCCCCTCACAAATGAACATATCGTATATGAAGTTTGCAAGAGAGGTATGAGCTAAAAACTCTGGGAAACAATGTGGTGATATTTTCAACTTTTGTATTATGGTAGACAAACTGATTTTTTTTGGGGGGGTTGTCTTATTTCACTTATTTATTATTGGTGGTGGGAGAGAGAGAAACAAGAGATTTCATTAGAGGGAAAGCAGTTTTCTCTCAGATTCACTTTAAATGTCAACAAGTGTCATTAGCTTAATGCAGTGCCAAAATTAACTTAAAATAGCCCCATTAGGTGCAAAGAAATGACAAGTTTCTTTGGGAAGTGCTCCCCCCTTTTTTGTCAGCTTCATTTCCTAAACTGCCTTTGATGTGTTACATACATCACTAATTCAAACAGCTTAAATGAGCCCTCTATAATCATCATTGCATTCTTAGGGAAAGGAGGAAATATTACCACATGCTACAACCCACACAACAGAGCTTTTGTTTGTAACTAACTATCTTGCAGCTAAATTACTGCTGCAGAGGGGAAAATGCACATTTGTTTAAAACAATCTAGGAGAATAAGCTAATTGCCGTTTCTGGGGGTGGTAGGATTGGTGATGATTCCTTGATAAAGCTAGGGTTGCCATCTTTGGCAGTGCTCCTGTGCCTTTGGGAGCTGTGTTGCAGGTGGAAATTCAGCCAGTGAGGTGAACCCAATCCTAAATTGGGTTTTTTATAGCTTTTATAATGGAGCCTGGTCAACTAACACCAGGAGTTCTGCCACAAAAAGGTAGCAACCTGAGATAATCCCTACACACCTTGTGATCCACCAAGCCAGATCAGCAGCCATGAATTGTGGCTTGCCTTGCCAGGTGATGAAATGCTCCCTCTTCTCATTTTGCACTCCCACACAGACAGTATTAGCTCACCTGTGGATCACCTTATATGGTTGATGGGTTACATCTGTCTTACTAGTCACAAGTTGTATGGGCCTGTCTTAGATAAAGCCACAGTCATAAGTATCTTTACTCAACAACAAATGTAATTTTTAAAAATGTATCCAGGTGTTTGGCCATTCTACGTATAGAATGGCCAAACACATGGATACTTTTTTGGTTTTGCCCACATTTGCCACAAAACTAGATGATGGGAACAGGTTTGTTTCTGATCAAGTGTGTAAAATTCTTTTTCACATGTACATATCACTGGAAGAAAAAGTGTCAGAGACTTACATTATTTTTAAAAGGTGGTTAAAAATTCAGGGAAGGGGCTTGGAATAAGGTTGTCAGCTCTGACTGGAAATTTTTCTGGAGTTTTTTCCCAATGTGATGTAATGTTGGAAATCCTTCGAGGCCCCTGTTAAAATCTCTAGGATTGTTTTTGGTAGCCACCTGGTGCTTGATAGCCCAATCCTTTTGGGCTGCCCCACTGGTGGAACTAGTGTTCCGCCAGCAAAAACTGCCTTATGGCAGCCGCAAAATTCACTCCAGCAGTCCAGGAAGTCAGTTAGGACTGTGGGGAAGGCAGGATGGGGTTGGGAGAGGGCGGGGGAGGGTGGAACGGTGGCAGGAGGTGGGTGGAGATGAGGTACATACTCAGAGATAAATTGAAATCATTCCTGTTGATTTAGACGGAAGCAAGTCAATTTTGGATTGGGATGGGGCAATCGAGTGCCTGGGCAGTTGTGGATGTGCTTCCCCTAATAGAATCTAACCCGCTGAGCTGGATGCCACATCCAAGCCAATGGCAACACAGTTGACTGTTCCTGTTGCTTCTGTTAGCCGGGTGTCCTGCTCAAGGGGTCAGATTTTATCTGAGAAACTGCATCCAAGAGCAGATTGGAGGTGCAATCCTGTGTAACTCTTGCACCTGTAGAACAGTAAATTCCCTCGGTCCAAGAGCACTTATGCCAGTGTAACTTGCCGTATGCTGACGGATGCAGGACGGACAACAGCATAACCCCCCTTGGACGCTTCACATACACAGTTCAGATGCGGAATGAATGCTGACGCAACTCCGCCATTGCAGGGGTATTCTAGGGGTGTCTGCGCTGGTGGAGTTGTGCCGGCATCCATTCTGCATCCGAATTGTGCATGTGAGACATTCGAGGAGGTTTACACCGGCGCATGGCAAGTTACACTGGAATAAGTGCTCTTGCACTGGGGGATCTACCGTTACACCAGTGCAAGAGTAGGATTGGGCTGCCAGACATTCAGAAAGGGACTTCCACACAGCCCAAAACAGAATTCGTAACTTTGTTTTCTGGCAGCATTCTTGTACTTTAGACCGGTGCTCTGTCGGTCTAAACCCTACACAGGATTACGCCCTAACTAACTAACCAACCAACCGGGTCAAGCAACTGCTTCTGTGTACACCATATGCAGTACAGTATATGTGTGGATTATAGCATAATAAATTTGACACTATAAAGTGTGTGGACATTTTTTTGAGATATCCCTGTGCGTGTGCATGCGTGTGCGTGTAGGCAAGCCAATGGCACTGGAGTTACATACTGAGGCCTGACTGATGTTCCTCCATCATATATTGTTAGCAGGTCTGAAAAAAAGCAAATATGATAGTATGTGCTTTCCTTTATTCCTCTCCCATCCATTTCAGCGAACCATCTCTCGGAGATGTGTATTCAGTGGGTGCAGCCTGCCTGCTGACATGTAACTTTTGTGCTTAGGGAATTATGTCATCCTCCACTTTGTGGAAGAACAAAGTACTGGGAAGTGTAGTGCTGAATGAAACAACCCATTTGTCACCTCGGCTCTTTCGCTCAGATGCTTTGAAACGGGTGTAACCTGAGCGCATTTCTTTTCGGAGGCATCAGAAAGGGTGCAAAGTCCTGTATCTGTTCCAAGTAGAGGCCTCTGAAATCCTGCTCCTTTTTTCTTTGCCATTTCTGAGGGAGAGTGGTGGAGCATTACTGACTCTGAGTCCTTGCATCATGTACTGGAGGTAATAGGAAGGCGGACATGGTTCAGAATTTCCCACCTCCCATAGTACACCAAAGATGACTGACTATACTCTTAAAGGTGGTCTTTTTGGACAAGAAAATAATTGTTGGAACAAATCTATAATGATTCCAGTGGAAGCCTTGTAGGAGCACAAGTGAATGCCATTTCCAATAGCCACAGCCTCTATAAGATGAGACAGACCTATGATTCTGGAGTCTTTCTAATGGCATTTTCCTCTTTGATTTGACAGTATAAAAGGAGGAGTGTGAGGTTTTAAGAGCTTTACATTTTGCCATTCCCCTCGACTTAATGCATCCTGATCCACCATGGAAAGGAGTCTATTTTCTATAATGTTAACAAACCATGATGAATGAGACTGGATGCTGGTGGGATTTCAGTTCATCTCTTGTTTCAGTGTGTTTGCAAACTGAGTTTCCCAGAATGCCTGTGAGCTCACAAATGCAGACTGCAATGAAAGCTGTGCTCATTTTTCATACTTGGAGTTCCTGTTAGAGCCATAATATGCATCCATGATGGGTTTGCTAATATTTGTCTACATCAAATAATACCGAATAAATGATGATTATAAATAAGAAGTGTGTCCTACTGCAAGGGTGGAGGCCATACCCCCCCCCTAAGGTTGTCACACGGTCCAACCCCTCTCTGTAGTGTACAACTTCAAAAGCCTTCAGTACCCAAAGATAGTCACTGGGGAAGCAAATGCATTCCTCATCATCAGTATGGCCACCACAATCTATCTAACCTACCTACCTACACATTTTAAAAAAAGTTATAGACTTACTGTCAGTAACCCAGAATGATGCTAAAAACCAATCTGAAAAGATCTCAATAAAGAAAGATATCTTGTTGTCTTGTGCTCCCTGAGGCATCTGGTGGGGCCACTGTGTGATACAGGAAGCTGGACTAGATGGGCCTTTGGCCTGATCCAGCAGGGCTCTTCTTATGTTCTTATGTTCTTAAAGATCCTCATATGGGAGTTCCCTCTTGGGTGACAGGAGGGTGACGTTGCTATGGATGCCACTGGCCCAACCTGCAGTTCTGCCTTTGCCTTGGATGATCATGTCCCCCTTTTTGACTCCCCAGTTTAGGTCCTTATAAATAGGGATTCATGGCAAGTGCTAGAATTGCCAGACAAAGATGCCACCGTATTTACTGTCAGCTGGGCCTTTAGTGTTATGGAAGTGCCAGACAATTGAGAGTGGTACAGCACCTCAAGAATGATACAGCATTTGGCATACCCAACAAGAAAAGGACAACACCTTAACTCTAAGGGCCTAACATAAAAAATACCACCCAACAGCACAAGTCTTCTATGGTTGTAAAGAAAGTTTATTTAGTCCAAATGTTCCAACATTTCCAGCGCAAATGAATTCTCCAGAAGAACAGGTGTTTGGCATACAGAACATTTTTGAAGATGTTACTTTTTTCCTCCATTGCAGAAGTTACATGTTCCAAAACCTTCCTTACAACATGACGTAACCCTTCCCTCAAAAACTACCTGTTTGAGTTTGAGTTTGAAATGTGTTGAGATTCATGGGCTAACAGCACAATCCTATCCAACTTACACCACCGGTGTAACTAGCGGGGGGAGGGCAGGGCAGGAGGCTTTGGAGGGGAGATTTAAATCCCCTTTGAATCCCCATTTGGAGGGGATTTGAATCCCCTTTCCATTCTGGGGCCTCCCGTTCTCGCTGCACCACTGGTTACACTGGTGGTGTACGTTGGATAGGATTGCGCTGTAAATGACCCTTGCAGAGGTGTAGCTAGACTGGAGCGGAGGCAAGTAGTTCTGCAAGACTCCGTTACACCGGAGTCAGCAGCCCCTCCCCCTTGCTGTTGGAGCCATTCTGGCGGCAAAGGCAACATGCAGGACACTCCCCTGTCGCTGCCGGAATGGCTCCAACAGCAAAGGGGAGGGGCCGCTGACTCCGGTGTAACGGAGTCTTGCAGAACTACTTGCCTCTGCTCCAGTCTAGCTACGCCTCTGCCCTTGTGTACACCAGAAGCCATTTGCTACTTCATATTTCTTGACTCAGTATTACTACAAATGGTTTCTTTTTTAAATTCATAAAGAGATCATGCTGAATCCAGGCTATTCAAAGTTACCCTTCCACTATCAGCTTCATAGAATCTTGGTTGTTCTTTCTACAATGAGGAATAGAGCAATGAAATTAACTTCCTCTGCAGTACCAAAGCCATCGTTGGTATTACCCCCTAACTGAGTTATGGTTGCTATAGGGACAATGCCTTTCCTAATGTCTCTGCCTCTAAAATCTACTCATCTGCATCTTTGCATTAACCTACTGGTCTTGCACAGTTTCTTTTTCGTCTTAAAACAGAAGGGGAAACAGAGAAATGGAATGAAGATAGAAAAGGGATCGAGGCAGTACCACTGATCAGCCATTCAAGAACTCAATGTACCTTAGGCAGAAAATTCAAATCAGGGTTTTTGTTTCACACACATTTCCTACAGTAATGTCCTGTCATAAACCACATCCTCCTTTAACATAGAAAAGAAGGTCAGAAGGAGAGAAAGAAAACTCTATCAAGTATATTTCCAGTTTATTATATATATATATATATATATATATATATATATATATATATATATATATATATATATATATATATATATATATATATATATATATATATATATATATATATATATATGCCATAGTCTTCATTTTAGGATGAGGGAACACTCTTTTCTTTTTGTTCTGACCCTTAAGCCTTTGGAATGGGATAGAAATAATAAAGTCATGCTATCTAAATAAGTAATTAGATAATTAACAGTGCCATCCTAGGCATGCCTACTCAGAAGTAAGTTCCATTGAGTTCAGTAGGACTTCATCCCAGGTAAGTATGCATAGGATGGAGGCTGGTGCATAACTAAGCTCACATGTTTTGTTTGTTTGTTTGTTTGTTTGTTTTGTGTTTTTTGCTTTGTACAAATAAACCAATTCATTTTTACTCAAAAAGGATTTGCTCTGAAGTGTGCATGGGATTAAAACCTTAATATACTAATATTTGCAGCATGTAAGTTTGTGTTTGTTCCTCAGGATTTTACGAAGTAGCATATCTTACACATAGAGCCAGAGATACAGGTTGATTACCCCTTAGCCAGACATCTGAAATCCAAACTATTCCAAAATCCAGACATTTTTGAGACTATGACTTTGATGCAGAAAAATATTTTCCTGGTTTCTGTTCATATATGCCTCCCCAGGTCACAGGAAAAACCTCACATTTGGCAAACTTAATCTTTCCTCCTTTCAAGGAGAGCATACACATTAGGCTGACTCTGGGTGCAGGGAGACTCCCGGAGCTAACTCAGTTAAGTCTCCCAGAACTCAAGGATCGAACCATCAAGGACCATCAAGGGTCCTCTGACTAGCTCAGCCCACTATTGTTCCCATTGTTTTCTGTAAAATGTAAATCAAAAGTCTCTTGTTTTTCCTGTATGACTCTGTGACTATGCACATTCTCAGCAGCCATGTGATATTCTGCTTGGAAATGTATAAAAACTGTTCTCACATGGAGCAAAGGGTCAGTTCCCCTCCTGGGGGCTGTCCACTGCGCTGCATAACAATAAACCCATACTTTTTCCTTGTTCACCAGTCTTCCTGGTCCTATTAATTATCAGTCTGCTTAAAAATTCCGCTACACTTAAAAAACACACCTTTTCCAGCACATGGCTGGCATAGCGCAAGGCATACTAGGGCACAACATTATTTTAAAAATTGTATAAAATTACCTTCAGTCTACATGTATAAGGTGTATAGAGACATAAATGAATTTGGTGTTTAGACTTGGGCAGAGGCGGAGCTGGGCATGGGGCGGTGGGGGGGTGGCCCGCCAGCAGCGCTGTTGGGCTCCAGGCGGCAGGCAGGTGGGGGTGTCAAAGCGGGTGGTGGTGGGAGATTCAGGCTGTTTTGGCGGTGTGAGCAGGTAGCGGTGGCGATGACCACCCTGCGCCTCTGTCTGACTGAAAATGGTGGCGGAGGCAACATCACTTCCTGTGCAGAGGGGGCGGTTGGACCGCTGCCACTGGACTTGGGTCCCACCCTCAAATATCTCATTATATTTATGCAAATATTCCAAAATCTAGAGAACTTCCCCTTCCCAAGCAGTCCGAATAAGGGATACTCAACCTGTGTTATCCAAGATATATTAACTGAACTTGAGAAATCAATCAAGTGGAGATCTACCAGTGGAACTAGGTTATATATAAGGTCTACCACACGTTGAACTCACTGACCACCTTCTATCTCATTTTTGAAGCTGGCTCAGTACTTCACAGAATTTACCATTATATGGCTCATCACCACACAGTGATTCCATAAAAATTCCCCTCAACATGGGAGAAATGTATGAATGTACAGACATACGATTGACTGCAGGAATACATAGAGGTTGTGCAAATGCACAGGTTCATAAACCTACGTGAGGGTTACTGAGCATACGGACAAAGGCTATGTGGCACCCTCAGAATAGTACCTATTATACAATGCACCTATCTGATGGTTGTAGTGAAGAGTCTAGCAGTGATTGGCTGAATTGCCCTATCATCACAGAGGAATGTGTTACAGAAGGGTGTCTGGGTACTACTGGTTAGAGACTATGATGACCCTTCAGAGGGTCAAAACAGCAGTAGAAAAGCCTAGAGAAGAAGTAGGAAAAAGAAGCACTTGAAAAATCAGCAGGTCAAGGGAAGCACAGGAGCCAAGGAGAGGCAACCTGGACAATGGAATAGTCTAAAGCAGAGGTTCTCAACCTGTGGTACGGGTACCCTTAGGGGTATGTGGACCTCTTGCTGGGGGTACACCAAGCCCTGCCCCTTATCTGCCCCATCAGCAGCTAATTAAGTGTTAATTAACATAGGTTTTAAATTGTAATTATTTTCAGAGCCCTTCTATCTCTCTGATTTTGGTTTTGGGCTTATTTTTGTACTTTGGAAAATGTACTTTGGTGGGGTGGGGAGGGAGGAGCTGATTTTGGGAAGTGTGACTTGGAGAAAAAAGAGATCCTTGCATGTGTGTGTCTCCCCTCTCCCCCCCACAGTTAAATAAGGGGTCTTTATAGGGGTCAAGGACTATTAGCTGACCAGCTGTAACCTATTGGCAGGGCCAGCTCCAGGTATCAGTGGTCCCAGCAGTCACATTACCATCACCATGCAAAGGTTATGTGCACAGAGGTGGTTTCCGTTACCACCCCTGCCCCTTTCCGTTACCTCCAGCTTTGGCTGCCCTTAGCACAGCCTCCTCACTCCACCTGGGTCCTCTTTGAAATGAACTGGAACAACAGAGCATGCTGGGAGCTCAACATGCGCTGATCCTCTGAGTAATTTCAAACAGGACTTGGGCAGAGGGACAGCTTTTTGTTCTAATGGTGGGTCGTGACCCACCACTTTGAGAATCACTGGTGTATTGGGTCCCCACACCCCTCCCCACAAGCCTACAGAAATGAGTGACAGGAAATGTCAACTCCTCCTGCCCTCCCAACCAGCCAGTGGGAGCATCTTAGAGGCCCTGCAATGACATGGAGTCTTTGGTGTTCCCATTTGTAGATTGGGTCCTAGGTGCAGAGGCAACACACGTCTTTTGGGCAATTCATGCTACTACTATCACCAGTTTGGGAGTGGTGGCTCAAGGATGGCCTGGCAAAGTGGGCCTCCTGATGGACATGGGCCCAACCTGGCCTATCTCTCATGGCACCTCTGGTGGCTAGAATGGATTGGCCCCAGGACAGCAGGCAGTGTGCTTTAGAAAAAAAAAAAGCACTCACGCATGCGCACACACGCACACACATACAGTAGAGTTCTCACAGTGGCCCACAGTGGCAACAGCACAGAAGATAAGGTTCTTGTTAAAAGAATAGCCAAAGAAACAGAAAAGAAAGCTAACATTTTTTTTAATAATGCTAGGCTAGAAGCCTTCTTTCTGGCATCTAGGCTTCTACGTATAGGGAAGGGTTTTAAATGGAGTAGAGTGATGTCACTTCACACCTGAAGTTTTTACCACACCACAATCTGTTTAGGGCCCAAGTTGTTTGGGCAGGGAACATGCCCAGTACTAACGACACAATCCTATTCCTCAGAGGCCCCCATCTTCAGGCATACAAGCAATGTCACTGTGAGGTTATAATGGTCAGTCCTTATCACTAGTCATACTCAGACATCAGTATGAAGTCATAATGGCCAGTGTCTGTCTGTCACTGAGGCTGGCAGAACATAAGAACATAAGAAAAGCCCTGCTGGATCAGGCCAAAAGCCCATCTAGTCCAGCTTCCTGTATCACACAGTGGCCCCACCAGATGCTTCAGGGAACACACAAGACAACAGGAGGAGGTTGTTTATATACCCATCATGGCTTGTAACCTGTGATGCACTTTTCCTCCATAAATATTATATCAGATAGAACAAAATGTCAGATAACTGAAGGTCGGATAATCAACACTCTACTCACTGGCATTGCTAGAAGTGGGGTGGAACGGTAAGTCTTTGTAATTCACCCTTTTTCTTCACTGCTTGTTTCAGTTCTGCGTTCATGTTCTGAAGATTTCCCTGCAAAATTGTCATTTTTGCATCAAATCTCTGTTCCCATTTTTTAAAACAATACTCCAATTGTGTAGTCATGTTGCAAATTTTTCACCAGGTGCCAATCTCTCTTCTCTTAAAAAAAAGAAAGAGGTAATATAAAAAACTTCTGCGGTCGACGACGTGAAACAGAAAGATTAATTGCCGAGATCCATAAACTCTGACACGGAAGGGCTCATATTCTTTTAGCAAAAATGTCAGGAATGTCAACAACAAAAATCCCAAACAATTTTCTCTTGCCAGAATAGTCTATTTAAAAAAACCTTCTTACTGTTTTAATCTTCCATAAGTACAGAAAAAAATCAATAAAACTCACCACTTTAAAACTTTAACTTCATCTTTCCAACTTTCACTTTCGAATGTTCAGTTCGCCTTATCGCAATGTATTATTTTTAACGTTAACTCTTATCTCAGCTAATTTCTTCAACTCATAAATCATTTCTACGCCTCTTGCCTAAGTAAAGCAAAGCATGTGGGAGGTGGCTTGACTTGCGATTCATCTGTGGCTCGAGCGACGTTGGTAATCCTGCTTTCTCGCCGAGAATCCAAAACTTCAGAGCCTTTGCTTTGAAGTGTCAGAAGGGGGGCGATTGAAAGCAATGTGGTTTATCTCTTCGTACTCCCTTTTAATCCAGGGGTAGAGTAATTAAGTCCATCAGATGTACTCCGTCAATACAGAGCGATCGGCGGAGTTGTCAGCCAGCCATGTCCTCCTAGCCGGAAGTCGGGTGGAACGGTAAGTCTTGCACAGCGGAACTGCTCCGTTCCATGGTTGCCCTGCCCACTCGCCGTCAGAACCAGTCTGAGCGGCGAAGGCATTGCGCAGGGAGTCTCCTGCCACCATGGAACGGAGCGGTTACCGCAGTGCAAGACTTACCATTTCGCTCCACCTCTAGCAACGCCAGTGACTCTACTGTATGTATTCCTTTTGAACCTTAAAAGTCTTACTTGCTGTGTGGGAAGATGAACTAGTAAAATGTTTGTGGATAAGTAATTTTTGTGAACTCATTTACAAGGCTGCATCAGGGGAAAAAATGATTGTACATTCCTATTTCCCCCTACATTATGTCTAGTCATTTTCCTTGTTCCTTAAAGAGGTATTATCAGTATTTTCTAATGCATGATTGCCCTCAATGAATGCGTGCGTGTGCACGTGCGCGTGTGCGTGTGCGTGTGCGTGCGCGTGCGCGTGCGCGTGCGTGAGAGAGAGAGAGAGAGAGAGAGAGAGAGAGAGAGAGAGAGTAGTAGTAGGCAATGGTATACTGGGCATAATTTAATCACAATCTTCATGAAACCCTGGAATCGATGGGCTACCCAAGTGCTGTACATACACCATAGAAACCCAACAACTGAATTATAGCTTTGGATCCAGTCTTCAATCTTCTGTTGGTATGCTTGCTTGGTGGTTTTGTCTTTTTTTTTAACCTCCCATAGCTATTTACCAATACAATGAAAGCTTGCAGGAACTTTTTCTTGTAAAGTCAGGCTTGACATTAACAGATAGGAATTTGCCACTGACATAGCAAGAAGATTACAGTGCTCGGGTGTCATGGGAAGAAAAGGATTACAGTAATCTTTTTCTTGTTCTACAGAGCCTTATGTAGGAGGAGAAAGATTGCACCATGCTGCCACAGGAGCATGAAAATGATGGGGAAATTATCTGCAACATTTTGAATAATGATTTGGCATACATTATAATATCGTTCCGCTGCTGCTTTCATTGGGGAATTGGGCACGATGCGTGCTGACGGGTAGCAACAATACAAAAAGGACAATGGAGAACTATCGCTAGAAAAGGGAGGGGGCAATTGATCTACGGGAGCAAGAAGCAGTATATTTATTGAACGCTGGGACTCCAACAGGCATACATTGTGAACTATGCTTTTCTTCTACATATATTTTGAACAAATAAAACAAATATTTAAACATAATAGAAACAAAATAAAAAACACATTTATATAATGCATCACAAGCACTGATTCGTTATAATGTTCTGATTTACAAAGTCTTTGGTTTAAAACCAGGAATAAAAGCCATGTGTCATAAAATTCCAAAAAATATATACGTTCCTTTAAAAACTGATTTTAAACTGATTTTAAACTTTTTTCTAGTTTTAAATCAGTTTTTAAAGGAATGTATATATTTTTGGGAATTTTATGACACATGGCTTTTATTCCTGGTTTTAAACCTAAGACTTTGTATATTTGTGCTGGCCATGATAGTTTTAGGCAGTTCTTAATGCTCTGATTCTTTAAGTATATTTTAGCGTTTTCAGATAACCCCTTGCAGAAACACGTTGTTGACCAAAATGTGTAAATAGCATTGCTAACGTTCTTGTATGCATTACTTCATGAGGAACATGTTCATGATGTACCAGTTTCATAATTTGTGCCACGTTCATTTAAAAATATTTTATGTGGAACAAGGGAGAGAGACTAGTGTCCGGAACGATAGCTCACCTTGTTCTCTAGACTTTAGGGAGGGGGAAGGGGGCAGCAGCAAAAAACCTGGGATTCCCAAGTCCTGACACAATGAGGGCTGAATAATAGATAGGAAACAATTGGGCAAGGAGGCTGTCAGGAAGAGGGTGGATTTCTTCAGAATAAACCTGTCAGGCTAATAGGGACACATTAACATTAGAAAAAAAAATAGGACTGGCAAACAGCAACTACCCTGAAACTGAATGGATTTATTTTGATTTTTGAACTTGGGGAATGCATTTGTTTGTTTATGAAATATGAAGATTTATATCTTTTCCTCTCTTAGGGGGAGGGGAAGCAACTTATGAGGTGGTAATTCTTGTAAGAGGAAAAAATGGCAGCAGGGTAAGAGTTAAATATGCCCCTGCCCCACAGCACAACCCCCAGTCCTAAATACTTCTGCCACTACTTTACAAAAAGTGCCTGGTAAAAGGTGCATGGAACTCTGCGTAATGTGCCTTTGCTACTTACATAAGAACATCAATGGAGTGACATAGTAATACAGTCGGTCCTCTTTATCCACGGGGGGCCTCTGTGGATGCAGAAAACTGCACTAAAGCAAATCACCGGTGGGAGGGGAGAAGAGTAGGGTGGCGCCACAGCACAGTACATTAGTTTTCAGCTGCCCGGGGCCTGTTGCCCGCTTCTCACCGCCCCTTCTGAGTACTCGAAAAAGCTTCAAACAGTTTTTTAAAAAAATAGATCAGAAACGTTATGATCGTCAGAAGCATCGCGGGGGTTGGTGCGGTGGTGCGGTGGGCCCTAGGGCGGAGACCGGACGTGGCAGCAAAGGGGCGCACACCTCCAGGATGCGTTCCTTCCGCCACGTTCGTCCTGGAGCTGGGCCCACCCTAGAGCTCGAACTGCTCCAAAATAGTTATTAAAACGGGGGGGGGGCGTGATTGGAGCCGCACTGGGCGCGCGCTCCAAGCTGATGTCACGCCCGGGTCACGTGGGGGCGTGGCGTCGGCGCCACCCCGAGGATTGCCACTGATGATCGTTGCACACATCCAGAAGTAGTTTCTGATTTTTTAAAAACTGTTTGAAGCCTTTTTGAGTACTTAGAAGACACACGGGCGACAAGAAGTGGGCCCTGTGCCCTGGGCAGCTGAAAACTAAGGTACTGTGGCACTGCCCACAGTCCCCATTTTGGGACCCCTACTTCCAGGGTTAGCCACCTATGTTGAGGAAAATCCATGGGTGGCTATTCCATGGAAAAAAGTGGCATCTGTATTAGTAACAATAACAACAACAACAACAACAATAACAACAATAATAACAATAATACCCTTTCGACCCCAGTGGAGAAAGGGCTTATGTATCTTGCAGACCTTTTTAGCTTTCCTCATGCCTAGTGGGAGCAGAACAATATTATGCAATCTGTGGAAATACATTCATATTTGCATAATGTATATAGGTTCTGTTGGCAGAGAATTCTGGGTTTGGGGAAACATTCAGTTCTGGGGCTGATCATTATCAAATATTGTTCCTCTGTACAGTACTGTTTGCAGCTCCTCATTGTTCATTAACTCAGTGGAATAATTAAACGGCTATATCACCACCATTTGTCAACAGATCTGACTGAAAGTTGGCCAGATTATGGTGGACAACACAGAGATGCTCTGCTGTAGGTCAAATTTTAAGATGTGGTAAAACGTTTGCTCACAATTTGATTGATAAGAAAAAAAAAAGTCGTTGAGATTCGGAGTGCATTTCATATACATTTTGGGCACAATTCTACCCTATGCTCTGCTCAGCAATCCAGCTATGCCGGCGCTGGCAATGCTGGATCCTGAGCAGAATAGGCGGGATTGGGGGTCTCCCTGGGTAAAGCCCCAGACTCACAAATAGATCTGCTCAGATCTGCGCCTGCCATTATGGCGGTGCAAATCAAGAAGGCCTGTGTCCGGGGAAATGGGCCTGGGAGGGAGATAGGATATGGCATACATCACTGCCACTGATTCTGCCCCCTCCAGGGCCCGATCCTCTCACTCCCACCCCAAAACGCTCCCAGAACGTCCTCCCTCCACCCCTGTGCCACACAGCCCAGCTTACCTGCACCACATGCCATCTGGATTTGGCTGCAGGGGCTGGCGCACCTGCCTTATGGCAGCTTTTGTGACAGTCCTGAGCCAGAGCGGTTGTCCTACGCTGGCCTAGCGGCCAGATAGAATTGGGCTGTTTGTTATATTGCTGTCTCCTGTACACAGCAGAAGGACCAACTATGACTTCCAATCTACTTCTCAAAGGAATTGATCTGGAGACACTTGTTCCTCAACCACCTCACTTGACAACACTGATCTCATCCACCCAAGTACATGTGCTCCATAACTGCGAAGGAACTTTCTGCCAGCTGTTACCAACATCTTCTAGAATGATTGAAATATAATGATGGAAAGGCATCACCCCACATTGGGTGACTATCTCCTCCTTTCTCCTCCACTCCCTCACTGTTTCTTTAAATCAGGTTAGGTGGGAGGATACTGGGAGCAGAATCTTCCACTCCCAGCATCCTCCCACACTTGCCTTTTTCGAAGGTTGGGGTGGTGGAGGAGGAAGTAGGTAGTGACTGTGGTGGTGAGGGGATTGGGTTGCATGCTTTTAAAAAAGGGAAGCAGAAAATGTGGGTGGCACTTCAGGCACCTGTCCAACTTCAGTCAGGCCTGATAAAAAATATTCTGGACCCCGTTTTCCCTTAGCGACACACTGTTATTTATGAGTTGGAGGAATTGTTCTGAGCCCTGGGCTGGTATGTTAAGAACAGAGTAGCACCAGAAAATAAGAAGTTTGCCAACTCTGCCTTAAATATGGATTTTATTTGTGACTTCAAAACATGCAAAAAAAATGCATTAGAAACAGCATAACAAAACATCTTTTTGGTCATTAGACGTATTAATCACTATTTTGTTTAAGATTGCTTAACACTCCCTCATCTGCTCTCTAATTTATTTTCCTTCAGTTACTCTGTAACCAAGCTCATTTCCCAGAATCTGAAAGCCCCTTCAATTTAGATAACATATTTTTATTGCACTCATTTATGTGGCTTCTTCTTGTTGAGTAGTCAAGAGAGAAATTCAATTATTTTCCTTTCAAGAGTGAAGCCTTGAAGATGGGCTACCCACCAGCTCACAAAATTGATGGTATGAGTCGACGTTAACATCCTGTGTTAATAATTTCATCTAATATGTTATATGTTGAGGTAAGAACATCATGGTTAAAAAGCAAACACACAAATCAGACACTTATTATAGCCAACCTTTCATTTGGAAAGTTCAGAATAGCTTACACGGTGCCCTCATAACTTATCAGGGCGCTGATTGGGATTATATCTGCTGAGCTTCAACAGCACTATATCATCATTCAACAGCACTATATCAACAGCACTATATCACAGACAACTTACTGGCCCTGGCAAATAAGAACCACAGAATTATCCACCAACAATTAACATGTCTTGTAATATCTGGCAAGAACCATTGGGTCACTTGTGTAAAGCGCTCTTTCAGGCAAATTAGGATTGACTTTGAGCTCATGGGCCCAATTCTCTAAGATGATGCAGTACTTATACAGTACAGCGAAGCTGCCCTCCCCCAGCTACTGTTTTTAGAAAGCACAGGGGTGCTAAAATTTGGCTAAAATTGGGGGAATCATGGAATGAAACTGTGGATTTCATTAACGGCCCAATTCTATTCCCCGGCAGCCTGTGCGATGTGGTGGCGCTGATGGAGCACACACTGCGTGCAGTGGGGGTGGGGGTGTGACCAGATCGCCCAGGAGTCCTAAGTAAAAATCATTTTTACTTACCTCCCCATAAGCCACCTGGTTGCTAATGGGTCTCCTCAGACCTACACCAGCTACTTAGCTGGCATACGTCTGAGGAGCCTCAATGGGCATGTTGGACCAGGAAAAGGGGGATAGGATCTTGGTGTGCACTGCTGCCACTGAGATCCTTCCCCACTGCCAAACTGCCTCCATTTCAGCCTGGTCCTTGCCCCAATCCTCCCCAAATTGCCCCCACTGCACCGTCACTTTACCTACTCTGGCGGGGCATCTGGGAGCTGCTGGCGTGTGCACAGAGTCTCCAGCCATTTGCGCTGGCAGCTCTGAAGTGCACAACTGTGGCATGACTTTTGTGCCACCAGAACGGGGCTTATGGCTACGGATCACAAGATCAGCTGCCATAGGCCCTGAATACGATTGGGCTGTGAGGAATCCTTCCCTCATCTCTCCCCCCCCCCCATTTGATCACTTATAAGACCAGGGACTCTAGCTGCAGGAGTGGAGGGAACTGCTGGCCTGCTGTAGCATCACCACTGCAGATTACCAGAGGGTGGAATTACAGCTTCCAGCCTACTAAGGGTCAGGTGACACAAAGGACCAATAGAGTTTCATCTATTGGGTTCTAGCATACAAACACTGACTCTGGTCTGGATCCTCAGTTTGAGCCATTTGTTGTATGGCACAGATTGAACTGCTCTTCAAGTAGTGACTATCTCTGCTTGTCTTTACATCATCATCCCGACACTTCCTTCTTTCCTCAGAACTGTCTGTGTTGCTCTTATGCTCCCATCTTTTAAGTGTCTCTGTAGGGGGGGGGGGTTTCTCCTAGCATCCCCAAGGTAAAAGTGTTTAACTTAAAACCTTCAACAATTGTATGTTCTGAGGTTTTCACGACCGGTACATATCTTTGAATTAATAAAAGGAAGCATTTTCCAGGTTGTTCTGGTCGTTTTATTCGGTTAGCAAGAGAACAAGGGGTTGTCCTAACGTTTCGCTCCTAAACCATGAACACCTTATCAAAGGTACAGCAACTTGCTGTCTGCTCTAGTTCCTCTTAGCACAAGTTGTTAACAGTTGGAAGAGTAACTGCTGCCTTTGCCAAGTTCCTTAAAGTCATACCACCATTTTATAACAAAGTTCCATAGCTGCAAAGATTTTCCAGATATAAAATGGGGTAGCAAAGCACAACAGCCCTCCCTCGTGCAGCTGATCGTTGAGAACTTAAACAGCCATGCAATGTGAAAACTACTTAGGTGCTAAATTATTTGCGATATTAAAGCAGTCTTTCTCTCGGTTTCTTGTTGTTCTGTGATCTGTCAAAGTGCGAGACCTTTTGATGACTGGAAGCCAACTATCGCTAATCTCTACAGATTTCCCCTTCCTATTTACTGCAGTTGGATGTTTTATTATTTCGATTGCTTCCCTGTTCAGACGGGAACAATATTGTTTGGTTTTAACTATAACTTGGGTGTGCTCAAAGTTAATCTGGTGTCCAGTTTTTAATGCGTGGTCCACAATAGCTGATTTATCAGCTTGTTCCAACCTTAAATATCGCTGGTGTTCCTTTATGCGTGTGTTTACACTTTTTTTTGTGGTCCCGATGTAACGTTTTTCACAACTGCATGGGTTTCTATAAACTCCTGCATATGACCATGCACAGAGTCCCTATTTTCATCAGTGAACTGTTCGAAGGTATGTTACTTTGGCTCTACTTTCTGCTCCTGCTTGGGGTGGGGGCGCAGTACTTTTTAAAGCAAAAGTGAGCAACAAGAAGTACCAGACTTCTGATCAGACACATCTCCAGTTTTCCCCTCTTTTTTGCTACCGTTTTGGGTTTTTTTTTAATTGTTCCCATAACTTTCCAAACTACTTGCTGCATGATCTGGTGGGCAGCCCAATCCAACATAAATCTCCACGCAGCGATGCTGATGCGGGCTACGCTGCATCCCGCAGGGTTTTTTTGGCTGCTGGATGTCTCCATGGGGTAAGCCCCAGCAGCCACAACAAGTTGACTTGGACCTGCACCAGTGATATCACTAGCACAAGTTCATGTTGATCCATGCTGGCAGATCAGGCCCAGGAAGGGGGTTTGGATATGATGCACACTAGCACCGCCAATACCACCCCCTCCTGGCCCAATCCACCCACCCCCGTGCCCATCGCTGCCCCATTCTGCCCTCCCCCTGCCCCATTCAACCCCTCCCTGCCCTCCACCCACTCCTGCGCTGTACTAACCTGCTTCAGCGGGCCTCCTGATAGCCACCAGGAGGAAGGCTCCGGCCTTCCCACCAGCGTGCCTGGGCTCTGCGCTGTTGCAAAGCGCTTTATGGTACTTTTGTGGCCCTTGTTAGGTTTGGGCTGTAAGTTATCTCACATTGTCATCCTACTCCATTTGAAAGACAAAGGGCAATGTATCTAGGTTGTGGATCCCGCTCTCTTCTTCACGACACTTGAGGAATCAGCACTCCATCCTTAGCTGCCCTGGAAGAGAGCACTTCCATATACCAACTGTAAGGAAAGCAAATTAAAAAAAAGTTTCCTTGATACTAACCATTTGCATCTGATAACTAGGCAAGACTGCACTGTGCTATTTAATGAAAAGCACAGTAATACCTGGCAGCCATCCCGTCTTCTCAGCAAAACAAAACAGTATGAGCTGTGTTTATGTTTTCTCATCTAATGCCTAAGCATCACGCACTGTGCTGTCAGTCCTAAACCCACATGCATCAATAAAATGGAGCCATTAAGGAAGCAGGGGAAAAAAGTTTGGCTGTGGGATGCCAATTTAATAGTTTGCTTACAGCATCTCTGCTCTGAATGTGGGTTATGGAATTAAAGAGTCCCAATTCTCAAGTCCTATAAGCCACATGGGAACTTGGGTGAGCAATAGAACGCATGCAGAGGGTGGGAAATTCAATCCCTACCATGTCCACTTACAAGAATCCCGGATAGCAGCTGCAAAAGACCCATGTGCAAGAATTTGGAGCACTCCTGGCACTCAGAGTCAGGGCCTATGAGAGGGGGGTTAAGGGGGTAATTTGTACCTGGGCCCAGGGTGTCGACAGGGGGAAGCGCGGGGGTGGGCCGCCGGGGGGCGTCGCGCGTATAGGGGCGACGTGCGACCCCCCACTTACAGTTTTTCGTTGGAGGTGGGCCCGCCCTCCCTCCCCTGTGTCCGTTTGGCTCCAAAATGAGCCGAAAACGGAGCGGGGAGGGTGCTCTGCTCCTGCGCGTGACGTCACGCACGGGGGCGGAGCCTCTCCCTTAAGGGCGACGCACGCCCCCGCTCTGGGGTGTCGCGCGTCGTAGCGACGCGACTGAGTGGGGCGGAGCTCTAGGTTCCGCTGCGCTCCGACCCACCGTTACATGACTGTACGAGGCGGCCCTGCCCCCTCACCTTCAGAGCCTTTCCGGGCAGCGATAGCAACAAGCAGGGAGTCCTGTGCATTGTTTTTGCTGCTCTGAAAGGCTCCGAAGGCGAGGGGCCGGGGCCGCCTCGTATAGTCGTGTAACAGTGGGTCGGAGCGCAGCGGAACTTAGAGCTCCGCCCCACCTAGAGCGACGCCAGTGGGGAGGCTGCAGGGAGGGGGGATAGGATCTGGTGCGGGCCTTCTGCAATGGATCCTCCCCCTTTCGTGGCCTTCTCCCCGTTCCGCCCTCCCCCCACCTTCCCACTGGCTTACCTTTCTCAGCGCGCATGCGGATGTCCTCCAGCGTGGTTGGGAAGGCAGAGGCCTTCCTGCCGGCATCCCCTCGGAGAGGCATTTGCGACTGGTACTAACTGCTTTATGGAAGTCAGTGCCAGCGCAAGAGGTGCGCCACCATTGGGCGGCGTGCATAGGATCAGGCTGTCAGTTCAGTAGAAAACAGGGGTTGCCTTGAGCAGAATCCCGTATCTCCACTACTATAGGAGGAGAGCAATTACTGGAGGAGTACAAGAGTGGGACAAATAGGCTGGAGCACATATGTGCCTGCAAATACATTCTGAGGGTTGGCCAGGAGGGAAGAGAGAGGGACTGTGACTTGACCACTTTATATTTAAACAAAGTGACATGTACAAATTAATAATAGATGGTTTAAATAAATAAATAAACAGACAGATAAATTAATAAATAAATACACTCTGTGTGTGTGTGTGTGTGTGTGTGTGTGTGTGTGTGTGTGTGTGTGTGAATATACAGTATACAGTATATAAAACCCTCTCCTCAGTATAAAAAGAGGAATATTATTATTCATCTTATTTGGTTGCTAGAGTATCATTTTGGTTGCTACGATACCGACGTGCACAGCTTTGCTTCTATATACTATATAGCACATGGGAAAAAAGATATGGTTTCCTGCTAGCTAGGTGCAAATAAACCTGTCTGTTTTACAGGTGGTAGCATATTTCATATGCATCTGCAGGAATTTTGCAACAGTGCCAAAAGGTAGCTGGATTGTTCAAGACTTCCTGGGTTCTTGAATGCAATGCACCAGCCTCAGGGCTGCTAGGCACTCAGAATGTTTGATTGGGCCACTTGCTTATAACCAGGTTATGAGGAGCTAATCTTTTGCTTAGTGTGAAATATGTTATTCTGTGCAGAAGTGTCGTTCGGTGTGGGGCCCTGGTGCCCTGGGCCCCAGGTGCAGCTTCGGAGGGGGCAGAATTTCGCAGCAGAAGGGGAAAAAAAGCATCAAAAGTTTACCTGCAGCTCCGTGTTGAGTTGGGCCCTCCCGCCCGCCCTGGAGCCGTTTCGCTCCAAAATGGGTAGGAAAACGGCGGGGGGGGGCATGACTTGCGGCGTCACGTGGGTGGCGTCGCGTCGGCGGGGGCCTCCCCACGTGGGGGCAGAAACACATCTCTGATTCTCTGATGTTATTCTCTCACAAGGCCACTGTGAGATACAGGAAGCTGGACTAGATGGGCCTTTGGACTGATCCAGCAGGGCTCTTCTTATGTTCTTATGAAGATATTTTTCATAGGCAAGGCAGACAGACCATGGATTACAGGAACTCCATGGCAGAAGGGCTACTGCCAGTGAAGGTATATTTCTATTTGCATAGCCCCTCCTTGAATTCTATTTCTTGGTCACACTAGAACGTGACAAGGAGACAGAACCCAAGAGCAGATTTGATACATCTGATGATGTAAGGGATGCAGTGCTCCCCACAACACTACCAAGTTCTTGCTGTACCCTTTTTAACCATGGCATCTCGACTACTTCCAAGCACTGGACCAGTCTTCATCCTGGCATCAAGTGCTTTGAGGTCACTAGTTGGTGCTACTGGCAGCTTGCTGCTTTTGACAGTTCCCAAAGTGGGATACATTATTCATCTCTCTTCTTGTCCTTCAAAGGCCCATTTAGAAACCAGGAGCGAACGAAAAAAAAAATCACACACCCCTACCCTTAGGATATGAGTGCACATTGCAAAGTTGTGCTTATAATTTAAGTCATTAAAAAGGCAGCCCCATTATGCTGTAATTATTTATTGATTTTATATACTGAAGCTATTATGCACAGCACTACCCGAACCAATGTAATAGTCAGCAAATTTGAAAATCCTCCTATCTGACCTATTTTTATCAAGAGATGCCAATTACACATATAATAACAATGACATCCTAAATTGTTATAAATGAAGATAAATGAAATGGAAGGAGTGGGTAGTAATCAATAAGTTCTGGAGGTGGGTGTTTTTTTTTTTAAAAGTCTCCTATGTCCCTTGGACTGCTAGGAGATCAAATCAGTCAATTCTAAATGAAACCAACCCTGACTGTTCCCTGGAAGGACAGGTACTGAGGCTGAAGCTCAAATACTGTATTTTGGCCACCTATTGCGAAGAGAGGACTCTCTGGAGAAGACTCTGATGCTGGGAAAGATTGAAGGCAAAAGGAGAAGGGGAAGGCAAAGGATGAGATGGTTAGACAGCATCACCAATGCAACGAACATGAAAATGAGCGAACTCAGTAAGATAGTGGAGGACAGGAAGGCCTGGCGGCATATGGTTCATGGGATCACGAAGGGTCGGACACGACTTAACGACTGAACAACAACAACAATGTCCCTTGGAGAGTAAGCAGCCCAGCCAACCTGTGCTATGCAGCTTCCCGTTGCCCTCCAAGACTCCAGTTTCACCAGTTTGACAGCCTATTAGATACCCATGCCTGGCCTCTTATAAACATAGAACTCACACAATGGAAGAGCCCCAAATGTGTTTCAAGAGAAAAATCCTCACAACTCGGGCGATGTTTACATTTTATAATAACTACATTGCTAGGGGGAGATGGGCAAAGAGCTGAAATGGCTGAGGTTTGCTTTGGTTCCTAGTTGTTGATCGAATTCATGGCATCAGAGATGATGTTATATTTGGAATACTGTCAATGAGGTGACTCTAGGAGCATAGAGGAGATTTTTGAATTGGCTTTTCCTCAGTTCTAACAAGGGGCAGAAAAGTCATCATA
Organism: Plestiodon gilberti rubricaudatus; assembly: GCA_026170595.1. Lineage (NCBI taxonomy): Eukaryota > Metazoa > Chordata > Lepidosauria > Squamata > Scincidae > Plestiodon > Plestiodon gilberti. The sequence goes on from JANXHW010000003.1 coordinate 89,553,560, forward strand.
CAAAGCAAAAATTGCCATCTGATGTGGTTTTATTATTTATTATTATTTTTATTTTTACGTATTTTGCTGCAGCCAGAGGAGGCTAACATATCTGAGGGATGCCACTTCCGGGCACCTGGAACACTGTTAAAGCAATGTTTGAAGCACCAGGCACCAGGTCCTTTTGGAAATAAAATGTTAATAGAACATTTGACACATATTTGGCAACCTACACAGGGTTCCAATACAGTAATCCTGTAACAAATGCGCATATTTAAACAGGATTTTGTTCTTCCCTTTGGCAAAATGTTGATTGGAAACTCCTCAGGGCAGAGACCTGACTTTTATTTAACTCTGTAAAGCTCTGTGTACACCGATAGCACTATAACATTATGTTTTTCTTAATGATTATGATGATGAACAATAATCTTTTCATGTCTTTATGCTGCCTCTCTTCTACATTTTTTTTTTGAAAAAGAAAATCTTCTTCTTCTTTTCTTTTTTTTTTAGAAGTGGGTTTTCTCTGTGCCAGGTGCAAGGGAGTGGCGACTGGACACAGGTATCTTGTTGTCTCGTGTGCTCCCTGAGGCATCTGGTGGGGCCACTGTGTGACACAGGAAGCTGGACTAGATGGGCTTTTGGCCTGATCCAGCAGGGCTCTTCTTATGTTCTTATGTTCTTACATGCCTGTGTCTATATTTCTGTTGCCTTTTACATAAGAACTTAAGAACATAAGAACATAAGAAGAGCCCTGCTGGATCAGGCCAAAGGCCCATCTAGTCCAGCTTCCTGTATCACACAGTGGCCCCACCAGATGCCTCAGGGAGCACACAGCCAACACGACAACCTGTTTCCTGCTGCCACTCCCCTGCACCTGGCACAGAGAAAACCTACTTCTAAAACCAGGAGGTTGCTCATGGCTTGTAACCTGTAATGGTCTTTTCCTCCATGAATCTGTCCAAACCCCTTTTAAAGGCATCTAGGCCAGGTGCCATCACCACATCCTGTGGCAAGGAGTTCCACAGATGAATTACACGCTGGGTAAAGAATTTTTTTTTAATCCATTCTAACTCTCCCTCCACTCAGTTTTAGTGCATGTCCCCTGGTTCTGGTGTTGTGCGAGAGGGAGAAGAATTTCTTTGTCTATTGACAGTACAGTACTGTACACTGTTTTTAAAAACCTTTGCCAAATCCCATTGAAGTGTACATTACTGCAGCAGAACTTCATAGATTCATGTCTCTTGTAATTGTTGCTAAAGACCAGTCCACAGCCTACAACAGAAGAGGGACATCAAACATTTATGGTGTCCTTGGGGAATGACGAATATATATATTTCCCTGGGTGGAGGAGGAAGGCAATTGCCAAAAAGGGCATTTTTATGGTAGCTGAGGTAATGAATTCAAATGAAAAGAATAAAGCAGAGATTCAAATTGCAGAGCTATTTCAGCTTTAACATTTCATTTGCCAATTTAAAGCTATGAATTAGCTGAAGGAAGTTAGATCTTTTTACACACACACACACACACACACACACACACACACACACACACACACACACACACACACACACCAAGAACCACTTGGAATAAGTTGGTAAAAACTACAGAAATCTGCTTAGAACCTCCCCACACTGTTGCTGTCTTGCCTTCACCGTCTATGGGCGGATTTACGTGATCCGCAAAACCCAAAGGGAAGCTTTCCCTCGATTGTACCTCTTCAGGCTGCAAGTAGGGGATTGCATTTTGTTAATGAACTTTATTAAAGAAAGTTATTTTCCCCAAAGCAACATAAAATATTGCCATTAGAGAGAAAAAAACATACAATCAAAAGGAATATTTTTGCATTACAATATCAGACAAGTGATAGCTGCAGCTTAGGGAACAAAGAAAGGGTAGGAATGTTGCATAGCTGAATGCTTCTCTAGTTAACAGAGGTTCAGAAAAAAACAGCCCATGGGAAGGCAGCATTTCAGAGGAAAGACTTGGCTCGCTGGCATGCTAGATTTTTATGCACGGGGATGGAGATTTAGGTTTTTTTTTTTTAAAATGCAGACACATTCAATTGCGATCTTCCACCGGCAGCCTAAAGTGGTATAATCCAAAAAAGCTCTCCCATTTGATGTTTCTGATTATATAAACAAGCTCTACAATTCAAGGAAAAAGCTACCTGAAACCAGCTGCCTTCCCCTCTTCACCCAGGCGGGGATGGAGGCCAACCCAGACAAAACCTTCATACATCTGTCTCTCTTCCAATCATTGAGTAGGGATGAGGCAGGAGCCACTTTGGTGGTATAGGTTTGAATAAATATCATAATGTCTTGGGCAGGGTCAATGGTTTTTTTTTTTCACCCAATCAGCATCCTCTTTTGTGTGGGGTGCTAGTCAGGTGGGGAAAACAAATGTGACCCCCTCCATGTGATTCCTGTATCCATAAACCATAGGAAAATGGTTCCCATGTTGCTGTTTGTGTATGTGCTCATGTGTGCACATGCAAATGCACCCACGCAGGCAGTTCAAATAGCAGGGCTAGGAAGGACCTCTGAAGAGCTGTTGCCATTTGGAGTATATTGAGCTACATGGACCAATCATCTGACCCAATGGAAGGCAGTATCATTTGTGATATAACTGGAAGGCAGCTTCATTGATGTTTATACACGCTCATTTATTATGAGTGTATAGCACTGTCACATCCATACCCGCCTGTGCCCCAGATTCAGGAGGCAGCAAGGGGGTATTTCACGGGGAAAGCTCCCTTCTCTGTTCAACTCTCCTGTGGCATAAACACATAGACTCACAAGGTGATGCTTTAGGGCAGTTTATTCCTGTAAGTACTTTAACGCTCATTAGCAGTCCCATGTTCGGTCACTGGGCTGGGGTCATGGGGCTTAACATGAGTTTCTTCTCTTCTCCAGGTTGAATCTGTGGGGCCGTCGGAATGCTGTGAAGGAAAGGAGTGCTTGTGTGCCCTCTGGCGATACAGGTAGGTCTCAGAGGGTGTCTGGGTTCTGGCAGGGCTTGTGAGGGAGAGGTCAGGTATGCCTGGCTCCCCTTGAGGGGGTGGGGTGGGGGGATGCGCTGCTTCTTGCCCCTGGAGGTAGAGCCACTTGTCTTGGCCCCACTTCCACAGCCCTGACAGGCTGGGGGCTTGGCTAACCTCCTCACCAGGGTGGGTGGTCCTCCCCCATTGGCTCTCCACTCTCCTCTCTCCTTGGGGCACTAGTGTCGGATGTGGTCAGTTGCCGGCAGGCCCAGGGATGAGGAGTGGCTTCTCCGTTCCTGAGGCATCTGCCTGCCTCATCCAATCTCCTTCTGTGGCCACCTAGCTCCATTTGAAGCTGGCAGCCATTGCACCCCGCCTTGCCTCTTCCAGGCTGCCTCTGCTGCTTCTGGGCCTGCCCCGAGCCGCCACAAACTCTCCCAAGAGCTCGGGTGGCCCAAGGGTTCAGTTGGCCACAGCGGCGACCTCTGGAGCGGTTCCAGAGCGGTTACCCAGTGCGGCTACAATCACTCACAAACAGCTGGAACTAGATGTTATTGGAGATGTGTGTATCCCCCAACATCTGCAACCTGTTCCTTTCCTCTCTCCCACACATCACACATTTTGATTTACTATATGTTATGGGGGATCAGAGGCAGCGAGGTAGGGCTGCTGGGTTTGGTGGCAGCCATGCATCCCCAGTAATGTCCCATTCTGGCCAAACTGGATTCCTAAGCGACGGCATGCTTATTTTACCCATTCTCTCCTTGCATCAGAAGTTTTCAACTTCTTCTTTTTTTTTCTTGGAGAACAGGGGACTCCACAGACATTCCAAGGAGAGCCACATTAAAATATTGTCTCTTCCTGAAAAATAATGAGGCTTATTAAAAAAAGATTAGTGGCTTTAGGTCAATTTATACTCTCCTAATGGGGCTGTAGTCAAATGATGAATGGAGCAGGGGAGTCCCCACTGACCAGGAATAGCCCCATCTGCCCTACTCATCAATAAAAAATGGAAGCAAAGAGGTCATGAGCACAACCCCCCCACCAACTTCCTGCTGTCTCTTAGTGCATTAACGGTGCCTCATTACCCATGGCCAGAAGTTTTCAGTACAGGCAAGAAGCTATCCATTCACTTCATAAACAAGCCCACCTCAAGAGCAATTAACACATGGAAGGCAGCATACTTTTCTTACTCAGTTTTCATTTACCATTTCCCCCTGTGAAACAACCAAGTGGTCGTTCCTAATTCCTTTGTAATATCTCTTTTCCATATCAGCTCTTTTCAACCCTTAATTAAAACACAAATAATCATCTGGCCACCTCAGATTCATTGGATTTCATTTGAATTTGCCAATTTACCTCTCTGCTTAGGTGCACAGCTAAGAGCAAAATGTCAAAGAAGTCACTCTACAGATAATATGCTAGCAGGATGTATTGTTTCGCACTTGCTATAACCTTACAAAATATGTATTGTTTTTAATGTTTTCATATATTAATAAAATACAAATTATATAATATAATTATATGAATTATATATCAGGACCAATATAACCTTTTTAACGGGTAAAACTGTTCAGACTTTTCATGCATAATCAGAAGATAATACAATAAACCCCATAGTGCTAGATTAGGTATAAATTAACAGTGAATAGGAAATCTGGTTAACACAATAATTTGTGTGAAGGTTTAATTTGTTGTTGACTATTCCAAAATAACCTCCCAAATTGTCAAAAATATCAACAGTATTCCAAATTAATAGCATGGCCTACAATTAGGCTTACCATTGTCCCGGAATCGAGCCTGGCTTCAGCCTAGACCGGGCCCGAGCAGCTCCTAAGGATGCACTGCGGCTGCCCAACGGGGTTCCAGCTTCAGTTGTGTCGTCTACCGGAAGTTCCAGAAGCCGGAAGCCCATTGGACAGACGCAGTGCATCCTTGGGAGCTTCTCGGGCCCGGACTAGGCCAAAGCCAGGCTCGATTCCGGGACGATGGTAAGCCTAACTACAATGCTACTGAACCTAGGCATACTTACTTGGAAGTAAATTTCACTCTGTCCAATGGAACTTTCTTCTAAATACATGTGATAAGTTTTGTATCCTTTAGTACAGCAGTTCTAGAACCGGAAGCGGCCGCCAGCCCCTTAAGGGGTGTGGCAACTGTGGCCATGGTGGCGGCATGTCCAGGATCACTGCTGTTGCCCCGTCCCTGCAGCTACTCACGGTTCTCCCAATCTCGCGGGGAGAACTTTGAGAAGCGCTGCTTTACTATAATTAATGGCCCAACCCTATCCCCCACTATTCCATAGCATGCAATCGCACCAACAGAGCATGTGCTGCATGCTATGAAGAGGGGGCCAATCAAGCGACCAGTGAGAAGTAAGTACAAATAAATTTTACTTCTCACTGGCCATCTGATCGCCCCCACCACCAGAGCATGCAGTGCTATGCAGTAAGTAAAAATATATTTTACATGCAGAAAAATATTGTTTACTTACCTCCCAGTAGGTTGCCTGATTGCGAGTGGATCTCCCATAACCCGAAGGAGAGGAAGGGAGCAGGTCAGGCTGGAAAAATGGGAATAGGATCCTGGCACTCACTGTTACTGCTGGGATTCACCTCTTCTGCTCTCAAGCTGGCCCCTGCCCTCCCCTTCCCCATCCCATACCTCCCCCAACCCGCCAATGACCTTCCCACGACCAACCCCCACCAGCACTTTACCTGCTATGGAGCAGGCTGGGTTCATTCATTTACAGCGCTGCTGCGGCCTTTACATTGACAGAACACAAGACCTGCTGTCGTAAAGGTCCCATAGGACTGGGCCGTAACTTGCACTGGATGGCAGCTATCAACTATTCCTTCCTTCCACCAGTACTTTGTGAATTCATATTGCAAAATGATCATGTGCTTAGGGACAAATTTATGTGGATTCATACTTCATAACAGTTTTTCTTTTTCAGTTAAAAGAAACATTTTAGAAAATAAATGTCCTTTTGGCAGCATATATTCCTTTCCCAGCACAGCATACATTTATTTTTCATTTACCAGAAAAGGCTCCTCTTAAGAATAAAATAATTGTGCCAACATTCTGGTGCTCGAAACTACTTCCGTTTGCTAGGTCATGCTGCATTTTGCTCTATGAGATTATCTCCCAGCATTCAGTCGTCATTGTTTTCCTCAATGGCCCAAGGATTCCTAACATCCCATGACTTCAATGGCTCCTTTTCACCAGTCCAATCAGTTTGTTCTTCCTTTCCTTTTTTATAAGAACAGAAGAACTGGCTTGCTGGATCAGGCCAATGTAGAGATAATTGAGTATTCCAGTATTGGCCTCTGAGCTCTCACAAGCAGGGGTCGACATCCTTTCAAAAAGACATCTGAAGTCGTGACTGTCACTCCATGTTGTGGTTGTGAATTCCACACATGGATTACACATTGTGTGAAAAAAATGCTTCCTCTTGTTGGTCCTGAATTTGCTGCCAATCAATTTAATTGGGTGATCCCAAGTTCTAGTTTGATGTGTGTGAGAGGAAAAAAATATCCACGAACTACTTTCATGCTTCCATTTCAGCCTTTAATCAAAGGGAAGGTGCTCTTAGCCCTTGATCAATTTGATTACCTTTTCCAGATTTATCATCTCCTTGGTGACTTCCTGAAACTGTCCACAATATTCCAAATGCAGACACACCATACAGTTATATAAGGAATTATGATGCTTGTCATTGTATTTCCATTTCGTTAACTGTCTCTTAGCCTCTGTCTCTCAAATGAATTTGCCACCGTTCTGTTAGCTTTCATTGAATAAACAACAATTTAGCTTTTTAAATAACCTGCATTTTTCCATTTAGTGTACCTGGATCTAACTCAGCTGTATTTGCATGGCTGTCACTTGTGTGTTTATATAAAGTTTACCAATTACCGTACATATGCAACTGGCTATTCAGTTTCAAATTATGTGACTGTTGCTCACTATGGGTATTTTCCCTGTGGCCACTTACTCTTTTCCTTTTTGCCACAACATACACGTATATGCTGTGGACTGCATTGTCCTCACCAGACTTCCGTCTTTTTCTCCTGGTCAACCCTGATGATTATCTGTTAAAACCTCCAACTGAACCCAGGCATAATACAAGTGGCTGCCATTAAAAACATCAGCACCACACTTCCTCCTCTTTCACCCAGTGATGTCTAAACAAGCGATGTGACATTACTACAAGCTTCCCGTTCCACCTGAAGCAGCCACCAAAGAAGTGCAACAGGGGAAGGCAGCTCACAGTGTGTTGCCAACATACCGTATTTCTTCGATTCTAAGACGCATGCTTTTTCCCAATTAAGCATTTCAAAAAATGGGGTGCGTCTTAGAATCGAAGGTCTCCAAAAAGCACCCCAAAATGCAATTTCCTTACTTACTGGGGTTGGGGGAGCTTCAGGGAGACCTGCGCGACCCTCTGCAGGCCTCCCCGATCTTCAGTTCGGTGAAAAACAGTGATTTTCGGCCATTTCCGGTTTTCGCGAAAACCGGAAATGGCCGAAAATCGCCGTTTTTCACTGAACTAAAGATCGGGGAGGCCTGCAGAAGGTCGCGCAGGCCTCCCTGAAGCTCCCCCAAGCCCCGGTAAATAAGGAAATTGCATTTTCTGGCGGACCGCAAAAGCACTGCTCAAGGGCAGTGAGGAGATCGTCAGCTGCAGTGCGGGGCATGCTGGGACGAGCTCTCGGGTTCAGGAAGAGAGAGTTCGCCGCTGAGCAGAGGGGGCAAAATGGCGCGGTAAAAATCGGATCTCCGTGGCAGGCAAGCTGGGGAGAGTTGGTGCTGAGCAAGCTGGGGACAGTTGGTGCTGAGCAGGAAGGAGGTGCGTCTTGGAATTGATGGTTTTTGTTTTTTTTTCTGCTGGTGTTCCTGAAATTAAGATGCGCCTTAGACTCGATGGCGCCTTAGAAACGAAGAAATACGGGTATTATACCTTTCATATGTATTTATTTATTTTTCACATTTTATACCGCCCTTCCTCCTAGGGGCTCAGGGCGGTGTATGTGGTTCCTTCCATCCTTTTGTCCTCACAACAATCCTGTGAGGTAGGTTAGGCTGATAGTGACTGGACTAAGGTCACCCAGGAAGCTTCATGGCTGATGGGGGAATTGAACCTGGATCTTCCAGGTCAAAGTCCAACACCAGAACCACTACGCCATCCTGGCTCTCATGTTACTACATAATACCAGGGAAAGAAGAGGAGTCCCAGGGTTGCTGATTTGAGTGCAGCCATTCATCTCCCATCACATTTCGTTCCAACCTTACACTGACCCTTAGAGCCAAACCCTATGCATATTTACTCAAAAGTAAATCCCAATCTGCTCAACGGGACTCATTCCCTAGAGAAGTATATTTAGGAATAGGATTGCAGTATTCAAATGCACATAGAGTTTGGAATTTGCCACCCCCCTCTCCTACACATACATATCACCCACCCACAGGAAAACATCTGGGCACAAGTTTCTCATATTATTTAATCCCCAAATGATTCATTCACAATCTTTCAAATTGGATCTCATCTCTTTCTACAGATAAACATTATGATTTTTGTAAACATCATTACGATTCCGGTCATTTCCAAGTTTGAGATTATTACAATATTCAATAAGGCCAAAGCTTGGGGAGAGTTTTGCAATATTCCCCAAAGTTACTAGATTGTCGTTTGGCATTATCCTTTGCTAACAGTCCTTAAGCTAGCTTTTGCTCTGCGTGACAGTGTTCATATCCAATTAATTTTGAGAGTAAAATTTTATGAGACACTGAATTAAATGACTGCCTGAAATCTCTCCATTAAATCTGCTGAATTCCCTTTTATTTGCTCACATTTGTCACTGTAGCAATAAAGATCAGGGGGGAAAATCACATCTATTTGGCAAGAGCTGTTTTTAATACATCCATTTCTTTCCCTTGGATGTATTATTTTGAAAAATGATACCGTCAGCATTGAGAAAACAGCTGGCTAAAGTCAACCCCAATGAGGAGGTATTTGTGGGGAGATAGTTATGAATATGAGCTGATCTACTTGTAGTCACTGGGCATTCTTCCTAGAGTCACAGCACAATCCTATGCATGCCTACTCAGAAGTAAGTTCCATTGTGTTCCATGGGGCTTACGCCAAGGGAAGTGAGTATAGGATTGCAGCCTCAGTTTGGTCAGTAGGTTCGACTGGTGCTAACATCCTTGCTTGCTCACTTAAAGGGGCCAGTGAGCCAGTAGGGCTGTGCTGAAACTTCTCCCATTCTGATTATTGGCTTGAAAATGCCTTTGGGGAGTGCTGATATAAGCCAGGAATGGGTGTCTTGGAAGCATTTCTGTGCTCATCAAAACATGCTCCCCGTGTTTCATCATTTTTCAGGCTGTACTCAAAGGACATGTTCACTGGGGGATTTTCAGGTTTCATGTCATTTTTTAAAATCTAGGCATTTATGCTCATCAGCATGTAGCAACTGGGTTCGAAGAATCTTTTAATGTGCATTAGTGCACAGCAACAGGCTCAAAAAGAGTCTTCTAATGTGCATTAACATGCACATCAGTGCACAGCAAGGGGGTTTAGAAAGAGTCATTTAATGTGCATTAGTATGCACATCAGCTCACAGCAATGGGGCTGAAAGAAAGAGTGTGGGCAATGTCTTTTCAGGTGAAAAATAGTGCTGAAGCAGCAGCAGTTCAGGGGAATAATAGCTGTGAACACACGCAAAAAATGCAAAACAGGGGGAAGAAAGGGGAGGGTTTTTTGCACCCTTCAAAATGGCAGTTTTTGCATCAAAAACGCAAACGTGACAAAAAACAGTGGCACACCACCAGTTTCTTCTGACTTGGATAATGATGTAATTATGCCCACACATATTGGACTCAGATTTTAATAGCTGTATGTCTAATTTTGAGAATGAATGTTAGACTAGATTCTTTGACTATTTTGTTGAATGATGCGGATGATATTTGCCTGCCGCGAGAGTGCTCTTAGTAAATCTGTTTATAGCAGCAAGGATTGTGTACATACACAACCCTGGATATCAGCAGTTTAGCCTACAATTAACAAATGACTGATTTAAGTACTGTACTGAAATGGATAAGCACATGGACAAGATTAACTACAGAAATTAACAGATAGCATCAATGGCAGAAAAATAGGGCCCTTTACAATGTATTGGAATACAACTTGCCAGTTTATTGTGATTGATAGAAATATTTTGTATTAATTATATCTTATTTTTAAAAAATCTTTAAAAATTGGAGGCAGCGCTATTTGAGGATGGGGCAGGAACACCCCCCCCCCTTGATAATGTTCATCTTTTTTTCAATCCTGTTTAGTAATGATCTTTGCCAAATATGCTCCTGCTTTTGTCTTTTTTCCTTCTCTTTTTGCTGGCTTTTCTTTTTCCTGGGAATAGTTGCATGGATGGTCTCATCCAATTGAGGATCACATAGCAAACAGGCTGACATCATGCACCATGGAGGCATTCAGGTTTGGCTATGTGACCACTGACAATATTGGTGAAGGCAGACATAGCCACCTGACCTGAGAGTGGTAGCAATGCTTCTTCAATTATTATTATGAGTTGAAAGATTTATATACTGTCTTTTGACAAAAGAAGTTCTCAAAGCAGTTTACATAGGAAAAGAAACTGGCAGTTTCAAGTCCTTTCATATCAATCATTAAAAAATGCTGAAGGAAAGCATTATTTGACACAAATAAAATTTTTCATGAAAGTGCCCACTTTTGGTTCACCCCTAAATATCAGCTATATTTAACATCAACAACAAAAATCAATTCACATTACTGCTGAGATTAATTTGTCCCAAAAAATTATTCTTAAAATTATTTTGGCATATTGGGGGTGAATATTCCCCAAATATTCTCAGGATGTGTGAATATTCTACAAATATGTGATATTCAACATATTTTACAGTAGCAGTCAGTCAGCCCAATCCTATTTGGCATGATTGGCTGGAACTTGTGGAGCATGTAACTATTTTGGCGGTGGAGCCATGTAACTATTAGGGCGGTGGAGAGTGCTTTATGGAATTGTAAACACCAATCTGGAAGCGTGCATATCTGTGCACTTCTGGGCTACTGCTGCAGAAGTTGAAGAGGAGACCCGCCAACTTTGGTAACTCTGCGGGGTGAGTAGAATGGGGTGGAAGTGGATCGGGGAAATAGGGAAGGGACAGGGTGTGTCAGAGGTCAGAGGGGGTGGCACCCAGCGTGAGTGACTTGCGCTGGATGCTATCCCCTCCTGAGCCTGCCGACATGTTCCCTTTGTTTTCTCAGATTTGCGCCAGCTAAAGAGCTGGCACAGATCCAAGGAGATGCGTTAGTGATCACAGGGCTTATGGAGGGGTAAGAGAAAATATTTTCCTTTCCCTCTCCCAAGCCTCCCAATTGACCCCCCCCACCTCCATAGAATGCAGTGCAGCCCATTTGGGTGTGGTGGGGAAAAGGATTGGATTGGGTTGAATATTTGACAACATTTGATAACTTGTAAGCTGTAGCAGTCAGACTGTTACAATATCTGACATCTATCAGTCAGCATCTGACCATATTCAGCATTTGACATGCAGTAGCTGTCGAAATCTGACAGTACCTGCTATGTTAAAATTAATGTTTGACAGCATCTGATAGATGGCATGCAGTAGACATCTGCAGTAAGGGACACAAGTTGGAGGGGCCCCACAATTGCTTTTTGAAAAACAGGTGGGAGCTTTGGCCAAGCAAGCCAGCTATCAACAGAGGCGTCATTACAGCTGTTGGGGTGGCGGGCCCAAAGTGGCAGATCGCAGGGGCTGTACCTTCTGGTGCTCCTTCTGCTGCTAGTCCGTCTTCGTGCAGCTGTTGTTGGCTGCAAGTTTTGCCCTCCTGCCCTCCCAGGTGCCGTTTGGCTCCAAAAAGGAGACGAAAAGTGCTGGGGGTGTGTGTTTCAGCATTGAGGAGGCGTGGATTGATGATGTCATGCCCCCAGGGGCGGGGTGTATTGTGTCCCATGGGGGGTGTCACGGCGCTGGTCCCCTCCCACGGGGGGGGGGGGTTTGTAGGGCCGCTACTGGCTATCAACTACTTCTGACACATTGGATGTGTGAAGGGACCTTTCTGACATTACTCATACCTATGTAATTGGTTGGATTGACTACTCTTTGCTCTATGTACGATTACCCCTGATGACAGTCTGGAAAGAGCAACTGGTCCAAATTGCTGTTTTTGTAGCAGTTTTTCTGACTAGAGTAGTGAAGGCAGAAGCACCTGCAACCAGTGCTAGCCGACTATGCTTGTTGCCAGTCAATGTCTGCTCTCAATGTAAGGTAATGATTTTAATCTTTGAAGCCCTACCTGGTCTGGACCTTGCATATATTACAGCCCCCTCTCCCTGCCCAGCCTATTAAGATCTTCAGCTACAAATAAGATAAGCTAAAGAGGTTATAGTCAAGCAAGAGTCTTTCAGCCATGACATAAAAACTTTAGAATGAATTTCCAGAAGAGGCCTATTGATACCCCCAGAGGTGTCGCTCCAGGGTCTCTTGCCTGCTGCTTTCTCGGCAGGGGAATGGCTCCGACAGTGAGGGGGCGGGGCTGCCTCCTGCTCGCTCGGTAAACGGGACTAGGACTAGCAAAACTTACGGCCCCGCCCCTACCGGAGCTACGCCTTTGGATACCCCCACACACACACACACTGCCCTTCCAGAAAAATGTTCCTTTGGCAGCTGACATCAGCTACATCTGATCTTATTTGTTTTCTTAAAATAATGATAATAGCCCATGCTGTTTTTAGTAATGTTTGAATTAAGGTTGCAACATTTAGTAGATTCATCATTTAGAATAATCAATTATATTATTTTGACTGATTAAAAAAGATGCTTCTGTCTGATTGGGCTTTAAAGAAAGCTAATAATTTTTTATGTCAGTACTTAAGCACCTGCCTCCGGGTCCATTTTTAGAAGAGGGCGATGCTGCCCACTGTGACAAACATATGTATAGACTAAAAACAAAGACTGCTTCAGAACTATGGTTTATTCATTTGCAAATGCATGCAGATTTAATACATATATGAATTAGTTAAGTCAAATTCATACTATAACTTGACTAAAAGCTCGATCCTGCCTAACTAAGGAGTCACAAAAGTGCTGTAAAGCACATTTGCAGTTCCTCAGGAGTAAGTGGCGCCAACGCAGAGGCTGGAGCAGCTCACTCCACCCTTGCCCAGGACCTGCACTGGCTGACCCAGGTAAGTCCTAGGCTGGTCGGTGGGAGGGCTGGGGTGGCGAGGGAGGGGGCCATTGGGTGGCCTGGGCTGGGAGGGGGCGGGGATATTGGCGCCCATATCCCAAGCCCCTTCCTGGGCCGGGCCAACCTTACACGGCCTCCCTGGATGCGCGCCAGCTAAAGAGCTGGCGCGCATCTGAGGAGGCCCATTGGGGCCTCCGCTCTGGCGCTTACACCCATCTATTTGTATTTTAGGATGTGATGACCTGATGTCTGTAAAGGTGAGAAATGTGGGGGAAAAAACCCAACCCGCAAGATACTGTAAGAATAAGTTAATGTGCCAGTACACGCTATGTGATGAAGTAATTTTCTATCACCCGTGATGACTATGAAACGTCTCCTTTGAATCCCTTAAGCCTTAATAAGCAAAATGAGAATGGGAAGCATTGCAAATTCTGTTAATTGTCACACTCCTAGATTCAGAGGAAAGTGATTGTGGCTGTATTTATTGCTAATTATAAGAAGACATGGATTTGAAATTGAAAGCAAGGTTATTAAGTGCCATTTCTCATCAGTCGTGGGACTGTTGCTGTCAATGAGAGGTGACTGGGTGAACTTGTGTGACCATTTTGCAAGTTGTATTTCAGCCATCTGTATTCACTCCCAGGCCATCATTTTCTAAATGATAATGGAAACCACATGGCAAGCCACTCATCTGATTGTCCTGCGAAGTGGTCTAGCAATTCGAATTTTATCACTCTCCTGTCCCCAAATGTGAATGTATAGCACAAATTTAGGTTTGTTTGGGGAATCGAAACCATCAAATTATTTGATCATCATCAAATCATTAACCTTCATCAAACAATTTGTTAGGATGCTTGAGAAGACTTTTTTTAAAAAAACAGATTCCACTCTGGTCTTACTCCTGACGTTAAATTCCTTCATGCTCCAATCCTAACATGGTACTTTATTCCTCCCAGCCCAGCAAGTTCTGCTTGAGCTCTGCCTCCCCCTTTTCTGTTCCGTGGTCCCACTCTGGGCACCAATATTTTTAAATGCAAATGTTTGCTAGGCAGGAATGCCTTGACATATCAGATATGACCTGCACTTTTCATTGACTTACATCCTAGGATGTATGGCAATGGATGCTGATGACACATGAAGTGCACTGCCGGTGACCGTTTCCAAGCTATCAGAGGCCCGTTGCCATGGATGGTGGCCTGCACCAGAGCAGGTAAGCCCACACGGGGGGGGGGGGTTGTGGGTGGGGAGGGGAAGTAATGTGTTGTGTTGGGCGAGGAACTGGGGGAGTGTCAGGGAGGGAGTAAATCTGGTGGCACTGGTACATGCCAGATCTTATCACTTCTTTTTAAAAATTTCCCTGCCCCTTTCTTTTCCTCAGGCATATGCTGCCAAAATGTCTGGCATATGTCTGAGGTAGTGGCGTCACTAGGGTGTGGCAGGAGGGTGGGACGCTGGGGGTTACGCACTGGGAGGGAGTGATGTGCCAGGAGCGTGATGCTCGGAGGGTGACGTGGCCGAGGCCCGCTCAGCGAGCCACGTCTTCTTCGGCGGCTTGGCCGCTTCTAACAAGGCCAGGCAAGGCTGAAAGTGGCATGCGCACAACGCCACTTTAAGCCTTGCTCTCAGAAGGGCCAAACGAAGACCCAATCACGTCTTCGTTCGGCACTTCTGAGGGCAAGGCTTCAAGCGGCGTTGTGCTCATGCCCCGCTTTCAGCCTGGCCTGGCCTTGTTAGAAAGGTCACCTCGGCGTCACCCTCCCGGGGGTGATGCAGCAGTGTGTGTGTGGGGGGTTGATGCAGCAGTGGGGGGTGGGGGTGTGACATGGCAGTGGGGGGGTGACACGCCAAGCCGGCTGACCTCCCACCGGGGGTGACACGCCGGCTCGTGACGCCACTGGTCTGAGGAGACCCATAGGCAATCGAGTAGGCTACCAGGAGGTAAGTAAAAAATACTTATCTCATGCAGGCTGTCCAGTCACCCCACCCACACCGTAGCATGCAACTCAGCCTCCATTGGTGCAGCTGCATGCTATAATGTGGCGGGGATAGGATTGCATCCTTAATTAGGTTCAAACAGCACATGACACCAACAGTGGCATTAAAGTTTCCATTTTTAAAGCATTTAAATAGTATCTGCATGGGGGACAGTCAGGATCAGCTCACAGCACATGGGGAAGGTGCAGGTATTTTCTCTTTTCCCTTTGTGCTGTGCTCCCAGTGAAAATTGCTCATCTCCCATAGTTGCTATTAGCTTCTAGAAAGAAACTCCCAATTGGCAATACTAATACTAATTTCCCTTCCAAGGTTCCTACAAATGCCCTTAATACAGGATCAGGCTACACTTGCATGCGCGTGCACATGCACACACACACACACACACACACACACACACACACACACACACACACACACACTGTTGTGCAAGGCCACTCAGAGGAATTTTACTAGCGGGTACAAAGTTTCTTTTGGGCCCCTTCTCTTCATGTGAATTTGGCTGTTGGGTCCCCATTTTTTGCTCCTGGGCCCCCTTTTTGACCCCTTTTTGGCCCTGGGCCCAGGTACAATTGTACCCCCTTAACCCTCCCCCCCCAGTGGCCCTGCTGTTGTGGGATCTAATGACACATGTATAAAACATACATAATTTTTTCAAAAATCCTTGAGATTTTCTAGGCCAACAAAATACAATCATTCTTGAAAACACAATCAGTCTACGCAGTTTCTGCTTTAAATTGCACAGAAATGTCTCCAAGATACAAGACATAAGACTAACAAGGGGTGGAACTGGAGAAAGAATATGCTGTACAGATAAACATTCTAGACAAGAATGTCAGGTTCAACGGAAGGTTTTTGATTTTCCTAGATTCTGAAACACACTTCATTCTCTGAAGGCCAATACAGACAATTCATCCGTTCAGAAGTGAGATTCCAGTGCCACAAAATTAAACTTTGGCCAGTAGGTCCTGCTGGCTCATTCAGTCATAGCCTCTTGCCTGGTGACTGTGTTTCAACAAAATCGAGCCTTTGCATCGGGGGCTGTACATTCAGCCCTTATGATTTGCATAATAACAGCAGCTCTTTGTGAAGTAGCTACAATTGCACACATGGAAGGGTGCCACTTGCGCAGCCACCCCCCATGAGGAGATGGCTGCTAATACAATCAGCACCTCAACATAGGCTTACCATTCGTCCCGGTTTGCCTGGGACAGTCCCGGTATCGCAGGCTCTGCCCCCCGCATCCTGGGTGGCCAAACCGGAACAAACAACGAACAAAAGCAAATAAATAAATAAATCTGGCAGCCATTTTTTTTGCAGCCATTTTGCGGCTGCCAGGCCTCTTCTGAGCCTGGCCGGCTGCCATATGGCTGACCAGGTCTCCTCGCGCGCCTGCGCAAGCCTCCCCCCCATTTTTTTTGGCAGGCGCGTGGCCTGGACGTGCCTCATGTCTCAACACCCTTCTTGCAGGGTCAGGAGCTCATTTGATGATCATACATAGGCTTACCATTCGTCCCGGTTTCGCCGGGACAGTCCCGGAAATGGGACCCGATTCCCGGTCGTGTCCTGGGGGACGAATGGGCGCCGCCATCTTCTTTTTTTTTTTAATTTTAAACTTACCGGGCAGCATCTTGGGTCACGAAATCTCGCGTGATCCAAGATGTCGGCGCCCAAATCTCGTGAGGGCATCTGGGCGCCGACATCTTGGATCACGCGAGATTTCGTGACCCAAGATGCTGCCCGGTAAGTTTAAAATTAAAAAAAAAAAGAAGATGGCGGCGCGGCGAGCGGGTGCTTCTCCCGGTCGTCAGCGGCACCGGGAGAAGCACAGTGCTTGCCCATGTTGCGCGAGCCTGCTGGAGGCTCGCGCTGGCCGGGCAAGCAGGCTGTGCTTCTCCGGTCTCCCAGCGGCTCCGCTGGGAGACCGGAGAAGCACAGCCTGCTTGCCCGGCCAGCGCGAGCCTCTAGCAGGCTCGCACAACACGGGCAAGCAGGCTGTGCTTCTCTCCGTGCCGCTGGTCTCGCAGCGGCACCGGGAGAAGCACAGCCTGCTTCTTGCCCGTGTTGCGCGAACCTCCTGGAGGCTCGCGCAACGCGGGCGAGCAGGCTGTGCTTCTCGCCAGTGCCGCTCCAGGGCTCGCGCAAAGCAGGCGAGCAGGCTGTGCTTCTCCCGGTGCGGCTGCGAGACCAGCGGCACCGGGAGAAGCACAGCCTGCTTCTTGCCCGTGTTGCATGGAGCCGCTGGGAGGCACAGCCTGCTTCTCAACCTCGGGCCGACCAGCGACCACCGACCAGCGACCACCGACCAGTGACCAGCGACCAGGTAAGCGTATTTTTTATATATATATATTTTTAATAGAAATATTAATTATTTATTTAAAATTTTCGGACGCGCTTCGCGCAGCAAGAGGGGGCGCTTTGCGCCCCCTTTACTTTATTAATTAATTATTTTAAAAAACCGACCGCGCTTCGCGCGGCAAAAGGGGGCGCTTCGCGCACCCTTTCTTCGATAATTTATTCATTAAAAGGATTTCTTATGTGGATTTCTGCTTTATTGTGACATTTATGCTTGTTTTTTCTACTTTTTCGTTGTGGTTTAGAATTGCTTTTTCGTTGTGGAGGGTAGTTTGCCATTGGTTTGGGCTGTTTCTGATTGCTTTTTCGTTGTGGTTTAGATTGCTTTTTCGTGGTGGATGGTAGTTGGGGGTTGGTTTGAGCTGTTTCTGATTGCTTTTTCGTTGTGGTTTAGAATTGCTTTTTCATTGTGGAGGGTAGTTTGCGGTTGGTTTGGGCTGTTTCTGATTGCTTTTTCGTTGTGGTTTACGATTGGTTGTGGTTCTTTGGCCTTGCTTTTTCGTTGCTTTGACATTAATTAATTATTTACCTCGGGGGGGGTATGGGGGGGTGTCCCGGTTTGAAGTTTGAAAAATATGGTAAGCCTAATCATACATGCCCAACACTTGATTGTGTGGTGGTCCTGTTTTTTTGTCTTGTATCTAAGGATGCGGCAAGACTTGAACACTAACAAGTTGTTTATTTTTACAGGCTGTGTTACCGCTTTTGCCTCCTTTCTCTCTTTCCTCCATTCTGCCTCCTTTTGTTTCTTCTTTCCTCTCCCCTCTAGGGACAAATTTATGAAAAACAAACTGGGAAGGAACTGCCACTATAAGGATACAGTGCAACCACCAGTGTCAACTAGGCCTAGGAAATTTCTAAATTACAACTGCTGCTCCCTTTTAATTTCTATAATACAAAAGTGTCCCAAGATTGTGCAAATAAAGCTTAATGAAGAGGCTATACCTAAGGTCAGTTTTTCATGATTAAAAACCTCTTGCCAAAACAGACAGATTTGGAGAGAGTTGTGGATATGCAAACAGATTAGAAGCAGCATGTCAGCACTAAATGCTCGAACTAGTTTTACTCTTAGTTTGAAACTAGTCTAACTGTCATAGCTTCCCAAGAAGAAACTCTGGAGATCGATTTGCCTCATCAGATTTTCTTCAAATATAATCCTAGTATCAGAGAAGTTTCAGTAGAATTATCTCATTTCCATAAGCAACCTTTCAATTGGAAAATGATTTATTTGTCTAAATGTTCCCAAGAGAACTCAATTGCCTGGAAAACCAAATTTCTCATGAAAGGTTAAAAAAAAGTGTGAGAGAAAGAAAATCTTTATTGTTTAGAGATTGCTCTAAACGCAATTATTTTTTCTCATAGCTCTTATGGAAAAGAAGGGCAATTTGGTAGTTAGGATTGTTATAGAAAACAATGAAACACTTAGCTAGTTTCTTTCTGTTTAAGTTTTTGGAGAATTGCTATGCTGTGTATCAGAGAAAGTCTTCTGAAATCAGTTCCATCACCTCTGATGCATTAGCATAAAAAGGGAAGAAAATCTATGAAAATTCCTGGAACTGCTAATGTGTCATGGCTCAGGATCCAAACCTGGACACCTGCCCCAGAAGCGGAGTCCTGGCAGTGTTGGCTCCAGATTACATGTGTCTCAGAGTATGCCCAGTAACAGAGTGCACACTTCAAAATCAGAATATTGCCTCATTAACTTCTGAGAGAGAAGTGATACCTAAAAAGCAAATACTACCTCAGGTAGTATTTCACCCTTCAGTTGGGTTTAGACCACCATTGGAGCAACACTCTAGGTCAGTGTTTAAGAATACAGAAAGAGTTTTGAGTTTAAGCACATACGGAAACAGACCAGGGGACACACATGAAACAGGGATTTCATGACAATGCCTATTTCCTTCCTTTATCTTCATAGCTGTGGTGCCAAGCAAGTGTGTCTTGCTTTGACAAAACACTATAAGTGGCATGCTGCTTATAGCACAATAGAAGACAAGCAGCCTGAATGCTAGAGAGGCTCAGCCCGAACGTTAACAGGAAGCAGAAAGTTAACATACGGGATGAGCCTCTCTAGCATTCAGGTTGCTTGTCTGCTTCTGTGCTATAAGCAGCATGCCTTTTATAGCGTTTTGTTAAAGCAAGAGACACACGCTTGCTTGGCACCACCACTTTGAAGAAAAAGGAAGGTAATGGGCACGGGGGGCCACGGAAAAGCAGGGGTGTGGATCAAGTCTCTTGACTCCAAGTCTCAAGTCAAGTCCCAAGTCTTTGCCCCCAAGTCCTGAGTCTTTGGTTGCGAGTTGCGAGTCCCTATCTATTAAATGGGGAAAACGGGTTTAAACCGGAATAAAATTCGACTTGTTGTAAAAGGCTCCAAGTCTCGAGTCGAGTCTTTCGAGTCTTTTACAATCGTCGAGTCAAGCCATTGATGCCATTGAGTCAATAGACTCATTGTCTACATCACTGCAGAAAAGTGAAACCACAGTTACAGGGAGCATGGTTACAGGGGGACACCTGTATTTCTGTAGGAATTTAGCTCATGTCTTACATCTTAGAAATTTAGATATTTAGGACACCTCAGACAAACTCTGCCAATGATGACCCCTAGGTAAATTAAATTGTAAATAAAAACAAAAATTCATTAAGCAAGACCTGCAATCTAACAGATAGGGAAAGTTGACAGAGATTAAATATGTTTCAGGGAAGAGGGAGGCACATTCAAAGTAGATGCAAAAGAAGCACAGGTAATTTAGGAATCATGGGTCTTTGCTGATTTTTTGAAGCCCAGACATAATTTGGGATATGTCTTCAGGTGGTGGAGGCCTGTATCCCACTTACTGCACTCAACCATGTGCGGAGAGGAAAGCTTTCGGCCTACGGGAGAGGGATGGATCCGCTTTTCATAAGACAGCATTTCTCTAGGAATGACATTAGCAACAGCTCTTGCTAGAGCCCAGCATGAACAAACAACTCTGTGTGCAGCTCTATATCAGAAGCAAGCAGGCCACAGTCAAAGAGGAATCCTGTGAGGTTGCTGTGCCGGAGGAGCCCCCATGAACTGAGGAGGATCATCAGTGTATACTTTTATATAGGTGAATTGCGCCCCAAGTCACCCTTGCTTTTTCCTTTGCCACTTTTTCATTACAAATATATAATGTTCACACACACACACACACACACACACACACACACACACACACACACACACACACACACACACACACAAGCCAGCTTCACCTCATGAGCGAGGAGATCTTTTAACTACCTTGAACATACCCACGAACAAATAAAAAAGAAACTTCTGAGAAACCGGTGATTTTGTTTGTTTGACTTTTGCCACTGGACCTGTGCAAAGCGCCACACATTGTATTATTTATGACCTCCCACCCTCCTTTGTTTTCCATTATGTATTCCTTTCAAAACAGCCATTTCCCTTAGTGCTGTAGCTCAAAGCAACAGTTGATGAATGTTGGTTTACAATGAATCCTTGTTATTTACAAGAAATAGTCCAACTTTCCAGCGTCGGATGCAGCAACCTTGGGAAGAAAGAGCAAGTGTTTCTTTGTTTGAATTTCCCTTCCTTCCTCAACTTTCTAACAACTTCATAGGAGTTAGCAAAACAAAAGTTCTGCCTCTACAGATTTCTCCTTTTTCTATCAAGGAATATTCAGGGCGGATCCACACCGCACGCGTTTGCGTTGGTCACGTTCCGGCACATTCCAGGAGCATCCGACGTTCCAAAAGTTGCCTCGGACTCCACTTGAGACGGGATGGGACGCGACCATGCGCAAATAGCACCACACCAGACGCACGTGGACTCGACTGGATGCAACTCCCCAAGCCGCCACGTGCGGTGTGGATCTGCCTTAACTGTTTCCACTCTTTGCTACTTACTCTCTGCCTGAGACATGGTCAGTGCTGTGTATAGTTGTAACTGAATCTAGGCTTGCAGTGCAATATCTGGGTTTGGGAAGAAGGACCTGGGTACCAGAGGGCCTGCCTCCTTACCACTGTGTCCCCAGAGGGAGAGAGCAGGATGAGTACATTCCATGTAGCTTCTTTTCTTTGCTCCGTCCTGTCACTGCTTGCTCACTGAAAGAGGGCAGGTGAACAGGAAATAATATCAAGGAGAAGGAGCAGGACCAGGGGTCTCTCAGGGTTAGCAGTGGACCCTTTGCTGGGCTGTGGGCCTCAACAGGTGCTCAGTGATGCCAGCGTGAAATAGCTAGAAGCATCAGGAAGCTGGTGCAGCAAATACTCTGTTAATCAGATGAGGAAATATTTATACCCTGCCTGACCAATCCCAAGACTTCCATCTAACTGTTTATTTTATTTATGTATCACAGTTTTATACCACCCTTCCTCCAAGGAGTTCAGGGTGGTGTACATAGTTCCTTCCCTCCTTTTGTACTCACAATAACCCTGTGACGTAGGTTAGCCTGAGACAGAGTGGCTGCATTTGTTTTTCGACTAGAAAATAGCCAGAAATGACATTGCTAGCATGGCTCTAGCATGCTTCTAGCATGGTTCATTTAAAAATGGAAGTGGCGTCGAACCGACATGGTGTTTTCGCAACTTTAAGACTTATTTAAAAGAGCTGGATGTGGAATCTGAAGACGATGTGTTGTTGCAAGCCACCTTAGCTGTTTTGAATGAATATCCTGTCAACATACGTCCTGGCCGAAATACCATTTTTATTTCCTCATCCCCCACATTACATCTCCCAAGCTCCTTTGCAGCTGAGCAGCCTTGAGGCCTTGAGCATGAGGTCGCCATATTTCATAGCTTCGAGCTTGAAGGAAAGATTGCGAGTGTGATAAGCATGCTAGAAGGTGAAAAACCAACGCGACCATAGCGTACTAGAAGGAGAAAACACAACCTCTCTAGCGCTTGTAGCACTAGAAGGTGAAAAATGAATGGAGCCACTGTCTGGCCCAAAGTCACCCAGGAAGGTTCATGGCAGAGCAGGGATACAGGGTTGAAGTTTACACACCCTGATTCCCTTCTGCACCTGAAGAAAACTGCAAGGCTAATATGTAGTTCTAAGTAGCTTACCAAGCGAGGATCTAACCTAGACCTTTGAGATTCAAGTCCCACACTCAGCATGTTTAAATTAAGCAGAAGCCTGAATGGTTTGCTTCTTTATTAGGTACTTTTCTGGACTACCTTCAGTTCTCTGCCAGTCACAAAAGCCCCCTAGGGTTATCAATGAGGTCAAGAGCTTATGAGGAACTTAAAGGGATTTGGCTTCTTTGTATGAAGAACGTGGATACCCACTGATAGGATACTCAGTTGCTAATACTTTTGGAGCCCTTAATCTCAACCCTGAAGTAACTGAACATTTTTATCCACCTTAAACGTGAAGGGAAAAAAAATCCATGTAGATATTCTGATAAAATTCTGCTCTTTTAGATACATACATATCCACTGACAGGAAATAAATAGGGCTGCCAAGGAGAATGCTCTCATACCTTTACTAACTTCATGACAGAGAAATGCTGTCAGGGGTGGGGTTTTCCCAGCACTACAGTGCAGTACACTATACAATTGGACAGCCATCAAAACCAAACAACTGCCTGCTATGCAGTTATTAAATAGAAGGGCATCACGTTTTCAAACCCCCCCCCCCCACACACACACACACCAATTCTCCTTTGTAAATTTCTTCATATTTCCCGGATATCCTCTGAATGTGCAAAGATTTGCTCACTATTCCCTGAATATTTGATATGCTTTAGTCATTGATTTTCAATATTTGATAGTCAGCGCACCTAGGTCCTGAGTTCTGCTGTGCAGATGCAATGCTGTGAGCCACTTAGGCTCCAAGTGTTGCTGCTGCAAGCACAGCTATTGCTGTCTTGAAGAGTTGCTCCAGTACTCGATGGAAGGTCCAGCTCAATGTAGCTGAGAAGGGAACATTTCAAAGTGGGGAAGGGGAAAGGGCAGTTACACCAAAACTAACAGCGCAATCCTATGTAAGGGTCCGGCCGGTGGCCCAGGGCTGCCAGCCGGATCCTGGCCCGAGGCTGCCCATCGTATGGTGGGCAGGAGGTCTACTTGGAGAAGGGGACGCTCATCCCCTTCCCTGGGTGTAAACCAGGGCCGGCCCAATAGGCCTCTTTGGATTTCCACCAGCTAAATAGCTGACAGAAGTCAGAGGAGGCCTTGTAACAGCCTAGCCGGCCTGGTGGGGACGGGGATATGGCGGGAGCCATCCCCTGCCCCCTCCCGGGCCGGCTAGTCCAATGGCCCTTCTCCCTCGCCCGCGCGACCGCCAGCAGGAGAGCTTACCTTCCTCCTGTGGCCGCTTGACTGGTCTGGTGATGGAGTGAAGGAGGCCGGCCTTGCAACGACCTCCCTTACTCCCGAGGCGTCGCAAATGTGCTTTACGGCACGTTCATGACATCTTGGAATGGCGGAGTGCTTGCTCCGCCGTTCCTGAGCTCCAGTGGATTGCGCTGTAAGAGCTTTCATAGTAGCCCTATCATCCCAGCCATCAACATAGCCTCAATGAAATACTACCAAGGGGTTTAGGAAGGTAAGAGAGACACAGGGTTAATGTGATGGTGGAAGCCTCTGCTTCTCTTTCTTGTTTCCTTTGATGAATGATCAAATCCTCATTTACACTCACTGAGAACATGGGCAAACACTAAAGCTTCAATATTTGTTGAGAATTAATAATTAATTTGTGATTTCACAATCCATAATTTTCAGCCCTTGGTGAAAGTAATTTGTACTTTGGAATTGGTAATTCATAATTTGCTGTTTATTTTTGTGACTAGCGTATGACATGACTAACAATGACTAACTACTGCTGTGAACCTACAATTAATTAAAAATTGAAATATTAGACACATACGAACATAAGAAGAGCCCTGCTGGATCAGGCCAAAGGCCCATCTAGTCCAGCTTCCTGTATCACACAGTGGCCCCACCAGATGCCTCAGGGAGCACACAGCCAACAAGATAACCTGTTTCCTGCTGCCATTCCCCTGCACCTGGCACAGAGGAAACCTACTTCCAAAGCCAGGAGGTTGCTTATGGCTTGTAACCTGTGATGACATCCTCCTGGATCCATGCGTCTGATTTTTTCCTCCTTTCTTTCAGCGACTCTTTACCTCCCTCCCTCCCTCCCTCCCTCCCTCTCTCCCTCCGACATTCCCCAGACACTCCCACATAAATGATAGATCACAAAAATGTTAATTTTACCTAATTAATTGAAATGTGTATGAACACTGCAAAATGTCCAAACTCAACAGTGATTTCTGGCTCAGAACCTTACTTTTGAAATTAGATTTGGTTTTGAACATGGGTCTGAATATTAAACAGGGAATATTTAATATTTGTATTTTATTGAGTTTATGTTTTGTGTCCATGATTGTTAGGTTTTGTTCAACTAACTCCTCCAGGTTCCGAAGCTCAGTTGAAATGTCTGAGATGCCTTTTTCCTCATCGTCACTCACTTCTCCCCATGGCGATGGGTTCTTCCAGTATCATTGCTCCTGCAGTAGTAGCGTGTTTCATTGCAGTAGTAGCGCATCACTGCTGAAGGCACGTGGCTATTGTTACAACCAGAACTCCTGAATCTCCTTCTCCAATCTTTGATAAGTACAGTAGTGAAAGAAAATGTATGACACATTGTTATCCCACTCTGAGGGTGGAACGGCATGTTTTGTTAAGCACATGCTTATTTTTTATAGTTAAATATCAGTTGGATGGAACTCCTATGAACTAGGATGAGGGGTAGGGGAACTTTAACCCTCCTCATTGTCATGACACCTGATCTTAGAGGCTCCCTCCCCCTCAGAACCTCAATTCGTAGGGGGTCCAATCAACTGCTATTCGATGTTTAAAAACACAAGCACACACTTGATAAGCATGTGTTTTACAGAACCACTAATTTAAATTTGAGGGTTTTTTTTGTCCCTGCTGCACTTCATTGGCTGCCATTTACAGAGGTGAGGAAGTATGGAGCTTAATGCCATTTTATTATACTCTGCGCTACTGGGGGAGAGAAGAGGAGAAGACATGAGGCAGTGACTGGCACCAGGCAGTCATTTGTCTAGAGCAGCGGTTGCCAACCTTTGCGACCCCAGCCCCAGGGACCACTTAGGGACCTTTTTGAGTCCCGCGGACCACTCTTTCTGTTGGCTGTTTCATGCCTGGCTGAAATTGTTTAAATTTTTTATTTATTTTTGTTGGTCCATGGGCCGCTGCCCCCCGCCTCCGCTGCTGCTCTTCACCCCAGCCAGCTGGCGGGAACTGTCCCCCATGTCTGTGAATCTATTCAACATGTATTCAAGAGGAACACACAGCGGTTTGGATTTAAAAGGTAAGAAAACAGCGGGGTTTTAAAACTTTTTTCCTTACCTTTTAAATCCAAACTGCTGTGTGTTCCTCTTGAATACTTGTTGAATACAGACACAGGGACAGTTCTGGCCAGCTGCAAAGAGTGGCGGCAGTGGCGGCAGCAGCAGCAGCGGCTCACGGACCACCAACATTTTCCCACTGACCACCGGTTAGCGACCGTGGGTCTAGAGTAGTGCATAGTTCCAGCTTTTGCCACTTTAAAACCCCTGTGCTGCAGTTTGGTCCTGTCACCTCACCTCACAATTTGCTATAATGAAAGAGTTCTTCCTGCATTCATCCTCAGAGAAAATCGTATTCGCCAACCAAACTACAACCTGTAAATAGTGATATTTTTCCATAGCCTGCAGACTGCTGTACTGTAATTACATGACATTTATGTTGATTCAGAAAACGTGACACCATTTGAGAAACGCTGAAAGGAAGGAATGTAGTTATGAACTTTAATGAACACTATGAATAGCCCCGTGATTCTGTTTACTGCCAGTTCACACATTCCAAAACTGCTTCTAAGTACAAATGTGAAGGCAAGTGATTTTTACCTTGAAGAGAAGATAAAAAGAGGTCATTTAGAGTAAAACTCATCCCTACACACACACACACACACACACACACACACACACACACACACACGATGATCTATGAACCATCTACAGCTAGCATATGCTATATTTTAACTAACGGCCTGATCCTGCCTAAAGTTAGGCCGGCGGAGCCGCAAATGTGCCATAAAGCACGTTTGCGGCTCTTTGCGAGTAAGCGGCGCCGGCATGGAGGCACGAACGGCTCACTCAGCCATTGACCCGGACCTGCACCGGCTGCCACAGGTAGGTTCCGGGCTGGTCGGCACAGGGTCAGGGGAGGGCGGGCAAGGGCAGCAAGGGAGAGGCCATAGGTCAGCCCGGACTGGGAGGGGGCAGGGATATTGGCACTGAGTTGCACCGATATCCTATGCTCCTTCCCAGTCCGGGTCAGCCTTACACGGCCTCCCCAGATGCATTCCAGCTAAAGAGCTGGCATGCATCCGAGGAGGCCCATTGGGGGCCCACACCCCTTACACCATGGGAAGGGGATGTTTATCCCCTTCTCCTGAGGTGAGCCTGGGCCATGCCGGCGCGGCCCGCAATGGGCTTAGGATGCAGCGGCCAACCCTTTAGTCCGTCCGCCGCATCTTAGGCAGAATTAGGCTGTCCCTAAGATATTAGTGACCTCCAAGCCTTTTCTTAGAGATCTCTGCAAGGCACAATATTGTCCTTAGAAAATTATAAAATTATCCTTGGTTTGGTTAAACAATTGAACTAGTAATTCGCACAGCACAACGTACAAGAACCTTGTGTTGCATAATGCTCCTGCTCGTGTTTGCCACCAGCATAGATAATGTTTTGAGGGCTATGGGAAAGTGAGTTATGCATTTAAATACTGTGCTCCATGTAATCTCTCCCCCCCCCCCCGTGATTTGGCTGTGATGGCAGAAAAGCAACTGTTGTGCAACTAAGTGCAAAATGTGTCTTAGGAAACACTTCCATATTTTCCATGTTCTTCTGAAGTAGAGTTGAAACTAGGTACCTTCCAAAACGTTGCCTCCAAATTGCCCTCTGCAAATATTTATGTTGGATAATCACTGAATATTCTCTGAATATTTGCTGAATACTTACGATGTTTTTTGTACCTGTATTTGACATCTCATTTTGCCTGTATTTCATAGTTGGCTTGTAATATTTGACAGTGACAGGGTTCTTACACAGATATCATTGGGATGGAATTTGTGTCTCTATATATAGAATGTTCGGACAATGGACAGAATGTTGGTAACTAGCTTTTGCATATAGAGAGTAGCAAAATGTCCATCATTGTGACAGGTGGTGTACATGGAAGCAGAGGTTATCACTTGGATCCCTTGTGCTGGTGCAGTATACTCTGCACACAAAAATACACTGTTTCCTCCCTGTGGGATTCATGTCTTTGATGACCAGATCACCAGCTGCCAGAGTTGGAGAGCTGATTCCATGCCTTCATTAACCAAGGGTGTATATATGCATCTGGAGTTAAATGCGTACACCTGTGGGCTGGGAGGAAATGGGGTTTTGTTTTAATGGTCTCAAATACAGTCCCCAAGGACATCTCCCCAGATGGATATATGGCACATTTCCCTTATTTGCGAGAAAATAAAGGACTGTATGTTGGTGTGCTAAACTTGTTTCCAATTCCTAATCACCCCAGAAATTGAGAATCAAGCCTGTTCCTATGGCCTTATCCTGGATTCTGTTTCTTGGTCACACTAGAGTGTCACGGAATGCTGGGAATATGTGATGCAATGCTGGGAAATGGCATATATGTGAGACGCACAGAGGATCCTTGGATTCCCCTTGATCCCCTTTTGTTTCCAGTGTAGAGCAGCATAGAAAATATTGCCAGCCTAGCCAACGCTCCAAAGCAGAGAAATCCTTTCATGTTAGTGCTGGGTTGTTTGACAGCCTCAAGACTGCCTCTCTGTACTATTTACCAAAAGGGATTGGTCTAACGCTGTCAAAGGAAGTGTCCATCACTCTGCTAACAAATCTTAACCTTAGCGTGCAGGTGCCACCTCTGAGGGATGCAACAGTAGTTAATTCAATCCCGGGACTGTCAACCAGAGTGCTGGCTGGGATGGTGTCACTTGTAATGTGAATGCTTGTCAATTAGGAAACAGTCTGACATCCTCCAATGACCTTACAATATCTTACAGGACAGATGCTTGAATGTAACAGCTTTCTGTCATTACCCCCTAGGTGGAATCTGATGCCTTTGTTCTTGAGGTGAAGGGTTCTAAATGCTATTTCCAGTCTCTGGAGACCACAAGGTCTCTTTTTCGCCCAGACTTTTTCGGGACTGTTTTGTGAATTGCAGAAAACATCAAAGTGAGAAAAGAAGGGAAAAAAATAGCAGTACAGTAAATGAAACTGCTGGAGCAGAGTGACTGAAGTGAGTGACACATGTGTGTTGCATCTAACAATTATGACAATTTGTCAAAGGAGGGATGCATTATTGTTAAGTTTTTTGTAGGCTAAGATGTTGCCTCTACAAGCACTGTACTAAGACCAGACCTCAATGCAGTGCAATAGTTTTCAAATGGTGTCCTGGGATTAATTAGGAGCTCATAATGGGATCTTAGGGTCACTGTCCTGCAGGTACTCTTGGTGGTTTTATTCAACCAATTTCAGTTTAATTCTGTCATTGATAAAGAGCTGGAACGTTTCTCACATCAAGCCTAGGGCTACAATCCTATACACACGTAACTGAGAGTAAGTCCTATTGAACTCAATGGGACTTCTGAGTAGACATGAATAGGATTGTGCTTAGGTGAGCATGTGTTGGAATTCCCTTAGGGGGGTAGCTATTAGTCGCTCCGTTCCCCTCTCCTTTACTCTGTCTTACTCCCCACCCACGTGGCAGACTTGCTTAGCTTTACTTGGCTAGAGAAAACACACTAGGCATAGTTGATTGAAGTTGCAAAAAGAAGTTTACTTACAGTTTTCATTCATATCTACAAGGTCTGATTCACATCAGAGGATACACTAAACTTGAAAGGACAGAACCCTCCTAAAGCTAGGGCTCTCTGCGTGGAGGCATGCTGGAAAGATGGCGCTGGGCTGCAGGAGGGCAGCTTGCCACGTCTTCCCTGGTCAGTGGTCAGATGCAGAAGAGTGAAGAAGAAGGAAACTGGGTTTGGGGCCACGCCCCTTCCTTAAGACAATGAGGGGTCAAAGACAAGAGGGTCTACCTAGGTACTTAGGTGATCAACCAACACACACACACCCTCCAGTGTCCAGCATACGGAAGTTGCCCAATTTCCCAACAGCATGGACTTTAAGCAAAGAGCACTTCCTGCTGCCATAATTTGAAACAATCATCCACACCTGTTTGCCACCCAAGCTGAGTCTTCATGGGACATAGACTTCGCAAACAGTTGTTTAAAATGTGCAATATACAACCAGACCTGAGAAAATCCTTGATCCAGGCCTAGTGTTTTTGGCTGTGGAAAAGTATTCCAGACTCACAACGAATCATCCAGATAACGATAATTATAAGGAAGGAGACTGACAGTGCAATCCTATCCAACTTACACCACCTGTGTAACCAGTGGTGCAGCAAGAACAGGAGGCCCCATAACGATTCAAAGGTGATTTAAATCTCCCCTCCCCTCCAAAGCCTCCTGCCCTGCCCTGCCCTCCCCCGCTAGTTACACCAGTGGTGTAAATAGGATTGCGCTGTGGGTCTTGGGAAGTGTTCTTCAGCTAGTCAGTCTGGATTTTGATGAAGGGCTGCCATCAGGAGTAATCCAAGGCTAGGTCGCCTTTGAGGGTTGGCATTGTAAAAAGTGCACTTTGGGACTGGATTTCTGTCTGGTGGAGGCAAACTTAAATTATATTTATGCAGTGAAGCCAAATGCAGTTCATTAGAGAAGGTGGTTTCGGCCCTGGGACTAATGGCTGGGATCATGGCTGGTGCTAGTATGGGCAGCCCAGCCCAGATGACCGATTTTGGGGGACAATTGAAGGGCAACACATTTATTTATATTTTGAGGCTCCTTTTTCACAAATATTTTTCAAAGTGGTATACAACATATGGCAAAAAATAATACCATAAAATAAAACATGAAAAATATAAACGAAATATGAATCAATACTCATGTTAAAATAAAAAAGTTAAGCAGTCAAAAAACCAAATCATTAGCAACATACTATCTGAAGAGGAAAGCAGGAGGAGAAACAAGCTTACCGGTACTCTAACTCAAAATTCATATGCCTTTTATTGAGCATTGAAAGCATGGAAAAATGGGGGCTAGAAAGGTATTTGGGAGGAGAGATTTTTCAGAACCTATGCTGCTACTGAAAATTTACCTTGCCAGTTTTAAAATTAAATTACATTTTTACCAGCATGGGGTGCTATTTGGATTTTGTAGCCCAGACTCTAAAATGACTTGGGCCATGTATGACTATCCTAGCTAGGATATGTTCTGCAGATCAGAAACTAACAGGCCAATCATAACTGGGCTGTCCACCAGTGGAATGTGCATTCCACTGGTGGAAGTACTGCTGCAGTGGCAGAAGTGCCACTGCGACAGCACGCTCAGAGAGGCCACCAGTGCACATGGTTGGTGGCTGCATGCGCAGGCCGGCAGAGAGGTTTCTCACTGCCAGTGCTAGTAAATTGGCAGTGGGGACAGGCAGTGGGTGGAATGGGGCAGTGAGGAGGAGGAAAGGGGGATTTTCTGGGGAGGGGTCGGGAA
The DNA here is from genome assembly GCA_026170595.1 of Plestiodon gilberti rubricaudatus. Classification (NCBI taxonomy): domain Eukaryota; kingdom Metazoa; phylum Chordata; class Lepidosauria; order Squamata; family Scincidae; genus Plestiodon; species Plestiodon gilberti. The sequence continues at coordinate 89,584,748 of JANXHW010000003.1, forward strand.
GTAGTGGAGTGGGGGATGGAGGGGGTGGATCCTGGCAGAAACAGCATGTGCCAGGTTCCTAACCCCATTCCTTCTCCCTTCCTCTCCCACCGCCGCCCGGCCGCGTTGCAACCGCGTCCGTCCTGTTGCCCGCCCAGCCCTTCTCCTCTGCCTCTTCTGACTGGGCTAGCAGGTGGGCCTGGGGCCTGGGCTGCGTTCTATGCATGCACACAGCACCACCCAAAACCCTGCCCCCAGAAGGGCCGAACCAAGATGCAAATGCTTGTGTCTTGGTTTGGCCCTTCTGGGGGCAGGGCTTCGTGCGGTGCTGCGCGCACGCATTGAATGCCGCCCAGGCCCCAGCCCCACTCACCAGCCCAGTCAGAAGCGGCACTGTGGCAGAGGAGGATGGCCGGATGGTGGGACAGACGCGGTCGCGACTCATGTCTGATGGATGAGTGGCGGCGGGGGTAGAGGGGGCAGGCAGCAGGCCCTGTGTCACTCCCGCCCGCCCTCCTGCCCACGTCGCAGTTGACAACAGGAGCCTCAGCAGCAGCGCTGCGAGGGTCGCCCTCCTGCCGAGGTGTGGGTTGGGCCGGGGGGTGATTTTGAAGCCCCCCCGGGCTTGTTGCCCGGGGGCGGACCGCCGCCGCTCCCCATTATTATGTCTCTGCAGGGATGTGGATCAAGTCTCTGACTCCAAATCTCGAGTCAAGTCCCAAGCCTTTGCCCCCAAGTCCCGAGCCTTTGGTTGCAAGTTTCGAGTTCCTATCTATTTAATGGGGAAAATGGGTTTAAACCTGAATAAAATTTGACTTTTCGTAAAAGGCTCCAAGTCTCGAGTCGAGTCTTTCGAGTCTTTTGCAATTGCCGAGTCAAGTCCAAGTCAAGTCATTGGCGCGACTTGAGGCCGACTCGAGTCTGAGTCAATAGACTCAAGTCTACATCACTGCCAAGGTGCAACGACAGAAATTCATACAAACAGCCAACACAGCAGATAACCGAGAAGCCTGTTATCAAGTTGTATTCTTCAATGGGAACAGTAGGCAGCATTATATAACATGGGCTATAGGGGGGGTAGAATCATCATCAGCCCTCTTCCTTTCTCCCAAGGAGCTGTGAGCCACCTCCAAGGCATTCAAAGCCCATCTAATCTTTCAGTATGAACAAATGTGCTGTAGGGCTGGCTGGCTGGCTGAGAATTCTTTGAGAAGAAAGCGGCAGGGAGATTAGATGGAGGCTCTCAAGATAAGTACTTAAAATCATGGGAAGAACTGATGGGGAAATGATTCTCAGCCCTAAGACCCAACAGAGGTTATGGCAAGCAGAAATGGAGGAAAGGGTGACGGGTGAACATTTAATTGCAGCAAAAGTGATGAAATGTCAACAGCCAGCCTGGAATGTCACTAAAAATGGGGGGGGGGGGGGAGAAGTATTAACTTCTCAATAAATTTAAATGGAGAAATAAAAATGATCAATTTAAAAATGAGTAGCAATGCAATGTTTTATTACCAAACACTAAGAGAGACTAAAAAACCTCTTCAGCTTATCTTTTTGGTCCAAGTTCTTCCATTCACTTCCCTTCTTTGCCTGGAATGTAAAGCAAATCATGTCAACAGGTCCCGTTTCATGAGGTCCTCAGGTTACAGATTAGAGATACTTTATTAAAAAAAAATGATGAAAATATATAAACTATAGGAGATATAAACTATCAACATCAGCACTTTAAATTGAGCTCAGCAGTGATTAGTTAATCAATGCAGCTGGAATATGACTGATATACCATGCTCTGATCGATGTGCACCAACAAGCATTCTGGAGGCCACATTTTGTAGCAACTGCATTTTTACCAAACTGCCTTTAAAGACAAGTCAACATAGTAGCACTGAGCCAAAATCTTTCCCCTATTTCACCACTCCATTTGCAGGTAGAAAAATGGAGGCCTTTGAGCAATTTTCATGGGGGGGGAAGTGGGGGGCATAATATTGGAGATTTACCAAAGCACTCCTTTGGCTAGCTAGCTGGTGGCCAGAGCAGAGGAGTGCTGCTTCAATTTTGTAATGGTAGCACAAAAAGGTGACTTGGAGGACCTCTCTCTCTCTCTCTCTCTCTCTCTCTCTCTCTCTCACACACACACACACACACACACATACACACACACACACAGACAGACACGCACGCGCACACACTCACTCGCTCAGGGCGCAATCCAATCCTACTTATGCCGCTGTTGTAACCAGTGGTGCAGCAAAAACGGGAGGCCGCAGAATGGAAAGGGGATTCAAATCCCCTCCAAAAGGGGAATTCAAAGGGGATTTGAATCCCCTTTCCATTCTGGGGCCTCCTGTTTTAGCTGCACCGCTGGTTACAACAGCGGCGTAAGTAGGATTGGATTGTGCCCTCACTCACTCACTCATTCACGCTGCCAATTTTGAATGAAAAGTTCTCACAGGATAATTTTTGTCTTAGCCCTGACATCACATAGGGAACATTGCAATGTGCCTGTCTGGATTATTTTGGTCCTTGTAGGCAGCTTCTGTCTTGGGCAGTCCAATCCTATAACTAGTGTTTCAGTGGTGTAAGGCACTTACTTTAAAGCAGCAACAAATGTCACCCGCCATTGAGAGCAGCCAGGCCAGTTTGAAGCGGTGAGAGGCAACCCAGCAGCAGAACAGTCACATCCCCCAGTGCTGGTAACAGCAGCATTGCTATGCCCCCACGGGGGAGGGGCCGCTGCCCCGCCCCCACGTCACCGCCCCATGTGATGCGGGCGCGTGACGTCATGCCCCGCCTTTGAACATCCCCCTCCACTCTTTTCACTCTATTTCGGAGCGTTCGGACACATGGGCGGGCGGGAGGGCCGAAACGCAGCCGTTCCGGCTGCGAAGAACCAGCAGCAAGACATAAGTTTCCACCCTCCTGAACTCGCGATTCCACCCCTTCAGGGGGCGGCGCCCTGGGGCCCTGGGCACCACTTGGTGCCCTGGGCACCAAGGCTCCCCCCGTACAACGCCTCTGGCTGGTACGTCAGCATGCGGGTGGATGGGAGGGAGGCAGGGAGAGGAGGAATAGGGAGGAGACTGGGCGGAATGGGGGGGTGGAACGAGGGCTGGAAGTGGGTGGTATCAGCGGCAGTGGCACCACCGATATATCCTATTTACCCTTCCAGCCAGGCCTCAATCCACCTTCCCTGGTCCACTCAGACTTGCACCAGACAAAAAGCTTGTACCCCAAAACCTCCACTTCCTTCTCCCAGGTTCCTCTGAGAAGGCCATGTAATCTCCCTATATCCTTTCTTCCCCTGTGTTTCCCCCTTTCTTGCTGTGTCCCCTCTAAGGAGTTTCTCTCTCCTTCCCTCCCCTCATTTCTCCTCCTCCTCTTTTCCAGTGCTGTGTTGTGTGTGACTGTTAGCCACAGAATTACCCCTGTCTAGAGTAAGTTGTGAATGAGTTACTTCAGTTAGGCCCAGTTTGAACCCCCCCTTTTTTGTTTTTGAGCACTAAAATAAACCCTTTTCCCACTTTTCATCCTTGTCTCCGTTTTCCTTCTATCAAATTATCCAGCTGCTCCACTGGCCACTACAGGTTCCCTGCATATGATTCCCCCCCCCCACATCATGCGCATGTTACATGCAGTGGTATCAGTAGGGTTGTGGGGTGGTGGTGACACCATGAGTTATCACACGGGGTGACATAAACCTTAGTGACGCCTCTGGTTACATGTGTTTTTAAAAAGCACTGCTGGTTACAGTTGGAATCATGAATAATCAGAGTTCCTGATCCCATGCTATATGAGGGCATCAACAGTTCCTTGTGAAAAGTCACATGCACTCAAGGGGCGCGGCCAGTGGATGTGTCAGCATTAGGTGGTGTGGCCAGTCGACACAGTCCCACTCCCCTTTCCTGCACTAACTGAACATGGGGAGGATTTCATGAGAAAAGGGCTTTTTCATCATAGTGTTTTTTTCATCAGATGTGTAAGGGAGGGATACAAGTTTGCCGGGAGAAATATCAACAACCTCAGATATGCAGATGATACCACCCTAATGGCAGAAGGTGAAGAAGAACTAAAGAGGTTCTTGATGAGGGTGAAAGAGGAGAGTGCAAAAGTTGGCTTGAAACTCAACATTAATAAAACTAAGATAATGGCATCAGGTCCCATCAATTCCTGGCAAATAGAAGGGGCAGAAATGGAAGCAGTAACAGATTTTACTTTTCTGGGCTCCAAGATCACTGCAGACGGAGACAGCAGCCATTAAATTAAAAGACGCTTACTCCTTGGAAGGAAAGCTATGGCAAACTTAGACAGCATAATAAAAAGCAGAGATATCACCATGCCAACAAAAGTTCGCATAGTCAGGGCGATGGTGTTCCCAGTAGCAATGTATGGTTGCGAGAGTTGGACCATAAGGAAGGCTGAGCGCCGAAGAATAGATGCTTTTGAACTGTGGTGCTGGAGAAGACTCCTGAGAGTCCCTTGGACTGCTAGGAGATCAAATCAATCAATCCTAAATGAAATCAACCCTGACTGTTCCCTGGAAGGACAGATACTAAGGCTGAAACAAATATTTTGGCCACCTAATGCGAAGAGAGGACTCTCTGGAGAAGACTCTGACGCTGGGAAAAATTGAAGGCAAAAGGAGAAGGGGAAGGCAAAGGATGAGATGGTTAGACAGCATCACCAATGCAACGAACATGAAAATGAGCGAACTCAGGAAGATAGTGGAGGACAGGAAGGCCTGGCGGGATATGGTTCATGGGATCACGAAGGGTCGGACACGACTTAACGACTGAACAACAACAAGAAGTTGCAGATCTGAGAAGTGATTTTCTCAAACGTCTCCCATATTTGGTCCTTTCAATAAGAAGGAAAACTGTCCCAAGTCATACTTTCTTCTTTTTTTTTTGCCTTGGTCAGAGGTATATTTTCCTCATCTGGGAGAAGTGGATGGCAACTGGGCCCAGTTAGGTGTGTGCGAACTGTGAGTCATATTAGAAGAGTAGCCAACTTTTTAAAGGGCGCCTCAGAGATTATTATTGGGAAGGTAACTTGAAGTAGAGAACATTGTGCATGTGTGCTAAGGAACTGGCAGCTTTCTCAGCAGTTTTGGCATTTCATAGATAGCCTCATATGTGACACACAGCTGGGTTCCATCTTAGATCTAAAGGTCATTTCTACTTCTTTGGCCTTCCTGCTGTTCCATTTTAAACTTCACCGATACAAGCAATTATTTCAGTATCAAGAGAAATGCTTGAACTTCAAGCAGAACACTGCAGTCAAACTGATCACAGTCAAGTACCTGAGAGCAAACATAAACTGAGTCAACAACAGGGGGCTGTCTATGCTAAAGAAATGCACAAGCCGTACAAGGACGTTGTGGCTGGGGACACGGTATCTCTCTGTACATTGGGCTCATCATCATGCCGGAAGATGCCCAGCAGATCATCTACTACTGTACTCAATTCTAGGCTCTGAGAAGGAGGAATTGCCACAGGCTATTTTGTTAAACCTCTAAGAGCTAAGAGGTTCTGGGCTGCAGCTCTGGCAGACCTGTGCTGACTCCTTATTGGGGAGACCAGTTCTATGCAGCAGGAAATGTTTCCCCAACTGGTGCATAGCCTTCGGGTTTTAAAGAGGCAATCTCTAGTTTTGCAACGTGCTGTAGCAGCACTCCTGTCTTGTAGCAAGCACAGATGAACCTCCCTCCCCAAGCAGGAAAGTGCTACTGTGTGTGTGTGTGTGTGTGTGTGTATATATATATATATATATATATATATATATATATATATATATATATATATATATATATATATATATATATATATATATAGGTTACAAATCCCCCCCCCCCCGTAGATGATGAGACAAGATGATGAGACTTTGGTATGAATTGGGATACTTGATTAATTACAAAGAACAATGCAACACATCCTGCAATGGATCCTGTGATTTATTGCCTATTTTTCTGTGTTTTGGGACACTTTTTAACTCCCCAGAAGTTTCTGTGGAAGCTCAGAAGCTAAAAGCTACCTGCTGGGACATCCCTCTGCAAGCTGACTTTGTCTTTTGTCTGCTTGAAACTCCATTACTTGGCTTTGTGATGCACATGACTTTGTGATGTAAAAAAACAAAAACATCCTGACTGTCTCAAGTTACTCTAGTCTAGAGTACCTTTTCAGCCTAGAGATAGCCTGAATCTACCAAATGGGTAGCAAACCTGTCTGTCTAGGTCCAAGGGGTGGGATGCAGTGACCAGGTGGGTTCCACCCATCCCATCAGGTAACTTGATGACATCATCCACCAAAGTTATTTAGGTCTAAGACTAAGCACACAGGAAACGTGTTGTGCCTGCCCAGTTTTGCCATGGATACCTAATGCTGGTACATGAAGGCACATCCACTTACTCTTCCGTAAATGGAGAGGACCAGGATTCCTTGGATACATGTAAGTTGTAAGAGCTAGGGACTGTCTGTATCTAGCTCGATTGTGGTCAGGGAATTTATTTTTGCTTTGTCTGCTCATTTTTCTACAAGTCAATGCAAACTTCCCAGGGTTTAACATAGCAGTTGGGGGGAGGAGGAGCGCTGTGGGCTGAGTTTTTAGCATCCCAGCAACATTTGGTGTTATTGTTTATGGCATCCATTTGATCAAGCCCTTTCATTGTGTTTTCTACCCAAACACAGGCGTTTTTCATTAACCTGCTTTTACTACCCACCTCCCCCCTTTTTTATTTAATTCCTTTTCCTTTTGGCCTTTTAAGAAACTAGTTACATTTTGGCTCTGTCTCCCTAGTTTATGTTCATGGTAATTTAGTGGGTTGTCACATCTCTTTGCCCTGCAGACACTACTATGGTTTTGATTTTTAATAAGAACCCCTAAGGTTCAGTGCTCTCCTGGGAGGGTTATTTTTCCCAAACAGCCCCCCCCCCGCCTTGTCTCTGTAGCCTGGGATAGTGGACATGGACACAAACTACCAAGAAACCCCCCCCCCCATTCAGCTGCTGATCTAGTAAAAGGAAAGCAAGAAGCAGGAAGGGGCAGGGATGTGGATCAAGTCTCTGACTCCAAGTCTCAAGTCAAGTCCCAAGTCTTTGCCCCTAAGTCCTGAGTCTTTGGTTGCGAGTTTCAAGCCCCTGTCTATTTAATGGGGGAAATGGGTTTATTAATCCTGCATAAAATTTGACTTGTCGTAAAAGACTCCAAGTCTCGAGTCGAGTCTTTCGAGTCTTTTTACAATCACGTCTGAGTCAAGTCTGAGTCAAATCATTGACGCGACTTGAGTCCGTCTCGAGTCCAAGTCAATAGACTCAAGTCTACATCACTGGGAAGGGGTATGTGCATGCTAATTGCTAGGCACTATGCCCCTTAGTCAGCCTGCCTTGTCCTGTGACTCTCCTATCCTTTTCACTGACAAATTCTAACTCAAGACAACTCCTCTTCCCTTTAGTGTGAGCACCTATGCTGAAGGAGTCAGACACCATTGTTGGCAGAGACGCCGTACGAGGGGGGGGTGATGGGGCGGTGGGCCCTGGGTGGTGGGATTGGGACCCCGGGCAGCAGGCAGGCGGGTGGGTGTCAGGGCGGCTGGCGGTGGCATGAATTGCGCTGTTCATCAGTGCGAACGAGGAGCAGCAGCGGCGAGTTTGGCCCTCCCGCCTGCCCTGCGCCTCAGTAGTGTCCTTAATGGCTGCAGCCGTTACTTCCGGCGCGCTCTAGTTTTGGGTGACACCTATGCATGGATCATTGTTCTAGCAGGTGTAGCATAGTGGCTAAGGGACTGAGCTACAAAGCAGGACTTCCCTGGTTTGAATCTCACCTCTACCATGAACTCACTCAGTGGCCTTAGGCAAACTGCTTCCTCTCAGCCTCGGCTCCCCAAGTGAAAAATGGGAACAGTCACTGATAGGAATAGTGGGGAGTAGTGGTTGTGGCAGGTGAAAAGGTGAGCAGCAATGGCAGCCGGTTGGGGTCGGGAAATTGGCAGTGAGAGGAACCAGGCAACATTGGGTGTGTTTGACCATGTTCAGCTTTAATCAATGTCTAAATTCCAGTGACGTCTTTTCACTCCCGATTTCCTGCAGCCCATTTCACAAATTGCTGTCTGAGGACAGAGGGGAAAAAAAGTGAAGCTCTCTAACACTTGGCCTACTTTCGCTGAGTTGGAAGCCCTTGGCAGCATCTGCTTGGCAGAACTCACACGCCTTGGCACTCGGCTACCCTTTCACATTGGATCTTGGTTCCAGTGCAGCGTGTGGAAGCTTGCAGCTCTCGCATCCTCTCTCCCCTCTTTGGCTTGACCTAAAAATACTTGAAAGGGAAGCAGTGTCCTGCGTGCCAACGTTCCCCTTTCACAACGCGGGGAGGGAGAAACGTGGTGCTTTAGCAACGAGAAACTTTGTGCCTTCTGCTATTCAACATGCCTTTGGCGGGGGTGAAAGGAGGGATGCCCAGAAAAGGACAAGAAAGGGATTTATGTGCATAGTTAATGTAAATGCATGAAAAATAATATCAGGTGCCATCCTCCAATATGCTCTGGCCCATAAACATAAAGTGCTCTGGTGTAAATGAATGTGCCGTCATTACAGCAATGCTGTTCTGATTACTCATTACACAATAGTGTTTCAAGGATGAGAGCGCACTTGGCAGACAGGCCTTCGTCTTAGTCATTAGAACACCTCTTTCTCCTTGACATCAAGCACCGCTTCTTGCCACAACTCCCGTGCCGGATATTACATGCGCCAGTGGGTTTCCTGAATGAGGGATCTCTTCTTAATGACACCACAACGCACCTTCTCCCGATGCAATTATGCACTAATGTGTCGCTTGTTGAAAAATCTTATCCAGTCTTGCGGGCCAATCCTATTAGTCCCTGCAACAGTAAATAAGCATTAAGGATGGGGCACCATGACTTCTGCATAAAGTGTCATTTTTTAGTTCTCACAGCTTCAGAATAAAATAGGGGGAAATATGATTGCAAGATGTCAGAGACCTGGATGAAGGACGCAGGTCAAACCTGCAGGGAGAGTTTCAGTGTGAGGCAGCATCGTTGTCTGGGTCGATGGTGAGGCAGAGTCTCTCTCTCTCTCTCTCTCTCTCTCTCTCTCTCTCTCTCTCTCTCTCTCTCTCTCTGTAGTAATTCCTACATTACTAGGAATGTAATAGGTGAATAGTTCTATGTGTGGCATGGAAGGATTTGAGGTTCACAGAGATGGTGATCAGGCGTGCGACAGTACACCTAGCGCAATGTGCCACCAGCTAAAGGCTGGGGAGGGAAGGCATTCCATGGGGTCCTGTCCCACGAGTGCAGTTCTGTACCTGTGGAGTTCTTCTCACAGGCAGAGAAAGATCTTAACATTTTGCAACAGTGAGTGGAGAACAGCTTTTCTGTCAATGAGCTGGACATTAAGCAACAAGCAGACAGGCAGACCAGTTTTTTTTTTTTAATCTAGTCCAGTTGGACACCTTAGCTTAAATGTACACTGTAAGGCATGTGCACCCCCATCTCTCAGATGTGCTGCGCTCAGCCTAGATCCAGTGTCATGAGTCTTATGGTTGGGAAAGAACAGTTCCTGACAGCCCAATCCTATCCTTTCCCCTGCCATAGCATGCAGCCGCTCCAAAGGAAGCTATACTGCATGCTGGGGGGGGGGGGGCATTGGGAGGCTTGGGAGGGGAAAGGGAAAATATTTTTCCCTTTGACTGTCAATGGGTCTTCTCATACCTACGACAGCTCTTTAGCTGGCACAAGTCAGAGGAGACAAATGGGGTGCCGGACCCTCCTCAGCACTCGTTCTGCCCTGAGCCACCATGTGTGGGGTCCTCCCCGCCATCTGTGGTGGCAGCCCAGAAGCGCATGGCTCCACACACTCCCAGATTGGCTATGCCGTAAAATGCGTACCAACAGTGGTAGCGTCCAATAGGATTGGGCAGTGAGACAAGAACTCTGATGAATTCTTATGAAAATGTACACATGAACTGTAATGGCTATCTGAAAGCCAAGGGAAGTCATTTTGAAAGTGTGTGTAGAAGCCATCCCTGAGCTTGTTCCAATCCCCACCACACCACTGCTACAACTGCTGTTTCTCATTAATGCACTAAATGCATTTTCTGCAGGAATTCAATGGCATTCCCTGAAATGGCGTGAGTCAAAGCAAAGCAATAAAACCTATTGGCCCTTGATTTTAGGGTATGAACACAGAACTCATCAACAGGAAGACTTGAGGCATGCTTGTACACTCCGGAATCAGCTTAAATACAATTTGTGTCTCAAAAAATCCCTTTGATGGTCTTCTTGTCATTGCAAGCATTACCTGCTTTGAGGATTTCTCTTCTTCCCATTTCTTTGCCACTTCTAAGCCTCCCAGCACCAAATGGAACAATTCTTTCCAGCTTTTCAAACTAGATAAGGGGACAAATCTTATTATGCACACTTAACATGTTGTGGTTGAAGATTAAACCAGAAAGCACTTTTTCCTTCCTCGAAACATTCACCATCCAATGAGATTTAAAGTGGAACTTTGTAAAGCAATTTAGGTAGCCTAGGAGATTAACCCCGGGAATTTCAGCAGCTGCAGCAATCCTTTCTCTGCAATTGCACAGCATTTTTAAAAGGAATCGTTTAGCACCTGATGGACAATGAGAAGGATGAAAGAGGTATCAGGAGCAAGGAAAATGACAAACCTTTTCGCCAAGGGACACAAATTTGTTTAATATTTATTGTAAATTTGTGAAGGTTCAGGCCTGCCTGCCTGCCTGCCTGCCTGCCTGCCTGCCTGCCTGCCTGCCTGCCTATCTATCTATCTATCTATCTATCTATCTATCTATCTATCTATCTATCTATCTATCTATCTATCTATCTATCTATCTGATAGAAACAGTTCTATCTCAACAGGACAAAAGTTTTATGGGTAAAAAAGCCATGTACTGTAATTAAAAATATAAAACACGGAGAACTCCAGGCACACACGTATAAAATCTTCAAAGGAGCCACCCGTAGACAGCAAATGCTAAGAAAATTAAAACAGTGAAAAAGGAGAGTCCGATATTTACAGGAACCAACGTTTCAACTTCTAATCTGAAGTCATTTTCAAGGTAAAAACAGCAAGGCTGCAAGGTGTCCTCCTCTGGCGTGCCCGGGAAGGCGGAGGTCTTCCTGCTGGCATCCCTGCCAGCATGATGGTCGGTGCACTGTTGGGGAGGCTTTTATGACTGGCGCGAACTGCTTTATGGCAGTCTGCGCCAGTGAGGGAGGCATGCTACCTTTGGGCAGCATGCAGGAGTTTGGGCTGTGAACCTCTGAGAGGACCTGCTCCAGACATTAGAATCACAAGGGCTCTTTGCAAGGGAGTGGCAACAGAATGCAGGTATCTTGTTGTCTTGTGTGCTCCCTGAGCACTGGCGTCGCTGCAGGGGGGCGGAGCTCTAAGTTCCGCTGTGGCTCCGACCCTCTGTTACACCGGAGCACAAAGTGGCCCCGCCCCCTCGCTTTCGGAACCATTCAAGGCGGTGAAAGTGCAGCGGCGCCAGTGTCCCTGAGGCATCTGGTGGGGCCACTGTGAGGAACAGGAAGTTGGATTAGATGGGCCTTTGGCCTGATCCAGCAGGGCTCTTCTTATGTTACGGGTAGGGGGGCAGCTACTGTTGCTGGAGCCTGTATCATTCTTTCTCATGCTCATTAAAATTCTCTCCTCCACTTAAAAAAAAAAAATCTAGTTTCAACCAGGTCAAAAGGATCCACAGGTTCCTTAGTACTCAAACTGTCATTGGTAAAAACCATCAATCTGGCCACACTCACAGCTCTTTTCAAAAACTCCTTTTGAGGAGACACCCTCCCCTTTTCCCACTTTAAATGACAGATAAACATCCGTAGATTAAAACCCAAGAACTGAATGAGAAACCAACTGCTCCTGCCAAGTTTAAAGGAATGTGGGCAAAACAGTGTTGAAATGAAAAGCCAATGGAATCAAGGGCAGCAGACTGCCAGTCTCTCCCTCCCTCCCTCCCTCCCTGAGGGTTCATCAGCTGGGGCTGCATTTTCGACACACTGGTTCCCAATCTTGACAAAATAGTAGTTTCATCAGGACTGGAACCTTAAATCATTCTGACAGTTCTCATGCAGGACAGTTGGCATGTCTGAATTTTACATCAGCATGACCTCAAATGAAGCACCAAAAATGGGCAAATGTCTGACAGGATGGAATTAATTGAGACTGAGTTTGCAATCTGTTTTTCTCAGAAGGGAAAAAAAAGAGTTTTACCACTGCAAATTGCAAAGTAAGATTTTTATACATAACTGATGAACACACATATGGTGTCTCATAAAACTTTTCCATTACAAGGATCATTTTAAATTCCAGAGCAGGTCAGGCATCTTCCATCAAACTCACTGCAATTGAGGAAAACAGGGTCTTTGAGAGGAAGTTCACCATTTGGTTGTTAAAAGAGAAAACAAAACCGTTGATACCAAAGAATAATTCCTCATCAGCACTTTGTAAAGATGTGTGTGATGTATTCTGAAGAAAATAATAATAAGGCTATGTGAAAATAATTCAGAAAGCTGAAACCGTTTTTTAGTCAGACACACCCATTTGCAACATTGGTTTCTAGCCTGTATGATAATGATGGCTCTTTCCCCTGCCCATGGCGCATCATAGACATTAACTGAAAAGTTGGAGAGGTTCTTTTAAAAAGCCCTAAGAATTGTTATGTGAAGGAAAAAATCTCAAAAAGGATATAGTAGAACTGGAAAAGGTGCAGAAGAGAGCGACCAAAATTATTAGTGGGCTGGAGCACCTCCCTTATGAGGAGCGTTTAGGGTTCTTCAGTCTAGAAAAAAGGCGCCTGAGGGGGGACATGATTGAGACGTATAAAATTATGCATGGGATGGAGAGAGTGGATAGAGAAAAGTTCTTTTCCCTCTCACATAACACTAGAACTAGGGAACATCCACTCAAATTGAGTGGAGGGAGGATTAAAACAGACAAAAGAAAATATGTCTTTACCCAGCGTGTAATTGGTTTGTGGAACTCCTTGCCACAGGAGGTGGTGATGGCACCTGGCCTGGATGCCTTTAAAAGGGGATTGGACAGATTTATGGAGGAAAAGTTCATCACAGCTTACAAGCCATGATGGGAAAAAGCAACCTGCTGGTTGTAGGAGGTTTTCTCTGTGCCAGGTGCAAGGGAGTGGCGACAGGATACAGGTATCTTGTTGTCTTGTGTGCTCCCCGAGGTATCTGGTGGGGCCACTGTGTGATATAGGAAGCTGGACTAGATGGGCCTGTGGCCTGATCCAGCAGGGCTCTTCTTATGTTCTCATGAAATGCCAGTCTGAGGCAGAACCCCAGTATGGGCATTTTGATTGGAAAATTTTGCTTCCCAAAAAGATATTGGGAAATATCTAAATATTGGGAAAATTCCTGCCCTTGAGCAGGAGGTCTGACTCAGCTGGTAGAGCGACTGTCTCATATGCCTGAAGATCTGAAGGTTGGCAGCTCGGGATGGCCGGAAGTGTCTGTGTCTGTTGGAGAGCTGCCGGCACACCACTGATAAGCTGCAGAGCCTCTGTGAAGGAGAGAAGCTGCAGCTGCACTTGGGTGGGAGTCAAGGTTGCCCTGTCAGCTGAAGCGTGTTGAGGTAAACACCAGTGAGAGGCTGGATTATGAAGGAAACCATCTAGAATGCCACTGAATTTCACTGTATGTAGAAAAAAGGAGCTCATACTTTGTGACATTAGGAAATGTGAGACAAAAACATTGCAAAAGTTTTGCCCAACACATTTCTGATAATAAACCTTTCCCTGATCTGCTGCAATCTTTCCTGTTGTTCCACTCTTAGACATCTCTTCATGACACATTTTAGATGTCGACTTCTGGCCCTCAGTTGAAGGCATAGTGCCTGAATGGAATGCTGCTGCGAGTTTCTGACAGATTAGCCATTTTTCAGTAAGCAGACCACAAAGACAAGCGTACACATTTCTCTGAAGTGCCCTGTCGAAATCATTAAAGAGTGTATTTCGCTTCACGAGACATAATCTCACATCTTTGTGTTGCCATCACCATGTGACATTTTCCACTGTTAAGCCATTCTCCCAAAATCTGTGTTCTTAATGAAAGTTATGTGTCTTTTTCTTGAACAAATGTTCCAGAAAAGTGAAATGGTATCACTTTTGATATCATATCATGAGAGCTGTGGTAATGAATTTGGGGAAAGATATAGATCTTAGTGCTCAACGAATTAAACTGAAATGTTTGCCTTAAAAATTAAATAATTGGCCTATTATTACAGCAGGGATTTTAGTAATCCAAATAAATTGCTCTGTGAATAATAGAGGGCTTCTAAATTTGTCTTATTTCATTGTCATTAACGCTTGTGGGATTATAGTATTTCCAAGACAGGTTTTTCTTGATAAGATAGGGCTTCATTGTCAGCAAGACATTTTCCTCAGAAGACTTGAATTTATGGGAGTCAGTTTCCCAAAGCTTTGCTGATGTGCTGATGTGTGGGGGAAGGGACAGAGAACAAGATCTCATCCACAGCTCAAGAACTAGCGGTGGAATTACCCATGAAACATTGGAGAATGGAGGATGGCAGTGGAATTATTATGGAGGATGGCAGTGGAATTACCCATGAATCAAAGCTGACAAATTGATGGTCAGAAAGTCCAGCATAATATAGTGGCTGCCCCCATTCTCGTGTCCCATCATCACACATGTTTATGATACAAATTCCATCTCTAATATAATTCATAGCATGGGTGCTGATTCCAAGAGGGGGGCTGGGTTACTTTGCTCTCAGCGCAAAACACAAATTGCTCGTGGTGGCTGATTATTTGGTCTAAAAACAGTAAATCAAGGTAGGCATCTTAATTTGATGCAGAATGCATGTACCTGTTATTAAATGGAACGTCCATCCATATTATGGACAACAGCATCTTTACAAGTCTGGGCAACAATCTCATACCAATTTGCCCTAGATAGTGATGGCTAAAGGTCACTTCACACAAGAAGAAATATTTCATGTGAAAATGGCACAAATCCTATAAACCAGACCTACACAGCATGTGACCCACCAGGCCAAACATAGCCCACCAGGAGTGTATGGTAGTCCATTGATTAAATACCTGGTTTTGCTGTCTGCCTGGAACTACAAATGCAAGGATGTTTCCAAGGACCCAACAAGCCACCACACATGTTTGTCACCCTACATTTGGCTTGGTGGGTCACACAAATTATGCAGGTGTGCCATAAACCATAAAATGCTTGAGGTTATATTTTTCCCATATACTACTGCTGAGGTTAGGCTATTACAGAATGTTGCCCCTATCTCCTTTTCCTGTCCAGTGCTATTGGATTAGTTTATGCATCAGCGTCGCAGAGGCATTATTCCACAAAACATCCCATCTGGAACATATCATAAGGAAGAATTGTGTGTGCATGCATGTGCACATGCAAGCTGGCCCCAGGCAAGCCGTTTCCTAATTTGCTTTCATGTCACTGTCAACTTTGTCAGCTGCTGTAAAAACATTTTGAAGTGTAACAGGAGATTTTCTTAAACAGCACTAAAGAAGGAACTGAATCTCACACATCAAAAGACAGTGGTTTTAAAATGAGTTAAAGTTTTGGCATGCCATACGTTGTAACTTTGATAGAGCTTCATTTTGAAAGAACTTATACTGATCAACCCAAGAGATTCTACCACAAATATTCTTCCATTGCTTTATGAAATAGTGAGTCGTTTCAGAGGGCTCCATTATCTATCAGTCAATCATACTTTTTTATAGCTATCCCCAAGGCCAGGTACAGTCCTTGAAGCAATTTCAATTACCCCAGGTGGCTCCATCATTTTTTTTCAAGTTGTAAGAAACAGAGATTGCACTCTTTAATGTTACATCTCTTTTTATGTGATATGCTAAACATGCACGTGTTCTGTGACTGTGAACCCCTTACTGCTAAATTAGGCAGCTTTTTTATGAAGCCCCCAGACTTTTTTTATAGCCCCCAGACCACATCTGGAGAATAGAGTAGCCCCCAAGAACATAGAAGATGCCCAACACTGTTTTAAACCGTTAAGATATAAGCATTTTGAATATATGTGGATGAGATACAAATGCTGTAATATAGTTACATCTCAGCCCAAGGTAAAATCCACTGGGGAAAAAAAAGTAAAGATCTGGTTATAGGATGTCTCCAATCCAGGGGTGGCCCATGCCTTTCTGCCACCTGGATCCCCCTCCATTTTGCTGCCCCTGTGCTCTTGTGTGCCTGCCCCCTGTGTGCCTGTGGAGAAGCGGGGAGGGAGAATGAACAAGCAAGTGATGGGGGGGGGGAGATGAGCGAGCAGGGAGGAGGATGAGCGGGAAGGGTAAGCAAACACATTCCTGTGGATAGGGAGGGGAAAGAGGCACCCTCTTCCCTTCCCTTACTCAGAGCTAGGCATGCAGCATCCCTTCATGACACTCCTATCTCAAGTGAAGAGGAGCTGTGCATACTGGGAAGTCAGCATGCACGGCTCCTGTTCATTTGAAACACAAGTGGCACAAATGAGGGTGGCTGCACACTGAATCCTGGTAAGGGGGAAATGGAAGGGGAGTAGGCTCCAAATCACCTCTCCCTGCCCACTTAGTGCTTTGTATGTGCTGGGTGGGTGGGGAGAGGTGATCTGGAATGGCTGCAGCTGTTTTTTTTTTCTTTTCGCTCCTCCCTCCAGCAGCACTCCCTCTTCTGACTTACTCTCAACTAGCTGGAGGGAGATTGGACCACCCATTGGAGCACCAGATCAGATGAGTTGGGAGTCCATCTGTTTTCTGCCCCTCTAACTTTGTCACTCCACGCAATGGTTTCTTGTAACTTCAAGGAAAGGCTGGCCTTGCTCCAGTCCCCTCCAGGAATAGAACGACAAGTCCCAGGTACCCTGATCAGAACTGGAGGGTCAAACCAGAAATGGATGCAAATGCACGTGACAGGACTAGAAGTGAAAAACAGTTACCCAGAAAATGACCCTGGTCAGGACTGGGGCATGCAAGAGTAGGATGTTCTCTCTTTCCGCATGTGCTGTTTTCAAGTTGAATATCTCCTTCCTGAAGGAGTGATTTGCCCCAATTGTGATGATTTCTTCAGATTTCCTCACTGTTGATCTCTGAGACCATCTCTGTGCCCATAGACGTCATGTGGTCATAGCATGACTCTGGGGACCAAACCGGTAGGACGTAGGGTCCTGAAACCTTGCAAAAAATGTATCATGGAAGGGTGGGGACTACCTTGGAGAGCAACCTATTACACATATCAGCAAAAATGGTGTAGAAGAGCAGCATGGGATGGGCACAAGACTGAGTTGGTGGGATTATCCATTGTCAGGAGACTGGCTATGGTCACAATGCGATCGAACTGTGTGTGGACTGAGTGCAAGAAATGTCTTTTACAACATCTAACCTGTGTGAGACCTGCTCTTGAGGGCTTCGTCTCTGTTCTCCCTGCTGGTACAAATCACTGTTGCTATCAAATAAAATGGCTTGGAATACCTTGGGTAAGAAAACTGAAGGCTAGAACAAACTTGAAATGCCCAACACCTGCAGATGCTTAAAAAAAGGAGTTTTGAAAATGCACACACACATTTTAAAAAGCTGTCCTGCTCAACTGGTGGACAGAGCATCCTTTACAGCACAATTCATTCCAGAAGATTGGCACAGCTGAGAGCTTGTCAGCTTCTATAAAACAGAATCTCAGGGGTACTTGTCCCAGCTGTGAAAACTCAGGCCAAATTGTATGTAAGATCCTCTGCGGCTTCCCCCCCCCTCCCCAAGCTCTTTTCACCAATGATGACCCAAAGTAAGATGGCATCACTGGTAGCAGGCTAGTTCTGTGGCTGAAAGTCTGGATTTCTGATGACCATGTAAATGCTAGACAGTTAAGCGTGTCTGGAGCTGGAGTACAACCTTTGGCAGGATTGGGACAGAAGGGCTGGGGCAGATCCACAGGAATGTCGATTTGGAGGCAGAGGTCATTATGGCATACCTGACCTCCCCACAGCCTCTCCCCTCCTCCATCCTCAGCTGAGTTCTGATACCAGATGTGAGCTTAATTGGGAGAAAGATGCTTCTGGTGGATGAGGGATAGTTCAGCTCTATATACCCTCCTGATCTCTAGACATAAAAATGGCAATGAGGCAGGAAGAATTGGATTGGGGCAGAGGCACTGTGGGAGGGATTTTAAACCCTTCCATTTCCCCAATCAAAATTCCCCATGAAGCTGCTACTAGTTATGTTGGGGGAAAAAAGAAAAGAAAGAGGTGGATGGGGTAAAAATAAATCCCATCTCAGTCCCCAGCATCACTGCTCAGATCCAACATATGCTCTTTTTTAACATTGGAAGTAGCATGCAGAGTAACACTGGTGCTATATGTGACCACCCAAAGCATCTTCCCCACCCTCTCCTCCCTACTGAAGCTCTGTGACCCCCCTGAAAAGCCATTGCTGACAGTCAGGGGACCCTTAGCAATGGCATGGGATGCATAATGGGGAGCTGCAGGGGAGGAGGGAATACTCAGAAATTGCAGAAATTGCAAATGGAGTGGTGTCTCTGCTAACGTGTGTGTGTGTGTGTGTGTGTGTGTGTGTGTGTGTGTGTGTGTGTGTGTGTGTGTGTGTAGGCTCAAGTAACTGCAGTAGGGAGGCGGAGTGGATGGGGAAGATGTTTGGGACTGGTTAAGCTGCATCAGGTATTCTGAATGTTACCCTGGGAGGTCCTCCTATCATTGCTCTTGCACATAATGTGTATTTTGTTGCTTACTTGTGCAACAGCTTGCACAATTAAACCACAGTCTTTTTTCCATTCTGATAAAAAACATTTACAGTCCTTTCTTCCTATCCCTCCTATGAATTCTTTTCCTGCTGAATTTAATGTTCATTTTGCTTTGTCTTTGTTTGCACTCAAGATGGTTTCTTAAGATTTATTTTTTTTTGCAACAAGCATTCCCAGACTGATTTTCTTCCACAGCTGATGTCTTTTTGCTGATCTTTTAACTCATCCCTTCCATTTCCCTTTCCCTACCTGTGTCACACCTTCCAGACGGTGATTCTTTGTGATTTTCTAATTGTGATGTGCCTATTTGTTGGCATCACAGAAACAAAACAAAGAGGGCTCTGCTGCTTGTTCAGGATACTTATCTGCAACAGCTAATAATTGGTTTCCTGTTGCAAGCAGAAAAACAAGGGACATTCACAGCATCCCTAATTAAAAACAAGAGGCTTTGTATGATTTTAATGGAACTATCCAAAGTTTTCTTTAATAATCATTCAACAATAAGGGCATGTGTGACAAACAGAAATAAATGGCTATATGCGAGTGTGTATAGAGGAAAAAGAAAGGAGAAAATATACTTTTCATGAGCAGAGCTTTTGTATACACTGGAGAGCTCCTCTACTCCCAACAAAGTAAACCAACATTAGTTGATGTTATTTGTAACTTGGCGGTAATGACATAAATTTCAGCTGAATTGAATGACCCCAAATGCACCTTCAGAAAAACTCTTGGAGGGTTGCTGTTTGTTTTAGGCTTCAAAAACTGGTTCTTGGTTTATGGGGCAGTTATTCTTAGGTTGCTTGGCTCTCTCATTCTCGTTCCAGCATTCTCATCCAATGTTCTTTTATTATATGCAACATTATGTCATATTGTATTGTGTGCCCAGTGGTATAATGTCATACAAGATAACGTCATACCCGCTGAAAGACATCAGAATCAAGCCGCAGTCATAACATGGCCTGCTTGGCAGACTGTGGAATTCATCTCTGATTAAAACCCATGCTGTTCCCTTGAAACTGACCTCAAATGTTTCCCTTCGACAAGCCATCATATTCTACTATTACCTTATAGGTTTGGAATGTTTGTTTACGAAAGGTGGGGGATGATGAGGAATGGATGCTTATTATTTTTGTCATTCATAAAATGGTCGTTTCTCAAGATTTGTGCAGAATTATAAAAGGAAGAATATGCAGTTGCCTTCACATAATCAATCAAATGCCCAAATCAACAAGAGCTAGAAATATACATGAAAAATTTACAGGCCCTTGACATGAGCACACAGGTCACACAAAATTGGTTGGGAGAGAGAGATGACTTCTGTCCTCAGTATCACCCAATTGCTGGGTATCAAGTGTTGGCTTGTAAATAGTGATGGGTGAGCTCTCCTGTAATGGTCTGGTTTTTCCTTCCAAATTTAGGATGAAATGGCTTCATGTTCTGAGTCAATCTAAGCTAAACATGATGGCACTTGAGACTTCCCAAGAGTAAATGCTACCATAACTCTCTTCCCAGAGAGCTGCAGAACAGTGCACCAGGATGACTGAGAGGGAAAAAAAACCTCCCCATTACTGGTACTCCCACTGAGATTGGTCAGTAAACAGCTGGGGAAAGTCTTTTCAGGAGAAGTGGTGGGATGACAGGGAAGGGGAGAGGGATGCTACTGAACTTCTCCAAGTCCAAACTTGGAGAATAATACTGAAAGGTTTGCCACTTGTTTGGGAAAAACTTTTTTCATGTCCCAAAGTTCTTCTTTGAGCCTGAATTTGGAGAAGCTTGCGGGCATCTGTATTTCTGAAATATGTTTCCTTGGGTACATAGTCTTCATACCAGGGAAAGGAAAGAAGGACTGGAGAACGTTGGGATCATGGTTGCATCAAAATAATACTAATTCATTTGACAAAACAGGCTTCGTAATTGACACACCTGAGAAGACAGAACTACTGTACTTCAGAGAAAGTCCCTCATCTAATATACTGTATATATAGTATAGTTCTAGTGACCTTCAGCTCATTTGAATGGGGAAAGCAATAAGGAGCTATCCAATGTCCTGAAAATGAAATCCATTTGAATTGAAATGTTTCCTGAACACAAAATACATGCAACAGTACCATTTATGAATGGTGCACACTATAAACTTCCAGCTTTTGCTAGTAAAATACATGTAGATAGAGGCTTAATCTTTTAAAGTTCTTTAAATTGATGAATGCCTGCAGATTCTGCTACATCGGCCAGGCATCTTGGCCCCAGTTTCAATTCCCTTAAAACTACATCATTTGAGCTCAGAATCTAACTTAAAGAACAATGGCGAGATTTTAGTCTGCCCCATCAAGACATGGCTGTAGGGGAACCAAGCAGTACATTAGCAGTGGGAAAGGGAGACCAGTTTGGCCAGTCACCCCTTTTCAAGGGTTTACCTTTTCTCCTTCTCTCTTCTTTGCCTTCCAGCCTCCCTCCTCTCCAAGGTCATTCCTCCATTAGAACTTTCCCTTGCTTCTTTATCAGTGATTTATTCCTTTCTCTGTCAATATCATCATCTATTTTAGCTCTGGTTCCTGGTCCTTCCTACCTACTCACAGCACCCAAAATCAACACAGCACTTGCTTTGCATGCCAAAGGTCCAAGATTCATACTCCCAGCATCCCTAATTAAAATGTTGTGAGATACAGAGGCTGGGGATTACCTCTGCCTGAGATTTTGGAGAGCCACTGCTAATCACTGCTGAACCAAGCATTAGGCTTGATGAACCAATGGGCTGACTCAGAGGCCAATTCCATTCTTCCTCCCCCCCTGATGCAGGTGCGTGTTGTATCTAGCAGGGGGCAGATTGGGAGGCTTGGCAGAGGTAAAAGAAAATATTTTCCTTTACGTCTGGGTAAGCCTCCCAATTGCCAATGAGTCTCCTTGGACCTGCTCCAGCCCTTGAACTGGCACAAGTTCGAGGAGAAAAAAAGAGGCATGTCGGGAGGTGAGGAGGGGGATAGGGTACTGGTGCAGGTCGTGCACAAACGTACACACCCCCTTCCAGCTCCATCATGCCCTGTCATGCCCCTGCCCTTCCCCGTTCTGCCCTCCACGCACCTCCATTGCTATCTTACTTGGTCTGGTGGGCACGGCAGGGTTGGGCAGTGACGAGGTGGGGGAAGGGTGGACCAGGTCTAGGAAGGGGGTGGGTTCAGCGGTAGTGGTGGTGCTGAATCCTATCCCCCTTCCCTGATCCAAATTTGCTAGCACAGATCTGGGTAGACCCCTCTACACTTCAAAGGATGACCCCCAGGTAAGGGAACAAAGGTTCCCTTATGCATGGGAGACCTCTGCAACTGCCACTCCCATGGGATGCATCCGTAGCCTGCATCGATGAGGTGGTGGTGGTGGAGGAAATAGATTGGATTGGGCTCTTAATCTCTTTTTCTGGAGCCAAAACACAGGGAAAAGGACCTTTTATTCCCTCTCTGATAGTGTGAGTAGCAACTAAGAAGGCAATAAAAGCTTCCTTGTTTCAAAGGAGGGCTTCCAGGGATGTGCCCTGATATGACAGCTCCTCTGATGTGTAGACAAGAGTAAGGACTTTGGGATTGATTGATGGGAGCCAGTCCACCAGGCTGAATGCACCGTGCAAATTGCTTTTCTTACAAGGCCTTACTGCAGCAGCGACATAATCAATGAGATTTATTTGCAAAATTTATAGATCTGACATTTGTCAGGAAGATGTTTATATCATTCTTAACTGCATGACAGTCTATAAGTCACAATTGTTCGTGCGCGTATATGCATGCACACATGTGCAGGGAGAGAAGGCACATTAAAATGCTATTTGAAACTTGTGCAAAATCCACAAGAGAAAAGACTTTCTGAGTTATAATATAAACTCCATCACATTAAGGTGCACTTCAGCTTCAAAACCCATAAAGCATCCCCTGTGCTCAAATGACACACTGTCATTGCCCACTTATCACCAGAGCGATCTCCGAATGTCTTCACTTTCTGGAAATTCTCTCAATATTCGTGCAGTAATTCTCTTTTATGGTAAAAGACCTTGTCAGTGGTTCCCTCCCCATCTTGTGATTTTAAAGTAATCTTTTCCTTCACAGTTTTTGTTTGCCTTTTTTGTTAACTCCTTGTCAGATAGGAAGAGACATTTTGTTGTCTTGTAAAAATGGATTTTTCTTCCACTGTTGTGGAATTTTTGCTGTAATGGAGAGCCTTGTGTGCAAAAGTGTATAGCATGTTGGATTAAAGGAACCTGGGTTTCAGATTCACTTCGCTGATAAATGGAGTTTTATATAATGTATTCTGGTGACAGAATTTGGGTATCTTCTTGTGCTGGATATAGCCATTGGGTGGCAGAGGGAGCATACAATACACCACAGGCAGCAGGCATCCAGTACAGAGTTCCATGTGGGGCATGTGCAGAGTAAAATATTTGGGAGCATAGAAGGGGCAACAGGCATTTTGGAGACGGGGGCAAATATCCTACATGTTAGATTCCTGAATGGAAAAAGAATGGTCACATCCTAAACATAAACAGAAGTGCGCTTATTATGGGCAGCTGCAGATGGATAATAAAGAAAAGCAGTCTGAGATAACTTTCTTTCAAGTTACCACAGGGGTCCAGGAGGGGCGGCAGGGTGTGAGTTATTTTTGTTATCTCCTGTTGTTACACTTTGACCCACTTGGGGGGCCAAATTAGCACTGTACAAAAATATTAACTAGAACATGCTGTGTGCATATCCCTATTGTCTAGCATCCCTAGGCTTACCAGATTTTCCCTGGTGTGGACCGGGACACACACACCCCCACACACAAACAAACAAATAAATAAATAAATAAATATTAATTTATAATGCCCTCACGGGGTTTGGGTGCCGACAATGTTGGATCTCGCGAGATTTTGCGATCCAAGATGCTGGCGCCCAGGTAAGTTTCTACATTTTAAAAATGGCGGTGGCAACATCAGAGGCTTGCCAACCAGCCCAGAAATGTGCCAGGACCATTCTGGGACCTGAGCCCGGATTCTAGTATGGTCCCGGAAATTTCAGGATGGATGGCAAGCCTAAGTATCCCTTCATTCAGAGCCCCGTGTGTACCCCAGAGCCACTGGATTGGGGAGGGCTTCCTTATACTTTTTGGAACGCAAGAAAAAAAATGTACAGGTGGCCCCCCATATCCACGGATTCGCTATCCACGGTTTCAGTTATCCACGGATCGCGGGGAAACCCCCCCCCCCCGGCTTTTACTTTTTCCCAGTAAGCTTCGTTTCTTCCTTAAACAAACAGGAGAAGCAGCCTCTTGCTGCTTATTGCAGGCAAGTAGAATGAGACTAAGGGCTCAGTCCAGCCTAACTCAGGCACAGTTGAGGCCCAATTGTGGCCCAATTGGGGCCCAAACTAGGACCGAGTTAGGCTGCAACTGTGCCTGAGTTAGGCTGGAGGCAACAGCATTGGGCCAGGATCGCGGCAAAACTTACCGCAGAGGCAGGCAGGCTCCTGTGGGGAGCTGTCAGTCTTGTGGAAGCGAAGAGCCCCCTCCTCAGCCCGTCTGCGTGCACCTACCACAGCTGCTGCAGCGGTCGCAGCAGATGGGCAGCCACATGCGGGCCTGCAGGCACTGGGCGTGCGACAGTCAGCTGAAGGGCAGAGGTTGTGCCAGTGCCAGCTGCCCCAGGGCACCCTGGGCATCAGCCACCTGCCGCAGGGGGGAGTGCGACTGCCCTCCCTCCTGCAGACTGCGATGCCACCCCCAAGCCACGGTGAGGCTGCACGTGGGAGTCATGGGGGGGTGAGCGGGGGAGAGAAGGGAAGGAGGGGGTGGGAATGGCACGCACAAGGGGGGGGTCTCATGAGGTCTGGAACCGCCTCCGCCAGGACATGCCCGTGCGCTGCCTGAAGCCCTGGGCCTCAAGGGCCATGGCAATGCCCACAAAGAAGGCATCCCAGCATGCCTTCTGCTCCGTGCCCCGGCCAAGACCGAGAGATGCCGTGGGCTTGTCTGCTGCGAGCGGGAAGGGCTCACGCAGCTCATCACACCCCCAGATGGGGCAACGTCGGCACCTTGCGGCAGGCGCTCTGGCGGCATGGGGGGTGCCAGCGTCCATCATCAGGGAGTGGGAGGGGAGGCAGGCACACTGACAGGGGGTGCTGGGGAGGGGCACGGGTGGGTCAGAAACAGACAGACAACACGGCTGGTGGGAGAGGGATACAGGGAGAGGGGTTTGCAGAGACCGATAGGGGCACAGGGGGCATTTCGCAGATGGAGGCAATGCAGGAACGGGCGCCTCTCATGCAGACGGACCGAGGGCGGACACGGACGCCGTTGATGGGCGGAAACGGATGCCGGTGACGGGCGGACAGAGGGCGGAAACGGACGCCGGTGACGGGCGGACACGGACGCCGGTGATGGGCGGACCGAGGGTGGGTGAGAGCCCCGGTTGCTGAAAGGGCTCTTCACGGACGTGGCGGACATGCGCCACAGTGCCCGTCAGTGTTTGCCTGCCTGACAGGCCCCCCAACTCCCCCCTCCCCTCTGGTCCCAGGGGGTCCGGCAGCCCCCCTGCTGTGTTCTCCCAGGGATGGCTGTGGCGGACCCTGGCTGGGATTCATGCAGAGGCTTGTGTGCTGGGGCCTGCCTGTGTGGGTGTGTGGGGCAGTGCTTGTGCAACATTGGGGACATGTGTTTCCAGGGGCATCTTTATTGTTCTGGAACAGTGGCAGAGATGGCCGGGCGTGGCTGCCAGGGGTAGGCACAGCAGCCTCTAGGACCACAGCAGCAGCATCAGGCGAGCCCCATGGACCTGGAGATGCGGGCTCTTCCCCTGTGGAACCACGGCCTGCTCCATAGAAAGGGGAGGGACAGCAAGTAGGCAGCCAGGGCGGTGGGGCAGCAGCAGCAGCTGAGGTGGGTTGCAGGGCAGGCTCCCAGACCTCTCTGGCAGCATCAAGGCAGGTGACCGTGGGGCAACCAGACTGCAGGCCCAGGGGTGCTCCCCGGACGGTTTGTGGTAGTGGGCATTCCTGGGGGGACGAACAACATGGGGGTGTTCCATGGCAGCTGTTGCATGGTAGCAATCGCCATTGAAGAGGAGCCAGTGTGCCAGTTGCAAAGGTCTGCAGGGAGAGAAATCAAACACAGCTGAGTGGTGTGAGACACATAGCCTGGTCTGCGCTCCTTCCCTGGGTGTACGGTGAGCATGATCCTGTAAGGGAAAGGGGTCAAAGAGAGAGACAACAACACAACTTGGGGGTCACAACCATGGCAATCCTAGTAATACTGACCTGTCGGTAGACCCTGTGGAGAAAAGAGGGGGGGGAACAGCTGGTGTCTACATATGGGTTACAGTTCCACACTCATGGCATTGTGTGCTCACATTAATACAGGCAGCTATGAGACAAGACATTGGTATAGAGGCATATCATGGCAGGCTATGCAGGCAGCTATGAGACAAGACATTGGTATAGAGGCATATCATGGCAGGCTATGCAGGCAGCTATGAGACAAGACATTGGTATAGAGGCATGTATCCTACCTATATTTCTCTATGCAAAGAGGCAGACGTCAGACCACATGTCAGCACAAACCCTGCTCTTACCTGCACTTACCTGCTGGTGTTGTTGCCTGTATGGGGGGGGCGGAGAGAGGGGCTGGGAGAAAGACATGGGTTAGCAAACACTTGCATGGAGACAGCTGCCCAGGCACAGCAGTAAACAGTTTGGCCACAGGCAGAACAGCCCTCTCTGCCCTAGAGGGGGGCAGAGAGGAGAGAGGAGAAGAGAGAAGTGGGGTGTTAGAAAAGTTTTCAAAGTCCCACTTTGTGGCTGCTGGGGGACAGAACCCCACGCCACGTGCTCAGAGAGAGAGAGAGAGAGAGTGGAGGGCTGGGGCTGGGCTTTTGTGGGAAAGAGGCTGGGTGGGGCTGGGTGCTGATAGGGTAACTATTTGGGTCCATGTCCAGAGTTAGGCCACACCTGTTCGGTCCTAACTCAGGCCCAACTCGGGCCCAGGGTGTTAGAACTTTTCAGGAGAGGGCTGGTGTGGGTAAGGTAAAATGGCTCCTATGGGTCTCCTCACATTTGGGTCCACCCTTTTTGCTGGCCCAAATTTTGGGCCTGAGTTGGGCTCGAGGGGGCGTGTCAGTGGCTCTCCAGTGTCTGGAACCGGACCAAAATTCGTAACCGCCCCCGTCACACCCCCGACACGCCCCCAACACACCCACTTTTAGGCTGCAATTGTGCCTGAATTGTGCAATAGTGCCTGAATTGTACCGCAGTTGCCTTGGGCTGGACCGGGCTGCAATTCAGTCACAATTGCAGCCCAACTCAGGCACAACTCGGGCCTAAAGCACTTGGGCTGCAATTGTGCCTGAATTGTACCGCAGTTGCCTTGGGCTGGACCGGGCTGTCAGTCCTAGAGACACTCTGCAAGGTTAACAGAAACCTTGAAGAGCCTCTCTAGGACTTACAGCCCAGTCCAGCCCAAGGCCTCAGCGGCACAATTCAGGCACAATTGCAGCCTAAGTGCTTTAGGCCCGAGTTGTGCCTGAATTGTGCTGCAGAGGCCGAATTTGTGCTGCAATTGTGACTGAATTGGGTTCCGGCACAATTCAGGCACAACTGCACAATTCAGGCACAATTGCGGCCTAAAAGTGGGCGTGGTGGGGGCGTGTCGGTGGAGTGATGGGGGCGGTTACAAATTTGTTCCGGTTCCAGAAGCTGGAGAACCCCTGACACGCCCCCTCGAGCCCAACTCAGGCACAAAATTTGGGTCAACAAAAAGGGTGGACCCAAATGTGAGGAGACCCATAGGAGCCATTTTACCTTACCCACACCAGCCCTCTCCTGAAAAGTACTAACACCCTGGGCCCGAGTTGTGCCTGAGTTAGGATGGAACAGTTGTGGCCTAACTCTGGAACCGGACCAAATAGTTACCCTATCAGCACCCAGCCCCACCCAGCCTCTTTCCCACAAAAGCCCAGCCCCAGCCCTCCACTCACTCTCTCTCTCTCTCTTTCTCTGAGCACGTGGCGTGGGGTTCTGTCCCCCAGCAGCCACAAAGTGGGACTTTGAAACTTTTCTAACACCCCACTTCTCTCTTCTCTTCTCCTCTCTCCTCTCTGCCCCCCTCTAGGGCAGAGAGGGCTGTTCTGCCTGTGGCCAAACTGTTTACTGCTGTGCCTGGGCAGCTGTCTCCATGCAAGTGTTTGCTAACCCATGTCTTTCTCCCAGCCCCTCTCCCCCCCCCACAGGCAACAACACCAGCAGGTAAGTGCAGGTAAGAGCAGGGTTCGTGCTGACATGTGGCCTGACTTCTGCCTCTTTGCATAGAGAAATATAGGTAGGATACATGCCTCTATACCAATGTCTTGTCTCATAGATGCCTGCATAGCCTGCCATGATATGCCTCTTTACCAATGTCTTGTCTCATGTCTGCCTGCAATGCCTGCCATGATATGCCTCTGTACCAATGTCTTGTCTCATGTCTGCCTGCAATGCCTGCCATGATATGCCTCTGTACCAATGTCTTGTCTCATGTCTGCCTGTATTAATGTGAGCACACAATGCCATGAGTGTGGAACTGTAACCCATATGTAGACACCAGCTGTCCCCCCCCTCTTTTCTCCACAGGGTCTACTGACAGGTCAGTATTGCTAGGATTGCCATGGTTGTGACCCCCAAGTTGTGTTGTTGTCTCTCTCTTTGACCCCTTTCCCTTACAGGATCATGCTCACCTTACACCCAGGGAAGGAGCGCAGACCATGCTATGTGTCTCACACCACTCAGCTATGTTTGATTTCTCTTCCTGCAGGCCTTTGCAACCGGCACACTGGCATTCCTTCAATGGCGATTGCTACCACACACCAGCTGCCATGGAACACCCCCGTGATTTATGTCTCCCCAGGAATGTCCACCACCACCTACCTTCTGGGGAGCACCCCTGGGCCCGCAGTCTGGTTGCCCCATAGTCGTCTGCCTCGCTGCTGCCAGAGGTCTGGGAGCCTGCCCTGCAACCCTCCTCAGCTGCTGCTGCTGCTCCACCTCCCTGGCTGCCTACTTCCTGTCCCTCCGTTTCCACCCGTTTCCGCCCGTTAACGGTGTCTTTTCCGCCCTCGGTCCGCCCGTCAACGGCATCTGTTTCCCCCCGTCAACGGCGTCCGTTCTGCCCAAGGTCCGTCTGCATAAGAGGCGCCCGTTCCTGCATTGCCTCCATCTGCGAAGTGACCCCTGTGTCCCTATTGGTCTCTGCAGACCCCTCTCCCTGTATCCCTCTCCCACCAGCCTTGTTGTCTGTCTGTTTCTGACCCACCCGTGCCCCTCCCCAGCACCCACTATCTGCCTGTCTGTCTGCCTCCCCTCCCACTCCCTGATGATGGAAGCTGGCCACTCCCCACCCCGCCAGAGCGCCTGCCGCGACGTGCTGACGTTGCCCCATCTGGGGGCGTGATGAGCTGCGTGAGCCCTTCCCGCTCGCAGCAGACAAGCCCAAGGCATCTCTCGGTCTTGGCCAGGGCACGGAGCAGAAGGCATGCCGGGATACCTTCTTTGTGGGCATTGCCACGGCCCTTGAGGCCCAGGGCTTCAGGCAGCGCACGGGCATGTCATGGCAGAGGCGGTTCCAGACTTCATGAGACCCCCCTTGTGCGTGACGTTCCCACCCCCTCCTTCCCTTCTCTCCCCCGCTCACCCCCCCATGACTCCCACGTGCAGCCTCACCATGGCTTGGGGGTGGCATCGCCTTCTGCAGGAGGGAGGACAGCGGCACTCCCCCCTGCAGCAGGTGGCTAATGCCCAGGGTGCCCTGGGGCAGCTGGCACTGGCACAACCTCTGCCCTTCAGCTGACTGTCGCACGCCCAGTGCCTGCAGGCCCACCTGTGGCTGCCCATCTGCTGCGAACGCTGCAGCAGCTGTGGTAGGTGCACACAGACGAGCTGAGGAGGGGGCTCTTCGCTTCCACAAGACTGACAGCTCCCCACAGGTGCCTGCCTGCCTCTGTGGTAAGTTTTGCCTCGATCCTGGCCCACTGCTCTTGCCTCCTGCCTAAGTCGGGCACAGTTGCAGCCTAACTTGGTCCTATTTTGGGCCCCAATTGTGCCACAATTGGGCCTCAACTGTGCCTGAGTTGGGCTGAGTTAGGCTGGACTGAGCCCTTAGTCTCGTTCTACTTGCCTGCAATGGAGGCTGCTTCTCTGTTTGTTTTAAGGAAGAAACAAAGCTTGCTGAAAGAAAAATAAGAGCTGGGGGGGGGGCAAGCATGCCTGCTTGCAGGGGAGGCAGAGCGGGGGGGACCCCTCAGGAAACCATGGAGGGGGTGTTCCCTCATATCCACGGTTTCAAGTATCCATGGAGGGGCCTGGAATATATCCCCAGTGGATATGGGGGGAGTACTGTAGTTCAACCATTACGTTCACTTACTAATAAACAAACTGTTTTCCTTATGTTCGTCCCTCGGCCAGGTGCAACAAACTAGCCTTTAAATGGGTTCTCAAGAGCTTGAACACTATTGTAACAGGTTATTATAGCTACCTAATTTTGCATCCCGTGCTGAAAATCTGGCTGTAGGCCAAAACCTGACTGGCACATACCTTCTGTATTCCTTCAAAGGTCCACTGAGGGTCTGAGATGTAAGCTCACACTCTCCAATAATAAAAAAAGACATTCTCCTAGGATCTAGGCCTGTGTGGTATTGATTTCCTTTGAAAATCCTCTGATCTGCAGATGAAACTCCGGTTGCTCTGTAGACTTCTTTCTTCTTTATTTTCGCTACCTTCACAGCCTCCTTCCACATATCATTGCTGCAGAACTACTTACAAACTCATAATGCTGAGCTTCTTACTCTACGGAGCAAAAGTTGTCATTAATCCTCTAATGGATCCAGTCTATCTTTGAAGCTGTTCCTTGTCCCCCTGCTCGCTGGCCCTGAGAGGATGGCTTTTTGACTAGGCCAAACTAGCAACTGGTTGGCTGGCAACTGGTTTAACTGGCAACTGGTTGGGTGAGACTTACAACTGAATCATACCCCAGTCTAAGCAGGCTGTAGTAGTGATACCACCACAACCTTTTCCTTTTTAAAAAGGGGGTTGGTTTTTTTTTTTTTAAGAAATGAGAGAAAACTGAAGAGAAAGATGAAGGGAGGAGCAGAAAAGGAAAGTGAATGAGGGGAAAGAGGAAGACTGACAGAAAGGCAAAGACTGATGGACAGTGGCGTCGCTCCGGTAGGGGCGGGGCTGTAAGTATCGCTCCGTAGTAGTCTCTTTACTGAGTGAGCAGGAGGCAGCCCCGCCCCCTCACTGTCGTAGCCTTTCCCGTGCGAAGAAAGCAGCAGGCAAGAGACCCTGCCTGCTGCTTTCTCCGCAGGGGACTGGCTCCGACAGTGAGGGGGCGGGGCTGCCTCCTGCTCACTCGGTAAAGGGTCTAGGACGGAGCGATACTTACGGCCCCGCCCCTACCAGAACGACGCCACTGCTGATGGACATATACGGCTGGAAATCAAAAGTAGGCCCCTGTATTGCCAGAAGGGCAAAGGTTCTTTTCCGATACAAATACAAAGGTGTGCCACCTTTCTGATGCTCATGGTATTATATATGGCAGTGAGATACAACTGAACCCATGAGGCTGTAAAAAAAAAAAAGATACACAGAAAAGCCAAGCAGCATGCTTTTTCTTTTGTATTTGTTGCCGCTGAGAGCAAATGGCAGCTACACCGGGGACTATTTCACAGTTTGATCAGCAGCAACACACCTGGAACAAGTAGTATGAAATACTGACTTATTTTTTGTTGTGAATGTTGAAAGGATTCATAGTTTTAAAGATTCTCTGGAGGTTGCAATGAATCTTGATTATTAGAATAAAACAAGCTGAGGCATACATGAAAGCTTAGACTTGATTTAACTTTACTAAACTAACAGCGCAATCCTAGCGCTGTGACGGGTGGCGGAACGAGCATTCTGCTGCCCTAAGCAGTCGCAAATGTGCCATAAGGCACATTTGTGCCTAATTCCAAGCAGGGAAGGCAAGTGCAAGGCCAACCTCCCCTGCTCAGCTGCTGGAGCGCCCAAAGGACCGCCGGCGGATCCAGGTAAGGATCCAGCCGGCAGGGGGGGGGGTCTGGCAGTAGTGGGAGGGCGGCCATAGGCCCTGCTGGTCGGGGAGGGGACGGGGGATGGCTTCAGCCAAATCCTGTCCCCCACCGATCAGCTGAGCCATTACAGGGCCTCCTCCGACTTTCACCAGCGATTTCGCTGGTGGAATTCTGAGGAGACCGATCGGCCCCAGTGCCGGTTACACTCGGGGAAGGGGACGGGTGTCCCCTTCTCCAAGGAGACTTTCTGCTGAGCGGGCGCCTGCCTGCAGCAGAGCATGGGATCTGCCTGGTGGCCTCGGTCGCCCGGCGGATCCTTAGGCAGGATTGGGCTGTAATAGAGATAAGGAGATTCAAACAGGTTCAAGCTCACACCAAGCAAAAGCACACACACATATGTAAAACAAAATGGACATTCTTCTTCTCTGCAGTCCCTTGCTTGAAGATCACCTGATCAACCAATCATAGTTTTACATTTTCCGGGCTTAACTCAGTATATTTGAAATAACCAACTGTCACATTAACCCTATAAATGACTGAATATTTAGATCTTGCCATAATTCCGACATTTTTTTCCACAGCAAATGAGATAACCAATGAAGATAAAAAGAAAGCTATTCTGCTCAATTGTGTTGGGGCATCACCCATGAGAAGGTCACCACTAGGAGACTTTCCTCCTGCAGCTTGCACATTGCAAAGTAATCTTGCAAGTTCCTACCAGACAAACTGAGATCACTATTTACACATCTTGGAAGGTGTTTGTTTTGAGCGGTTTTCCAGGAAACAATAACAATGGGAGGATTTAGATGATAATTCTGAACTGGGCTGGCCCCACCCCATGAAGCCGGATGTGAAGTTCATATCTCACTCCCTCTCCTGGAATACCCATCCGGTTTTAAGAGTGCACAGTACTTCTGTTCATCTGAACTTTCTCATATATGATATCTATCTATCTATCTATCTATCTATCTATCTATCTATCTATCTATCTATCTATCTATCTATCTATCTATCTACAGCACAATCCTATACATGTTTATTCAAAAGGAAACTCCCCTGTATTCAGTAAGGTTTACTTTCAGGAAAAAGCACAAAGGATTGTCGCCTTATAAATGTTTGTCCTGCCTTTTTTGGAATGACCCAAGGCAGCTAAGATGCACAATA
This sequence comes from Plestiodon gilberti rubricaudatus, assembly GCA_026170595.1. Taxonomy (NCBI): domain Eukaryota; kingdom Metazoa; phylum Chordata; class Lepidosauria; order Squamata; family Scincidae; genus Plestiodon; species Plestiodon gilberti. The sequence continues at coordinate 89,617,753 of JANXHW010000003.1, forward strand.
ACTAAAAATAATGTTAACACACAATAATGCCATAAGACAAGCACAAAGAGCCATAATAAACTATTTCAGGTAGAAAAAAAATAAAAAATACTGTAAACACTGGGGGGGGGGGAGCTAACAGGTTAACAAAGGCCTGACAAAACAAAAAGGTCTTTAGCTGGCACTAAAAGATGGACAAAGAGGGTGCCAATCACACTTCATGTGGGAGGGAGTTTCACATTGTGCGCGCCGCCCCTGAAAAAGTCGTTTGGCAAAAGTCTCCAACTGAACCTCAGAAGGAGGCAGACATCCTAAACCTAACTAAATTCCCACGTGGCGATGCAGCGACACCGATGCGGGCTATGCTGCATTCCGCGGGGAAATTTCGGCTCCTGGAGGTCTCCTCAGGGTAAGGGGGCATTTGTAGCCCCAGCAGCTGCAGCAGCTCAGCTCGGACCTGCACCAGTGATATCGCTGGCTCAGGTCTGCATTGATCCATGTCTCTGGATCAGGTCCGGGAAGGGGGATAGGATATGGCATGTGCCGGCACTGCCGATCCCACCCCCTCCCAGTTTCAGGGGTCCTCAGCAAACTGTCTTCCATGGGCTCTTACCTGAGTGGCCTTACCTGGTGGCCACTATCATCATAAAAAGGCTTTGGGGACAGCAGTGGTCCCTTCTGAGGGTCCTGGTCCCTCAAGAGCTGCCCAATGACCCTCCCCCCAGCTACTGGCCCTGTGTATGTCTGTGAAAGAGAAAACAGACCCTCCTAGATTAATCTGTAATGTACTTTCACTCCAGTTGTCTTGATATTTGACACAGTCCCATCAATCAGAATACTATTTAAATACGGAGAATTAGATGAAATGTTCTGGATAGGGTGAACAGAAATGCTTAAGAAATGACTTGTATGTGTGCAAGAGCTCTGAGAAATCAAACACACTACTACTACATAGTGTGTCCTGATAGCTTCACATCACACCAAGTACAGAGCTTTTCAGGGGAGGCCATTCAGCTGAAAATCATGGAGTGATATGAATAAGCAAGTGATGATGAAGTACCAAGTGATGTACTGACAGCCCTTAGTCATATGTTAATAACAAGTGACAATAGCTAACTGCTTCTCATTCATACATATGCTCTTGCCTCTGTGACCTGGTAAATTGTTCTTTGCTCCCAGATCAGGGATCACACTATGATCATTATACAGCCCAGCGTATTACCTGGCATAGCAGCAGAAATGAGCTCCCTGGGGCATTGTAACAGCCCAGGAAAGGTGGATCTGAAATGAGGGTCATCTGTTATGTTTAACGAAGTTGGGATGTGTGAAAATCAGTGGTACACCTTTCAAGCTAAAGGACAGCTGACGACTGACTACATTTTACTCTGCCCACAAAAACTGCTGCAGCTTTACTTTTTGATCTCTGGGCCCTCATGTGCACAATGGCAGTGGTTTTCAAGGTGTGTTCCTGTGTTCTTATTTTCTTAATTTGAAAACAAAGGAATTATTTAAAAATTATTTATTAGAAAAATTAAAAAAAATTAAGGAAGACAGGGAGATTGCGGTTGGTTTTTTTTTTTAAGTGCGTCTAGGTTCTTTCATATCTCTTACCCCCTTGGGCTCCACCCTCTTGCTACAGAATAAGACTCCTTAAAGGGGCAGAATCCAGGCCTGAAGCCAAGCACATTGTCATCTTTCTGTCCCTTCTCACCTGATGCATCCCCTCCCTGTGTTGGTGGGCACCAAGCAGCGAAGGGTGAGACAGGTCATGTCATGTCAGAATCTGACTCCTTGGGGGGAGTCTGTCTCAGGTGGTACCAATTCCAGGGAATTTTGATTCATCTGATCAGGGAAAAGATGTGACAAATTTTGAGGAGGCAAAACGTGTATCACTCAGATTATAGGACTGAATTTTCTCAAGATGGTTCTGATGAGGAGTGGTTGAACTGCACCCTCCTTGGTATACCAACCAGCCTTGCTTTTGCAAGCATTCCTTGTACGTTCTCAAAACCCCGCAAGGGTGGTTGCAAATACTTTCAAGGAATGCTCGAAGCAGAGATGGCATTTTCTACATACACCCCTTTGCAAGCAGCCCCATTGCTAGGAAGCAATTGGCAGCAGAAAGCCTGGCTCCTTGCCAGACAGGCTCCAGAAATTATAGCTCCAAGCACGTTCAGAGAGTTGTCATTTCCTGCCTGGATCAAGGGACTTGTAGTTTTCTCTGTGCAGAGAAGACTATAAGCTCCTTATCTGGTAGGAAATTATAATTCTGAACATGCTCAGAACTATCATTTCTGGTTTGGGAGCCAACAGGCCAGTCTGCATGATAGGGACCTGGACTCCCTCCGGCCACTAATTACCCCGGGGTTGGCCCATCCATGAGGCCATCTGATGTGGGTTGTATCAATGGCAGATTGTGAGAGATCCAAGGGATCAGAGGATTTGGAGTACCGTTCACCCCAAGTCTGCCACTGATGCCAGCACTGTCTCCTCCCTCCACTGTCTCCTCCCTCCAACCCACCACCAATGCAAGCCACCCATGCAAGTCACAATGATCTGCTTCCTGCATTATCAAGTGAGAAGCAGATCATTCCCCTCCTTACCATGGTCCTTGCATGTTGTTGTCAAACCTGGAAAGGCAGGACTTCCAGTTTTCTTTATAGGGACAGTGTTTGCAGTGCTTTATAGGGACAGTGCTTTCTTTACATTGGGGGTATTTTTTTATACTGCAGAGGTATAAACATCAGGCAGTATTCCAGGTTGCACCACCCCCTGTATAACCCACCTTTCACAACAGTAAAGCCAATGGATTTCTTCATGTTTTTTTTTTCTTGTGGGGAGAACTGGAAAGTGAGGCAAATGTATTTGCAATCCATTTCAAAGACCAAGCCAGCCATGGGTCTGTATCAACCTGAAATAGGTTACAATGTTATTCTTTCTCAGAGTTAAAAAATATGCATCTTGCCAGGAATCTCCGTCGTTACATAAATAGATTAAAATGTTTAATACAGTAAAATGTCCACAGTTCTTTGTGGAAAGGACTGCGAACATTTTAATGTATTAGGCATTTTAATCTATTTATTAAACGACGGAGATTCCTGGCAAGATGCATATTTTTTAACTCTGAGATCATGAGGAGTCGTGAAAATTTGAGAATGTATTTAATGTTATTCATTGTTTGTTTGTACTTGGGGCTCCCCTCAATATGAGTACTTACCCTGGCTGTGGTTGCAAACATTCCTACTTGGGACCCACAGAGTATCCTGAGATTTTCAACCAAGCTATGGTGACCATCATCTGCCTCTCACCAGCAAGAGGGATGTCCTGTTGAAAAGTCCAAGACTGGTGACAAAATTCTCCACATAGTAGGCAAAGTTGATAAATAAGACTCAGCTATCAAACGTTACCTAATGTGAAATGTCATGGTGAATTTGGGGCATTCTGGAGAAGCGTCTCATGAATGTCAAGGAAATAAAAGACTTCTGACAAGACTAGCTACATTTTTCAGAGTGCCTGGTAAGTTTATCGGGGATTCTTCAATGAGAAGATCAGTCATGGAGAACCAGCTTTGCCTGAAAGACATCCAGCCCACCATGACAGTTGCTTCCTTTGTAATGCACAGCCATGTGGCACACTTGGGCACACTTTAGGGAGCATCGTTCAGTTTGCTTACAGTGCGTGAAAGGGTGAACAGGCCTGGCTAGTGCCCCAAATCAACTGCAGATGCCCTAGAATTTATATCAGTATCCTCTGCAATGTGGAGGGATTCTTTGGCAGTGTAGAACATTTGAAAACTATTGTACTATAGTACACTTCTCAGAAGTGATGTCACTACGGGTGCAATCCTGATGTTGGTGCCGGTGACGGAACAAGTGTTCCATCGCCGAAAGCCATCACGAACGTGCCGTAAAGCACCTTCGCGATGACTCGGGAGTAAGGGAGGCCAGTGCAAGGCCGACCTCCCTCACTCCGGCGCTGGATCTCCATGCGGACGGCGGTGGAAGGTAAGCGCTCCATCGCCGGCCGCATGGGCGGTCCAGCCAGGCAAGGGAGGGAGGCCATTGGCCTAGCGGCCCAGGAGGGAGCGGGGGATGGCGTCGGCCATATCCCCGTCCCCACCGGGCTGGCTACACCGTTACACGGTCTCCTCTACTTCAACCAGTTATTTAGTAGCTATTGTGCCAGCTATTTATTTAGCGCCGGGCAGCCTGTGCACAGCATCCGGCGGGCAGCCCTGGCCGGATCCTTAGTCAGGATTGTGCTGCCCATCTGTCTTCCCTGCTAAGTAGGCAAAGAGGTACCATTTAAGTAAAAAGGTAAAGGTAAAGGTATCCCCTGACAATTAAGTCCAGTCGTGTCCAACTCTAGGGTGTGGTGCTCATCTCCATTTCAAAGCCGAAGAGCCAGCGTTGTCCGAAGACGCCTCCGTGGTCATGTGGCCGGCATGACTCTCCTTGCCGCAGCACGTAGCATGCAGCTGGAACACGGAGCGCTGTTTACCTTCCCGCAAGCGGTACCTATTTATCTACTCGCATTGACATGCTTTGGAACTGCTAGGTTGGCAGGAGCTGGCCAAGCAACGAGCGCTCACCCCGTCGCTTATGGTTCAGCGGTTTAACCCGCTGCGCCACCCGCTGCCTACCATTTAAGTAGTGGCTCTCAAATATTTAGTATGGAGAGAACAACTCTCCCTATTCATTCCAGCAGAGCTTCTTCTCCAGTGGCTGTTTGCTGCTGTCTCCCTTTTGTCTTTTTTGTTTAGATTGTGAGTCCATTGGAGACTTTTTTTCATTTCTTTTGCTATGTAAACTGCTTGGTGATTTGTTACTGTTTAAAAAAGTGGTATATAAACTCTCCTAATAAGTCATGATAAATATTTGTATGGAGTAGGTAATCAAATCAGGGCTGGGAGTTCCAGACGGATGAATGAATGTGTTCCATCTCCTCCAATAGGGGACCTTGAGACCGTGAACCCAAGTTATCCAATCTGGGATAATAGCAATCACTAAAACTAAATTAAGGATTCAATCCTATACACACTTTCCTGGGAGTAAGGCCTCAGTCCAGCCCAACACAGGCACAATTGAGGCACAGTTGAGGCACAGTTGAGGCCCAAAATAGGGCTGAGTTAGGCTGCAACTGTGCCTGAGTTAGGCTGGAGGCAAGAGCAGTGGGCCAGGATCGAGGCAACACTTACCACAGAGGCAGGCAGGCCCCTGTGGGGAGGTGTCAGTCTTGTGGAAGCGAAGAGCCCCCTCCTCAGCCCGTCTGCGTGCACCTACCACAGCTGCTGCAGCGTTCGCAGCAGATGGGCAGCCACAGGTGGGCCTGCAGGCACTGGGCGTGCGACAGTCAGCTGAAGGGCAGAGGTTGTGCCAGTGCCAGCTGCCCCAGGGCACCTTGGGCATTAGCCACCTGCTGCAGGGGGGAGTGCCGCTGTCCTCCCTCCTGCAGAAGGCGATGCCACCCCCAAGCCATGGTGAGGCTGCACGTGGGAGTCATGGGGGGGTGAGCGGGGGAGAGAAGGGAAGGAGGGGGTGGGAACGTCACGCACAAGGGGGGTCTCATGAAGTCTGGAACCGCCTCTGCCATGACATGCCCGTGCGCTGCCTGAAGCCCTGGGCCTCCAGGGCCGTGGCAATGCCCACAAAGAAGGTATCCCGGCATGCCTTCTGCTCCGTGCCCTGGCCAAGACCGAGAGATGCCTTGGGCTTGTCTGCTGCGAGCGGGAAGGGCTCACGCAGCTCATCACGCCCCCAGATGGGGCAACGTCAGCACGTCGCGGCAGGCGCTCTGGCGGGGTGGGGAGTGGCCAGCTTCCATCATCAGGGAGTGGGAGGGGAGGCAGGCACACAGACAGGGGGTGCTGGGGAGGGGCACGGATGGGTCAGAAACAGACAGACAACAAGGCTGGTGGGAGAGGGATACAGGGAGAGGGGTCTGCAGAGACCAATAGGGACACAGGGGTCACTTTGTAGATGAAGGCAATGCAGGAACGGGCGCCTCTTATGCAGACGGACCTTGGGCAGAACGGACGCCGGTGACAGGCGGAAAAGGACGCCATTGACGGGCGGACCGAGGGTGGAAACGGACGCCGTTGACGGGCGGACCGAGGGCGGGTGAGAGCCCTGGTTGCCGAAAGGGCTCTTCACGGATGTGGCGGACATGCGCCATGTCGCCTGTCAGTGTTTGCCTGACTGAGAGGCCCCCCAACTCACCACTCTCCTCTGAGCCCTAAGGGTCTGGCAGCCCCCCTGCTGTGGTCTCCCTGGGCTGGCTGTGGTAGGCCCTGGCTGGGATTCATGCAGGGCTTGTGTGCTGGGGACTGTCTCTGTGTGTGGGGGGCAGTGCTTGTGTAACATTGGGGACATGTGTTTCCAGGGGCATCTTTATTGTTCTGGAACAGTGGCAGAGATGGCCAGGCGAGGCTGCCAGGGGTAGTCACAGCGGCCACTCGGACCACATCAGCAGCAGCAGCAGCAGCAGGCGTGCCCCATGGACCAGGGGATGAGACAAGACATTGGTAAAGAGGCATATCATGGCAGGCATTGCAGGCAGCTATGAGACAAGACATTGGTAAAGAGGCATGTATCCTACCTATATTTCTATATGCAAAGAGGCAGAAGTCAGACCACATGTCAGCACGAACCCTGCTCTTACCTGCACTTACCTGCTGGTGTTGTTGCCTGTGTGTGTGGGGGGGAGAGGGGCTGGGAGAAAGACATGGGTTAGCAAACACTTGCATGGAGACAGCTGCCCAGGCACAGCAGTAAACAGTTTGGCCACAGGCGGCACAGCCCCCTCTGCCCTAGAGGGGGGCAGAGAGGAGAGAGGAGAAGGGAAGAGAGAAGTGGGGTGTGGGCCCCCTCGAGCCCAACTCAGGCCCAAAATTTGGGCCAGCAAAAAGGGTGGACCCAAATGTGAGGAGACCCATAGGAGCCATTTTACCTTACCCACACCAGCCCTCTCCTGAAAAGTTCTAACACCCTGGGCCCGAGTTGGGCCTGAGTTAGGACCGAACAGGTGTGGCCTAACTCTGGACATGGACCCAAATAGTTACCCTATCAGCACCCAGCCCCACCCAGCCTCTCTCCCACAAAAGCCCAGCCCCAGCCCTCCACTCACTCTCTCTCTCTCTCTCTCTCAGCACGTGGCGTGGGGTTCTGTCCCCCAGCAGCCACAAAGTGGGACTTTGAAAATTTTTCTAACACCTCTCTTCTCCTCTCTGCCCCCCTCTAGGGCAGAGAGGGCTGTTCTGCCTGTGGCCAAACTGTTTACTCCTGTGCCTGGGCAGCTGTCTCCATGCAAGTGTTTGCTAACCCATGTCTTTCTCCCAGCCCCTCTCTCCCCCCCCCCACAGGCAACAACACCAGCAGGTAAGTGCAGGGGTTGTGCTGACATGTTGTCTGACTTCTGCCTCTTTGCATAGAGAAATATAGGTAGGATACATGCCTCTTTACCAATGTGTTGTCTCATAGCTGCCTGCAATGCCTGCCATGATATGCCTCTATACCAATGTCTTGTCTCATAGCTGCCTGCAATGCCTGCCATGATATGCCTCTATACCAATGTCTTGTCTCATAGCTGCCTGTATTAATGTGAGCACACAATGCCATGAGTGTTGAACTGTAACCCTTATGTAGACACCAGCTGTTCCCCCCCCCCTCTTTTCTCCACAGGGTCTACTGACAGGTCAGTATTGCTAGGATTGCCATGGTTGTGACCCCCAAGTTGTGTTGTTGTCTCTCTCTGTGACCCCTTTCCCTTACAGGATCATGCTCACCTTACACCCAGGGAAGGAGCGCAGACCATGCTATGTGTCTCACACCACTCAGCTGTGTTTGATTTCTCTCCCTGCAGGCCTTTGCAACCGGCACACTGGCATTCCTTCAATGGGGAGTGCTACCACACACCAGCTACCATGGAACACCCCCCAAGGTGGTCATCCCCCCAGGAATGCCCACTACCACTGACCGTCTGGGGAGCACCCCTCGGCCCGCAGTCTGGTTGCCTTATGGTCGTCTGCCTCGATGCTGCCAGAGGTCTGGGAGCCTGCCCTGCAACCCTCCTCAGCTGCTGCTGCTGCTCCACCTCCCTGGCTGCCTACTTGCTGTCCCTCCCCTTTCTATGGAGCAGGCTGTGGTTCCACAGGGGAAGAGCCTGCGTCTCCAGGCACGCCTGCTGCTGCTGCTGCTGCTACGTTCTGAGTGGCTGCTGTGCCTACCCCTGGCAGCCTCGCCTGGCCATCTCTGCCAATGTTCCAGAACAATAAAGATGCCCCTTGGGCAAAGGCCCCTTGAACAACATGACCCCAATGTTGCACAAGCACTGCCCCACGCACACAGAGACAGCGCCCAGCACACAAGGCCCTGCATGAATCCCAGCCAGGGCCTGCCACAGCCAGCCCAGGGAGAACACAGCAGGGGGGCTGCCAGACCCTCAGGGCTCAGAGGGGAGGGGGGAGTTGGGGGGCCTCTCAGGCAGGCAACCACTGACAGGCGACGTGGCGCATGTCCGCTACGTCCGTGAAGAGCCCTTTCATCAACCGGGGCTCTCACCCACTCTCGGTCCACCCGTCAACGGCGTCTGTTTCCGCCCGTCAATGGCGTCCATTTCTGCCCTCGGTCCGCCCGTCAACGGCGTCCGTTTCCGCCCGTCAATGGCGTCCATTTCTGCCCTCGGTCCGTCTGCATGAGAGGCGCCCGTTCCTGCATTGCCTCCATCTGCGAAGTGACCCCTGTGTCCCTATTGGTCTCTGCAGACCCCTCTCCCTGTATCCCTCTCCCACCAGCCTTGTTGTTTGTCTGTTTCTGACCCTCCCGTGCCCCTCCCCAGCACCCCCTGTCTGTGTGCCTGCCTCCCCTCCCACTCCCTGATGATGGACGCTGGCATCCCCCACCCCGCCAGAGCGCCTGCCGCGAGGCGCCGACGTTGCCCCATCTGGGGGTGTGATGAGCTGCGTGAGCCCTTGCCGCTCGCAGCAGACAAGCCCAAGGCATCTCTCGGTCTTGGCCGGGGCACGGAGCAGAAGGCATGCCGGGATGCCTTCTTTGTGGGCATAGCCACGGCCCTGGAGGCCCAGGGCTTCAGGCAGTGCACGGGCATGTCATGGCAGAGGCGGTTCCAGACTTCATGAGACCCCCCTTGTGTGTGACGTTCCCCCCCTCTCCCCCATGACTCCCACGTGCATCCTCAACATGGCTTGGGGGTGGCTACCCCTTCTGCAGGAGGGAGGGCAGTGGCACTCCCCCCTGCGGCAGGTGGCTAATGCCCAGGGTGCCCTGGGGCAGCTGGCACTGGCACAACCTCTGCCCTTCCGCTGACTGTCGCACGCCCAGTGCCTGAAGGCCCACCTGTGGCTGCCCCTCTGCTGCGAACGCTGCAGCAGCTGTGGTAGGTGCACACAGACGAGCTGAGGAGGGGGCTCTTCGCTTCCACAAGACTGACAGCTCCCCACAGGGGCCTGCCTGCCTCTGTGGTAAGTGTTGCCTCGATCCTGGCCCACTGCTCTTGCCTCCAGCCTAACTCAGGCACAGTTGCAGCCTAACTCGGTCCTAGTTTGGGCCACAATTGGGCCACACTTGGGCCTCAACTGTGCCTGAGTTAGGCTGGACTGGGCTGTAAGGCGCTTAGGCTGCAGTTGTGCCTGAATTGTGCCGCTGAGGCCTTAGGCTGGACTGGGCTGTGAGTCTCATTGAACTCAATGGGGCTTACTTCTGAGTAAGCATGCATAGGGTCATGCTGACAGTAGGATAGCACTGAACCGTCACCAGTTTCAATTTACAGATCAAAAACAGTAGCAATTTTGGTGGGATAGAATTTTTTTCTTAAAAAATAAATTGTACAAATATGTACTTGATCCTTTGTGGAACCATTGTTTTCCCTGGCTGCTTCTTTCGGAATTAATCACATGGATCATCTACCCAGTCAGATATCATGTAGTGAACTATATGATGGCATCACTGGATGTCAGGAAAAAGAAAATAAACACCAATCAGATTTGGCACTATCATGACATCACAGATCCAAACGAAGGCTATTGCAAGTGAAGTCAATTTAAATAATGAGCAATCATTTGTTAAATTAAAGGACTGCTGAAACACTGCTGCAAGGTGGAGGTCATTCTTAGCACTGCCAAAAATGTTCATGAAAGATTGTGAGTAGTCGCTTTAGCTCAGCTCTAGCTAGGAATAGTTCCCCGAACTCTCTGTTCCCCTGCCTGGTTGATCTAAGCTAATGTATGTGTAGCTGTTTCTACTACTGTCGCTGGGGTAATTGGTAATCATTTTCAAATCTCCTCTGCGTATGTTTGTGCATAGGTGGTAGTTGAACACTGTTAGCAAGAGCAAAATTAAGGAGAAAAGAACTAGAGTATTATATTTTACGATTTGGCTCAATGACATCTTGGAAGCAGGACTATACAAAACAGTGTGGGATCAGTCTTTTGCTGTGAACCTGCCTGTTCTCCTGGAACCAAGACTGGTTTTGCATTTTGCTGTGGCTTCTTCACATTTCCCGTCATGGATACTGTGGAGGTGTCGCCTAATCAGACTGGATAAGGAAGTGATGCCCAAACGGTCTGTTAGGGTACATTAATGTCCTGTGAGAGGAGGGTGGTGTCATGGTAAATTCTGAAATGCAGGAGCTCATCATGATACCCCATAGTCATGCTCTGTTAAGATTAGACCTGCAACAACATCAACTGTCCATTTCATCACTGAAGGGATTTCTTCTCTTGCCACTTAGTCCTACTTTGACAATTATTAAACTTCATTTCAACATCTAGCTCATTTCACCTCAAAGTCTTCAGGTGGGCTGCAAAGTTTAAATAAAGTTATAGAAATTGAAAAATGTGATTTAAAATATCCCAACTAAATACTGTATAACAGGTATATTACCATGCAATCCTGAGCAAGTCTAGGGCGGCGGAATGAGTGTTCCGCCACCCTAAGCCATCGGAAAAGTTCCGTAAGGCACTTTTGATGACTTGTGAGCAGGGAATGCCGATGCAAAGCCGGCCTCCCCTGCTCCGCCGACGGAGCCGTTGCCCGCCTGCCAGAGGACCCAGGTAAGGATCCGGTGGGTGAGGGGGCGTGTTGGCGGCAAATGGCATGGGCCGACAGGCTCAGCTGGGCCGGGAGGGTGCCCCCGTCGCTCGGCTGGGCCATTACACAGCCTCCTCTGACTTCCGCCAACGATTTCACTGGCAGAAATCCGAGGAGGCCGATCGGCCCCAGTGCCATTTACACTCGGGAAAGGGGACGAGCGTCCACTTCCCTGAGTAGAGTTTCCGCCAGGCGGGAGCCTGCCCGCAGCAGAGCACGGGATCCAGCGGGCAGCCTGGGCCGCCCTGCAGATCTTTAGGCAGGATTGGGCTGCCCGAGTGCTAGCCTAGGTGTGTTTACTCGGAAGTAAATCCCACTATGTTCAATAGCATTGATTCCCAGGTAAATTTGTACAGGATTTTAGCTTTACCATAACATGGGCTACAAAGGGAATGGCCTAGAAGACTTTAACATGTACCCTAGGCACATATCTCAGTTTGCCTCTTGCTGATCCCAATGCTTCTTCTGTGGAAAAAAGTTTCAGAGGCAGTACCCAAGTGCTCCTGATGATGTCAAAACTGCTTCTGCTGTAGGGGACACCCAGAATTCTGCATTACGCCCACCTCTGCTTCCCCTCAACTTCACCTCTGGAGGTTAACTGTAGCCTTGGAAAATTGAGCCACCTTGTTAAATGCTTCCACCAATATATGCCCCCCAGAGACCTTCTGTAACTCTGATCCCTTTCAACTCTCTATCAATGTAACGGCAATCACAAGGGAGGATGTAGGGATGCTTTGCAATGTCCTGATACAACCCGTCCTAGAAGCTGAAAAGTTTAGAAGACGTGAAGCATCACTTTTGTTGAGAAAGTACCATCTCATTCCCAAATCCAGACTGACTGGAAAAGGTGTAGTGGTACTGGCAATAGTAATGGGGCTATCCCTCTGTTGCAAGGAGGAAAACTGTCTAATATTCGGAGAGCTAAACAAGAATGCATCACTACAACAGTGAAGTGCTCCTCCAATTTTAATCCAGGAAAAAAATGGTGCTGCAGGTATCAACACTTTAGGAAACAGTGAGATGAGGGCTCAAGGCAGCCAATCGTTTCTAATTTATGACCATAGGCAGTTTTCCTAACTGTGCAAAACAGAGAATGATGACCTCAGAGAGAAAGTGACTCAAAGGGGTTTAAATGACTCTAATTAATTTTCTTCTTCTTTTAACTCAGTGTGGAAAGCACAAGGGTGTGTGTGGGTTTTATAATGGTCTTGGCATACTTAGTTGCCAAGCTAGAGTAATTAAAATTGGGACAGAGGAAGGGGGGGGAATGGTGTTACCTTCATAAATATGCATCTAGAACCCCATGGGAAGTGGCTTTGTGTGTGTGTGTGTGTGTGTGTGTGTGTGTGTGTGTGTGTGTGTGTGTGTGTGTGTGTGTGTGTTATGGAACAGAGAAATGGTGGTCAAGAAAAGGGTTAAGTATTCCCCATAGTCACTTCTTTGCTCCAGATTGCCCCTTCCCCAAACTGTTTTTCTTTTTCCACTTGAAGCTGTTCAGTTATCACTATAGATTTTTGTTTTGTTTTTTATGTAGTTAGATCCTCAACAAATTTATTCAAAATGCATGCTTATGCCATTTCTTCTAAGTGACCAGTCAGTGGAAAATGTTGCATGGTCTCCCAGCAAGCATTAAAGAAACAACTTCCATTATAACCATTCTTGACCATGTATAGGGCAGATCCCGGGATTTCTTTCCAAATCTCCACAGAGTTTGCTTTACAAAGCAAATGTAGTGAGCCTGGATGGAACTGCTCTGACATTTGGAAGCTTTAGCTATTCATCCTGGGTGCTTGGCACATGAGTAGTATTGTAAATCTGTCTGGGTGCCTGCTTGAAACAGATACAAGTACATAACACCTGAATGTGTGATGAAGAGGTGGAGTGTTGGGAACTGGCAGATAGAAAGATAGAGAGACAGACAGGTAGTCTTGCCAACAGCTCTGAAGGGCCTGCCTGGAAAGTAAAATATGGGATTTCTAACATAATAGATACCTGGAGTTCATGGCTCCTTTCATGAGACGATTATCTCCTCCTCCTCCTGCTGCTGCTGCTTCCTTTTTTTTGTTAGGGTCCATCAGATACGCTAGCAAACAGTGGGTGCTCCTCCTTTTTTGGAAGCAGTAACCAATTGGGGACCCACCACAAAAATGAAAAGAAACTCAACCATCCCCAACCAAACAAACATGTCAGTGTTCAAAGCCATATGATGATGGTGATGATGTCACAATGCTTGCCCACAGTATGCTTCATGAGTCATCTTGGGAGAGGTAGGAATTCAAAAATTCTCAGTCCATATTAGGAGGAGGTCTTTCCTCAAAACAGTAGGTAGCAGAATCAAGGTCGAATTTTGAATCAATAGTTTTAAATTAAAATATTTATCAGCAACATTCCAGAATTAGTTCCTAAGTTTCCAAGAGGTTAACTTTCCAAGACCAAAGACCTAAGTTTCCAAGACCAAAGATGATGTTTGCAATCTCTGCTTTGATCTAAAAGTGGCGCTATTATTGTCCTCTTTGTGCCAGCGGTGACTGCTTCACAGCTGTTGTAAAGCAGCTGATGGCACACATCGCCTCCTGGGCGCTGGCAGACAGCTGAAGATCCACTGTGTGAGGTAGGCCAGCAGGGAGGCAGGACAGGGCGGAACAGGGAGGCAGTGGGCAGAACTGGGTGGTGATGGGGTCTGGGAGGAGGGTGGATCGGGGCCAGGAATGGGGCGGGTTCGACAGCAGCAGTGCTCGCCGAATCCTACCCCCCTTCCTGGGCCTGATCCTCCTGCATGGCTCTACGCAGACTTGCACCAGCTACCGGGTGGCACAAGTCTGAGTTGACCCATAGCAGCTGCTGACGCTTACTCCAGGGCAATAAATGTTCCCTTCCCATGAGAAGGCCTCCGGAGGCCAAAACTCTTCCCTGGGATACAGCGGTAGCTGCATTGGCACTGCTGCATCGCCACACGGGGAGTTAGGATTGGGCTGCCTATTAGAGTCTGTCTGTACTTTTGGAACTTTGCCTCTTGGTCACAAGTCTGTTTGTCTTTGTCTTTTCTCTTGTTCCATTTTGATCCCAAGACATCTTTTCTTTTGGTTTGAATAAACCCAACCTGCCTAGTGCTGGATCCCATAGAGCAACTGACCTCCCATCTCTGCTGCCTTGCTCAGCCTTGCATGCTATCCAAAGAAGGCTTGTGTGTGTGTGTGTGTGTGTGCGCGCGTGCGCGCGCGTGCGTGCGTGCGTGCGTGCGTGCGTGTGTGTGTGTATTTATGAGAGAGCAGTGAAAACACACCCCATCTTTCTCCCTCCACAAGTAGCTCAGTATGAGTGGGCAGACAGCTGCCCCCAGCTGGGTGCAGGGGTGGAAAAGTGACCCTATGTCTTATGTTTCTGGTGGCAGTGACTGTGCCCCCTTGTGCAGCCAGGGCATGATCGTATGTGTGGTTTTGGTGTGATCTCAGGGTGGACAGAAGAACCGGATTTCCCAGAGGGGAAGGTGGTCAGTGCTACTCTGATGATTGCTACAGAGGGTAGCCCATTCATCCAAGGCACCTGTTGTTCACCTGAAGAGGCCATAGTGACAGAACACACAAGTTGCATATGTAATGCAACTCACCGTACAGAGCTGTTGTAAGGATTATAATAAGACAATACAGTTGAAGCATTTGGAAAAACTCAAGAATGTCATACAAATGCTAAGGATTATAATATGTAGGGCATCTCCAGCTTCAAAAACAAGAAGATGGAACAAAAATAGTAAGGCTGAGAATGACCTCTGCTTGAAGCTGAATCAGATGGCCAACGGGCAGAATATGCTGCAGTGTCAGAACTACATAAACCTTGAACATGAACCTTGAAATACATGAGGGTAGGAGCTGTGGTCCAGGGCTGTTGCTCTGCCCAAAGAAGCTAAGCAGGAGTAACTCGGGCCATGCCTTTGGATGGGAGACCAAAGCCGCTGACAAGCTGTTGTGAGGGAATGAAGCCACGAGGAGTTGCTGTGATAACCTGTCATGAGAGAGGATGGAGGAATCGCTGCAATAAGCGAGAGGGCAGAGGAGTGTGGAGGTCTGCTGCCAAGAGTGAAGAACAGCTGGAGAACCTGCCTGGCTGATTTGTAGCTGCTCCTGTTTAGCTCGGCAGGCATGCGAGCTATGCAGTGAAGAAAGATGACCACACTGTGAAGGGAAACAGCTGGAAATGAAGGATTCTATGAGTTTCTCATAGAACAATAATAGTAAAAGCTCCATTTGTAAAAATGGGGTTTAGTGATAGCCTGCCTATGTGAACTGCCTTGAATCTGTAAGACTCTCATTTCATTGTAAAAGTCAGTGAGAAAGGTGGTATACAAATACTGTAGTATAATAATAATAATAATAATAATAATAATAATAATAATAATAAACCACCTAAGGACATGGTCACTGGCCCATGTAATCCACTCATGTCTATGATTGGCCGTGGCTTTCTGGCAGAGATCTAAGAATGGGAGTACACACAGTCTTGTCTTTAAGTTAGTGTGCAGGGAATTGAATTGCTGTCAAAATGAACTCACCTACATGTGGCATTTACTCCTTACACCAAACAAGAGGATGCTCAAAATGCTCCAATGTGGATCTCTGTTAGACATGAAGCCTACTCAGCCAGCCCACGTTTTTGTTAGATTATATTGCAACATCATACTGTGAGTTTTATGAGTGCATGTGGATATCCATTGACCTGAATAAAATTCACTCTCTTGAGAGAGATTCTCCCTGCAATTAAGGAAAATTAATCATGTATCTAAATGGATTCCATTGACTTCCTCATGCTGATGATCTCTTTTTCCCCATCTCTTGACTACTAGAAATAAACCTCTTTAAACTACTCCTTCTGCCTGATGTGCAGACTTGACTTACACATAAGTGTCTGTGTAGATCCTGGGGATCAGGGGCTACATGGAGATCCTGCTGGGAAGTTTTTGAGAGACAGATTTGGTGGCTGGACCTCCAGCTGCCTGTTTGTAGTGCACCCAGTAAAAACACATCTGTGAGTTTGTTTCTGCTGCAAACCTACATATACTCTGATAAAAACCCTCCTCCTCTTCCACATCACAACTCTGACAAGATATCTCAAATTCGACAAGAAAAGTTGGATTCTGTAACCTGTATACATTATGCAAGCATGCAGATATTTGCATGACTGAGGCGCTAATCCTATCCTTTCCCTCCCCTGTCAATGCAGCCATGCCGCCCAAGCGTGCACTGCATCCTGCAGGGGAAGCAGTCCTGGAGCTCTTCTATGGGTAAGAAGAGCCCTTATTCATTCCCTTACCCAGGGGGATGCCTCTGGCACCAGAACGGATCTACTCAGACCTGTGCCACGTGGGCCCAGGAAGGCAGATAGGATATCGGCGGTGCTGCTCCTGCCCATACCACCCCCTTCCAGCCCTCATTCAGCCCCAGTCTCCTCCCCTTCCCTTCCCTGTTCAGCCCCTCTCTGCCTCCTTCCCGCCCTCTGGGCTGACTTACCAGCATTGGGGAATGTGGAAAGACCACTGACAGGCCACCACTGCTGCTCGCCACTTTCAGCGGCAACCCAGCTACTCCGAACAGCGTGTCACCTTTTGTGACCGCCATGAAGGACCTTGTGCCACCACCAGAATACTAGTTTAATATTTCTTTACCTATGACATTTATATCCTGCCTTTTTCATCCATCATGGAGCTCAGGGTGGCATACAAAGGATTCTCATGGGACCTCCTAGCCAAGCACTGAGCAGATCTAGCTCTGCTTATCTTCAGCAAAAGTGCAGCATGATGTGCCTTCAGAACATAGTTCTGGGACCATTTATTATATGGCACAATTTATTCTTCTTCTGCTGGTCATGGGGAAGGGCAAGGAGTTATACATGGCAACATAGTCTTGCACTCTGCGTACTGGAAATCAGCAACTCCTTTGGCTTCTTCACCAAGCATCGGTCACAAGCTTTCAAGTCTGTCTTCTCAACAATGTGGGCTAGAAACATGGTTGGTGTTGGGTGTGTTTTTTTTAATAGAAGTTCAGATTCTTAGGAAGAAAAACTCTGCAGCCAGTTATATATCCTCTGACTGTTCTGTGCTTACACAGAGCAGCACCATGCAGGTAGCAGCTTAAAGGGCTACTACTAAAGGGCTACTACCACCTTTCCCCCCCCCCCCACTCCTGCTCCAGAACCTTTCCCAGCAATGTGAGTTGAAGAAATTAAGCTGGTGAAGCTGCAGGCTGAGTAGAAAACAAAATGTGGCAACCTTAAAAAAAGGTAAAGGTGACCCCTGACAATTAAGTCCAGTCGTGTCTGACTCTAGGGTGTGGTGCTCATCCCCATTTCAAAGCCGAAGAGCCAGCGTTGTCCAAAGACGCCTCCATGGTCATGTGGCCGGCATGACTCTCCTTGCCGCAGCGCGTAGCATGCAGCTGGAACATGGAGCGCTGTTTACCTTCCCGCAAGCGGTACCTATTTATCTCTTGGAAATAAATCCCATGGAACTCAGCAGCATTTACTTGTGCATCAACATGCAAAGGACTGAGTTGTACCTTTGATTCATAGCCTATTGCTCCCTCCCAAAGTATTATACCCAGACATGATGATGGATCTCTTTCCCCAATATGCTCATAAACTCTCTAGAGAGAAATAGCTCCCCACCTGGCAAAACTTTTCCTGGACTGTACTATTTCAGGCTGTAAATGGGGGGTGGGTTGCCTGACACAATGCTCCTCCCTCCAATTATGCAAATAAAGAACTTAGTATATTGCAATGGGGAGAGAAATGAGGCTAAAACCCATCTCCCTGCTGTGTAGTTTACTATGTGCTGGGAGCTGGGGGTTTTTGGGAGGTGGGAGCATTCAGTTCATTGATCCCCACCTACAATCTGAAGTGGTACAGCCCAATAACAGTTTTACCATGGGATTAAATGTTTGTCTAGACTTGAGTCTGGTAAATGTATGTGTGAGAATTGTCATCTGCACAATCCCTCCACCATTTTTTTTCCTATAAACTAGCCATCCACCCCTTACATTGTGTCCCTCAGTTCCCCAAGAATTACAGAACTTCCCCACCAAATGTTTTGAGGAAAGGATTTTTAATGGCTCCCATTATTTCCCAGGGGACGATTCTGCACATGTCTAGTCCCAACCTCTCACTATCCCTTCAGGACACAGGGATAAGAGAGTGAGGGGGTTAACACTCAGCCTATATGGCATGATTACACCTCCACTTTTGCAACCCCCTGTCAGCACTGTGAGCACTTAAATTCAGCTGTTAATGTGTGTGATGCTTCGATTGCTTGGGGGTGGGTGGGTTCGTGACTATTCACCAGTTATTCTTTTTGCAGGTGATGTTTTCTGAGAGCTAGGAGAGACGCTACACTTCAGGTGCACCATCTGTGCATACAGAGTTTCTTCTAACTTAAAAAAAAAATTGAGCCACTCTGATCCATTTAAGTGTAGCAGAAGGGCAGCTCACCATGAAATAGGAGATCCGGGAAACAAATGCGCCAGTGCGTCGGACAATAAATGAGAGAAACTACTACCATTCAGGGTTTTTTGTTTTATTCAAAGCCTGAAACCTGCTAAGAAAGGAAATTGGTTGTTTTCCCCACTAACAAGTATGTGATTTCACTGACCATGCATTTGGATTCTGGGCACTGACGGAGATGAACCCCTGCAAGGAAGCTGTAACTGTCAAATATAGCATTGCTCGGTCTGGACAATAAACAGCTCGATATAGCTGCCCTATTAAGGGATGGAAGGAAGGAAAGGTATGGGTGTGAATGATGTTCTTTCTCTTTAAACCCACTGAGCTGAATGGGTGACTGCTTTTTATGATAAGGAATACCAATTGGGAGAAAAACCAATACACAAGTGGAAGAAGCCTGCCTGCCCCCAGCTGAGCAACAGGCAGCCAATAGAAGGTGAAGAAGTGTACTTTTTCCCCTTCAAGCTTCTGTTCCTGCTGGTTGTTAGGCATTGCAATCTGTTGATTTCAGCACATAACCATTCTGAATATTGAACAGCCAGCCAGTGGAGGCTGCCCCCAGAGTAAAACATGACGCTTGTTCCTGCGATCCTGGGAAAGAATCCTCCTATTAAAAATAAATGGCATATCTGGTCTTCAAATAGTCTTTGGTAAGAGGGAGGACCCTAGAACCAGCTGTTGAAGCATCAGCAGGTGGAAATGGTGGCAGCAAGGTGATAGTTCTCTTCGCTTGCTTGCTTGCATGAAGTCGCCAGCCCTACTGCTGTGACAGTTTCTTGGCCAGAAATGTGCTCGAGCATTCTGCTTTCATTTCATCGCCATCTCCCTGAAATGAAGTTTTGTTTCTGCAGCTAGATTTTGGGAAACAACCATTCCCACACCAGCTGAGGAGACTCAAGTGGGCATAGAGGAGCCAGAGATATTTTTTTTGGTTAATGTGACTGCACATAATGGAGAACAATTAAGTGGCGAACTGCAAAGAAGCAATTTTTTTTGCTGCTGTGAAATGCCTAATTGTTTTCTAAACAGCCTCCCAATCAGGAAAATAATCCAGAAGTCAAGATCAGTTCTAATTAATAGCAATTATGCTGTCATCTCTTGTTTTACTCCCTTTTAAATAATTTGCAGAATAGCAATTCTCTCAAAGATGCACACAAGAACTTTGGAAGAGAACATCTGAAGACAATCTAAGGACAGCAGAAACTTTTTAATTGTCATCACTCTCATCACCTTTACCCCACTGCAACTCTCTAAAAAGAATTGAAAACTACCTTTTCTAGTTTTTGGAAACAGCTGTAGAGCCAAATGAGAGATTTCTGACTCAATTTGTTTCTGCTAGAGCTGGAAGAATTAGTAATTTTATCACATCATCATAGAGCGCTGCCTAACATACAATAAGAACATAATGCTCTCCACCGCTACATGATACTGTACATCCCATCCTCATTATAGATGGTATAATATCCAAAATAATAACAACAGGGCATTTGTAAATTAGCATTGGTTTGAGTATTTGGGCCCTAAATACACACCACCTTCTCTCTTCCCAGTGTAAATTGTACTCTTCATTATTCCATCCATGGACCAATTTCATAAGAACATAAGAAGAGCCTTGCTGGATCAGGCCAAAGGCCCATCTAGTCCAGCTTCTTGTATCTCACAGTGGCCCCACCAGATGACTCAGGGAGCACACAAGACAACAAGATACCTGTATCCTGTTGCCGCTCGCTTGCACCTGGCATACAGAGAAAACCTACAGAAACCAGGAGGTTTCTTCTTATGGCTTTCATCCAGCAAAGGCACAGATGGAGATGTTCTTGGTAGCTGTTCTTCAGCTACACAATTTTCTTTTCCTTCTCCTGGCTTTTGGTGGTCAGAGTGAGTACAAGATTTTAGCAGATCCTTTCTTTAGCCTGGCTTTATTTGGATATTTTGCACATGTGTTTTATATTGAGATTTAGCTCCAGCTCTAGGATTTTGCAGACTGCAACTACAGCTAAGTGAACGAGGAATGTGTGCCAGTGAATAAGGACCTGGAGGAAGGGGAAGTCTGGAGTAACTAACTACAGGAAAATGCTGAAGTCATTCCCTTCCTTCTCACTATAGGAAAATGTGATGTACTTCATGGGCCCAGGAAGATGCAGAGAAGTAATCAGTGCAAACCGGTATCATAAGCTTTCACAACTGCCTGTCCAAATCTAGCGAGAAGAGACAGTCCGCAAGAGATTAAGTCTAGTTTGGGACTACTCCAGATTCTAGCTCAATAATAGCCCAATCCTAAAGGTGCTTAGCATCGCCGGAACGAGCATCCTGGCGGTGCCAGGTGCTTTCCGGCTGTCGCAAAAGGCAACACGCTGGAGTATATGGTCTGGCCACCACCGCAAGCAGCCAGCTCTGCATGCCTGTGGCCACTGGACACCAACCAGTATAGGTAAGTGTGTACAAGGGGCAGGAGGGAGGTGGGGGTGGGAGGAACTAGGAGGCAACAGGGGCGGGGAGGAGGGCTGATCGGGACCGGGAAGAGCCTCAATCCCCCAGGTCCACATTGACATGCCTCAGCTATGGAGCTGGCGCAGGTCCAAGTAGACCTGGTGGCCCAACACAGGCTTATGCCGGGGCAAGGAAACAAATGTTCCCTTAAACCGAGGAGGCCTCCAGAGGCTGAAACTCCCCCATAGGATACAGCAGGCGCTACGTTGCTGCCACTGCATCACCGCA
Organism: Plestiodon gilberti rubricaudatus; assembly: GCA_026170595.1. Taxonomy (NCBI): domain Eukaryota; kingdom Metazoa; phylum Chordata; class Lepidosauria; order Squamata; family Scincidae; genus Plestiodon; species Plestiodon gilberti. Next base: position 89,639,040 of record JANXHW010000003.1, read on the forward strand.
TGGGAAGATAGTTAGGACTGGGTTGTAAATGTGTCACAATCAGGTCCATGAGGCAGGGTGAGGTAGCTGCTTCAAGGTGTGGGCTGGAAGTGGTGGTGAACTGATGAGGAGTGTCTTGTTCCCTGGACCTTCCTGCTTCCCACCCCACAATATGACCCTCTTCTCACTCACTGAGAGTGAATGAGAGAAGGATCGGAGCAGTGATGAACCATTTCTTCCTCCAGCACCACAGCCACAAGCAATCACAGTGCTGGTGCTGGAGAAAGAAGCAGCAAGAGGCTGTGGTGATCTGATCACTCCCCTTCCAGGTCAGTGATTAGAACAGGATTACTCCACCTTGCCCACCTGGTGACGTTTTCAAGCAATCAGCAGCCAGGTAGGCAAGAAGGAGGAGGTGGTGGAGGTGGGAGCGACCCACCCCGCCATTACCTTTATCTCCGCCTCCTCCTCATTTCCAGCCAGCCACTGTTTCAAATCAGCAGGCTTGATGAAGCATGCTGGGAGCAGAGTCTTGTTGGTTTGATGAAGTGATCAGGCAGGAACAAGGATAATCTACCTCTTACTCCTTTCCTGCCCCTTAGGAGTCCTTATATCAGTTGTGCTCTCGGGAATTGAAATGGAAGTTATGCCTAAGCAAATGTGTGTGGGATTGTAGCCTTAGAAGTCATGCTTGTGGGAGAGACTAAACTATTTCCATGTTCATGTCTGTTCGTGCATCCATGCAGAAGCCGCTTCAGAATCAATGAAGGCCTAGATGAAACAGATTGTAATAGATAACCCAGATAGAGTTAGGCTACAAGTTATACTTGGAGCCCGCCCTGGAAATGCTTATACTGTATCTTGGTTCAAGTTGCAAGTAGTACCTATGAAGATACTACGATTCCCTACTATCCTTGCCAGGTAGACCTACAAACTAGAAATGGACTTGAATACATTATGTATTACATCAGCAGGGAATTTCACAATTCCAAGAAACCAAGTTAAAGCAGTAATAAGAGTGGGCTTATTGTTAGTTTACAATGCAACCAGCTTCCTGTCTCATCCACAGTTGACAAACAGATCTTCACTGCTCTCCTGAGATTCACACCACTGAAATCTTGACTTGAGAAAGCAGATTGCATGGAATTAGACTCCTGCATAGCCATATGTTATCTCTTACTTTGTACTGTTGCAATACTTAGAGAGGCAGAGGGCGGAGGCAGAGGCAGGCATGTTCCATTTTCAGCAAGTACAAAATCTAAAAGGACTATCTGGATCCATCTTTTAAGAAAAGCATCACTCTTCTTTCTATTCAAGCTAATTGTTAAAATAAAAATCTGTTGTCTGGTAGCTTTTTATTTGTAACGTGTGCAGTAGATGCGCATGTGAGCATGTGTACAGAGGGGGTGGGCGGATCGGTTATGGGATGGGGGGTGGGACCAGCGTACTCATTGGACGTCATATCTTATCCTCCCTTTCAGGCTTCGAGCCCCAACATGGGGCTGCTTGGTTCAGCTAATGAGCTACCAAAGAACCAAGTAGCCCCATTGTGGTGGCTGGGCATTTACCTGCCTGCTTACCCTGAGTAGACCCCCAGATGCCTCCTTTCCTGGATAGGATACAGTGTGACCCACGTTGAACAGCCTATGCCGGGGGGGGGGGGGGAATAGGATTGGGATGCTTGATAAGTTGGGAGGCAATTACTTTATTTGGCTCCATTACCTCCTAATATACACCTGGCTACCTGGTGGGTGACAAGTTTCTCAACAGAAAATGGAGTATTTGCATATAAACTGCGGGAGGAAAATTGCAGGTCTGTAGAAAAGGTGGTACAGGTGGGCCCCCATATCCGCTGGGGATATGTTCCAGGCCCCTCCGTGGATACTTGAAACTGTGGATAAGAGCGAACACCCCCTCCATGGTTTCATGAGGGCCCCCCCACCCTGCCTCCCCTGCAGGCAGGCATGCTTGCCCCCCCAGCTCTTATTTTTCTTTCAGCAAGCTTTGTTTCTTCCTTAAAACAAACAGAGAAGCAGCCTCCATTGCAGGCAAGTAGAACGAGACTAAGGGCTCAGTCCAGCCTAACTCAGGCACAGTTGAGGCCCAATTGTGGCCCAATTGTGGCCCAAACTAGGACCGAGTTAGGCTGCAACTGTGCCTGAGTTAGGCTGGAGGCAACAGCATTGGGCCAGGATCGCGGCAAAACTTACCGCAGAGGCAGGCAGGCCCCTGTGGGGAGCTGTCAGTCTTGTGGAAGCGAAGAGCCCCCTCCTCAGCCCGTCTGCGTGCACCTACCACAGCTGCTGCAGCGGTTGCAGCAGATGGGCAGCCACAGGCGGGCCTGCAGGCACTGCGCGTTTGACAGTCAGCTGAAGGGCAGAGGTTGTGCCAGTGCCAGCTGCCCCAGGGCACCCTGGGCATCAGCCACCTGCCGCAGGGGGGAGTGTGACTGCCCTCCCTCCTGCAGAAGGCGATGCCACCCCCAAGCCACAGTGAGGCTGCACGTGGGAGTCATGGGGGGGTGAGCGGGGGAGAGAAGGGAAGGAGGGGGTGGGAACGGCACGCACAAGGGGGGGGGGTCTCATGAGGTCTGGAACCGCCTCCGCCAGGACAAGCCCGTGCGCTGCCTGAAGCCCTGGGCCTCAAGGGCCGTGGCAATGCCCACAAAGAAGGCATCCCAGCATGCCTTCTGCTCCGTGCCCCGGCCAAGACCGAGAGATGCCGTGGGCTTGTCTGCTGCGAGCGGGAAGGGCTCACGCAGCTCATCACACCCCCAGATGGGGCAACGTCGGCACCTTGCGGCAGGCGCTCTGGCGGCATGGGGGGTGCCAGCGTCCATCATCAGGGAGTGGGAGGGGAGGCAGGCACACTGACAGGGGGTGCTGGGGAGGGGCACGGGTGGGTCAGAAACAGACAGACAACACGGCTGGTGGGAGAGGGATACAGGGAGAGGGGTCTGCAGAGACCGATAGGGGCACAGGGGGCACTTCGCAGATGGAGGCAATGCAGGAACGGGCGCCTCTCATGCAGACGGACCAAGGGCGGACACGGACGCCGTTGATGGGCGGAAACGGACGCCGGTGACGGGCGGACAGAGGGCGGAAATGGACGCCGGTGACGGGCGGACACGGACGCCGGTGATGGGCGGACCGAGGGTGGGTGAGAGCCCCGGTTGCTGAAAGGGCTCTTCACGGACGTGGCGGACGTGCGCCACAGTGCCCGTCAGTGTTTGCCTGCCTGACAGGCCCCCCAACTCCCCCCTCCCCTCTGGTCCCAGAGGGTCCGGCAGCCCCCCTGCTGTGTTCTCCCAGGGATGGCTGTGGCGGACCCTGGCTGGGATTCATGCAGAGGCTTGTGTGCGGGGGCCTGCCTGTGTGGGTGTGTGGGGCAGTGCTTGTGCAACATTGGGGACATGTGTTTCCAGGGGCATCTTTATTGTTCTGGAACAGTGGCAGAGATGGCCGGGCGTGGCTGCCAGGGGTAGACACAGCAGGCTCTAGGACCACAGCAGCAGCATCAGGCGAGCCCCATGGACCTGGAGATGCGGGCTCTTCCCCTGTGGAACCACGGCCTGCTCCATAGAAAGGGGAGGGACAGCAAGTAGGCAGCCAGGGCGGTGGGGCAGCAGCAGCAGCTGAGGTGGGTTGCAGGGCAGGCTCCCAGACCTCTCTGGCAGCATCAAGGCAGGTGACCGTGGGGCAACCAGACTGCAGGCCCAGGGGTGCTCCCCGGACGGTTTGTGGTAGTGGGCATTCCTGGGGGGACGAACAACATGGGGGTGTTCCATGGCAGCTGCTGCGTGGTAGCAATCGCCATTGAAGAGGAGCCAGTGTGCCAGTTGCAAAGGTCTGCAGGGAGAGAAATCAAACACAGCTGAGTGGTGTGAGACACATAGCCTGGTCTGCGCTCCTTCCCTGGGTGTACGGTGAGCATGATCCTGTAAGGGAAAGGGGTCAAAGAGAGAGACAACAACACAACTTGGGGGTCACAACCATGGCAATCCTAGCAATACTGACCTGTCGGTAGACCCTGTGGAGAAAAGAGGGGGGGGGACAGCTGGTGTCTACATATGGGTTACAGTTCCACACTCATGGCATTGTGTGCTCACATTAATACAGGCAGCTATGAGACAAGACATTGGTATAGAGGCATATCATGGCAGGCTATGCAGACAGCTATGAGACAAGACATTGGTATAGAGGCATATCATGGCAGGCTATGCAGGCAGCTATGAGACAAGACATTGGTATAGAGGCATATCATGGCAGGCTATGCAGGCAGCTATGAGACAAGACATTGGTATAGAGGCATGTATCCTACCTATATTTCTCTATGCAAAGAGGCAGACGTCAGACCACATGTCAGCACAAACCCTGCACTTACCTGCTGGTGTTGTTGCCTGTATGGGGGGGGGAGAGGGGCTGGGAGAAAGACATGGGTTAGCAAACACTTGCATGGAGACAGCTGCCCAGGCACAGCAGTAAACAGTTTGGCCACAGGCAGAACAGCCCTCTCTGCCCTAGAGGGGGGCAGAGAGGAGAGAGGAGAAGAGAGAAGTGGGGTGTTAGAAAAGTTTTCAAAGTCCCACTTTGTGGCTGCTGGGGGACAGAACCCCACGCCACGTGCTCAGAGAGAGAGAGAGAGAGAGAGAGAGAGAGAGTGGAGGGCTGGGGCTGGGCTTTTGTGGGAAAGAGGCTGGGTGGGGCTGGGTGCTGATAGGGTAACTATTTGGGTCCATGTCCAGAGTTAGGCCACACCTGTTCGGTCCTAACTCAGGCCCAACTCGGGCCCAGGGTGTTAGAACTTTTCAGGAGAGGGCTGGTGTGGGTAAGGTAAAATGGCTCCTATGGGTCTCCTCACATTTGGGTCCACCCTTTTTGCTGGCCCAAATTTTGGGCCTGAGTTGGGCTCGAGGGGGCGTGTCAGTGGCTCTCCAGTGTCTGGAACCGGACCAAAATTCGTAACCGCCCCCGTCACACCCCCGACACGCCCCCAACACACCCACTTTTAGGCTGCAATTGTGCCTGAATTGTGCGATTGTGCCTGAATTGTACCGCAGTTGCCTTGGGCTGGACCGGGCTGCAATTCAGTCACAATTGCAGCCCAACTCAGGCACAATTCAGGCACAACTCGGGCCTAAAGCACTTGGGCTGCAATTGTGCCTGAATTGTACCGCAGTTGCCTTGGGCTGGACCGGGCTGTTAGTCCTAGAGAGACTCTGCAAGGTTTCTGTTAACCTTGCAAAGCCTCTCTAGTACTTAGTTTTGTTCTACTTGTCTGTAATAAGCAGCCAGAGGCTGCTTCTCCTGTTTCTTTAAGGAAGGAACGAAGCTTACATGGAAAAAAGTAAAAGCATGGGGGGTCCCCATGATCCGTGGATAACTGAAACCGTGGATAGCGAATCAGTGGATATGGGGGCCCACCTGTACTTGTTTGGCAACACAAAGAACCGTTAAAAATCCAGCCAGTTTCAACTATCCAGAACTAAATATTTTATTATTATATGATATTTGCTGAGTTTTTATCATTGACAAAATTTGTCTGGGATCGACATTCACTGACTTTTGGACAGTCATAGATCGCTTATATTGGAACCTCTTCTGGCAACAGCAAAACAAATTGATAGGGGAAAAGAGTGTCTTTGCAAAGCTTTCCAGGTTGAAAATCTCATTTTGGAGAAAGAACTCCACCTCTGACTCCTCTTCATAAAAGCTGCTCACGGCTCTGTTTAGAATACACTCTGGATCCAGTTATTTGATTTTTACATATTTTAATTGGTAGGCAGTTGAACGGCAAACAAATTGGCGGACGTGAGGTCAGTTGAAATATGATCTCCTCTGCTCTTGGCACCTCATCTTCCAGTCAGAACAGACTTGTAGAGAGAGAAAGGCAGAAGAAGTGCGAGCCTCTCCAAGAAATATCAGTGCGTCACACTTGGAGCCAGTAGCTTCTTCCTAATGAAACGGTTTCAGCCTCTGTAATTCACAGTAAATCTTCTTTTCCGTTTACGCTAACTTTTTAAAGCCTCTTCAGAGAGGGTGCTGGGCTACGGCCCATTCTTTTCAAATAGCTTTTAATGCTTTAGATTTACTCTCTGTCTCTTGTTTAAAACACCCACTTAGGAGCTAATTGAAAAGAACTTTTTTCTTTCCTTTCCACTTTTTTAAAGAATTATTTTCTACTTGGCAAACACTTGGCTGCTTCTCTTTTCTTCTCTCCTGTGTCTCTAGTGCAGCAAGAGCCTATTAGACCTTCTTCTGTTTGCTGCCTTTCCAGCATGGCAGGGAGGCTAACTGGGACATTCCTCGTATCCAGGAACAGCTGTATGCACACAGACAGCCTTGGGGGGAAATGTGCGTATCATTCTGCCGGCCTTTACAAAATGCGAGTCTTTACATTAAATCGTCAACTATAGTGATAAGTGGGAAAAGACAGGCGCAAACCACAGGGAAGCTTGGTAATAAAACTGTAATAAAGTGCACTTTAGTCACATTAGCTTGGAGGGTTGGAAAAATATTTCAACTTCTTGTGTGCCAGCCTCAATGTTGGGGATCCAGCACCAGAATTTTAGGAGCTAGAAGTTGGGCAAAATGTTCCAGTTCTTAGGCCCCGACATCTACTCTTTAAAATCTGGGTACCTGGAATTTTGCCTGCTCTGGCTGACTATGTATGATTAAAATGGCTAACTATTTGCCATTGATAGCAATGTAAGGCCGCTGACTGCAAAAAAGCCACCCAATTTTGCTTGAACTGAAATTTGTTGCACATTTGGCAGTTTCCCTTTGGGCAAACCCCCTGAAGGTTTTTAAGGGCAACCAAAAGAGTCTTGTTCTCAGGGTGAATCCAAACATCCCAAGGCAACTGATGGGTTTTGTATCATGCATAATTTGGAGTGAATTTAGATGCTCAATGAATTTCAAAGGGATGCCAATGAGTTTTGATAAAACCCACAACATTTCTTAAAGTGGTTTTGTACATCCATAGATTAGAACAGTGGTTTCCAAATATTTTAGCACTGGGACCCACTTTTTAACATGACACTATCGGGACCCAGCTAGCTTTACAAGGCTTAAAAAAGTGATTTAAAAATAATTTATTTATTTATTTATTTACAAGTAATATTTTATTTATTTGCAAAAAACTCAATCCTCATAATGAAGCAGCCGTAATGAATAGCCTCAGGTCTTGAGGGGCTTAGTTATGTGACCTAGCCTTCACCTGCCCCCACTACCTGTCATTGACAGACTTGGAAAAAAACACAATAGAAAAAAAAGATCCAACATTTATCTCCCTATATTTACACAAGCTTGCAAACTGCAGGAGCTCAGCTCTTTGCAGGGCAATTAGCAGCTGTCTGAGTTTTGAATAGCCTCAGGGTTTGAGGCAATTAGTTATCTGATCTTTCCATCATCCATGTTTTCAATGGAGGCTCTGTGAGATCCACCAAGTGGATGAGAAACACTCGATTAGAAGATAGACGGCCAATTTGTGGCAGCAAAATTAAGGATGCCACTGAAGATCCCAGTCCTGGTTGCAGTCAGAGACTGGCAAGATCAGAAAACACAGGATCATGCCACAGAGTCAGTGGGCAGTTAAAGATCAGTAACTCAGCCCAACGCTACACTGGACAGTGAATAGTCGAGATCAGGATGGGAGTTAAAGAGTAAAATGGAAAAGGCTGGAGATAGACAACTAGTAGGAGGCACTTTTCAGGGGGGGGGGATCAGAGATGGCAGGTGGAAGAAGCAGGAGGGAATGAGTAGATTCTCACAACCTGGGTCTAATTTATGACCCAGCAGGCATGTATGGTGGCCCACTTGGGACTTCACAAACCTTCTGCTTCTGCCTAGGACTTCAGAAAACAGGGGACTACTGTCAAGCCTGGCAGGTCACCTTACACGACTGGAGAGCTGTGTTCAGCTTAGTGGGTCATGAGTTCTGCAGGCCTCCATAATTGAGAAAAGAGTTCAGAACTGTTTTAAGAAATGTGCTGAGAAACTGTGTCAGCACACTGGACCTTCTAAGGTCCTTTGCTGCCCTGCAAAGCGTTGTTATTATTAGCATTGCCCAAGCTAAGTGTGATTAGCATTGAAGGAGCTTAGGCGGAATGGGTTTCAGGCCTTGGCACTCATTTCTTGACTGCTGACACTGAATATCACAGCTCTTAGTAGAGCAATATGAGGCAGCGCTCAATGGCAAATGCAGAGTCTTGCCTACGGCATTGGAGAGTCCTAGTTACAGTTGAGCTTCCTGTCAGAATTAGACACCAGGCATGAAGCCAGATTTTACACAGTCGTAGAGTGAACTCCTTGCTGAGGGAAGATTTATCCCAGACTTTGACTCAGCAATGAGGTCACTTAGTCATGTAGGTTTCTCAAGGTTGGGGAACCTCTTGCTCCAATGAAGACATAAGAAGTTTCTTAGGGGTAGAAGGACTGGTTTAAAAGTTCTGAATTTGTTCATAATTACCAACCTTCATTACCCGCATCTCCCTCACTGGCGTCACTGGAGCGTGGCGGGGGGGCGGGCCGCCAGGGGGTGATGCGCGCCATGGGGTGACGCGCGACACCCGCGACGCGCGACACCCTCCGGACGCTCCGAGGCCGGCTCGGGAGCCGGCCTCGGAGCGTCCGACCCCGCCGGTGCTCCAGGGCCTTCTAAAGGAAGCCCCATGCAGAGCGTTAATACGGGTATTTTTAGAATTTTCGCGCATGCGCAGACCGTTTTAAGGGCAAGAAGCCGTCAAAACGGTCTCTGTGCATGCGTGAAAATTCTAAAAAATAGCGCCAGCGGGGTCGGATGCTCCGAGGCCGGCTCCCGGGCCGGCCTCAGAGCGTCCGGAGGGCGACGCGCGCGCCCCTGCCTCGGGGTCTCGCGCGTCCTAGTGACGCTTCTGATCTCCCTTCTCTAACTTAGCATCTGGTGTGGTGTTTTCTACCATTCCTGGAACTGGGACAGAAAGAGAGAGAGAGAGACCGACCGACCGACCCCAAACTGTCTTCATCCCTGTCGCCATTTTTGTCATCATCACTGCTGATGCTAGAGCAGCAGCCAGGTAAGCTGGTGGGCAAGGGAGTCTTTTGCCGGCTCATAGTCAAGCTGGATGAAAACTCAGGGATCACAAGGCTCATCTTGTTTTTAAGGAAAGCATTTGTCAATGTTTATATTTCAAGCCAAGGAGTGACAAAACTTTGTGGCATCTGTAGCTATTGTCTGCTTCGATTGGCAGTGGCCCTCCAAGATCTTAGCAAGTGGTATTTCCCAGCCCTGCTGCCTGGAGTACTGTAACTGGATAGGCCAGAAACTGAAGGAGGGATGGTAATTTGATTGGTCAAAAAACCACTTCGACCATTGACTGATCTGATCTTGATAATAGTCCATACCTGATATTGTGTCTTCACGGGGAGAAAAGTGGGGCAAAAATCCATTAAATTAAACTAACCAAACAATTTAAAGAATAAATTTCATCAGAACTGCAAAAAAAGATATAGATTTTTGTTAATTACAAAATATGACCCTAACTATCAGTTGCAGTGGGACAATGAAAATAAATTCTAAGTCTGTATTATGCAACAGTCTGTATTATGTAACAATATTATCCCTCCTCATGCCATCCCGCCGACCAGCACAGGGTTTACCTGGGTCAGCCAGCGTGGAGTGCTGGCCGCGCTGGTGTTGCTTACACACGAGGAGCCACAAATGTGCTTTCTATCACATTTGTGACTCCTTAGGCCAGCAGAGTGCTCACTCCACTGGTGTAGATCTATGCAGGATTGAGTCGCTAAAGTTGTTGATACGTTCTTGGAAACTGCAACTTTAAGCAAAATGGCTTATGAAGGAACCAGTTTTACTGTAGGCTAACTGATATGCACAAACAAGAGTTTATGGACCACACTTCTAAATAAAGACCAAAACACTTCTACTATTAAACATTGAAATAAATATGAGCTTTCTGGGCCAGAGAAAACCCACACAGACATGTTCAAACTGCACCCAGACAGTGGCCCTGCACGGAAATCGATTTTTAAAAAGAAATGACTTTAAGTAAGGACTTGCTGTATTACACTTTATATTTGCATTTTACTTTTTTTGGTTTACATTGTATGCCGCCTTGAGCCCTGTGTGTATTTAGAGCAGTTCTCAAAGTTTGAGTGCTTGCAGGGGTGGGGGCAGTGGCAACGGTGATCCCAGAGACTGCCGCCGGTGGGGAAAAAGTGCCCCAAAATGAGTTTGTCACCAGGGGGCGTGGGGGGCAGGGAGGCATGCAGAGGTCGCTCAGGGCTCCCCACACCCCTGACAAACAACACACAAAAAAACCATTTGGGGGCACTTTTTCAGAGGCGGCGATCCCTGGGATCACCAAAGTCGCCACCATGCTGTCTTCACCCCTTAAGGGGGCAGGGGACAGTTTGTGAACTCAATGGTGGGTCATGACACACCACTTTAAGTACCACTGATTTAGAGGGAATGACAGGATAGGAATCATTTAAATAAAGAATAATAAATGTATTATCCTGGAACCTCTCAATTGCTCAAACAATGTTTTCAAATGAAACTACCATCGGACCATAGGACGCATGCGTAGTATGGAGCTAAAAACAGGGAAAATATTTTTATTTACTGGGGCTTGTGGGGGCTTCGGGGAGACCTGCACGACCCTCTGCAGGCCTCCCCGATCTTCAGTTCGGCGATTTTCGTGAAAACCGGAAATGGCCAAAAATAGCCATTTATCACCGAACTGAAGATCGGGGAGGCCTGCAGAGGGTCGCGCAGGCCTCCACGATCTTCAGTTCAGCAGAAAATGGTGATTTTTGGGCATTTCTGATTTTCGCAAAAACCGGAAATGGCCGAAAATAGCCATTTATCACCAAACTGAAGATCGGGGAGGCCTGCAGAGGGTCGCGCAGGCCTCCCCAAAGCCTCCACAAGCCCTGGTAAGTAATTTTTTTTACATTTCTTAGCATTAGGTCCATAAGACGCACAAACATTTCCCCCTGTTTTTGGGGGGAGGGAAGTGCGTCTTATGGAGCGAAAAATACGGTAAATAAATACAATTGGCAAAGCTATCCCAGACAAAATACAGGTTTTAGCAGACATTGTAGCTGGAGAGGAGGGAAAGGAGCACCTACTGTTAACAGAAGCGTGAATGCTTTTGGACTCAATCTCCAGGGTCAAGAAATATGGAGGCTCTATTCCTTCGCTTGCCATCAGATGGCGCCATTCATTTAGTTTAAAAGACATGTTACCTCTCAAACAAGGGCATTCTTGGCTTCATGAAATATTTGGTGAAATAATAGATGGTCAAGTGGCTAGTCAGCTGACTGACCATTCAAGTGACTGACATTTTTAGGACAAACCTTGGAAATTATAAATACAAAACATATACTCTATTATAGCCCCCCTTCTTTTAACTGACAGAAACATAAATAAGAAATTAGAGCTGTCACCAGGACGCCTTTTCTAAAGTTAAGCATCAGACAAGGAGTAATGAAGCCATTTTGTTGCAAAACGGTCAAGAACAAAAGCATCAGTTTCTATAGCGTGATGATGAAGAAGTTTGCTTATCAGCCACCAGATGTCCCCGTGTTGCATGTTAAGTTGGAGAAAGGTCATAGTCATTCATATCACATACTGAGATCAGACGTTCTTTGCCTATGCTCTTTTTAAAATTCCCTGCGGTCTTCAAATATTTGGAAAACACACATGTATCTTCTAAATATGATACACTATCAAACAGGTGCTGAGCAAAGCTCAGACAACAGGTCACACCCCTTTGGAATTTTGTCCGTATTTTTGGGAAGAGGAGGAGGCAACTCTGTGCTACCTCAAGAAAACGTGTATATTTATGGTAAAGAAAGCAGAATTATTTAAAACCAACCACAAAAAGGACAAGTTTAGTGTAAGCAGGGTATTGGATAAAATTAGGCCCGCCTTGCCTGACAATTGCCTGTAGCATCAAGATACTGTAGGTAATGAAATGCACTAAAGCTGAACATGGTGGAAATTATGAGTTTCACTTCGCTTAATCCTTTTTAACTGGAAGAAGGGGGGGAGCAACCCAGAAGATGGCAATCCAGAAGTCGCTGCACAAGATTATTTGTAAATGTAGATAACATTCTCATCTTGAAATGCTCCCACAGATCAATAACGAGGAGTAGCTCAATTACTAGCAACGCTATTTATATCACTCCATTTTAGGCATGCCATTTATGTAATTGCACTTGGGATACAGTCTGGTGGCTGCAACAACTAGTGCAGAATATAACAGTGGGAGGGGGTGAATTTTCAAAAGCTCATTACACCAGGATTCAGAGCTCTGGCTGGAATTACCTTTGAGGAGCATGTTATGAATGGAGCTGAGGGGATGAAAGGCCAACACCGCTGGCTCCACCCACTGACTTGTTCCCATACAAGCAAAGGTCTCTGTAACCCTTTCCTCTCAATACGAACAGCATCAGAGGCTTGGATAAGCCTGCCTTTATTAATGGTCCGATCCTATTCATGCGATCTGCCATCACATCCCATGGGCTGCTGGCGTAGCAGGCGCTCCACAGGGCTGCTGTCAACGCAAAGGCTAGGAGGCTGCATGCAGGCAACTGTAGCCTGCAAAACCTCTGCTATCACCTGCGAATTGGTGGCAGGGGCAGATTGGGCCTGTGATCGGGCTGGGGAAGTTCAGGGGTGGTGGATCCTGGGTAGGAGGTGTGGCCTGGAGGTTGAGCCGGCGCCCTGCCTGAAGAAGTTAAGCAGTGTTGACCTTGGTTCTCACTTGGATGGGAGATGGAAGCTACTGACAGATCTCGCAAAGACACTGAGAAGGCACCATGAGAGGGTGGAATGCTGAGGAGTCAGCTAGAGAGATAACATTTTTAACAACCTAAAACAGTTTAGTTTATTTGGTTAAAATACTGTGTCAATAAAATAAATGCCTCTTTTCTTTACATACGTTTCACCCTCAGTCTGTGTGGGGCTTCATCAGAAGTTCCAACTGTTTTATGTTATGGTCTGTGAAGCACTTAACCCAGTGAATCTTAACAACCGTCCAAGGGTGAACTGCGGTGAACTGTGAAACTTGGAAGTGCAGAGTGCAAGCCAGAAGGAGGACTTCACTCAGAAGGGAAACATCTTGAGTATGCAAGGTTCTATATCTGAATAGAACAATATTGTAAAGACCTTTACCGGGTCTAGGATAGCCTGCCTATGTAAATCACCTTGAATAAAACTGATGAGAAATCTGTTGATGAGAAAGGCAGTGTATAAATACAGAAATAAATAAAATAAAATAAAATCCACGTTTTTCTTGCTGTTGAGTTTTGAGCCAGGGTTTTCACTTTGGAAGTTTTAATCTTGCTTGAAGCTTGAGCTAAGGGTTTTAAGCTTTTCCTTAGAAAAGTAGATTAATCTTTTAAGTTTGGAATTTTTTTAAACTTTGTGACTTGGGTCCTAACTGGCTTTGAGAATGCCCAACACAAGACTGGGTGAAACATCAGGGAAGCAAGAACTCACTAGAACTTTGTCTGAGAACCTGAGTAGTTAACTGTGTACAGCTTTGCTCAAGACTTGTGCAAGCTAGCAATAGCCTCTCACCTCTATGGCCAGTCAAAAGATGCCCTCTTGATACTGATATGTGCTCATCCAAAGCAAAAGGAACAGTTTGCTTCTCAGCTCAGTAATTACTTCCTCCTAGGAAAGTGCCAAAGTCTTAGGCATCTTGAGGTTATGTTGGCTCACTACCTGAATATGCATTGCATTGAGCCATTCAGATCCATGGGAAAACTCAGTTGAGTTGAGGAGAAAGGGGAGCACAACTGCTAAAATAATCATGAATACCGCTTTGCTCTGGGACACAGATTCTCATGTGCAACAATGGGATAAGCACGTGAGGATCACTGTTCATTTGCCTGACAAAATGGCTAGTCCTGGGTTAGAAGGGGTTCTTCAAGTTAAACTTTAACTTTCAAAGGGGAAACTATGTAAGAAAAAATAGGAGGAAAAGTAACCACAGATCCCTCTGTTGAAATGCTGCTCTGATCTCCTTCAATGAAGGAGTGCCAGGTAGCTAATTTCACTTCACTCTTCTGGTTTTGCTGCTGTTGGGTCACAACTGTTTATTTGTCCACTTCTTTTGAAAGAGGTTGTTCCTTCATCTGCCAACTGTGAATACACTCAGGAGCAATACAGCAGCTGCTCCACCCCAAAAGCAGATTCAACATGCAATGGAGAAATGAACTGGCTGTGTGAGTTGGCTCCACCAGCCAGGGGAAGGGATGCTGGGAGGTTGTGTCTCACTTCCATCCCCTACCACGAGGAAACCAAATTTTGTTTGATTTGTGATGTCAAATTTTGAAATATTTATGAAAGATGCTCAGAACCTTTGGGCTGAAATGGAATATAGATGATGGCGTATCAAGAGACTCCAAACTTTCAACCAGTTTTCATCTCTCCCTCTCTCTGACTATGGTTGCGAATAAACTCTATGGGGCACCTGAAAACCACAGAAAAAACCCAAAAAACATACTTCAATCAGAAGGCAAAACACCAGATTTGACATGGAGCTGATGGAAGCTTCTGGATGATGGATCTATTCAGCATAATTATAACTGTGGCACATAACTGCAATTGAGATTTTAGAAGTGCATTTGGCCTCTGAAAAGAGTCCGTTCTTTTTTTTGCCTCCACTGGAATCTGCTATTTTCACATCTAATGCAGCCCAATCTATGTCATATAACACATTTCTTTTCAAGGGGAGCTAATAATGCACTTCACTTAGGAAAGACACATGATATCTTTGCCCTTACAAAGACCCATGTCCTTCACTCATTGATTTAAAAGCATCCTGCTTGTGCAGTAATTGGATTTCATTAACTTGTTGGGGAGCCGATTCGGGTGATGGTGGTGGTAGATTTTATTCATATTTGTATTGCAGGGGTATTTTTTTCTTCCCTATTAAAAATCACAGTATGTTCTCTATTGCCTGCAGGTCAGTTTCCAAAATGAGACAGCTGTTCTGAATCAGGAACTTGAAACCGAAGGCATTTTCTTCACTATTGGGGATGCATAGAAGCTATTTGAATGGTCTCAGCATCAGCATCGGACACTGATGGAGTCTGAGCTTTTCTGAATGGCAACAAAGAAGTTATCCATCCTTAGGACTGACAACTTTTATACTGATCCTTACTCCTGTGGCATTAACACTAGCTTGATCATCAGACGTTAGCAATAATAATGTTTATCTCTGTGCTTTGTAAAGCTGTTTTTGCATATAAAAAGCATTTAGAGATCACATTGCTCTTAAAGGCTCAAGAGCAGGCAAGAGCAAGTTTTCTGGTCAGTTGGCAACTCTGCTCATCCCTGATTTTACCCCCCTCTCAGAAAAACAGCCAAGATCTGTTCCACACAAGAATGCATATGCAGACCAATCCTCACCCACTGCCACTCAAGTGTTGCCAACTGTTCCAATATACAGTATATGTACAGTTTTGTTACAAATTATATGAAAATACCAAATAGCATATAACAAGAAGTGTTGATATATATTGCAATATTAGACAAAACATGTCACACAAAATAAAAATGACTTATACCAGCTAGTGATTGTTCCCTAACACTGTTCTAAGAGAACTTATCCTTCCAATAAAGCAGCAGTTTTCAACCCTTTTCATCTCATGGCACACTGACAAAGTGCTAAAATTGTCAAGGCACACCACCCGATTTTTAAGGATATATTTTATCATTTAAAAACAAGCATTAAGACATGAAAATAACAAGCAAAATGCATTAGTGCAAGCTTACATGGAATAACACACCCAGTCTGAACAACAGCTGACTGTAGAATGATACAGATTCTACCCTCCCTCAAACTCCCCCCAATGGCCCTACTAATAAATGACCCTCCCCCAAACTCCCAAAGCACACCTGTGCACCATTCGCAACACACCAATGTGCTGCAGCACAGTGGTTGAAAATCAATGCAATAAAGCATAAATATTTCCCTACCTAGTATGCGGGGTTGCAGTGCTCTTAAACTGCTCACTCAGGTACAGATTGTTTTGCACATAATAATCACATGGCATGTGTTCCTCAGCCTTTTCATTATGGATGGAATAATTTGGGAGTTCAAGTTTTTGTTGTTGTTCAGTCGTTAAGTCGTGTCCGACCCTTCGTGATCCCATGAACCATATCCCGCCAGGCCTTCCTGTCCTCCACTATCTTCCTGAGTTCGCTCATTTTCATGTTCGTTGCATCAGTGGTGCTGTCTAGCCATCTCATCCTTTGCCTTCCCCTTCTCCTTTTGCCTTCAGTCTTTCCCAGCATCAAAGTCTTCTCCAGAGAGTCCTCTCTTCGCATTAGGTGGCCAAAATATTTGAGTTTCAGCCTCAGTACCTGTCCTTCCAGGGAACAGTCAGGGTTGATTTCATTTAGGATTGACTGATTTGATCTCCTAGCAGTCCAAGGGACTCTTTTTACAACACGTTTTTATAAACAAGTTTTTAGCAATGAGCATTCTAGCTACTATTAAGACATTAACTGCCAACGGTCTTCTGTATTTGGGATATGACAATCAAATGTCAGATTACAGAAATATCCTGGCCTGCTCCTGTGCCTTTAACAGGGCTCCACCTTAAGAAATCAGCAGGTCTTCTCCATGCTATGAAATGCTTGAAGATGATCACCTGCTGATGCTGGTGATCAGATGTCAGGGCCAATAGCAAGAGATCCTGACAACACTATTCAGTTCAGTGTGTGTGTCGAAATCATCATCTTTTGTTTAAACTTCATACAGAGACGTAGCTAGCCTCTGCTGCACTCCCCCCCCCCCCCGTGATGGCACTAGCCCCATCCCCACTAGCGATGTCACCCCAGCGGAAATATGGCTGCAACCACGCCCCTGCAGGAAAGATGGCAGCAAAAGGCTACTGACGGCCCGGGCAGGTGGGCAGGCCAATCCTTCCAGCTGCCACAAACTGCACAGCCATTTTTTGCCCGCCAATGCAGTGGCTTGTGCTTCCCCCGTATGCCGCCTGGGGCGGGCTGCTCCCCCGCCCCATCATTGCCTCCGTCTCTGACTTGGTACAAACATACCACATGCCCATCCCCAATCCCCTATGCAGTTTGGAAATGTGGAGGCCTGATTGGTGTCCTTCAGCTTCTTTTAAATTCCTTAGTTTAAGCTGCCTGATTTCTGGCTGCCTGATTTGTATTTATTGCAAGACACTGAATTATATCAAGTACATATATATTAATTATACAGAGTGATGACAAGTGCCCATTCTACACTGCTCCCTGTCCCTAGGACTAAATGCCAGCTCTTCTATACACTCTCTAGGCCCAATTTATATACTCTCATATGTTCTAGGACCTGTAAATCCTATTTGCAGCTTTGGCTACTGCTGTTCCTGGGATCTCAATGTCGCTGATTATTAGGGTGTTATGTTGCGCTTTATAAGAACATAACATAAGAACATAAGAAGAGCCCTGCTGGATCAGGCCAAAAGCCCATCTAGTCCAGCTTCCTGTGTCACAAAGTGGCCCCACCAGATGCCTCAGGGAGCACACAAGACAACAAGATACCTGTGTCCAGTCGCCACTCCCTTGCACCTGGTACAGAGAAAACCCACTTCTAAAACCAGGAGGTTGCTTATGGCTTGTAACCTGTGATGGTCTTTTCCTCCATGAATCTGTCCAAACCCCTTTTAAAGGCATCTAGGCCAGGTGCCATCACCACATCCTGTGGCAAGGAGTTCCACAGATGAATTACACGCTGGGTAAAGAAATATTTTCTTTTGTCTGTTCTAACTCTCCCTCCACTCAATTTTAGTGCATGTCCCCTGGTTCTGGTGTTGTGCGAGAGGGAGAAGAATTTCCCTGTATCCACTCTCTCCATCCCATGCATAATTTTATAAGTCTCAATCATGTCCCCCCTCAGGCGCCTTTTTTCTAGGCTGAAAAGCCCCAGACGCTGTAGCCTTTCCTCATAAGGGAGGTGCTCCAGCCCACGAATCATTCTGGTCACTCTTTTCTGCACCTTTTCCAATTCAACTATATCCTTTTTGAGGTGTGGTGACCAGAACTGGACACAATACTCCAGATGTGGCCTTACCATCGATTTGTACAAAGGCATAATGATATTGGCCGTTTTATTCTCAATCCCTTTTTTAATGATCCCGAGCATGGAATTGGCCTTCTTCACAGCCGCCGCACACTGGGTCGACACTTTCATCGACCTGTCCACCAGCACCCCAAGATCTCTCTCTTGATCCGTTACAGACAACTCAGAACCCATTAGCGTATATGTGAAATTTTGGTTTCTTGCCCCAATGTGCATCACTTTGCACTTACTTACATTGAAGCGCATCTTCCATTTTGTTGCCCATTCTCCCAGTTTGGAGAGATCCTTCTGGAGCTCTTCACAATCCCTGCTGGTCTTCACCACCTGGAAAAGTTTAGTGTCATCTGCAAACTTGGCCACCTCACTGCCTATCCCCGACTCCAGGTCATTTATGAATAAGTTGAAAAGCACCGGTCCCAAGACCGATCCTTGGGGCACACCATTTTTCACCTCTCGCCATTGTGAAAATTGCCCATTGACTCCCACTCGCTGTTTCCTGGTCTTCAACCAGTTCCTAATCCACAAGAGGACCTGCCCTCTTATTCCCTGACTGTGGAGTTTTTTCAGGAGCCTTTCATGAGGGACCGTGTCAAACGCCTTCTGAAAATCCAGATATATAATATCCACGGGTTCGCTCGCATCCACATGCCTGTTGACCTTTTCAAAAAATTCTAACAGGTTTGTGAGGCAAGACTTCCCCTTGCAGAAGCCATGCTGACTCTCCCTCAGCAGAGCTTGTTCTTCTATGTATTTTAAGATTTTATCCTTAATGAGACTTTCCACCATCTTCCCTGGAACAGATGTTAGGCTGACAGGCCTGTAGTTTCCTGGGTCCCCCGTCTTTGTGCTCCCCATGATGATAAGATTTTCACACACCCCAATATGTAGATAAGCAGCAAGTTTCTCGGATAACCGACAGATGTAATGCCTCTGAGGAATATGCACCTGACCTTTTTGCTCCCTGGGATTCAATTAATTTATACAGAGAACTCAAATGACAAAGTTTCTACTAAACTACTAATTTACTCTTTTAGATATAAATAATAGCGCACATAGTACATAGACCAAGAATCATAACACAGAGGTAATTTCGAGAAGCTTAGCTTCAAGGAGCTCAGTTACTTAGCTCAAAGAACATCATTAAAGCATTTCTAAGAAGCATTAATGCATCAAAGTCTCATCACAGATCTTACTACATCAGTTGATGCTCACACTGCCCAAAACAAGGGAAGGGGTGAGCTATTTCTCCATGGTATCCCTCAGAGCCAAGAGAGGAGGAATGAGGGGTCTCATTCTAACCTGTCCACTGAGGGCACAAAACATAATATTATTAACCAAGAGTAGGCAAAATTTAAATATAAGCAACATTCCAGAATTATTTTCTATGTTTTTCAAGGCCAAAGATGGATGTTTGCAACCTCTCCTTTGATCGGAAAGCAGGGTTATTATTGTCCTCTTTGTTTTTCATACATTCCATCTGCTATCTTTAACCAAACTATTCTTCTCCAAAATAACTTCAGTAGCTAACCACCCTTCTTCCTAACTTCAAAATGTTGTTTAATCCTGTAAAATGTCAGTAAAATAAGGTGTCAGGACAAGGAACTCCTGGGAGAAGGCTGACCAAGGGGAGTTAGTACCTAATGGTTAGAGTGCACACATTGCTTCATGCTCCCCGCTTTCTCTTTACTAGACCAGCAGGTGAACGGAGAAAAAACCTTGTAGTTTGTTGCCTCCATCCCAGGCTACAGAGACAAGAAAGAGGAGGGCCATCTGGGAAAAAAAATCCTCCCAGGAGAGCACTGAACCCCAGGCATTATTATAAAAAAATCAAATCCACAGTAGCCTTTGCAGGGCAAAGACATGTGATAATCTACTGAATTACCTGTGAACATGGAAAGGCAGGCAAAGGGTCAAAATGTAACTAGTTTGTTATGAATCTAAATGAAAAGGAAATGGGAGGGAGAAAGGGGGTAGTAAAAGTACAAGCAGGCTGATGAAAATGCCTCAGCTTGACTGGAAAGAAAAGTTTCCACCAAATATGAAAACTTTCTGTTTAGTGTCTAGTCAACAACACCAGTAACCATTAATGCCCAACAGATGGAGCTGGGATGCTTCTCAAGCTCTGAGTATTTTCACAGGGAGAAAAAGTGACCCAAAACCAAAGGGGAGATGTTGAGTCAAAAGCCATAGCTCAGGGGTGGCCAACCTTCCACCATTAGGGCCTCTGTGTTCTTAAGAGTTGTATAGAAGGCAGAATCTTGGCAGCTGCAAGTGCCGATGGTGCTGCTAAAACAGCTGCACCTGCTGAAATGCCCTCACCTATACCAACAATTAAAGGTCCAAGAGCATTCATGTTGAAAGGTTGGCCACACCTGCCGTAGCTGAATCATTTCTTCAGTCAAAGCCATTTTTTCCTCCATGTCCATGACAGCTTGTCCTTCCCTCCTGCTGCCAGCTGCCAGCCACACCTGTTGGATCTCTTGTTTGTACACAGGAAATACCAAAGGAACTAAGGGACTCTGGACGTGTCCTCCTTGAGAGAGCAGGTCAGACGGGAAATCACATCTCTGTCTTGCTCTCCCTCTCATCCTAAAGGAGTGTCTGAGCTGCTGGCTCAGTTCCTCTGGTATTGGTTCCAACAAAGTTGACAAGATCTGGACACCTCATGTCAATATAAGGCAAATACAGTAAACCTGAATAAGCATTTTCCAGCATGATCTCCAATGCAGCCATCATTGTTTCCTCATTGCAATGTGCTTGCATCCTGAACAGGCACCCCTTAGACCCAGGTGATGTGTCCCCTCCTACCTATCTATGCCTGGGCCTTGATCAGAATTCAGCAGGTGAAGTTTTTCCTAGTGAGCTGATGCAGTGGTGGAAAACGTGCCCCCTGTTGAATGTCTTCTGTGAAAGGTGCGGTTAGGTGCTGACCTAACTTTGCAAAAGGTCAGGTGAATACCTTAGGATTGCCTCTTGAATGGCCAGTGAGCCCAACCTCAGCTACTGGGAATAAACCCACCTACCCTGTGGCTCTCACCATTGCATGATAAATTGTCATGTGTTGAGATGCACTTAAAAGGCAGAGGATCAGGATCAGTCAACAGAGTGGGAAGAGCGATTTCTCGCTAGTAAAGAGTATTACAAGTGGTGGCAGAGGTTCTCGGTGTGTCGGCCAGGCTTATTCCCTGATGTCCTCCCAATTAGCACCTTTCAGTCTGCCAGCTTCATTTGCTCTCCTACCAGATGGTTGCCTCTTTGAGGCACTCTTGACTGCGTGTTGATTCTGTTCTTTTCATTAGCCTAAATACTTCAGGTCAATTGCTTGATGTGGGGCTTAATTACGGCTAAGGTGACAAGTTACCTCAGGAGTGAAAGGTGCACTCGGTGGGAAAAAAAACCACCCCGGAACCTGCTAGAAGACACTTGCTTAATGACCCGCTGTCTGCTAATGATTCACTTGTACAAACAAAACATTCCATGTATTCTAAAGACTGCGCAGAGCACCACTGAATAGAACATGTTGGGGAGAAATGGGAGAAAATAATTGCACAGAAGGGCAGAGCCTCAGGTTAGTTCCCTTGAGGTCTGGGCCTCATGACGTGGCTGTGATTATCTTCCACCTCTAAGGAGTTCATATTCGTGCTAATCAGAGCAACTCCTTTCCCACACTACTGATAGCTGAGCTGCACTTCATGTTTTTCCGGAGGTAAAATTAGAAGCAAACGCCACTCTTGCACGCGTAAAGCCTTCATTTCAGAATGTGGAAGCATCGGAGGTGCCAGTCCTCGCAGAAAAATCTCTCCCCTCCCTCCCATGTGTGTCTGCAGAGGCTTCTGTTCTGGACACATGTTCTGTCACTAGCCAGAAGAGCAAAAGCTGATGAAAGCTGCACCTATTTCATTTGCTCCCAGTTAAGAGCATCAGCAGAGGCAAGTTCAGCCTGGAACCCATTGGATTTAAATGTCTATTAACATATCTGACAGTCTCAAGCTGATCATCCTCCTATCCCCTGGGGGTTCTCAACCCCTTCCTGGCCGAGTACCACCTCTGGCGCCACTCTCCTGCTGTGTACCACCAGAAGTGACAATATCATTGCCAGTTACTTCCAGGTTTTCAGATTTTCGGAGGCGAGAAAACGCAGGTAGGAGGCTCTGAATGGGTGGGAGGGCCCTTCTCAGCATTCCCAAGAGGCTCAACGAAGGTTGGAGCCTCTTGGGAGCAAAAACGCGCCACCAAAAGTGTCACGTCGGAGTGGGGTTCCGTTGGACTGGCAGTCCGAGTACCACCCGCAGTCAGTCGAAGTACCACTGGTGGTACTAGTACCACTGGTTGAGAACCCATGTCCTATACCATTTATCTCCCACTTCCTTTCCACTGAGTGTTTGATCTTTAGACAGTAATTCTGAGGAAGAATTAGTACATGAATCAGAAGCCTATGTCTTCTGATTCATGTACTAGTCACATGCTATCAGCAGCACAAATCTCTATATTTAAGGGGGAAAGGAGGTAATGACAGATCTGTATTGATAATATGAGAATATATGAAACTGCCATGCTGAGTCAGACCATTGGGTTGATCCATGACAGTATTTACCTACACTGGCTGGCAGCAGCTCTCTAGGCAGGATCTTTTCCAGCCTTCCTGGAAATGCCAACATTTGAAGTTGGGACTTTCTGCATGCCAAGTGCTGACCCTTCCACTATCATTATGAAATATATGAATATATGAAAACTAAATTTCATATGAATATATGAAAACCACAAAAAATGCTGTTAAAACAGACTGCTTTCCCGCAAATCACTCCTGAATAGATCAGGGACTGAAGCTTTAAACCTTGCAATAAATCTCACTCTCCTCAAATCACCCCTTTCCACCCATCCTGAGATCCGAAATGCCAATGGTACCAACCCACAAAGCAGCTTTGCAGTCAGCAGGGGCTACTCCAGGTTTGCTAGGACTGGAGTGGTTCTGGAATGTCACCAAGATGTCATCTCTTTTCTCATAATTAAACTGGAAGATTCTAAATTCTTTTCCAGCCTTCTTCCTTTGCAATTTCTCATTATTTTTAAGTGGTGAAGGACCAAGTTGCAAAGGAGAGAGCCACTTCTACTAAGAACGGAAGTAATTAACAGTTAATGTAATTCAGGCCTTTACTTAAATGAAAGAAAGAAAGAAAAAGAAAGAAAGAACAGACAGACAAAGGTCAGCCTGAATCGCAGGAGCAGAAAGCTTTTTCCAGTCCATTTGGGTTGTGCAATGCATTGCTGCTCAGTTTGAAAAACAGGGAAGGATTGAGAAGCAAAGTAATGCTGGAAATAGAGTCAGGATTAATCCTACAAAGGTGGGTGGATTTGACAGTTGTGCAGCCATCTGTTTAACTCGTGTGTGTGTGTGTGTGTGTGTGTGTGTGTGTGTGTGTGTGTGTGTGTGTGTGTGTGTGTGTGTGTGTGAGCACTCTCCTCCCCTCCACATTTCCTCTTTGTCCCCCTCTTCCTTTTCCAATCCAGAGAGTGGAAAGAGGAGGAGAAGCAGTGGAGACAAATAGGCAGAGATGGGCACTGCTACCAATCTGCTTCCAGAAGCGGCCGCTTAGTTGACCTCATGGATGGGCTGGCCCTGACTCTGTTTCTTCATGGGTTCCATTACTTAAGCTCCTCTATCATCTGCTGTGTGGTAAAATTTAAAGCCCAGCTTGTGTGAGTGTGAGTGTGAGTGTGAGTGTGAGTGTGAGTGTGAGTGTGAGTGTGAGAGATATCAATGGGTCTACAGATAGAATAGGGCTGGAGGTGGAATGGCAGCAACCCATCCCACTACACCGCTGAAGGTTAAGTTGTAATCTGGCAAATTTAGAATTTAGCACTGAAAATCCTTGGGAAATTGTGTGCTCGCAGAATAATAGGCAAGGCTTTTGACTCTCAGTTGTTCCCAGTACAGTACTTTTAAAATTCTGAACACCTTCTCTTTTTTTGCAAGTATTAGAATATTCATGTTAAAAAAAAAATGTGGATGTGACTTTCCTGAAAATTGTACTGTATCAATGCCTCAAGGAGAGAAATGGTAAAGAAGAGCACCATTCATAAATATGAGTTAGCACATAAACATTTCAATGGATGGAGCAGGAAGAGGGGCCCATCAGATCCTGCAGAAGCAGGTTCTATCTGCATATTCATTCCCAATGCAGTTTGTCTTAGATAGATAACTTTAGAAAAGGAAGGTAGAAAGGACCTCTGAAAGTCTGAAACAACTTACCAGAAAATTATTTGAAAAGTAAAAACCTTGTTTTTTGCACTTTTGGTTAAGAATGGGAATGGAACTCTCCTTGGAATGCTAAAGAAAGGCCACAGAAAGACTGGGAACAAAATGCATCAATCCAGTAGTTTTGAGATGGAGTCACGTGGGAATGCATAAAATATCTGTGTATGTGGGGTGCACCTGGCTTTCTTGGAACCTTTCAGAGATGTCGCTTTTCCAGTGAGGTTGTAGGGTGCAGCACTTCCTATCATGGCTATAAGGGAGAGGGAAATGGTGCATTTTTCCAGGGAGGTCGATCCCATGAGACTTTGGACATGCTGCACCTATATACCGATACTCCTTCTTCATTAAAAAGGTGAATGGAGGAGTGATGAGGTGGGAAAAAAAGGAGACTGAGGAGGACAATACCTAGGAGAACCACCTGGGAGGAAGACAAAGTCAGTAAAATAATGTCCTTCTCTCTAGGCTGAGGTCACTCCAAAGTTGTTCTTCCCCAGATAGCACACTTAGATACTGAGATGGTGGCCAGGAGCAGTTTCTGCCAGTTTCAACTGCAGAAGCGTCGTGACACTGGGGGCAGTTGGGGCGGTGGGCCCCAAGCGGTGGGTCGAGGGGGGTGCATTCCATCAGATCCGTTACGCCGCTGCCTCCTCTTCACAGCCGTTCTCACCTGCATTTCGGCTCTCCCATCCTCCCTGGTGGTGCCATTGTGCTCCAAAAAGGAGCCAAAAAGCGCACGGGGGTGTGTGTTTCCACGCCGCGGCGGTGCACTATGATGACGTCACACACCCCCAGGGGCAGGGCGTGTGGTGTCCGTGGGGGGTTTCGCGGTGGCGGCCCCCACTCACCAGGGGGGGCGTAGGTCCACTTCTGTTCAACTGTAACCACTTTGAGATCCTGAGGAACCAATAACTGTAGTCCACGCCATTTTAACTTCAAGGATCACCTACTGCACTGCAGTCAATGTGGAGTTCCCCTTGAATGTGGCACAACAGTCGGGGTTTCTAGGCTGTTTGTTGTTTTTCCACAGGCCCTGCTTCTGCAATTGTTCCACAGGCCCTGATTCTGCAATTGTTAACAAGTGCTTCAAGATGCAGCAAATACCCATTGAACTCTTATTACAATGGCCTGCTTAGAGGATGATGATTAATGAACTTTTTTTCACTTGCTTGCTCAATTTCAATCAGCTCTCCAAAGGAAATTCAACACTGAATTATTCCTTTCACTCACAAACTGATCCTTGTAACGGTAAAGCAACTGAAACCAGAAAATGGTTTTTTTTTTAAAAAAGCCAACGAAGCAACACGTACTCTACTTTTGAAATGTCCTCAGTAAAGTAACAGGGATGAGCCTCTTGAGTTCTATTGGATATATATTATTCTTCAGATTTTGATGGAAATGCATCTCTCTCGTCTCTCTATATATTTGCACTACTTTAAGGAGGGCCCTAGCAGTGAGTAAAAAGTCTCGTAAATTATACAGGGTATTTCTATAAATGTACGGGAAGTGAAAGCTTTCTGTTAAATGACATAGCAGGGGGAAGAGAACACAAAGCAGGATTTCTCATTAATCTAGTGATGGAGAGAGGTGTGCCTCGTACCTCAGCTTTCCACCTTTCACGGTTTGCCTGTCAAATTTTGGAGACGTCTGCATTTCCACAGCATTTCAGCACTGCATCTCATTACAATCCCTCTTTCGCAAGGAGGACAAAATCCTGCTCGGAGTTGTTGATGAGACTTCTTCATGATTGCAGTGGAGTGTAGCTGTACTTGCAAGTTTCCAAAAATGTACCATGTATCCGAAGGGTTCTATGTACCTTATTTTCAAACTTGGCCAAGTCGCAGCCATGTTCTGCGGACAGGAGAGACCCACTGCTGTTGCAGGGAAACAAGCAAACTTCCCAACCCCTTCTTCCACTAAAGAGGCTTACACTTACTACACACCATACTTGTCTAGGTCAGGGGTGGCCAACCTTCCACCATTAGGGCCTCTGCGTTCTTAAGAGTTGTGTAGAAGACAGAATCGTGGCAGCTGCAAGTGCTGATGATGGTGCTGCTAAAGCAGCTGCACCTGCTGAAATGCCCTCACCCATACAACCATTAAAGGGCCAGGAGCATTCATGTTGAAATTTTGGCCAACCCTGGTCTAGGTGTATACCCTCAGATATTTTAAGTGCACAGTTACACATGTAAAGTGTGAATGAGAGACAAACATATATTGCATACAGGCACACTCATAAGGGAGACATGCAGAGGTTGGCCAAGTTAGGTACTGGCCAGGAGCCCACATCCATCAGAGGACCCACTTGGCTGGACCAACCTCTAAACCCTCCGTATGAGCTGCAATTGTGGCACCCAGTGCCTCATGGTTGGTTGGGGGACTCGGGGGAGGGGGCGGTTGGTGCAGGAATTTGCCACAGGGCTGCAAGGAATCTGGTGCTGGAACTGGAGATGTGGTTGGCTGAAGCTCCTTGTTTGGTAGACCCTCTGTGGAAAACCCATGTTTGCCCCTGTGTAAGGTATGAAATGGCCCTCAGCTTCCTTGTGAATTAAGAACATAAGAGCCTTGCTGGATCAGGCCAAAGGCCCATCTAATTCAGCTAGCTCCCTGTATCTCACAGTGGCCCCACCAGATGCCTCAGGGTCAGGGAGCACACAAGACAACAAGATACCTGTATCCTGTTGCCACTCCCTTGCACCTGGCAGGCATACAGAGAAAACCTACTTCTAAAACCAGGAGGTTGCTTAGATACAACTCTTTTGGAATAATGTCAACTCTTTATCAATTAGCAAATGCAGAGGATGTCCCAGCACCATGAAAACAATATTAATTCAATTCCAGTATCAACACATATTAGATCTTCTGGCCCCTTTTCTGCTGCCTAAGTTAATTCTTTGAGCACTAGCTTGCCATGAGATATTTTAAAAAGCCATTACCACTGAATCCATGCTATTGAAATGAGATCTGTCTTCTCAAAAGTGTTAATAACTCATCAACATCCATTAAGGAGGTGGTTGATTTAAGAGATGTTTGAATGGGAAAACAAAGTTGGTTTCTATTGGTCTAATTCATAGATGGCGAGGGGTCTACCAGAGATTGATTGCTAACATCACTTTGCTTACTTACCATGCTGCCTGTGGCAAATTGCAAATGACGGTGATGGAATAGAAAGACGAATTTGGAAAGCTAATCCCTGTTTGCAAAACTGTTATGTGCCTTCCCCCTTTTCGGTAAACTCAGTAGATTGTAAAACTGCTGGTGCTGTTTGCAATATGGAAATCATGGTGCATTTGTGCACAGGCCACTGCTTGCCATCTAAGAAGGTAAATGAATGCTGATTCAGGATAGTTTACTTACGCGACTTCTCTTGGACTCTGAGCCCCCTTTGAGGGCTACTTATTTTGAAAAGAAAATAAGAAAAGAAAAAGAAAACAATCTATAGGTCTTGCTTTAGATATAGTAGGTTCACTGACCCATGACCAAGCATTTAGAACAATTAGGGGCAGGCTTCTGGACATCGAACAGCAAGAACTTCAGCATGGTGCCAACACGACATGCTCACCACTCCATTATCAGATTCCTATTAAGTATGGCCAACGGGCAGAGTATTTATACCATCTAAAATGCCCATCTGATTGTAGGGCCTTCTTATTGGCAAGGTGTAGTGTCATGCCATCAGAGTTACTTTATGGGAGATACAGAAGGATTCCATCTAGGGAGAGATGTTGTTCTTGTGCTGTGGGAGGAGTGGAATCTCTGCACCGTATGTTATTTTATTGCCCTCTGTATAATGATCTACGTGTGAAATATTTATATCCGATCTTGTCCAATAGGTGGGGTTTGGGGGATCAGGAAAAAATCCGGATTATTTTACAGGGTGTAGATGCTATATTTACAGAAAAAGTTGCAACCTACTTAAAGCAGATTGTAAAGAGGCGTAGTGCGAGTCATATGGGTAGCGTATGCTAGGTTTAGGACTCTTCTCCCCTATTTATGGTTACTGTTGTTATGTACTTGTTATATGTTTATGTTGTATGTTATGTATGTTGTTAATTATGCCAATAAAGGTTCTGAATCTGTACTGAAAGCTGATTCACACATTCATGCTCATCATGACTCCAGATCATGTGCATGAGTGAGCAGTCACAGGAGAAAAGTAATCAGTCAAAGTTTCATTCGCTCCCAGACACTGTGCTCCTCAGTAACGTCAGTTCACAACATTCAGTTGACACTCCTCAAATGTTGCGTAATCACACGAGATCAAGTGATATACATGCAGTGTATGAACCAGGCCTAATTAATGTCAGATGATGTTGGTATGATTGATATGTTGTATCAATGTACAGTGTATGTTGGTATGATTGATATGGGTCAGCTGAGATTCTGTTGGGTCCAAGGGATAAGAATGGTTATTGCTATACAGGCAGTTAGGTAGTAAACTCACAGTAGGTTTGGTGATTCGGATCCTGATCCCAGCTGTTACTTGCTGGTCTACATTGTCCCAGTACTGTGCTACCGAAGGTCACACACTGGAACTAGTTTAAATATAGTGGTGAGTTAAATAATGGCTGGGGAAGATGGGGGGGGGGGGCGCAACGGGTTCAGCATTCAAATAGCACTAAGAAGGATGTCTGCCAAACTCCAAATCTCCTAGACCTGATCATTAGACTCATATTTATTTCATCTGTCTGTTCTGCAGTAAGAAAAAGAATGGGCTCGTCGTTTCATTTTAGCAGCTTAAGATAAATTCACTACAAGAATCGCCACTAAAAGAACCTCTGCTGTTCTAAGGTTCTCATTTTATCAGTAGGAGGCCCCGTTGTAGTTATCAGAATGCCAGGTGGCTGTCCTGGATCAGAAAGTAGAAGTCGGGAAGCCAAAGTAGGCCTAAGGAAGACACAGCAGGAGTGTTGCTCATCCATCAGGTGCAAGGAGAACATATAGGTTGATTATGAAGAATGTATAGGTTGTTGGGAAGCAGGGAGATACGATGGAGCATGATCTAGCAACCTGCCTGGGACTTTGCCTATGGAACTAGCTAGGGCTCAATCCTATCCAACATTTCTGCACCATTGCAGCTGCAATACAGCCCCAAGGAAAGGGAACAAACATTTGGCTAAGGCTGTAACCCTATACACACTTACCTGAGAGTAAATCTTTGTCAACTCAGTGAGACATACTTCTGAGTAAACATGCATAGGATTGTCCCGTTCCGGGGGCAACATCACTTCTCAACCTTTTCCGGCTGACCCCCCCCCCCCCCACGGACGTTTTCTCGCCCAGAAAAGGCCTGTTATGGACCCAGGTCCTGGGGGATACTACATGGGGGCTGTTACAGGCCAGGGGAGTGACTCCTTTTTTCTGCCGCCGCCTTTTGCTGCACCCGGTCGGCCGTGTGGGCCACTCCTGTCCCGCATGTGGTGGCAAAATAGGCATTTTTTGCTGCTTTTCACCTCCACGGGGGGCATTTTTTCACCCGGAAAAGGGCCCGGGTGGCCATGGGGGTGTGTGTGACTCCTTTCCTTCATGCAGTTGTAAAATGCAGTGAAAAACATCACTTTTTGCTGCCACCTTTTGCTGCACACACACCCCCCCTGCCGTGCTGCCTGCGGCAGGGCCTAACGTCTGCCGCCTGGGTGCAGACCGCCCCCGTTTTTACACCTCTGTCAACACCTGTGTTATTTGAAAGTTACAGACAAATACTATTTATCAGTTCAAAAGTTTTAGTGATGTCCAGTTCCACAGAATATTTTTAAAGAGAATACAGTATAGCCAATACCTTAAATATAGAATTTATCTGCTTAAAGAAAAAAGCGTAGAGAAATGGAAGTCTGATTTGTACAACCTTGTATTACACTTGATTCCTCTACACTTGATTGCTGGAACTGAATGTGTGAATAAAGGTAAAGGTGACCCCTGACGTGTCCGACTCTAGGGTGTGGTGCTCATCCCCATTTCAAAGCCGAAGAGCCAGCGTTGTCCGAAGACGCCTCCGTGGTCATGTGGCCGGCATGACTCTCCTTACGCAATCCTGTGTAACCTTGCACCGGTGTAACAGCAGATGCACCGGTGTAAGTGCAGTTACACTGGCACAAATGCACTTACACCGGTACATCTACTGTTACACCTGTGCAAGGTTACACAGGATTGCGCTGTGAGGCTGTAATCCAATGTGTATTTACTTAGGAGTAAGCCCCATTAAACCACTGACTACTTCCAAGTAAGTACCGTACTATATGCACATGATTGTGCTATAAATGTATTCAGGCTGCAACCTGTTACGCATATTTGGTGTAAGTCCCATTATTAAAACCAAAGGAAATTACTTCTGGGAAAATCTGCATAGAGCTGGACTTCTATCCTTCTGAAGAGGCACTGTCAGGAGAAAAAAAGGGAAAGAAACCACCCCAAAAAGTGCATAAGGTGCCATGCAGGCTCATTTCTTTGCTTGTATTTATCTAGCTCTAGTGCTTGCTGCCCATTAACTAATTACACACAGAGTTAAATGTACTATTCTTTTCAGACTATTGAACATCACATTTGTAGTTCATTAGCATGCAAATGGCTCTAAGCTGATTGTCTCCTTGGTCACACTGCTCCATAGCTCACAGGATAAAAGTACCAGAAGTTCAACAATAAATGGCTTGCATTGTTGCTAAAAGGAATTGGTGATTAGTGAAGAATTGTGTGTGTGCACAGCTATCATGAATTAATTGTAGTTTGTTTATTATTGTGGATTTTTTAATCACAGGACACTTTTTTTAAGTGTGTAAATACCTAATTATTTTGTACTGGGATAATTGTCTCCAGCTCATCCAAGATCACCTTTTAACCTGGCAAATTATGGGAAGTCTAGTTGTTCACTGCATTAGTAGGGCAAAAAAAGTAGGACTTCAAGGGCTTCCTGCAACTATAGTATCATCAGGTTAGGTATATTGCTAGAAAACAGGTTGACAATGTTTAACGGAGGAGCGAAGCGCCCTGCCCCCGCGCCTTCCGAAGCAGTCAAAGCAGTGAAAACAACGCGCAGGAGACTCCCTGCGCGTTGTTTCCACTGCTTTGACTGGTTCGGAAGGCGCGGGGGCGGGGCGCTTCGTTCCTCCGTGTAACGGAGGCTCCGATCACAGAGGAACTTAGAGCTCCGCCCCCCCCCTGCAGTGACGCCAGTGTGTTCATGGCAGTGTAAATAAAGCACAGGCAGATCAAACCAGAGGAAGAATCAAGTACAGGCCAAGTATCTTCCATTGGCAGGGACACCTGGAGCAAAACGCAATTGTTGAGTGGTGTGCATAAGAGGGCATATACGGGAGCAGACAATCTTTATGGTGCTTAGATCCCAAGTCATTTACTGTAGGGATTAAAAGGTCAAATTGAGCACTTTGATTGAACCTGGAAGCAAACAGGCAACTAGTGGAGAACATGCAACTGTGGTAATATGTTAAGAGACTTTCCAGTCAATAATATGGTGGCACATTTTGCACTAGCTGAAGTTTCCAAACCCTTTTCAAGGGCCGCACTATGTAGAATGCTTTACAGTAGTCAAATCCAGAGCATGAATGACTGTGGCCAGTTTGCTGACTTTTTGGAGTTTTGCAGCTCAATCCTATTCAAGCAGGGCCAGCTTTTGGGCAATTGGACCAATTGGACCACCCTCCCTATTGGTCCGAAATCAGGGCAATCTGGAAGCAATTGGCTGTGACGCACTGACGTTACGAAATCACTGCCAAACACTTCCGAGTGTGTCTGATCAGCCTCTGCATCTGGTAAGGCCGGCCCTGTATTCAAGTCTACTCAGAAATAAGTCCAGTAAACTGGCCACAGTAAGTATAGGACTGCAGCTATGTACTGGTTACCTGCTCAAAGACCGTTTTTCTGGTTAGCAGACTAAACATGAAGGCAGAGTCTCCCATGAACAAACAGCAGCAAGCAGAGACTCCCCAAATGATGTCTTTAGTTCACCTTTGGATTGCTGACTCAGGTGCTGACGGCTTCAGATATCTTGCTGCCAGCTTAATCTGTGCAGGGAGCACAGCAAGGACTTGCCAGCTTAGCCTGTGAGGGGAACACAGCAAGGACTCCCCATCTTGCTTAGCTGAGCGACTGCTTTTTACCTTGTTGTACTCCTGGGGCATGCTGTCATTTCTCAGTTTGCTGAGTGCATCTTGGCTCTCTCCATACATCCTGCAGCCCAAGGTTACATATGAATTAACATTTCTTCTGCTGTTTGGTATACAGCGTTGTAATGAATACAGATTCTCTGCATAAAACTGTCCACTCTACTCGAATGCCTTACATGGGCTGGAGTGGGCAAGGGTGACGAGAACGTATCATTACATTTCAAATAAAAACACATTGTCATAGCTAAGGGTACATTTTTGTACCAGGATAATTCCTGATCTACTGGTAAAGCAGTTGATTTTACTCATGATACACTGCCCTTGGGGACTAAGGCCTCCGAAGTAGCTATGTCAGCTATGGTCAGGCAAAGCTGGTTTTCTAACCTTTACAAATCAGAGACCCATTTCGATTTTAAATCCTGGAAAGGGTCGCAAATGGCAAATTTAATTTGCCTGATATGGTAGCATTAGATATACACAGTGATATCTATTAATACCCAGGCATGATGGTCTGACCAGGCAGTCATACTTCCTAGTGCCATATATTGGGAAAGATTATCACTGTCACGAACTACTTAGGAGCTTCCAAAGTATCTGACTAGTTGCTGTTGTAATGGAATCAGCATGTTGGATTACAAGAAGCAGATGGACCTTAGCAGCAAGACAAATTCTTCATTCTTCAGTATGCTCCTGTCAGGGATGGTAGCTGGAGAAGGCAGACTGACTAAGGGGAGAAAGTGCCTAGTGAATAGTGCTCATGCACCCCCACTCCAACCACAACCAGTTTTCGCATCTGTGGGGGTTCCAGGAACTGAACCCCCACGGATAAGAAGGGCCAACTGTAATGTCCAGCAGATAGAACAGAGGTGCTACGTATGAGCAAAGCACACAAACCCCAATGCGTAGCAAAACAGTGAAGGTTGCAGACTGGCTTGGAGAGAGAAAACAAACAAAGCAAAATAAATCCCTTAAGTCGTCTAGCTAAGATTACAGTCTCTATCACCTGCTACTCACATTGTCAAAGGAATCCTGGTCCCTGAACCTATTGGAGAGTAAGTCGATGTGTCTTTTGTGAACCAACATCCGGTCTCACAGCAGAACAGGCAACAACACACAGAGCATCCTTGCCCTTGACTTTAAGTGACCTAAGTTTGATGACACCATATCGTTACCTGATTGGAGAAGTGAAACCCATGTGGTTTCTCCATCCCGCCCCCTTACCTACACAGACAGGTTTGGTTGCCCACTGAGCAACAGCATGCCATTCACTAGGAAGGAAAGCTACTACAAACAGGGCGGAATGCTTCAAATTCACAAACACACATGGCTGTCTGGTAATGGAGTATCAAACAAAGGACAAAAGACAGAGTGCTCTCGGAGGATGTCTCAGCAGCTTTTGAGGCTTCTGAACCTGCACAGGAGCTTCTGAAAACCAGGAAAAATAAAGGGCATTCATCACAGGTCCGGAAGGGAAACTTACAGACATTTTTTACTCTTGATGAGGGACGGCCAATTGAAGGCTTGTGAAATTCATCTGGTCCTTATGGATGATGTTTGTTTGTATTCTGAGCGGTTAAGAAGGAAAAAAATGGATGGTAGTGCTGATGAGTAGAAGAAACCCTCAAGAGGACTTCTGTTTACTATATTTCCTTCATTTACTGTGATGAAATATGGTAGCCCAATACATTTGGGTTCCTCGGGAATTAACATATTCAACACTGTCATAAGGATATGCCACGTATGCTGTCTCCTAGATGTATGAAGGAAGGCACCTCTTCTTTTACTCCTCCAAGTTGGGATGAGTTGCTTCCATACACCCAATCTGAGCTATACATCCTTTGAGTAGAACACCCCGACCACCATAGACCTCCTTTGACAAAGAGTGAAATGGCCGCTAAACAGCTGACAGCATATGGACAACGAAGCTTAAGAAGCTGTCCTTGATGTTGGTGATAGTCAGTTATATAGATATAGATAAGTTGTTGTTCCAAATTTGTGATATGGTCACAACTGCCTATAGAGGCAAATAGTTGAGGACCTGGATACAAATCTGTGAAAGTGACTATGGCAGTTGAATTGGTTCAGATATGAAGGGGGTGCAGGTTTTCTGCAAGAACGCCATGTGCATCTATTTATGCTAGGCCTGCATTTGGTCCACTCTGTCTGGTGCTAGCCAATATGATTGGCATTTGAAAAATAAGGAACACAAATGTCTTAAGGGCTTTCCAGCTGTGAAAGATTTGAGTTTCAAGTGCCTTGGAGAAGACTAGAGAATGATCTGTTTGACAGCATGTATTCAAGTCGAAGGAGAGCTTTGAGCAGTTCTGAGGAAATTCTCTTTTGCAAAATTGCTTAGAGAAATGTGCAGAAAAAGAATGTCATAGCTTTTGTGTTGGACTGTCATATTGCACCACTTCTTCCATTACTTGGCACACTTCATGCTTCACAGACAAAATGCCATGATTTGGATTTAAAGGATAAAAAAGGTGGTTAGATTGATATATCAATCAACCATGTTTTGTCAAACAGATAGAATTAGTACAGATGGATTTGGAAGCAAGAGCTGCATCCTGAAGGCTGAACTGTCTGCCAGGTTCATTAAATTGCCACTGTGTACTACAGTTGTCCCATGGTATCTGCGGGTCCCATATCTGCGGTTTCAGTTATCCGCAGTTCCCCGGCAAGCTAACCATGCCATTCTGAAGCCAACCTGCCATTGCTATCCGCACCATTCTGAAGATCTCTGAAGATCTCCGTGGCCATTTTACAGCTCTCTCAGGCCGTTTTTCAGCTAGTCAATTACACTCAGGAAGCACCCCAGAATGCCTTGCACAGCTATTCTGAAGCTCTCCACACCATCCTGCAGCTCTGCACAGCCATCCTGAAGCTATCTGCTGTTATATATGTATGTGTGTATGTATATATATGTCCTACTAACCATGGTTTTGGGTATCTGTGGTATTTCTTGGAACCTATCCTCTGTGGATACAGGAAGATGAGTATATTTACATTTAAAACAAAACAAAATGCAGAAGGGTTACTTAGGGTCACATTTAATTTAACCCTTATAGTAGATAAACTGAGCTCTGGCTATGCTAAATAAATTAACTGAAGCATGGAAGTGGGAACAATGACTTCCTATTAGAACCTACTACCTGGGTGAACCCAAAGTTGCCATGGAAGTGATGTCACCGCCGCTCAACATCCCTTCAGAGGCACAGAGCAGGCAGGTGGGACAAAACAATCGCCGTCTCCGCCGCCCACACTTCCTGCCGCCAAAATGGCATGATTGATGCCCCCGCCACCCACTTTGTCACCCCCCGTGCCGCTCAGGGGCCCACCACCCCCTCTCGCCTCTGCTTTTGCCATGGGTTATGATGGCAACTTAAACAAAAAAAAGTATTTGACAAAGTTTGGGTTACTAGTCTCAATAATTGTTCAGAATGGAACCTCTGGATTCAGAGGCACTATATCTAGTTTCTCTCTAGTTTGAGAACCACCGGGCTAGAGTATTGGGTTAAATGGACCTGTGATCAGATTGAGCAAGCAGTTGTAATGCTTGTTGTGATGTCGCAATGCGATATGCTTCCTAGGGAGGTCTGTTTGGCAATGCCTCTCCTCAGCTTTAGGCAACTGATGCCAGGCCTTTATAATGAGGCTCTGTGTGTGGCTTCATTGAAACCTATGACTGTAGTTGGTTATGCGACTGCATTTGTTTGCATTTCTTCAATTGCTTTTTTCTGTTTTTAAATATTTAGTTTATTTGTTTAGCTACTATATGCGCACAAATTTGAGGATTCCTTTGTTCTAGAAAAGCAATTTTAATATTTTACAAGCATGCAAATACATAACAAATATTGACTGTAGCCCAATAAAGAGCTTGGAGGAGTCGCAGCAACGACCCTCTGAATAGGAGCAATATGACTGTTCTGCTGTCGGCCAAAGAGGACTGAAAAGGAACTTGTCTGCATAGCTGTTCTCAGGGTGATGGATGACATTTTAACAGTTGCAGGTGTCACAAACCTTTGTCTGTTCCTTTGGCCAGCAGAAAATGCTTCTGCTAAAATATTTGACGTTTCCTCAAGAGCTGGGCATAAATCTGAGTAATGTACACGCTCTAGAATTGTGTAGCTTAAAAAAAAGAGAGAGAAATTATTTGGCTGTGACGTTTGATTGCCAGCTCCCTCCTGGACTGGGTCAGGGGAGTCTACATGAGTCTGTAGTCTCTTGTCATTTTCTTTGTTGAGCTGACTTCTGTGGTCAGCTTAGTCATTGCACTGCAGCGGATATGCCAGTTGGCAGGCGGACAAGCCCAGCAGAATTTTGCCAGTTAGCAGCAAGATCTTCCACTAAGAAGGGCTGCATTTCCTTCGTTTTGCAGGTTTGGCACTCATCCTAGTGGCTTTAAGCAAGTCTGCAAAGGCAATTGCAGGAGGCTGTTGTTGAACTAACTTCCTACCAATTAGGGCCAAATTACACGTGATGTTAAGACCACATTTGCCCTGGTTAGTGATAACTTTTATTTCAAAAATCAGAGGCATAGGTGGGCTCTATCTGGATTGGGACCATGGTGGGTGAAGGGGGCTTTAACCCTTTGCCCCCAACTATGGTAAAGCTGACTCCAGCTCTTTGGGGTTCATTGGAAAACCGCCCTCCATGGGTTCCCCTCCTACTGGGTGGACCCCCAGAGAGTCCCTGCATTGACACCATTGTGAAGACTGGGAACAGAAGCCATAGTAGGGGATCACCCTTCTGGGGGCCCTTGGCAGCTGCGCCAATCCTCGTCTTCTGCTCTGGATTTGTTTATTACCCCAGAATCATATCTCTTGCAAAACCTTGCAAGGTAGCAGATCTTCAGTTTAGCCCTTTCAAAACTTTGACACCAGCACATTCCTGCATACAAGTCTTATGTAACTACCCCTGCGAACTGGGCAAAGACGCCGTTTTTGAGGTGGTGTCCTCTTCCACTTAGCAGGAGGGGGAGAGCAACTGTCTGCTCACCCCAGCATAGCATCTTTTTTCTAGTAACTGTTTGCTGGTGTTTCTTCTGCATCTTTTTAGAGGCAGATTTTTAGATTGTGAGCCCTTTTTGGGATGGGGAGCCATTTATTTATTTATTTTGCTACAGAAATTGCTTTGTGGACTTTTTTGTTGTTCAAAAATGATATGTAAATATCCTTCTTATGAATAATAATATAAGAACATAAGAAGAGTCCTGCCGGTTCAGGCCAAGGGCCATCTTGTCCAACTCCCTGTATCTCACAGTGGCCCCACCAGATGCTTCAGGGAGCATACAAGAAACCTGTATCCTGTTGCCACTTCTTTGCATCTGACATTCAGAGACAGACTACCTCTAAAACCCGGAGGTTGCATACAGTGATCATGACTTGTAACCTGTGATGGACTTTCCCTCCATAAATCTTTCAATTCCCTTTTTAAAGGCATCTTCTCCTGGATTCCCAGGTGGCAGCTGTGGCCAGGGGGGCCTTTGCCCAGCTTCGGGTGGTGCGCCAGCTGCGACCGTACTTGGATCGTGCAGACCTGACCACGGTGATCCATGCCACGGTGACGTCGCAACTAGATTATTGTAACGCGCTCTACGTGGGGCTGCCCTTGAAGACCGTTCAGAAACTGCAATTAGTGCAGAATGCGGCAGCCCATGTAGTCACTGGAGGTAGGCGGTTTGACTCCGTCAGGCCGCTCCTCCAACAGCTGCACTGGCTGCCGATTCGTTTCCGGGCCCAATTCAAAGCGCTGGTTTTGACCTTTAAAGCCCTATACAGCTTGGGGCCAGGATATTTGAGAGACAACCTACTTCTATATAGTCCGGCCCATCTCCTTAGATCATCAGAGAAGGCCCTTTTGCGGGTGCCGTCGCCCAGGGAGGTGCGAGGGGCGGCGGCCAGAAACAGGGCCTTCTCAGTAGTGGCACCGACCTTATGGAATTCCCTCCCCTTTGACTTACGAACTGCTTCCTCCTTGGATATTTTCCGGCGAGGCCTAAAAACCTTCTTGTTCAAAGAAGCCTTCTGAGCCCTTGCCTTTTTTAACATCTCGCTGGTACAGGTGGGGGTGCTGCTGTTTTTATGCTCCTGTTTTAATTGTAGCAATAATCTTTTTAATCAATTTTTAGATATTGTTTTTATTAATTTTCATTAATTGTTTCTTACTATTTTAAAATGTGATTATTTTTGTATTGTATTTTTTTGTATTGTATTTTCTTTTTTTCTGTTGTAAGCCGCCTTGGGTCCCTTCGGGGAGCAAGGCGGGATAAAAATATTGTAAAATCTTAAATAAGTAATATCCGAAGTATACCTAGACACCCTTTATTTTCTGTGAATAAAAATACACATGTGGGTAGCAATGTATCCTAAATGCAACTGACATTTGCATATAGGGTACCTTGGTATCCTGTTCAATGTAAGTGTGACCTCCACTTTACCCCTTCAGCAATTTCTGCGTGGGAAGAAACTGTGGGACCTGGGCTTTGTTCTGAACTGTGGCAGAGGGAGGGGATAATACCCAAATGAATATGCAGTGCCTCTAGTTCACTACAGACATGTTTCATGTAAGGAAATAGGGGAAGTAGTAGGCAGCTTAACATAAGAGGAAAACAGTAAATAGGACTTATTCAACAAGGAGGGAAACCAAAAATAGGAGAAAGTGAACAGACCACTGTGAATA
Source organism: Plestiodon gilberti rubricaudatus (assembly GCA_026170595.1). Taxonomy (NCBI): domain Eukaryota; kingdom Metazoa; phylum Chordata; class Lepidosauria; order Squamata; family Scincidae; genus Plestiodon; species Plestiodon gilberti. The sequence goes on from JANXHW010000003.1 coordinate 89,678,182, forward strand.
ACTGCACAATTTTGAGAGTGCCCCTTTTACACAAACACAGCCTGAGAGGAATATATGTAGATCCTTGGACATTTTTGGGCTGAGCTCACGGATCCCTAAAGGCTACAGAGATAGCCTTTATGCAGAGATAAGTAAGTTAATTCTAATACATAGCGTTCTTTCAAGTACTTGTGGCTTAGATAGCACTTCTTGTTTCTGTAAAGGAACAGATTTTATCTCATTTGTGGGTGTGAGTCTGCATGTCGATCTGTCTAATTTTTACAAGACACAGACTGATTTTGTTTTTGTACACTTATTTCCCATGGAAACATCTCAGGATCAAACTTTATCCCAACATTTGTTTTGGGGTACAGCTCAGTCCCCATTACTATAGGAAAATACTGTTGAGATGCAAATCTACCCAGAATACCAATAGTGCTGGTTCAATTTAGACATATTAGGGCTAATGATGCTGACCCTTGATGCCAACCCTAACCCCATTCCCCAATTTGGATAATCCCCCATGAGTGCGTGTTATAAAATGTCTATATTTTATGTATATTTTTGTCTATTTCCTTGTGTGGGATCAAGCTTAAACTAAACAGCACCAGTTTAACCTTGAGTCTGCCTGGTTCCTGGTACAGGAAGTATAGTGGATTGTCATGTCTTCTCATTCTATAAGCACTAATATGAGAGTGATTTTGATAGGTACCCCTGAGGTTCAGTATTGTTCTAGGAGGGGGGTTCTGCTCAGGGAGCCCCTCTGGCTAGCCTGATCTCCTGGCCTAGTAGCAGAGAATTCAACCTACCAAGAAGTTTCCCCAGTAAGCTGCATGTACAAACAGAGGGGAGAAGGGAGCAGGAAAAGAGTGAGCGTGTTCTAAGGCACACTTCCAGGACACTGGCCAAACTTGTTGGCCCTTCCTGTTGCCTCATGCAAGTTAAAAACACACCCTATGGTACATGTGGCTTATGTATGTCAGAGCATCACAAGTGGGACAGGCAGCAGGGGGTTGCAACACTCCTTTCCAGGAGCAGGGAGGTTCAGGAGCCTAGAAAGGGCATAGCGCTAGATTTGGCTCTTCCATGCTGCACTGCAGACTACTTGGCTCTATGGAAGCAAAACCATCCGAAAGCATTGGAGCCTGAAGACATGCAATGGAGGGACAATCTCTTTTAATTAGGGCTTCACGTGTCATGCTTGCTATAAGGATGACCACCACTCACCTAGAATGTGCCCAACACTCACCTGGTGCTGCGTGTTGCTTGATAGCTTTTATTTCAATGCATGCAGGGAACACCCATATGCACATGTGTATGATGAGTTGCTGGGTGCCTGCCAGAGGATCATGGTCCAGGCCAGTAAGGTGATGGACTCCAGGACTGCTGGCAAGAGGCCTCCAATCCACAGACCAAGGGGAAGGCTACACTCTTGGTTTATCAGAACAACCACCCCCTCTATCAGGACGGTTCAGATGGAGCTTTGCCTGCTCCAAAATTCTAATTAATTTTGACCTTGTGATTAAAACCACCTCTTTAGGGCTTCCAGACTCAGGAAAAACCAGTTGTTAGCGAAACAAAAGAAGGCTTTCCAATCCTAGCTGTCCTCACCAACTCCATGGCTAAATTTAGTAAAGGAGGTGTGTTAATCAGTCAATGGACCTGGAGAGAGATGGTGACTTTTAGCTGATGTTTTGGAAGGATGCATTTGATCTCTGATGATTAACTCACATGTGTAAGGCACTGCTTGATATTTGCAGCCATGTTTGAGCCTTAGTCTAAACCCCAAAGAGATAGAACTGGCTGGCATATCTGCCCTTTCCTATCCCAATTAATGTTGTCTGCATGTGGCCGTGATGAGCATTGCCATTCCCGCATATCATACAAGAAGCTAGTTGCCTAACACCATCTGTTTGGGGGGGAAAATATGTAAGTGTTGATTAGAAATAGTCAACACCATCACAAGTAGCCCAGCTATTTCAACTAATTTATTTTGTGAAGTGTCGCCACCATGCCACCCTTTTTTTGATGTTGCTTGTTTTTGAAATATCAAGTAACAACATCAACAGATTGCACTAATCAAGCCAGCATCTGTAGCACCTGCTTAGCTTGCATCTCACCCAGAGGAATGAAAAATGAGGCCGGCTTGACAGACGTAACTGTCACAGCCTGAATGGCGGATGTTCACTCTGAGGTAGACTTGGAGTGCAGGGAGAAAAAGAATAAAAAATGGTTCCTATCACATAGGAAATCTATATTCTGCTTTTCAGAAAGCATTATTTTTTCTAGCCTATGAAATCTAGCCTGAGTTCTGACCTGTGAAATCTCCTATTTGCCTGGAGAGACATGGTGACTTTTAGCTGATGTTATGGAAGGATGCCCTGCCACACCATCAAATATGCGTAGTCTCTCATAGGATTGTGCTGTGTGTTAGATCACTGTCAGCCCAGCCATGAAGCCACGTGATACAGCTTGTGTCAGTAGATCACAGGAGAGGTAAGGGTAGGCTTACCAGATCTCCAACCGGGACAGAGTGCTAGACCTTTAGGAGAAGGAATGTGGGCAGGTGTAGCTTGTTAAACCTGAGAACACAATCCTAGGCATGTCTACTCAGAAGCAAGCCCCACTGAACACAATGGGGCTTTCTTCTGAGTAGACATGCCTAGGATTGTGCTCTAGGACTTAACAAGCTACACCTGCCCACATTCCTTCTCCTAAAGGTCTAGCACTCTGTCCTCGTTGGAGATCTGGTAACCGTACCTTGAACCAGTATAAGGCAGCTTCATATGTTCCTATCAGGGCCTCTGAGAGGAATTTTATCAGGGGGTACAAAGTTTCTTTTGGACCCCTTCTCAAAGGTGAGGGGGCAAAATGGGGCAGGGGGAGGGTAGCAACAGCTGGAAAAGTCTCCAGAGCCCTGGTCTACCAGGCTTCCCATTGTGGCACCCTGCCTGGTAGACCTGGACTCCCAGTTGACCCAGCCTCCGTCTTTCACTCTCCATGAGGCTAGCTGAAATCCCAGAAAAATTCTGGGGCCTCCTCCTTTGACTCCTGGGCCCCCTTTTTTACCCTGGGCCCAGGTACAATTTACCCCCCTCTCATGGGCCCTGGTTCATATCTTTTCAAGTCCCCTTTGCCTTGGAAAACATAGGAACAGCAAGCAACCATAAGCTGATAGTTAACACACAGTGCTGAGGGCCCCGCGGCACACTGGACACTGAACTCTCTCTCAATACCTGTTAGACAGAGGTTGGCCCAGTCGTGGTCCTGGCAAGTACTTGAGAACATATGACTTAGCGAGCTGGATCAAAACAAAGTTCCCACCTTGCCTAGCACTCTGTTTCCAACAGTGGCCAGCCAGTTGCGTCTGAAGATGCATTTAAGGCTGAAGCATACCAGGCACATTCTGCGTGCATGCAGCCTGTTGCAGCCGGCTGCGTCTGTGTTCTTTCCGGCCAGAGGCAAGTCCCACTGAACGCCGGGAGCTGCAGAGAGGTCCGTTTGCGTTTGACACTTCCCCTTGAGGATTCTCAACTTTGGCTGCGTTTCTCGCACAGCACATGCCGCACGAAGAACGTGGCCGATGTGCTTCCACCTTTACAGCAAATGAAGTGACCTGTTCATTCATGATATGGAAAAATAGGCAACATTGAAATGGTCTCTAAATTTTGAAAAATTACTTTCAGCCCACTACACCAGAAAATACAGTATTGGTCTGAGTATAAGACTCACTTTTTTCTCCTAATTTAAGTTTTTAAACTAGGGGTGCGTCTTATAATCAGGCATAAATTTAATGCCAGTGATTTACTTAATTTGTTTTAATAGCACCAAACTTTAAGGGTGCGTCTTATAATCAGGTGCGTCTTATACTAACTCGGGACAATACGGTATACCACCAATTAGCAGGGAACAAGTTTTTCTCCATATAGCATCCTTGGTCTGTCTGGTTCCTTCATGGAAATTATCCAAATAGTTAGCTGAGCTTTACTTGATAAGAAATATAGTGCACATACAGTATCAATATGTTTCTGATTTTTTTAAGAAACAGAGAACATACAAGTTACTTATGTTCATCAGGAAAGGAGAGAGGACAATTTAAAGAGGGGCATCTATTTCTAGTGGAGTGCATGATCAATAGCGCTGCTAATTGTAAGGTTTTCTTCTTCTTCTTTAAGCAGTGCATTAACATTTATGGGCTCTAAATATTTAATTCTGTCTTTATCTACATACCTGTTTATTATTTAAGAGCTGAAAGCCCTTAACATACCTTGCCTCAACCAGAACTTTCTTTTTCCTTTCCTTTTTTTCTAAGCCATTCCCCTTTTCAGATGAGTTGGGAAAATACGAAATAAACTGTTAACGTTACCTTTATGTGACAGTCATGCATATTGATGGATGATTGTTTTCAGTTCAAAGGTACCGAGTGTTTTCGAAATCTGACATCAATGGAGCAATTATACCCGCTTCACTTTGTCAGCAGCCTGCCTGCCGCAGCAGCTGATGCTTTATTCCCCTTTCATGATAGCCTCTTTTTCTCAATACCGAGGTCATGTAGGGCTGATGAGTGAATGTCCATGAGAAGCTTTTCTGTCGACCTCTGTGGGTTATGTACACTGGATCTAAATCAACAGAATCATTTTCACGTTTACGTCTGTAAACATAGAGATTTCCATACTGACACTGACTGAATTCATCTATGCTCCACACAAGAATGGGACACACCTGCTGTGTTTTTTTGCATTATTTTTTTTTCTTTGGCCTACATTGGCTTCGGGCTACATTGGCCCTGATCCAATTCGACTGGCATGCAACTGTGTGCAACTACTAGTGGCCCCAATTCAAATGGTTTTTAGAACTTGGAGATAGTCACTCAAATAAATTGTGCCCCTTGTGTGTGTGTGTGTGTGTGTGTGTGTGTGTGTTTCCGTCAATCTAGGTGTTATGCATTGTTCTATTCCAGCAACTTGTTAGAAGATGCCTGCTGTTTGCTGGTTTTCTCATACATCCAATGTCTCCAATTAGTTGACCAAGGTCACAAAAAGAAGGGGGGAGGAATTGTCAAGCAACCCCATGCCCAGCTGTGTTCTGAGAGCATCTCAAGAATTCCTACCTAGTCCAGCCCCTCCCTCATCTACCTCTTACAGACTTGCCCTCCAAACCACACTTATTTCCTGTTCCACTACCCACCTTTCTCTTTGTGAGTAGGAGTAGGTCTCACAAGTAGACCTTTGCTCCCATGTGGGGCTCAACAAGAGTAACTGCTGGGGTGGGGGGAATGGTTTCAGGCTCTAATGTGTGCAGCCTCATGTTTCCATCATTCTGGGTGAGCTGCCTGTTGCCCTCCCCAGAGCAAGACTACTGTTCCCTCTTAAGTTGACCCCCAGCTCCTTCTCCCAACATAGATCCATCCAGGTGTTCCATGATCTCACTTTGATGGGGGTAGCCCCTTGAACCGGCACATCTACCAGCTTTCTAGGTCACTTCACACACCTGTTGAAGTAGGCTTTAACCTAGCAAACCTTATGTTGAGATACACTTGTTACAGCCAGATCCTAACTATGGATTCGGCAACGGAACTAGCATTCCGTTGCTGGAAGCCATTGCAAACGTGCCATAAGGCACGTTTGCAAAACTCGGGAGTAAGGGAGGCCGGCGCAAGGCCGGCCGCCCTCACTCTATCTTTGGGACGTCCATAACAAGATACAGTCATCAGATACCATTTTGAACACTGTGATTGATTCAGTTGAGATTTCAATATGGAAGGTTTATGTTGCATAAATAACCCCAGTGGACGCTACGACATCTTACCAACTGGACTACTTGGAGTGAAGTTAGGGAAGTCCTTGGTCCAATCCCTGCCATCTCCACATAGAAAGGATCTCAGACACTGTGCTAGATGGGCCAATGGTTTGACTCCATTTATAGGAGCTCCAGAAATGTTCACCAGTAATTCTGAAGATATTTAAATGAAGATGTTCTATCATCCAGGCAGCTAGAAAGGCGATCCTTGTATCATTTAATTCAGGCCATTGATTTACCCCCCTTGTGGGGCAGATGTCACATTGTGTCTTGAAAGCCAAGTGCTTTTCTTGGCACCTTAGGCACAAAGAAGAGTGAGAGAGAGAAAGTGCTTTTTATAGTGTCGCCTGAAAGCATGTGTTACAGCTTGGGAATCTTTTTGCACAGCTAGTACCACCAGTGCACTTCAGGCTCAAACCATTTTTTTTTAAGAAAAAAACTGGAGCAAGCTATCTGTAACAGAGAGCCGCATGAGGGGAAGAGAGAAGATAGCTGGAGATAATGCTCTCCTGAAGGTTGCGCCAAGAATGACTCTTTCTGCAAAATGGGACAATGAGGAATAGAGAACATCAGCACCTAAAAAGGTCTGTTTCGAAGTAGTAATCCTAGAGCTATGATCTGTTCCCATCTGAGAATGACTTTGTTCGTGTTCCTGTTCTCCCACTCTCCTGTTGAAAGCAGTGAAGTCAGACGGCAGGCCTTTCTAGCCTGCTATTGTTTTAGGGAGAAGGATCCTGTCCCATCAGAAGCCTCCCAAAGATTTCCACTCGCAAGGAAAGGTTGCTAGAGAAAGTATATGGAATTGCATGATCATGTTCCTTGTCAGCTATCTTATTTGCTTTATCAGTCAAACCTATATCAGTTGCTATATTTCTACGTCAAATGAACCGATTAAAGGAATTGTTATAAATAAACAGGAATATGCAATCAATCTGAGCAGAGAGGATGTATTTTTGTATCTGATCTATCAAACTCATGTTCCGCATTAAACATTTTTATCAATACATATAAAGCTCTATCTCAGGATACAAAGTTAATTTACAGCAGTCTGATGTTGTGTGTATTATGATATGGCACAATTTTATTGCATGATTACACTCTGAGAAACATTTGTCACTTTGCTTAAAGGGCAAGTAGTGAGAACACAGAAAAGCAAATGCATAACTACCAGTTTTCAGAAACGCAAGGTCACGGAAGTCACCATGTTGGCCTCAGGCATGATGATACAATATTCTGTGTTTCCTGGCATATGGGTCCTCTTGCTGGGTCCCAGTGAGGATCTGGAGAACCCTGGACCCAGACACCTGACAGCCCAATCCAGCGCAAATCCCCATGCGGTGATGCAGCAGTGCGGGTGTGGACTGCGCTGCATCCTGCAATGGATTTTTGACTGCTGGAGGTCTCCTCAGGGTAAGGGGATGTTTGTCCCTTTGCCCCTGGGTAAGCCCCAGCAGCCGCAACGGGTCAACTCAGACTTACGCCAGCGATATTGCTGGTGCAAGTCCATGTTGATCCATGCAGGCAGATCTGGCCTGGGAAGGGGGTTTGGATATGGTGCATGCCGGACCTGATCCTGATTACAGCCAACTATGTGTGCTTCCAGATCGCTGTTTGCAATGGCTGGAGAACATGTTCCGCCACCAGAATGCTAGTTCCAGCGGTGGCAATAGGGGATAGGATTGGGCCGTTACATAGTTAAATGCAAGCTTATAAATTCAACCACAAAATGAGATGATGATGATGATGATGATGATGATGATAATAATTAATAATAAATACCACCAGTATTTATATACCACCTTTTCTTGGTCATCAGATTTCTCCTCCAACTTTAATTCAAGGCAGTTCACATAGGCAGGCAATGTAACCCCCCCCCCCAAAGGGTTTTTACAACACATGTTCTAATCTTACATAGAACGCCTTCATTCCAGTTGGTTTCCTTCACAGTCTGGCTTCTCTCTGGCATTCACCTCCCACATTCGACTGACGGCAACTCTGTCTCCCACTCAGAGAGTGCTCTGCATTTTTCCTCTCTTTCACCGAGGACTTCAGCAGATTGTCAGCAGCATGTCAATAGCTCTCGACAGCTCACAGATACTTCTGGGTGTCTCGAACTGGCGTCCTCAGATGATCTTTAGGCATATACAGCGGCAGCTCTCCCATTGAGCCAGACCTCCTGCCCTGTAATCTGAAAACCTATATAGATTTCAATACATGCAACCAATGTATGAGCTTTAAATCATTTTAAGAACAAAACCAAAAAACCTGATCCCTGTAAACACTATCAAAGTACAAGATGTCGAGATTCTTATAGATATGATCAAAATACCATAAATTAAAGGTAAACAAATTATAAACTTGTGCGACTTCTAATAATATTGTAATGAGATTTGAGATGCCATTGATATTTCAGTTATAGCAAAACATAGGCAGATTTGGGAGTTTCTTCTTGGGAAAAACATCTGAAGAATGTTGAGGAAAACTTGGAGAGTTTTTAAAAAATAGTTTAAGAGTTTTCTTGGCGGCGGTGCAAGTGGGGTAGATGGGTTGCATGTCCTGAAATTGTCCTGAAGTTGCATTTCCTTTGGTACCTAATCAGATCTTTCATGATGGTGCAATCTATGGGGCAATCTATGCAATCATGGGGCAATCATGATGGGGCAATCTATCAACATCTATCAATCTTTTCTCTGGTTTAACATGTTGCACAGAATGAACCGTAAACCCTTCCCCCTCCCCTAGAATTCAGCCTTTATCTACATTTCTCTCTCTCTCTCTCTCTCTCTCTCTCTCTCTCTCTCTCTCTCTCTCTCTCTCTCTCTCTCTCTCTCTCTCTCTCTCTCTCACACACACACACACACACACACACACACACACACACACACAAGATAGGAGACAAATTAGTGCAATGTTCAATCCTGATAAAAGTCTTGGGAACATATCTCTGTGTACATTACCAATTGAGTAATTAGCAATGTTGAACTGATTATTCCTTTTTTATTTGGCCAACATATGCATATGTGCGCATGCATACACACACAAGCAAACTGAATATGGATGTGTGGGCAAAACTACCAAAGTACCCAAGACCCTGAAATTATGGCAACAGAGATAAGCCTGATTAGATTAATGCTTGTGGCTGATGGGTAATACAACCAGGAGATGAGTCATGGTTCTTAATAGGGGCTAATGCAGATTTCAAAAACCTCTCTTGCCACATCTTTCCCAAAGCAAAATTGACATTCCAGCTTACTCTGTATAAATGGAACAACAAACTGAGATTTGATCTTGCAGACTTACTGATTTATAAAGGTAGAAGATTTCACAAAGTGTTTTGTCAGTGTTTGTCCCTTGTGTGTCATTATGCCGGCCACACTGGTGGTGTTGAACATTGAAGATGTTGACCTCTGATTCAATCAAATTAATGTATTTTGGACTTATGATAACTAATTTTTCAATGTCCTGTATGCAGGTGAGTTTTGTATGCTTCAGGATAGGAAAAAGGCAAGAGTAATTCATATCAACACCTGATTTTGGTATTTATAATGAATTATATTTCATTTATATCTGTATATTGTATGTGTATGTATATGTGTGTATGCATATTTTTATATATCACATAGGATGATATTGATAATAGTAGTAATAACACATCAATGTCACAATACTTCCACAAACATACTAATTTACATCATAAGAACATAAGAAGTGTCCTGCTGGAGCAGGCCAAGGGCCCATCTAATCCAGCTTCCTATATCTCACAGAGGCCCACCATATGCCTCAGGGAGCACACAGGACAACATGAAACCTAAATCTTATTGCCACTCCCTTGCCCCTACCATTCAGAGATAGGCTACCAGAGGCTGCATATAGTCATCATGGCTTGTAACCTGTGATGGACATTTCCTCCATACATCAATTATACAAATGTAACAGATGGGCAGCCTAATCCTGTGTAAGATATGGCAGAAAAAAATAAGTAATGAGAAAAAAGAAGAGCCCTGATGGATCAGGCCAAGGGCTCATCTACTCCAGCTTCCTGTATCTCACAACGGCCCACGAGATGCCTCATTTTGATCATTTTGGTTGTCTTCTTCTGCATCTTTCCAGCTCTATAATATCCTTCTTGGGGTGTGGCAACCAGAACTGGACACAGTCTTCCAAGTGTGGGCACAAGATAGTTTTGTATAGGGGCAACATAATATTAGCTGTCCTATTCTGGCAGCCCAGTCCTCTGTATCTCTTGCACCGGTGTAACAGTAGATCCCCCCGGTGTAAGAGCATTTATGCCAGTGTAACTTGCCATAACACCGACGGACGCAGGATGGACACCGGTGTAACTCCCCCCCCCCCCCGGACACTTCACATGTGCAGTTCAGATGCAAAACGGACACCGACGCAACTCCGCCGGCACAGGGGGCATTTTGGGCGTATCCAAATGCCCCGGAATGCCCCCTGTGCCGGCGGAGTTGCACCAGCGTCTGTTCCGCATCCGAACTACGTATGTGAAGTGTCGTAGGGGGGTTACGCCGGTGTCCGTCCTGCATCCATCGGCATATGGCAAGTTTCACTGGCATAAGTGCTCTTACACCAGGGGATCTACTGTTACACCGATGCAAGAGTTACACAGGATTGCGTCCTCAATTTCTTTCCTAATGACTCCTAACATGGAATTTGCCATCTTCATACCTACCGAACACTGTCGATGTTTTTATTGAACTGTCTTTCAAGATCCCACAATCTGTTTCCTGATTCATCACTGACAGCTCAGTCTCCATCAATGCATATGTGAAGCGGAGATGTTTTGCCCCAACGTTCATCACTGTAGACTTATTTACTTTGGACCACAAGTTGGAGCTATCCATGGTTATCTGAATAGGTCATTCAAGAAATTTCTTTGCAAACTTTTAATAATATGTTATTTTCCTTGAACTTTCCAAAATGAATACTACACTCTTTAGCTGGAAGTGTTTACTGCCACATTCTCCATTCCTTATTTCCACTGTATATGTGAAGAACATTAAAGGAATCTTGTGTAGACAATTAAAGAAAATGGAATTCCTAGATGGTTCTAGGTTCCCCATTAGGAAAGAATATCCATGATAAAAGGATGTGATCCATCATTCTGAAATTTGTTGTGCATAAGACTGTTATTGATGCCTGGTTGCAAAAAGACACAAAGCACCAGGATTATTGCAATCTTGGGAAGCGATTATTGCATTTTCGGTCTGCCACAGGCAATTGAAATATGGTGTAAATTTAATTGGAACTGCCTTTTTTATGCCACATAATCGGCACTAAATTAAAGAGAAGAACAGCAAAATAAACTAGAGGGTTATAGCCTGACTTCTTTATAGAACTTCTTGGAATTGCTCTGTACTGAAATCTATAAAATCTTAGAGTGACCTTGTTTAAGTGGTATGAACAGATTTTTCTCATTACTTATTTTTTCCTTAAAAAATAGATGAACTTACTTCACGTCTTCTGAGCTAAAATGATGTGGAAAGAATTCAATAACTATTTAATTTCTGAAACTTTTGAAAAGCCTTACCCCCTTTAGAAAAGTTATTCATACAGTACTAGTTTTGCTAGAAGGCCACTTGGAATGGGCTATGGTGGGCTATGCTGATATTCCACCCAACCGTTGTTGAACTGCTGAGAGCAGAATGACATATTACTGGAGAAATGGCCACATTCCGTACATAGTCATTTATACCACAACACGTCAAGTAATCTTGCTGCACCCATTTCCGCTCTCAGAGGCGTCGCTCCGGTAGGGGCGGTACTGTAAGTTGCGCCCCGTCCTAGTCCCGTTTACCAAGCCGGCAGGAGGCGGCCCCGCCCCCTCGCCGTCGGAGTCATTCCAAGAGACTCCCTGCCTATTGCTTTCTCTGCACGGGAATGGCTCCAACGGTGAGGGGGCGGGGCCGCCTCCTGCCGGCTTGGTAAATGGGACTAGGACGGGGCGCAACTTACGGTACCGCCCCTACCGGAGCGACGTCTCTGTCCACTCTTGCCTCACATCCAACTACACATTGGGAAATTTTTTGGCATCAGTCCCATGGCTGTCATGTGGTTCCACCTTGAGATGGCTTACTAATCAAGGCAGCACATGTGCACTAGAATGCACAAACATCTATCCACTATCTTTCTCCGGATCCAAGTTCTCCTTCTTCTTTCACAGTGCACACAGGTAACAGCACCCTGTTGGAGATAAGGGCAACATCGTCTACAGGAGCTGCAGAAAGTGACGCAACATTCTATGGGCGGGAGTGTTCTATGATGCGGTTGCCAGCCTGTCAATCATATGTGGCAGTTTAACAGACAATGTAACAGTTCTTTACCTGAACTTCTGAAGTGCTTTATATGGGTTGCTAAGCTCTCTGGGCAATTAGTTACTTTGTAGTACTCTCAAACGAAGAGAAAACATTTTTACAGTTTCAAAGCTGTTAGAACCCCTGGTAGAAAACCAGATGCTTTAAGAATAAGTATTTAACAACCTGAAGTAAAGTATTTGTTGAACTTCTACCTCAGCCTCAGTTTCCTTATTCCTTATGCACATCATTCTCTCTTAGTAGCAAGCAGTCTGGTTGCAAAACCATCTTGTTTACAAAAAGTTTTTCTTTTACCTGTGTAGCTTCACTCTATTAACCAACCAATCCAACAAACCCAAGGAGCAGAATCAGGTTCCCATAAACAGCAGATAAGGTGGTTACATTATTTCTGAATTGTACCACTTTAGACTACAGGTTTCATAATTTTATAATTGAGTACTCCATGATAGATAAACAAATAATTTTCTGCATGCAGGATACTAGCATGTGAGGGAGAAGGTCAGGATAGAATTCTTGTCCATGATGGCAATCTCTCTCTCTCTCTCTCTCTCTCTCTCTCTCTCTCTCTCTCTCGCGTGCAGAGAGAGAGAGAGAGAGAGAGAGAGAGAGAGAGAGAGTCATATGAGCCCATACCTGCAGCCTGAAGTGATTCAGAGTAGAGACAGGTGTCCCATCTTATTGGTGGTTTGTGAAAATTAGGGCAAAGAGATGGCTTGAAGCAGCAGGAGTTCATTTTATGTGAGGTTGCATTGGTTTTCACCTGCAAGAGAATCTGCTTTTACATGACCACTTCAGATCATTCTACACTGACTGGGCCTCTATTCTTTAAACACTGATTCCACTGAAATATGCTACATGCACAATACCAGTTATATTTCAAATGAATATTCACTGGCTAGTTCCCATGACCAATAAACACTCGCTATTGTATCACCTAGCAGTTAAACATGCAAATAGGCATTTATGCGGCAATCTGCTCAATGTCTCTGAACACACTAGGATGCTATGACCTTTATATTCTGGATTATTTATGCACTCCCGCTGCAATACCAAAGGTAAAAGACATATAAAATTGTCAAAACAGTGCCTAAGAATAGAACTAGATGTACATTTAATTTATTTATTTAGCTATACAGCAACAAACCCAGGATTCCCTATCCTTTATTTGCCCTGCTTCCCATTTGCATGAGAGATGTGATGCACAGGAAGGACGGAGAGTATTGTTTGTTTATTGCCTTTATACTGTATTCTGCTCTTCCTCCAAGGAGCTTGGTGCTTGGGGCAACATTAGCCCCCCCCCCCTTAAACCTCACAACATCCTTGTATGAATGATAGACTGGCTGAAAAATGGCGACTGGCCCAAGTCACCCTGTAGGTTTCATGATTGATTAGGGACTTGAAGCCAGGTCTCTCAGTTTTAGACCAACTCTGTGACCACTACCCCACCCTCCCTGCCTAATCAACCCTACTCCTTTTTTCCTGCAATTATACCCTAAAGCCCAGTTGCTCCCACTTGATCAGGAAGGAAACTGTGCACCCAATCCTATTCCCCACCATATTTTGAACTTACCCCTCCATAGGCCACCTGTCCATCAATGTGTTTCCTTGGACCTATGCCAGCTATTTTGCTATGTGTACTGCAGCCACCAGGATCCACCCCTCTCACCCTCAAAATGCCCCCTGCCCAGTCTGCTCCCTCTGGAATATAAACTGTCTGGAATATATGTAAATAGGTGGTCTCTGGAATATAAACTGCCTATTCTCCTTAAAAGCTTTCAGGGTGAGCAGGAGCCAAAAACATATTGCTACGATCTAGGTTAAGATTTTGATTCCAGCTTCCAATGACTTTCTAACAGCTCAAATTAACATTATCAAATGCTTTGCAGAGGATTGCAGCACAGCACTCAAAAATGTCAACTGCTGCAACCTGGGGAAGTGCCACTTCTTTGTGAAGCTTGCCCCAGTGACTGGTTATGAAGAATGGAGGGGAAGAAGAAAAAAATCAGCAGCAGCAGCAACATAGTAGCAGGGCAGCCTCTGCTATATATGTTTAATTTGCGTTCTGTATTATTGAACAGCGATGGAGAATGTTTTGCGATGTGCTTTGCCTGTATAGGAGAATTTAGTAAGTTGAAACAAATTGTTCTAAATTGTTCTTGTGATTGGAGCGGAATGTTTGTGAGACGCCATCTGTGAGGCTTTCCCTGAGAAAAAAACACAAAACTGCCAACCCTAAACGCAGACACGTTTCTTTGGAGGAAATACAGCTGTGGGCTCTTGAATGCTGTTCAACCTGCTGTTTCCTATTATGCTTCCCTGTTCATCAGTGGGATTTTCCTTGTCAAACGTTTGTGTGTGTGTGTGTGTTTTCATTGCCACTCAGTTTTCCCTAAAGTGAAAATGCAAGGGAAATTTGGAGGGCCCTGCTCTAGTGAAGCATCTATAGCAGGCTTGCAGTCATTGCCACCCACCATACTGAATGCAGCCATCATCCATTTTATAGCATCTTACCAAGGAGTTGAGAAATGTCCTGTTTTTCTTTGCATTGTGCAACACTCTGCTATTGGATGCAAAAGATGTACAGTAAATCCAATGGCTATTAATTGTGCATCATTTGTCCTGTCCATTCTCATAACCATTGCACTCCAGTCTGCTCTTGCAGGATAGCCCAATCCCGTGTAAGGATACCCGGTCAGCCTAAATGGCCGGCTGCGGTATCCTATCCAGGTCCTGAGTTGCCCCGGGGCAGCCTGGGTGCACCTCAAGGGAAGGGGATGATCATTCCCTTCCCAGGATGCAATGCGGCCCAGGCCATATGGGCCTACTTGGATGTATGCCAGCTCTGGAGATGGCATACATTCGAGACCCGAGTCCCCCCACACCTGCACCAGCCGGTGCTGGTCTTACCCGGTCCAGCAGGTGCAGGGACTCTGCACCGGGGGCGAGTGGGCTATTGGCCTTTGTCCTGGTGACCCTTACTCGCCGAGTGTTGTGCGAGTGCTTTATGACACTTTATGACACCCAGCATTGGGGGAGCGCGTGCTCCCCTGGCACCAAAGATATACAAGATTACATCGTCAGTGTTCACCTTTTACCTCAAATGGCTTTTTATGATGCAGCCCCAGGCAATCACGGATCACATAGTGAATGTTATGATGTCATGGCATCTTGTAGCCAATGGACATTAGAATGGACTAGTAAAGGTGCATTTTTCAGGTGCATATAACATTGCTAATTCCTGCTCATATTTTTTCTCGTTTGCTTCTGACTTATTCATGGTTCTGTTATATGACCATACTTTGTTCAATAGCATTGCATCTTGTACTTCCCCTAATGTCCTTTAGCCAGTAGCCCAGAAGTGCGTTATTATATTAGTGTTGATTTTAACCTTCATTATTATTCACATTTATTTTACCTATGTGTAAAGAATGCTTGCCTTAAAAAAATGCTTTCTCTAAAATCCTACTTGTTTTTCAAAAAAAAAAAAAAAACTCCAGAAAATCACCATGAATATTTTCATAACTTTTCAAGTGACCCCCCTCCCAAAAGGGTTGCTGAATTGCACAAAACAGTTTGTGAAACACAAACTTGCAGCTCATCACTAGTTTTGTTCTTTGCGTAGCACTGCAAAAAACAAGGTGGGGAATTGTTAAGTACGTGTCAGGCCACAATCCACTGCTGGTAGGGCCGTTTGTAGTTTGATGGGCCACAAGCAAACTGTGTAGGTCTGAGATTTAGGATTTTTGGAATTCTTGTTGACATCATTGGTGAAGCTTCTCTGGAAGCTTTCACTCATCTGTGATCCCATTTTATCTAAAGTGAGTATTGACATGAATTTGGAGGAGCCCGTTCGAGGGAAACTTCTGTAGAAATCTCAAGAGAAGCTAAAATAATCCTGAGAAGATGATTAGAATATTTTGGGACAGAGCTAACTTTGAGGGAGGGGAATTGAGAAGGTCCTGCTCAAGCAAAAATATCTGAGAGATTTTCAAGAGATTTTTGAAGAGTTGGTAAGATTAGCAAAACATTTCTCAGGAAGCTTTTGTACATCTTTAGCTTTATTCTTCCCTTTTTTCTTTCCAGTGCCTTGTTGGTGAAATGTCCCTTTGGGATGCCTTCTTATATTTAGTTTCCAATTCTCCTCCCTGCATTTTCTTGTCATACACTAAAAGCCAAAAAGAGGTGGAGGCCTTTCAGCTAAGCTTTTCAGAAACAGTCTCTAATTGGCACCCTAGCTAGAAGTCCCAGCAGGGTGATGGAGGGACTGAATAATCAGGGACTGTGAATTGCTTTCTTAGTGCTGGTGTTGGCCTCCTCTCCAGGTCAGGGTTAAAGCATGTGGGCAGAGCAATGTGTGCAAATTGTGAACTGTGTCTGTCTGCCTGTTCAGTGTGTTCTCAACAGTCCTGTCTCAGGAACTGGAAGTCTACTTTGTTCAAGAACTACATTTCCTTAACGAAGTATAAAATGGAAAATGCAAGATCCAGCAGAGTTTGCTCTCACCATTTAACGCTGCTGCAGCTTCAAATACCTCAGACCTGACCCCTGTCATGTGAAGAAACGTACATGTTTCTCTACAAAATATGCTGACTCCACAGTGTATGCATGCAAGGAGCCTCTGAAAAATAACAGGAACACTCTCAACTGAATCTTTGACCTCTTGAAATTCCTCAACCTTAAGCAGGATACTTGATGCAGGATACTTGATACTATGGATTTTGTTTTAGGCAGCATTCTTTTTTGAGTATTACATTTTTAGTAACTATGAATAAACCTTTGACTGCCCAGGGTACAAAGGTGACCTGTCTAATGAAAGTGGTGGGCAACATGTGGGCATGGGGGCCAGTCTCTCTCTTTCCTTCTCTTCTTCAGTGGGCCAGCATAAGCATGAGGTCACAATGCTCAGTCTCTCTCCTCTGGTTGGGTAGTGTAAGCATGAGGTGATGTCACAATGCTCAGCCTCTCTCCTTCAGTTGGGCAGCATTAGCATAAGGGTCAAAATGCCCAGTTTCAATCCTTCAGTTGGGCAGCATCAACATGGAGGCACATTGGGAAGTCTCTCCTGGAGCAGGCAACAGCACTTTCTTTGAAGCAGGCATCAGACCTGGTCAACAGGCTCACTGTCTCTCACGGAGTTAGGCAGGAGTGGCCTACTCTCTTATCGATGAAGACATACGTAGGACCATGTGGGTACAGTCTCTTGTTATTTATTGAGTTAGGCAGCAGCAGTGGCGTCGCTTCGGTAGGGGCGGGGCTGTAAGTATCGCTCCGTCATAGTCTCTTTACCAAGCGAGCAGGAGGCAGCCCTGCCCCCTCACTGTCGGAGCCTTTCCCGTGCGAAGAAAGCAGCAGGCAAGAGACCCTGCCTGCTGCTTTCTCCGCAGGGGACTGGCTCTGACAGTGAGGGGGCAGGGCTGCCTCCTGCTCGCTCGGTAAAGAGACTATGATGGAGCGATACTTACAGCCCCGCCCCTACCGAAGCGACGCCACTGGGCAGCAGCAGTGTTTCACTGTTCCACCTTGCCACTGTTACCTTTAAGCAATGAATTTATGCGATCCACTGGGTGTTTTGTTTTTAATTCTTGTTGTTTTATTACTGTTGTATATTTTTTAACCTTGTAAGCCACCGTGAGTGCCCTTACTGGGAGAAAGGCAGAGTATAAATTCATTCAATCATTCATTCAATAAATAAATAAATAAACTCACTCCCACTGAACTGGTCAGCAGGGTGTGGGAGAGAAAGCCGGCAAGGAGAGTTGGCAGGCAGGCACCTAAGTTATTGCTGAGCTGCTATGTACAGTGAGTACGCTAGGGTGGCCTAACACCAAAAGAGGTAAAAGAAGTGAGCACAGGGATGGTGATAATAACATCCTAGTCATAACACTGCAACACTTTGCAGAATCATTTGAAAGAACAAGTGACAAGAGGAGCAGAGGAATAGGACTCTTGGCTCAATCCTATCTGCGCCTTATGCTGCCGGAACTGTCCTGGAGCAGTGCACTGCTCAGCCCAAGTCACAGTGCATCCTAGAGGAAATTAAAGTTCATGTGCTTGCTATTTAGTGTTAGTCAACTGAAATGAAATTGAAGGCCCAGTCCTAATGGCCAGCTGCACCACTGGAACCCACATTCTGGCAGTGCAATGCGCTTTATGGCTGTCACAAAAGGTGACATGATGTACAGCATGGCCTGGTCACCATGAGTGGACAGGGTTGTGCACCAGTGACCTGCCAATGAGCCCCAGCGCTGGTAAATCAGAGTGGGGGTGAGTGGGAGGCGTGGGGGTGGGCAGAATGGGGCAGGGAGGGGGATGGATAGAGACCAGAAAGGGGGTGGTATCAGCAGTAGCGGCATCACCGATATTCTATCCCCCTTCCTGGCCTTGCTCTACCTACCTGGGTCCATCCGGACTTGCGTCAGCAAAGTACCTGGTGCAGGTCTGAGTAGACTCAGCAGGGCAGTGGAGGCTTGTCCCAGGACAAGGGAACAAAATGTTCCCTTACCTTGAGGAGGCCTCTGGGACCTGAAACTCCCCTGAGGGATGCTGCGCACAGCTGCATTAACTCAGAGGGAATTACCTAGGTAGGATTGGGCTGTGTCTAATTTTATTTTATTTATTGAACAAATGAAAATGATACGCATATCCTTAATTGACAACATATCCTTAATTGACAACGTAAACAAATTGAAATATAGTGTATCAATTATTTTATACTTACCTGTGACTTTAAGTAAAGGAGTAGAATATTTCTATAGTCTTCCTTTAAAGAACACCTTACAGCAGTGCAAATTAAAAGGTTTGCTGTAGCGGACCAGCAATTTTGTTTTCCCGACATAAGTTTACCTGATCTTTCCCTGCTTCCTTCTTCCGGCTTCTCAGAGCATCTCACCAGTTCTTAAACTCTTGGGTAGAGTTCGAACTAGTGAGCACCCTAAATTGCCAGTCCAAATCTGGTGGGCTGTGACAACAATGATGATGATAACGATTGATATATATATATATATATATATATATATATATATATATATATATATATATATATCCCAGTCTAGAACTGTGGTTGCAGGAAAGCCCAACATATGCTGAATTCATTCACAAGGCTGCCCTCTAGGCATCCTAAGGCATTACATATCTAGTGTGGCACATCCACATCAGCCCACTTGCATTTTAGATGTGCTAGTCCACACTCTCCCTTTATTTAAAGCCACTTACAGAAATGAGAGATGGAGAAGACGCATTAGATTAGACAACCCCTTTGTCTCCCAGCCAGAGCACAACTCTTGCTGTCAAGTGACTTTGGCAATGATTCATTTTTAAGTGGTTGGTTCTAAATGCCTTATGAAATGAAGCTTTCCACTTCCCCTCGTGAGAAATCATTAGTATAATGACTGCAGAGCTGGTAGTATTATCCTAAAGATTTCCAAGTGGACGCCTTGCTCTTTGTACCATTGTACTTTGGCTATTGATCTTTTAGTCTGCATTAATTCCTGGACTGCTTTATATAACATTTCCTGTGAAGGAGTATGAATTGATTACCTCTTCATGGGTTCCTCTTCTGCTCCTTCAGTATGATCATTTGTCATATATAGCACTTATATAGCCCAGCCCAAAGCATATTTACTTTAAAGTAAGTACAACTAAGTTCAGTGGAATTGATCCCCATGGAAGTAGGCAAAGAATTGCATTTTAAATTACAAATCTAGGTTTTCTGCCTTCATCTGCTGCATGTGACCTGGCTTACTTCTTTGAGTCATTCATATGGATCAATTTTCAGTGTTGTCATTTTTATTTTTATTTTGCCACAACAAAGGTCTTAGTATTTATGATACAACAGGACAGTTTGCTGTTTTTACAGTTCCATGGTATAATTCATCCATCCCAGCCAAAACATGCAACCATATAAATGGATGCTTTTCAGAGAGACTGCCATGGTCATCATGCTCTGGTAACTTCCAGATTACCTGCTGCAGCATGTTATATGTACAGCTCCCTTTGAAGGTTGTTTGGAGCTGCAGTTACTTCAGAATACAGCTACTATACTGGTAACTCAGACCAGGCATTGGTATATCTCAGGCCCAGATCAAACATGCAAAAACCCAAATGGAAATGAGCATTTCCCATTGAATAAGCACACATTTGGATGCAAAGCCCACATGGATTCCCTTATCCAGGAAACATCCATGAGTTTTTTGCCATGGAATATCCACCTTTTTCACCTCTTAATCCATGAGTTCGGAGTCTTCCACATGTTTTTTGAATGTATGGTTGCAAAACCCACATGGTTCTCAATATCTGTGAGTTTGGTAGGTGAGACAGCATCCTAGACTGTCCTCCTGGGGAGCCATTCATCGCCATAGCTCCTCCTGTCCTTGTTCTCAGCTTTAAAAGGCAGTCAACTCCTCCCCCTCACTGGTGGCAAGTAGGAGAGAAAGGTGCAAAAGATAATTTGAACTGTACCCGTGAGAAGCTTGAGATTGCATTGGCTCATGTTGGAAGGAAGTGATATTCCCATGATCAAGCTTCTCCTCTCAGCAGTAGGGTGCTTCCTCTCTATCCAAGGAATCCTTCATGGAGAAAGGAGGAGTTGAGAGCCTATATCAACATTTGTTGGGAAGAGGTGGTCCAGGTGGCTCTCATCAAAGATTAAAGAAATGCAAATGCTTGTCCTTCAGATAAGTTGAAGGACATGAGCTACAACAGGGACCTGGAGGCATGCAGGGGCAAAGCCAAGAAACTTTGAAGGAACTACAAGCTAGTCAAGGAGGGTAATAGTCATTATGGGCACTCCAGGACAAGCACACCCTTCTTTGACATCCTAGACACGTTCCTATGTGTGGACCATGGGGTAGTCGTATCCTGCCTCAGCAGCTTAAGGGTGGTACAGCAGAAGTGAATATGGGGGAAGAAGTGAGCAGTGAGGAAAACGTGGTGCTCAACCTGGTTCCCAGTGACCCAGAGGAGTCTCCCTCCCTGCAGCCAGGACCTTCAGCCGCAGACAAGTCGTCCCAAGCCCTGATAATCTTTCACCTTTGCAATAGGCACCGGAAGGTACAGGTAATTGCTCCCTATCCCCTATGAAGAACTGTGTGGGGTGGGTGGGTGGGAGGACCATTAGGCCTCAGCAAGCATCACTTAAAACCAATGCTTTGGGCAGCAAAATACAGTATAATATATAATATACTGTATTTATATACCGCCTTTCTTGGTCATTGGATTTCTCCTCCAACTTTAATTCAAGGCGCTTCACATGGGCAGGTTTTCTAAACCCCAAGGGTTTTTTTTACAATATAATAATGTTCTAATCTTTCATAGAACCCTTCATTCTAGATGTTGCTTTCACAGATCAGCTCTCTCTCTCTCTCTCTCTCTCTCTCTCTCTCTGGTGTTCACCTCACCATGCTTCAGCTGACAGACAACCTTGACTGCCATTCAAGTGCTGCAGTTGCAGTTCCACTCCCCCACAGAGGCTCTGCAACTTATCAGCTCAGTGTGCTGGTAGCTCCCTGACATACACAGACACTTCTGGCCGTCTTGAACTGCTGTCCTTCAGATATTTATGAGACGATTGCTCTACCAAATGAGCCAGACGTCCTGCAGCAAGGGGAGTCAGCGGAAGTTGGAAGAGCTGTATGTGGGGTGGGGCTTTCCCACCCTTGGCACTATCATGGCAAGGAGCAGATAGACACTGTACACTCCACTATTCAAAAGTATGTTCTCCTTAGCAGAAGTCGGACAACAGAGAATACAGATGACTGTGGCGAAGTGGAAGCAGCATCAGAAGAACCAGCAGAAGCAACAGAGTATGGAGTTCTGGGAGCTCTTGCAGATGACCTGAGAAATGAGCGAGAAGCTCATGGACATCCTAAACCACCTCCACGACAGAGATTTCCAGGAGTGAGACATGCGCTTGAAGAGGGCAGCAGCCAGCCCGGAGTGAGTGACAACATGACCCCCAGGCTTGAGGCCTTGGTACAGCAAAGGTAATTAGGATGGTAAAAAGGTAAAGGTATCCCCTGACAATTAAGTCCAGTCGTGTCCGACTCTAGGGTGTGGTGCTCATCCCCATTACAAAGCCGAAGAGCCAGCGTTGTCCGAAGACGCCTCCGTGGTCATGTGGCCGGCATGACTCTCCTTGCCGCAGCACGTAGCATGCAGCTGGAACACGGAGCGCTGTTTACCTTCCCACAAGCGGTACCTATTTATCTACTCACATTGACATGCTTTGGAACTGCTAGGTTGGCAGGAGCTGGCCAAGCAACGAGTGCTCACCCCGTTGTGGGAATCAAACTGCCGACCTTTCGATCGACAGCTTATGGTTCAGCGGTTTAACCCGCTGCGCCACCCGCTGGCCTTAATTAGGATGGTAGTTGGGGCTATTGAGGGTATTCAGTACAGGATGCCTTCATAGAGAAGCAGGCTGCTATGGGTCGAACCTCCGCAAGCTGGGGGAGAGAAGCGCTAGGAGGTTGCGTCACTAAGAGGTGGTGCACAACCCCACTTCTCTGTGTCTGTACATTTGTATTATGTGTGTATGTAGTTGCTGGGGGGGGGGGAAGCAGTAACCTTTGGACCATTTTCAGAATGCTTATTTATCAACAGGCTACAAAAATAAAGTGGGTGTCTTTATGTGAACCACTGCTCCTGTCCCTGACTACTGAAGTAGCCACAGAGGGTGTCCATGTTCCTGATATTTTTGGCAGCCTCCTTCTGTGGAAAGTGCATGTGTATCCAAACCAGGATGTTTCCTGCCCTCAGAAGGGCAAAGCAGGAAACTGCCACCCCTTTGGACAGGCAAGTGCTCCTACAATTTCTAGGTAGGTCATCCTCTGGTAGACATAGGAAGTCTACCAGAGGATGCTTGGCAGCACAGAAGGAGGGACTAGCACGGCTTTTGCCATGAAGAAAGCCCTGGATTGCAATGAACATGTGGTCGCAAATCCCACATGAGTTGACACCCATGGATGTGACTGAGAGCGCAATCCAGCGCAACTTTAGAACGGCGGAGCAAGCGCTCCGCCACTCCAAGCCATCACAAATGTGCTGTAAAGCTTGTTTGAGATGACTCGCAAGTAAGGGCCGCCGTCATGGAGGCCGGCAGCCCTCACTCT
The DNA here is from genome assembly GCA_026170595.1 of Plestiodon gilberti rubricaudatus. NCBI lineage: Eukaryota > Metazoa > Chordata > Lepidosauria > Squamata > Scincidae > Plestiodon > Plestiodon gilberti. The sequence continues at coordinate 89,701,403 of JANXHW010000003.1, forward strand.
GGTGCCGGATCATCCCTGCGGCCACCGGAGAAGGTAAGGGATCCCCGGCAGGCACGGGGGAGGTCTGGGCAGCGAGGGAGGGGGGCCATTGGCCGAGCCAGCCTGGAGGGCGGGGATTGCAGCCACCATATCCCCATCCCATTCCTAAGCCGGTGCTCCTCAGAATTACACCGGGGGAAGGGGACAAATGTGTCCCCCCCCCCGAGTAGACCTCCGGGCCGATCATGATCATGGGATAGGGTCCAGTGGGAGGCCTTGGGGCCGTCCCCAGATACTTAAGGTAGATTGCGCTCACAGATTTTCCCATGGAATAACTGCACATTTCGAGTGGGTCTTACTAGTGCTGAGACAGCTCCACTGGTTCTCACTCTATGTCCAAATAATTCAAAGCACTAGTGCTTACTTTTGAAATCTTTCATGGCTTAAGACCTAGGTACCTGATAGACCAGACCACTTCCACCCACATTGGCCTGCCTAGACACTGTGGGTATCGTTAGAGGCTCCTCCAAGTGCCCTTGTCCTCATAGGTGAGGCTGGTGACAACTGGGGAAAGGGCTTTTCAGGTATGGTGCCTTGTCTATGGAACACTTTCCTCAGGGAGGACCTCCTTGGCCCGTAGTGTTTCCCAAACTTTTTCGACCTGCAGCTCCCTTGACCATTGGCGACCATTGGTCGCGGCTCCCCATTACATTATGTGGATGGCTGCCAATTGGCATTGCACTGTATTCCGAGAGGATTCTGTGGCACTCTGCAGCTCCCCTGGCTGGTTTCTGCGGCTCGGCTCCCCTGGGAGTCACGCCTCCCAGTTTGGGAACCACTGCCCTAGAGCCTACTCTGATGTCATTATGGCACCAGGAACATATCTTTTTTCTCTTCTTTTCCCAGGACATTTAAATCCTTCTAAAAACGATGGTTGGCTGTATCTTCACATGGTTGCTGTGTTTTTATCTAGTTTTAATATTTTATCTAGTTTTATTTGTTTTATTTCTCTCCTGCTGTGTTTTATTGTTGCTTAGTTCTTTATGCTCTTTTTATTGGTTTGAATTTTGGATGGTTAAACCTTGCAAGTTGCCCTGAGAGCACTTATGTATTGAAGAGTGGGATGCAACTTGAGGAAATAAAGAAATAAATAGAACAGAGATGTTGGATTAGTGAACCAAAAGGCACATACCAGTTGTTGCAGATCAGATTATTGAAGGGTTAGGAGGTTTGCAAATATTATTGCTAGAACTATCATAATCTGGGGGGGGGGAGCAGTGGCTTCATTGTGCTTTTAGTAACCCAATTGTGATGTACAACAGTGATTCAGATCTGGATCAATTACTGCAGACTGCATTGGTTAATATGATGCAGAATTAAGGCAACTGTGCTGCGCATGAGGTGGATAACAATGATTCAGATCTATACTGCTGCCTGTGTTACTGAACAGGGAACATGATGTGTAAGTGTGGATAGCAATCTGCACACAATGCTCAACAAGGATTCAGATCTGCTTTGTGAAAACCAAATATCTGCTTTTGTCAACACTTGTCCCAATTATGCAGCACCAGCATGTGGGAAGGTTGAATAATACTTGAGGAAATAAAGGGACAGACTTCACACAGGCTCATTGATTTATTTATAACCCACCTGCTGAAAACCGTGAAGTCCCTGTCCCCTCAAATTTTAGGGGGGCTTGTGTAGCAGTAATCCCAGGGGAATACTAAATTGCATTTAGTGGACTGCAAGAGCATATTGTTGGGCACCCAGAGTTTTTCCAAGGCAGTCTCATTCAAGGTGCTTGGAGGCCCTATTCCAAATGTGAAATCCAGGGTGTATAAACCCACAAGAGCGATAACAAGCATTGATCCTAGGTGGTACAAGAGAAACCGCTTCACCAAGTATTCCAAATACCAGACCACAGACAATTTGGTTGTCATTAGTGGTTGCATGCACAACGTGAACAGTAAAGATGCTGGATACTATATCCTATTTGGGTTTGGATTTCTTAGGGAAATGAGGGAAATTACATAGGAGGAACAGGGGCTGGAGAACTGGGGGTTATGCGGTAGCCGGAAGGGAAGGGGAGAAGAGAAAGGTCAGGCGAAAGAAAGAGAGGAAACTGAAACAACAAGGTTCCAATTGCAGTGCAAGGCTGTGGCTGAGTCTTTGTTTTCTGTAGGGCTACAGGCAAGGAGTGAGGCCATCAGTGGGCCGTGAGAACACTTCGCTCCAGAGACGCTAGGGGGATGGGGGGCACCGCCCCCCGGGTGGCAAGTGGGTGCACTTACGGCAGTGGCGGCAGGTGTTTTTGCACCACTTTTGCGGCGCTATGAGGGCCTCTGCAGCAGCGGTGAGCCTCGCAGAGCCGATGCAGAGGCTTCCAGAGTGTGAAGGAGTTGTCCCCACCCTCCCGCCCACCCCTCTGGGTGTATTTTTGGCCACCCAACAGCCATGACGTCATCTGCTGGGGGCGGGCTTCACTAGGAGTGGGGCGATGACATCAGAGGGGTGTCGACTGGCCTGTTGCCCCTCCAGGGGGCGGCCTAGCTATGCCTCTGCTTCGCTCTCTTGCAGTGCAGGAAGCCTACCTCTCTCACCAGATGGTTTCCCTTAATAAGTATTTCAGGTGCTCAAACAGGAGCTCATTCCCCTGAGCAGCCCAGTTATTTGAGTAGCTGCAGTGATGGTTAAGGTAGTCATTCACAGGAGGCCTGGAGCTGATCTCTAGGCCTCCTTCTTGACTGGTGAAAAATAGACCAAGAAATCCGAGATTCCCATGCTCAACACTCAAAATTAAAGGAGGAAGGGATAGAACATTAAGCATGTCATTAATCTGATTGCCAATGAGACACAGAAGATGGAGAGGGGTTGTGTCCAATGGTCAGGCTTGCCAAAGTCCAAGGTTACACAGTAGTGTTGCTGGAGGTGGGGCAGAATGCTAAGTTCCGCACCGCGCTGAACCTCCATTACTCACTGGCACGAAGTGGCCCTGCCCCCTCGCCTGGAGCCATTCAGTGGGCCGAAAGCAACGCACAGGGAGTCTCCTGGACGTTGCCTTCGGCCCACTAAATGGCTCTGAAGGCGAGGGGGCGGGGCTGCCTCGTGCCGGTGAGTAACGAAGGTTCAGCGTAGTGCAGAACTTAGCGTTCCGCCCCATCTCCAGCGACACCACTGAGGTTACCTATCTGCTGGGATCCTGGGACTAGGTTGCCAAGGCACAACAATCTCCTGGTTCAAAGGTGGGGGAAAGCAGAAAAAGTTTAGAAAAGCAAACCCAGTCTGGCTAGGCAGTAGCCTTAGCTAGCTCCAAGGAGGAAGCAAGGCAAGGGAGCTGAGATTGCTTTCCCAGGGGAAGGATTCCTTGAGAGGCAGCTCAGTGAGTGTTTGAGCTGCATAGTGCTCAAGGGAAGCATGTGGGGAATGAAGAAGGAGGGCTTGAAAGAGAAAAGGGCAGTCTGATACCTATCCTGGGCGCCAGCTCTGCTTGGGTAGTAGAAGGAACGGGGGTGCTTGATGCAGCACCGGCAGGTACCCGAATGATTCATGAGCAGTGGCAAGAGCGCCACATGAGTATGAGCCAAACAGCAATGGGATAATCAGGGCAATATGAAGGTTCTGTGACCCAGTTTTTTATAACCAAAATTCCCATAGGGAAACAGAGGGGATATCGTGGGGTGCACTCATCAAGGGCCGCTCTTTTGTTTCTTGATGACTCTTGATGATCTATCCCTGGCCGATGATGGGTGCCTTCTATTTTTTTTCACCATAGTGAGGGTGCAATAGAGCAGGGGTTCTCTAGCCAAGTACCACCTCTGGCACCACTCGCCTGTTGAGTACCACTGGAAGTGACTGGCAATGACATCATCGCTAGTTTTCAGGTTTTCCGAGGCCAGAAAACACAAATAGGCTCTGGGCAGGTGGGAGGGCCCTTCTCAGTGCTCCCAAGAGGCTCGGCCAAAGGCAGGAGCCTCCCTGGAGTGAAAACACACTGCCAAAAGCACTGCATGGGAGCATGATTCCAGTCGTCCGGCGGTCCGAGTACCACCAGCAATCAGCCGAAGTACTAGTACCACTGGTTGAGAACCCCTGCAATAGAGGACTTCTTGATTATTCAGGAGGCCGGTCCCAAAATCAAGGCTTCTCCAAAGCCAGCAAGCTAGAGTGATGGGCGGTGGTTGCTCTGAAGAACCAAAGTTTGCCTGTTTCCCTAAATGCCTGTGGGACCTGATACTTCCTTGCATTAGCCCAAACCAAATACTACATGACTGACCTGTCTCGTGCCCATCTGGCATGCACCTAGCACCAAATGCATGCATAAAACAAATGTGCCAAGGCAACAAAGCCACTTGGGATCCTGCTCCATACAACCAAACAGAGCAAAATTATTTGTTCATTTCCAATGGATGGAGCTGCTGTCAAAAACATCTTGCTGAAGGTAGTGAGATCACACCTGCCCCTACCCCATATACCCCCTTGTTCCAGTTATTTGGGATGGTGGCATTAGTATCCTCCTTCAAGGATTTCCTCTTCTCCTGCTGCATTCTACTAAATTGTTTTCTCCCTTTTAATTGACACCTATACACACCGGGTGCTGCAGTGACTCAGTGGTTAAGACGCTGAACTGCAGACCAGAAAGTAGGCAGGACAGCAATTTGAGACCTGAGTGCCAAGTGACGGTGTGAGCTACCATCTTCGGCCCCAGCTCTTGCCAACCTAGCAGTTTGAAAGCAAGAAATTGCAAGTAGATTAATAGGTACCACCTTGGCGAGAAGGTAACAGCGTTCTGTGCACCTCACCATTGAGTCATGCTGGCCACATGACCACGGAAGCGACTTTGGACAGCGCTGGCTCTTTGACTTTGAAACGGGGATGAGCACCAACCCTAGAGTCGGTTATGACTAGTTTTCGAGTGAGGGGAACCTTTATCTTTACCTTTTATACACAATGAAGTCATCTACTCATGCTATACGCTACAATGATTTGGATTTTATGAACATCAACTGCTGTATTCACTTTTGCCCAGACTGTCCTGAACAGGCATTGCTAGAAAGGCAGACATTTCCACACATTATACTAAATATTCTGTTCCGCATATCCCTAGCCAGGAGTTCTCTCACTTTCCACCTATTTGCTTCCCCTTCTTTTGATACAGACCTTCTTGCAGCTGCACAGCCTTGACCTTCCCTGATACAGTTAAATTCCTAGAGGATACAGCTTATTTCAGTGGCAGTGAGATGGCTATTTTTGTTGTGCTCCCTTTTCTCCTCAATACACATCCATTTTGTTTACTTCATGTTACAGAGCGCAGGACTTCAAATGTATTAATGTGACTCTCCAGTCACTGCCTGCAGCTCCCGTCACTCTCGTTTTCTCCACTGTAGTTTTGTTTCTCTTTCCCCCATTGAAATCATTGACAAATCTGATCACAGTTCAACATACACAAAAGAAACACACAGCAAAGAAACAAGCTCTAACAGACTGTAATTTCTTTATGGGAATTCAAGCAGGCACTGACATGAAGCAGGACCCTGACTGAGATTTTAGGGAGGTTCTGGCAAGAATAGAAGTCATTTCTTGAAGACGGATGTAGGGGAAAATGGAAATTTCTTCAGGAAATGAGGTTGGCTTTTGAGCTAACTGGGTGGCAGGAAGGAACAGCGGTGTGGCAGATTTATTTATTTATCAGACTAGTCTTTAGGGAAGCAGATTTGAATGTGATCCAATCCACCTTTTACAATGCTGTTCAAATCAGCGATAAAGCTTGAGAGGGGGTCAATTTCAGCAGAAGGGGGCCAATTCTAGTACATGGGGCTCAGAGATTAAAAAAGCACACATTTATTTTTGAGGTTACTTTGGATCGAGAAACAAAAAAGGACAATATTAGAGATGGCTTTTCCTTCTACCCAAATGATAAAGCTTCCTCATGTTATACTATAGCCACTCAGCAGGGCTTCTTCCTTTTCCTCCAGGGTAATGGGAGATATCCCAGACCAGTGTATGGAAGGAACATACACTGCAGCCTGTCCCTTCAGTAGCATTGCCCCAGTTGGAGGGGCACTGCTGATATGGCGGAAGAAGTGCATTTACAGTGCAATCCTGTGCATGTCTACTCAGAAGTAAGTCCCATTGTGTTCAATGGGGCTTACTCCCAGAAAAGTGTGAATAGGATTGTGCAGTTACTCGCTGCCTGTGTGGCCCAGAGTTTCTCATACATGCCCAGTGGTGTGGGGCGCTGTCACACTACAGCAGATCACATGCGGATCAATAGGAGGCCTCGGTGGTAAGTAACTTGTATTTGTGACATTGTAAGTTATCTTATGCTTCCTTCACTATCTCAATAACACCACTATATTGATGTTTTTGTCAGATAAAAATTAGTTAAATTACATGCCTGAAGGGTAGATAATTAATCATCTAAGAAATCCTTAAACATGGAACGGTCTTAATTTCTGTTAAGAAACGTAATATTGGTGTGTCTACAAAAGCTGGGGACATTAATTACAAAATGGAGGGAGTAACTAGAAGCCCTTATTGATACTATAAACGTGCATTGGTTTTCTATCACTATCTGTCACAGTTTTCTGAAAGGAATTCTGGAAATTGTAGCTTAATGAGGGTGACGAAAATTCTCAGTTACCTATCCTTAGTGCCTTTCCACAGAGTTACCATTTCCAGATTTCCCTGGGATGAGGGAATGAACAATAAACCCGCTGAAGTCTGTAGTGTAAATATTATGTCCAATATATCATCAGACAGTTTTTATTGCAGTCAAATCCATATGTGAAATTCCCTGCAAAGCACACAGGTCTTTTCCACTGCCCCGCTGAACAAAAGCCTTATGACATCAAACACTTACTTAAACTGTGATTATCTGTGGTGTTTTGCTTTCCTCCTTTTCGTCAAGTCACAAATAGCTAATTCCTTCCCAAGGAGTATATCAGCTGTTGCCCTGTTGGGTTATTGTCACAAGCTCCTAATAGCCGCTTCTGTCATCTTGATCCTGGTAAAGAGTCAGCGATTAAAAACAAAGGCGTTTGTTAGCAAAACAGGTCACGCAAAGCACTGGAGCATGCTTTTGGCAAAATATGAGAAACGGAAGCTGGAGGGGAATCAATACAGCTATCACAAAGCTAATTTGGCTTTATCCTTGTTCTGAAGACTCCTTGGCCCTGTTTCCCAGATTGGCAGGGTTAAGGGCCACAAGATGTCAGTGTCGTACTGAATATGGAAAAGAAGGGCAAGCAGCTTGGCTGCGGCCCATTGAGTTACTAAGTCAGAAATGCAACACTGACTCTGAATTCAGTGTCATATACTGAACATCAGCAGCGATAAAATTCATGTGATTATTAAAAAGCTCTGTCTGTAGAATGTTTGAGAGCATGAGAGAGCAAAAGCACAGTTGGGCTGTGCAGGCCACATAGTTAGGAGACAGGACACAGCAGAGTGATACACTACCTGGGCTGCAAATGAAAGGTTCCAAGTTCAACCCATGTGCTCTCAGATCAAGGCTTTTAAGCAGCAGAATTGGGGCCTCTGCCTTGGAGAGCTCTCACTAGATAGAATACATTTTCCTGGCTAGGTAGACCAATGGCATGTCTCCGAGACATTCTACACATGACATCTGTAGAATGCAGGAGGTCTGGCTCAGTTGGTTGAGCAACCGTCTAATATGCCTAAAGATCTGAAGGATGGCAGTTCAAGTCGGCTGGAAGTGTCTGTGTCTGTCGGAGAGCTGCTGGCAAGCCGAGCTGGTAAGTTGCAGAGCCTGTGTGGGGGAGAGAAACTGCAACTGCACTTGAGTGAGAGTCAAGGTCGCCTGTCAGCTGAAGCGTGATGAGACAGACGCCAGTGAGAAGCTGGATTGTGAAAGAAACCATTTAGAATGAAGTGTTCTATGAAAGATTAGAACATTATTGTATTATAAAAACCCTTTGGGGTTTAGAAAGCCTGCCCATGTAAACTACCTTTGAATTAAAGTCAGAGGAGAAATCTGATGACCCAAAAAAGGGTGGTATATAAATACTGGTTTATTTATTTTTATTGTCATCATCATCATCATCTGAGAGGGTAGAATTTTGGACTGTTACCATTTCACCCTGGGGATGGTCAGATTTTGGAAGGCTCTTCCATAGAAGAAGCTCCTTGCATTCAGAAAACTAGCATAGCACATTAGGGAGTGAGCGATGCTAAATCTTTTTTCACCAATGTGCTAGTAACTAGCAGCTAGTTTACTACATACAGGGGAGGTATTCTTTTTTACATGGGGAGCATTCAAAATTATGACTCCACCCCTGCAGACTGAATTGAACACTCCATAATTCTTCCATCTTAGTCTATCCCTCATTTCATGTAATGGCTCTTACTACAGGGCAGCTGCCAGTACGCAAGCAAATAATGCACCTGTCTGTCAAGCACATGCCACAAATTGTTATCAGGTCCTTGTGCTTCCTGTTGGAGTGCCAGCCAACAACAGAGTAGATACAGAGAGAGGAAGTGCAAAGGCAAGATGAATTTTGAAACCAAAGAAATGGAGGGAGGGGAGCAATAAAGAACTGAGTAAAATGCAATTTCCTGCCATCTCCCACTTCAGAGCCTGCCTGCTAATGAAATATGAGAAGTGCTCTATAAAGGAACACGTCAAAAGACTGATCTTTATTAGTATGTACAAGTGGCAATCCATGAACACTTCACAGGAGAAAGGTCACAATTAGGTGCAGAACAAGACACTGGGAACCAGGGGGGTCGGCTGATGTGGGGCCGGGGGGCGGTGGGCCCCAGGGCGCAAGGGCGGGAGGTGGTGCAGGGGGGCGGGAGACATCCTAGGTTTTGGTTTTGTTTTTGATGTTTTCCGTTTTTTTTTTCGCTTTTTAAAAAGGTTTTTTAGGTGTAACGGGGATTCTAGGTCTATGTGTTTGCTTTGCTGCACTTATCTTTTGTATCTAGGGCCTCCCGACGATCTCTCCAGCGACGATCTCGCTCCTCTGCTGCCGCTCTGCTAGCGCGAACTCTGTAAGCCTAAGCGTTACAGAGTTCACGCATGCGTAAAGCAAACAGCCATCACGCATGCGTGAACTCTGTGATGGCTGTTTGCTTTGCGCAGAGCGGCAGCAGAGAAGCGAGATCGTCGCTGGAGAGATCGTCGGGAGGCCCTAGATACAAAAGATAAGTGCAGCAAAGCAAACACATAGACCTAGAAGCCCCGTTACCCTAAAAAACCTTTTTAAAAAGCCGAAAAAAAACGGGGGAAAAAACGGAAAAAAACAAACAAAAAAAGAAAGTAATTAGCATAATTATGTTAATTAGTAATTATGCTAATTACTTTGGGGGCGTCGAGGGGTGGGCCCCACCCTGTTCTGGGGCTAGGATCGCCACTGAAGTCCTCTGCATGCTTCCCTCCAGGCTAACAGCCCAATCCTGTGTAGGATACGGTGGCCGGTCTAAAGGGCTGGCCACCGTATCCTATCGAGTTCCCAGCCTGCCCCGAGGCAGCCCGGGAACAACTCAGGAGAAGGAGACAATTGTTCCCTTCCCCTGGTGTAAGCAGCAGGAGGCCCAATGGACCTCCTCGAATGTGCGCAAGCTCTAGAGCTCGCACAAGTTTGCGCCGCTCGGGCGAGGCTGGGGATATGGCGGATCTCGCCCTCTCTGCCCGCCTCATCCGCCCTTCCCCGCCCCTGCCCCGATCGGTGTAGGGCTTACCTGCTCCGGTGGGCGCAGGGTCGGGGGAATGGTAAGGGCCGCTGGCTGCTGCGCTGGCGGTTCTTAATCTCTGGATATCAGAAACACGTGCTGGCCCGGCGCAAGACTACGCAGGATTGTGCGGTAATTCTCAGACCTGGTTGGCAGAGGGCTTGCACACCGCTCTCTGGCACTCTGAGGAATGTGTGCATATGTTACTCCCAGTCCCTCCCTGTTTGACAGGTTTGGGAAGAAGACAGGAAGTTATTCACCCCCGTATATTCCTCTGAAAAGGTGGGGGGTCCACTAAAGTTAGCATAAAATTCCACACAAAGTGAAATCTGAAGCAGATTTCAGAGTTGTTCTAAAAAAACCCAAAACCCTGGGAGGTGATCCTATCATGATCATCAAATGCATGCCTACTCGGAAATAAGCCCCAATGTGTTCAACAGGGCTTACTCCCAAGAAAGTGTTGTAGGATTGCAGCCCAAGTTGTGTAGCGGTGGGTCGTGAACAACAATGAAACAGTGGGAGGATGAAATTGAAATATCTTTATCTGCTTGTCTGAGCATGGGTGAGGAGCTTAGGGCAGGCAGCATTTTTCATTCCGGCTGCTCCAGCATCCATCTTGAATGGGCGGGACTCTCTAGGACTCTCTCTCCAGTCTCGCTGGTCCGTCGGTCCTCCAGGCCCCTCTAGGGCTCTGGGGGACCGACCAGCGAGACCAACGAGACGTTCGCCCTAGAGAGGTCATGCGATCAACAATACTAGTCCTAGAGAGTCCCACCCATTCAAGATGGATACCGGAGCAGCTGGAATGAAAAATGCTGCCTGTCCTGCTCCCCGAAAAGTACCCGAAAGCACACACACACCGGGGGGGGGGCGAACACGAGGCAGCTGCCTGTGAAACAGTAAAAAATAGCAAAAAACGTAACAAAAATGAAACCAGAGGAGGCTCCCGCCCCCCAAAGCCTCAGCGCCCTACGCCCTGGGGCCCTGGACCCCCCACTCTGCGATGCCACTGTGAGGAAGTGCCAGTTTTGGGGCAAAGTCCTATGCCTTCTTGCTTGGAAGCCTCAAGGAATGGCAGCAGCTTACTCCCATGCAAGTGGGTCAGCTCTGTGCATGCTGGCACAGAAAATAAACAGCATGTGAATCCTGGTGACACTGGCAATAGCAGGACATTTACTGCTCTCAGAAGGGCAAGTCCTCAAGGGAAGCTCCCACCCCTTTGGTTCTCTCTCTCTCTCTGTGTGTGTGCGCGTGTGTGTGTGTTTGTGCACCCAGTCTTTTCCCAGGTACCAGGTTATTTTACTTTCAAGAGTCAGCAGCAGCCCTCGAGAGGATCAAATCCAATCTCATGTATCAGTATCCCTAAAGGTGCTTACGGTAGTTCGCTAACATATTTTGCCCCATCTTCTTATATGCCACTTCATGTTGCATCTATATCAGAGGTGGCCAACCTTCCACCATTAGGGCCTCTGTGTTCTTAAGAGTTGTGTAGAAGACAGAATCTTGGCAGCTGCAAGTGCTGATGGTGCTGCTAAAGCAGCTGCACCTGCTGAAATACCCTCACCTATGCAACCATTTAAAGGGCCAGCATTCATGTTGAAAGGTTGGCCACCCCTGATCTATATCTTGAAGTTCCAGAGAAAGACACACAGAGGTCTTAGCATTTTAAACATGTGTACAGGTTTTTGTATGGTACACATGCTCACCATATTTTCCAGCTTGAGCTGGAATGAAATATTTCTCCAAATCAATGCAAATAGGGTTTTTTTTTACATTGGAGATTTAAAATGCAAATTTGTGTTTGTTCTGGATTTGCAAATAGCTCATTCTAAATGGCAGATCAAGCAGACGTTCCAGATAGGCACTCACCCATATTCTAATTCTCAATAGCACACAATGCGTCCTTTGTTTTCTCCTTTCCATTATTGTGATGGCAACAATAGCCTAGCTGATTTTTACACCTGATGTGGCAAATGATTGTGCCATATCAGTAATACAAGGCTATTTTTTTAATTCACTTTGATGCTGTATCAGATTTGTCTTTGTTTTTGTTTTTTATTGTTGTTGTTAAGTAGCATGTACAGGGGCCCCAATCTAGCCTGGGACAATGGTAAGGGGGAAGTGGTTTTAATTTAAATCTGTTATTTAACAAAAATAAAAAACTCAGTGGGGCTTGCTTCTGAGTAGACATGTATAGGTTTGTGTTGTAAGAACATGAGTGCCCCTGAGAAATGTCACTACTCTTATTATGGCAACTCTTTTCTTAATGTATCTGTCTAAATTCTTCCAATAAATACATTCTTCCTCTCCTGGGGAACCTCCAAATCTTCTCTGAATTTCACTGAAGGCAAAATCTTACTGGCAACTCTTGATTACAGTACACAATGCAGCTGCATCATACAGAAGTTAAATATGAGTTGAGTCATCATTGAGTTAAATATGGAGGCTGTTCAGCCTTTCTCCCACTTGACCACCATAAAGAAAGAAAATACAAACAGTTCCCACCACCATCTAAGAATCCACCATACCCATTCACCTTAAGAAGTACTACTTGTAAAATCTGGTTAAAAATAACCTCTGTCTATGTACATTGATGGTGCTATGTGATGATGATGATGATGATGATGATGATGATGATGATGATGATAATTAATAATAATCCATCCCTAACTAACAACAAAATGAAGAGATTTTTAATACCTAAGCAAATTACATTGGGGACGACACTAAAAGATGCACCCAGTGTCTTGTCATTAAGATCTAGCTACAAAATCCAGGCATGAAAAAGTGGAGACACACTAATGCACCCACGAGGACACATCCAAATTACATAAAGATAACCTTTCCAGAGCATTTACCTGACAGAGAGATGAATGGGAATCTGTATCTCTTCCTTCTGTATTAATACACTTTGGTTCATTTCAGCCTATCCAACCATATTTTAGCAAGAATGAAGGTAATTACTCCATTGCTCTTCTAATTACCATCACATCTCATTATTATTCAAGGGCATGGGATCACTAAGGGCTTTAGATTTGGCAACAGCCATTAAAATCCCATTCGTACTCATTTTGATCCTGCATACGTTATAAACGGTGGGAGGCACAGACTTTTATTGTCGGATGTGTGGCATTCCCATGGTAGCAATTGTCATCAACTGAGTCTTTCTTGGGCAATTTATCTAGATGGGGTTGATTGCAGCCATATAGCATGCCTCTTGATTTTGGCTGCAACAATTACCCTCCACTCTCGCCTCCTAATTCGCATGGATTCTGGGCAGGGCTGACAAATTTATTTAACAAGCAAAATGCCCACCATCACAAGGAAGATGCGTGTGTGAAGGAAGGGAGCAGATCCTAAAAGGGCTGCTGTTCATCTCTGCCTGCTTTGTATACAGAGGCACACATTGCACCACCTGGGTCGTCGCAGTCAGGAGGGGCTGGACTCCCTAGGGTCAGGTCCAGAAGGTAGGTTTTGTCCTCACTGCAAGAGCAGCACTTTATTGCTACCCAAGGAATGACTGGGAGCCATGAGATAACAGGATACACTGAGAAACCTCACTTGACTGGGGGCTGAACATGCTCCTGGACCTCACAATGGCTATAGTGAGGAACTGGTTCAGCCCCCCTCTCAACTCCTTTTTAGATTGCAGTCTTGTAACTTTGCCTAATAGTTGCCAGCAGCCTGCTCCGATCAGCAGAGGTCAGCTCTTCATCTTCATAGCTGCATCTTGAGGCCATTTTGCTGGCTATTATAGAATGTGAGAGTAATGACTGATCCTTGGAAACTGGATTTATGCAGAGAGGTAGTATGTAAATTATTTAGTTTAGTTCCTCAACTACCTACGTACCTGCTCAGGCCTCTACGTAGGACCTATGTAGAGGCCTGAGCAGGTACGAGGACACGACACATGCACCCCAAGGCATTCATACAAATACTGAGGCCCTCCAACTTTATTCTTATTTATTATTTATTGGATTTATATCCCGCTTTCTCCCCGCAAAGGGGGGACCCAAGGCGGTTTACAAAATTTAGAAATGACAAATTTAATACATATAAAAAAATATAAAACTCTTAAAACATTAATACACTAAAAAAACCAGTACAAGATATAAAAGCAAGAGTAAAGAAGATCTTGTAAAAAGGGACTTCTTACTTGAATTCCTTGTCCTATATCAGATATCCTTTCAGGGCTACCCCGACTTTCTGGAGTGGCTTCAGTAAGGAGTCTGAGATGCTGGAATGGGAATGGGTGGTCTCAGAAGTTTCTGTAAGGGAAGAAAAATCCACCTGTGATATTGTCGGTGTCCATCCCCCACAAGTGTATTTCAGGGGATACAAACACATGCTTTTTAGGCTGGGTTTCTTTTGCTATATAAACTATTGTCCACACAAATTCAAACTGTACCTGAATGGAAATTTGTGCAAACTCCATGAGCAGCAGAGCCAGTTTCCATATATTCATATTTGAAAAGGGGATGTTTCTGTTAAAAAGATACATTTACCAAATGTGTGGGATTATGCAAAGAAGATATTGAATTACTGGAGGAGATATAATGAAGCAGAAATATCTCTCTCTCTCTCTCTCTCTCTCTCTCTCTCTCTCTCTCTCTCTCTCTCTCTCTTTCTGACCAGATACTTTATTTTTTAGAAAATACACAATCCAGACCATGCAAAAAACATTAAAAGAAAATGAAACACAGCAGGATGAGATTGAAAAACTCCCAAATTATAATGTTGAGTCAGTGACATGTGTACATCTTTATTCACAAGTCCTGGGGTGTGATTTATGGATATTGTTAGCCAGCTACTTCAGATGCTAATAATTTCTTTATAATAGTATCATTACATATTAAAGCATATGTTTGCTACTCTGTCAATGCCTGATTTGCTATTTCTAGCAAAAATAAATACACTTTAAAAATACTGACAAATCTAATAGTTAAGCAGACAGCTTTCCAGGTTATTCAGAAATGAAGATGTGTGCATTTGGAGAGTATTCCCCTAGCTCTCTCTCTCTCTCTCTCTCTCTCTCTCTCTCTCTCTCTCTCTCTCTCTCTCTCTCTCTCTCTCTCTCTCTCTGGTATCTAGGGGCTAAGGAAAGCATTCATGGTTCCTTCCCTTTTTAACTTCACACCTCTATGAGACAGGTTGTAATTATAATTAGAAATGATGGAATCACACTCCCACTGGGGAAGGAGGGAGAGAGAAAAGTGTTATGGGCAGTGCTTTTTTAAAACACGTGTAATCGGCACACACGGGAAAAACAACTCAGAGATTCTGTGTAATGGCCAATGGCAAAGCTATGTACAGTACTTTGTAAGGGAAAGGAAGAGGGAGGTGTGGATCAAAAGTGCAACAGGGATTTAGGGAGATTAGGTGATTTCCCAGAGGGACCTGGGATTGGAAAAGCATGTGGGATGCAGAGAGGAAGAGGGGTGGTGACGTCTCAGCCTCAGGGGATACTTGATGAAATGGAGTATCTGGACCCTTTTCAGTCTGGCTTCAGGCGGGGCTTTGGGATGGAGACAGCCTTGGTTGCCCTGTTGGATGATCGTCACCGAGGACTGGACAGGGGGAGTGCATGCCTGCTGGTCTTTTTGGACCTCTCGGCGGCTTTCGATACCATCGACCATGGTATCCTTCTGGGTCGGCTGGCCGAGTTGGGACTAGGGGGCACTGCACTGCAGTGGTTCCATTCCTACTTGACTGACAGGTCCCAGATGGTGATGCTGGGAGATGCCTGTTCGGCGCCCTGCCCTTTACTGGGTGGGGTGCCACAGGGTTCTATTCTGTCTCCCATGCTTTTCAAAATCTACATGAAGCCGTTGGGAGAGATCATCCGGAGATTTGGAGTTGGGTGTCACCAATATGCTGATGACACCCAGCTCTATCTCTCCTTGCCATCTCGCTCCAGGGAGGCTGTGAAAGTCCTGGAGCGCTGTCTGGACGCGGTGGGGGTCTGGATGAGGGCTAATAGGTTGAGATTGAATCCAGAAAAGACAGAGGTCCTACTGGTCAGGAAAGCTTCGATGCAGGTACAGAATGGGGTTGCACTCCCCCTGCAGGAACGGGTGCGCAGCTTGGGAGTACTTCTGGATTCACAGCTCTCCCTGGAAAGCCAGGTGGCGGCTGTGGCCAGGGGTGAGTTTGCCCAGCTTCGGCTGGTGCGCCAGCTGCAGCCGTACTTGAGTCGATCAGACCTGACCACGGTGGTCCACGCCTTAGTGACTTCAAGACTGGATTACTGTAACGCGCTCTACATGGGGCTGCCCTTGAAGACAGTTCGGAAGCTGCAATTAGTGCAGAATGCGGCGGCCCGGGTGGTCACTGGAGCCAGGCGGTTTGACTCTGTTGAACCACTGCTTCAGCGGCTGCACTGGCTGCCCATTCGTTTCCGGGTCCAATTCAAAGTGCTGGTAATGACCTCTAAAGCCCTTCACGGTTCGGGCCCAGGATATCTGAGGGACCGCCTTTTCCCATACATTCCAGCCCGCTCTCTTAGGTCATCTGAGGGGGCTCTCCTGCGGGTGCCACCTCTATCACAAGTTAGGGGAGTGGCAACACGTGGGCAAGCCTTCTCTGCTATGGCGCCACAACTGTGGAACTCCCTGCCAGGGGATCTGAGAACCACCCCCTCCCTCATGACTTTTCGGTGAGGGACTCAAAACGTTTTTGTTTCATCTAGCGTTTGGGTGATGGGTTGTGGTCTGCCTCCTGTATCTCAAGATGCTCTGCCACGCTTCTTCTCTGCTCCACTCTGTTGCCCCCACCAATGGATTTTATTGTTGTTTAAATTTGTTTATGTATCATTATGTATTGTTAAAACTTATTTTATGTATTTTAAATTAAGTATCTTAATCTGTTGTAAACCGCCTTGGGCATTTGCCTTCGGCATAGGAAAAGGCGGGATATAATTTTTTTTAAATAAATAAATAAATAAATAAATAAATAAATAAATAAAACCTGCCATAGGGTGACATCCCAAGTGAGGGGGCAGGGCTTGTGGCATCACATGGGGTGTCACATGGGTGCCGCCCCACGCCCGGTGGGCTAGCTACGCCACTGGCACCAGCACCCCACGCATTGCTCCTGGTGCCCGGCACCCAGCCCAGTTAGGATTGGGTCGTGAATAATTATGTGGCAGAAATCACTGAAACCTCACAAAGTCTATCAAATCTTGTTCATTTTCCCCAGAATTTCTACAGATGTTTCACTGAAGCGTCACTCGTCAAATTTGCCATGAGTTCTCATTTTAGGCAAAATTTGCTGGCAACTTTGATGGAATTCCCCAATGCCTTTACATTCTCTCTTAGTGCTATGAGTGTTCTAGCGTGGCACGTATGGCAGATGCTAGATGTATTTATATATTTTGCTGAAAGTTCTTTCAGTATCAGAAATTCCAAGAAGAGAAGGGAAAAAAGATTACTTCATCTTCCTCAGAGCTTTTAGCTAGCTAGCACAGACCTGTTTGACTGTGTCAAAAGCAACTAGGCCTGACATCTCCAAGGTTAAGGCTCCCAAGTCTCCTTGGAGCACTTTGTACAAAAAAGCTACAATTATTGCCTGGGTACAAAAGACAAAAAAAGATGACAAGAAGCAAGTCAGATCTTTCGAAAGTCAGGTTGTGACATGGTATCTAGGGCCCTAAGGTGTTGAAAGTTCTTCTGTTGAATCAAAACAAACCAAAACAAAAGTCAGCAAGGTAAGACTGTGAATCACTAGAAAACATCAAGAGGCAAAGTTTTGTCAAGAGATCAGACAACCCATCAAAATCCGAGCAACAAAACAGTGCCAAGATTGGGCCTGTGTATGATGAATTCATTGTGGGAGCTTATGAGTCCACCTCGGAGGATAGTCACTGGCTCTTTTGCCCACAGAGGAGAGCAAAGGCATCATCTTCCAAGAACCTGGAAGTCTTCACAATGATGACCAGGAACCAGGGCCCCAGCACTACAGCAGATATGGTTACCGCTGAGGTGTCTCCCTGCAGGCCCCTATGTTCTCCCTCTAGTACATTGGTTCTCAAACTGGTGGGTCATGACCCACCAGGAGAACTGGAAACCACTGCTACCCCTATATGGGGTGTGGGAACCTCGGCGGTGGTGCCGCTCCCAGAATCACACCACCACCAGAGAAAAAACCGAAGTGGGTCTTGATCGCATTGGAGCGATGATCTGAAGTGCGAGGAGGCCCACAGAGGAGGCCGCGGGCCCCCTCACACTCTCTGGATGGCTGGAGCGAACACCGTGAGTTAAAAAAAAACTTTTTCCCCAGCGGAGGTGCAATCCTTGGAGCGTTGCCGTCAGTCGCGTCGCGACGACGCGCGTCACCCCAGAGTGGGGGCGCGCGTCGCCCTTAAGGGGGAGGCTCCGCCCCCGTGCGTGACGTCACGCGCAGGAGCAGAGCGCCCTCCCCGCTCCGTTTTCGGCTCATTTTGGAGCCAAACGGACACAGGGGAGGGCGGGCGGGCCCAGCTGAAGCTCTAAACTGTAAGTGGGGGGTGATCGCGCGTCACCCCTATACGCGCGACGCCCGCCCCCCCGCTTCCCCCCATCGACGCCAGTGGTTGCCGTCAACAAGGTTGCCACACCCCTTAAGGGGGTAGCAGCTATTTCTAGTTCTCCTGGTGGATCGCGACCCACCAGTTTGAAAACCACTGTACTAGAGGGAGACCTTAGGGGCCTGTGGGGAGACACCTCAGTGGTACCATATCTACAGTAGGGTTGGGGCCTGGTTCTTGGTCAGCACCAGGAAGGAACCCACCTCATGGGGAGAACTTCCCCACCTTGTGGGGCAAACTTTGAGAAACACTGCTCTAGTAGATGCTTAGCACATTGCCATGAATAGAATAGGTTAGAAGGAAAGTTGCCACTTGAACAGTCAAGGTGTGACCTTGTTGGTTTTTTTAACATTTTTCTTTCAGGGTCATTTCCTATAAAAGCAAGGGAAAAGGTAATTTTTTTTTCTTCCGTCCTGTTGTATTTTGTTGTATTTAAGATTTAGCCTGTGGATTTGGCTCCACCCACACAAAAACTGCTCCCCCCCCCTACGGGCTTAAAAATGCTGGACTCCACCCTCACTTAAGTACCTGGATTTTTTTAATTTCAAGAACTGAGAACCCTAGGAAGTAGCTCAGAGGCAGAGAAGAGTCCATTAATTGACTCATCATGACCTGCCACTTTAAGTAAAGCAACTTTCCCTGCAACTGTTGGAGTTTTGCCACAATTTAAGCCTCCCCCCCCCCCAGTTATCATGCCAGGATGGGAAAGGATGGAGACTGATGGGCTCTATGAACAACTGAAGTTCTTTGAAGTTTATACTGTAGTCACTCCTGCTACATAGAGATAAGCCACGTGCTACACTAAAGCAGCTTGCCTCTTCAGCTATCAGAGCTGTTGCATCAAAGAAATTATCAGGGTGTGCATGTAGTTCTCCCTTGAACATGCATATCACTTCTTTCCATGGTTGGTCTAGCATTTCTGGGAGACATGAGCCCTTTCCCTCTGAATGTAGCTATAAAAAAAAAGCCTTGCGGAGAAGCAAAATACATTTATCAGTTCACATACAATTTTCACAAACACAAACAATTTACCAACCATCCTTTCCCTTCACCCAGTGCCTTGACTGCATGCACCCATCTGTTACACAGTGATTGAAGCTGTGCATCTGGCAAGCTACTCACCTGGAAGGAACTGTTATTCCACTCTGGCGAGCGATGAGTGGCTTACTGCTAGACTTGGTAAACTTTCATAGTGTCTTTTTTTGAGTCTTATTAATACTGGATCAACAAAGGGGTTCTATCCTTGTTTGGTCTCCCTTCTTTACCCATAGCATCTTTTGACTTCCTAATTCTTCCATGTCTTCCTATCCTATGGAGTTACTGGGAAGAAACAAATATTAAAATGTGCTAAGAGATTTCTTTGGTGGAGATGAAGCCTCTGGCATCAGTTGCTTGAGTAGCGCTGATATTCTAGAGGCTAACAGCACAATCCTGTGTAACCTTGCACTGGTGTAATAGTAGATGCACAGATGTAACAGCGGATGCACCGGTGTAACAGCAGATCACCAGTGTAAGTGCACTTACACTGGCATAAGTGCACTTACACCGGTGCATCTACTGTTACACCGGTGCAAGGTTACACAGGATTGCGCTATAAGTGATGATAATATCACAGACAGACTAGAGAGCAGGAAGAGTTTAGGGACAGGGAGCCATGAAACAGTATTTCTGAAGGAAGAGAACAAAATAGCTAGTGGGCTGAGAAATAGGAACATGAGAAAAAGAGAGCTGACAAGGAGGAAGAGGAGGAAATTAGAAAATTACCAGTGCAGTCCTATCTACAGAAGCTCTGGGGGAGTGATGGCTCTGCCGGCGCCGGGTGTTGTAAAAGTGACGTAAGGTGAGTAAATGGCACTGGCAGAGAGGCTGGCACCGCTCTCTCTGTCCCAGACTGGGAGCTGTGCCATCCCCTCTGGGAAAGGTAGGTTTTTCATCAGTTGGAGCGGGGGGGAGGAGTTCCAGGGGGGGGTGGATTGAACATTGGCGGCATGCTCCGCCAAATCGTATTCCCCTTTCCGGCAGAAGCGTCGTACCACTGGGGGCAGTTGGGGCAGTGGGCCCCAGGGCGCGGGTCACAGGGGGCAGCGCTTACCTGTTGCCCTGCTGCCTCCGGCGCCCCGTCGCTTCTTCTTCGCAGCCGAGAATGGCTGCGTTTCGGCCCTCCTACCCTCCCTGTCGCTGTTTGGCTCCAAAAAGGAGCCAAAAAGCACCGGGGGTGTTTCCGCATGCACAGTGGCGCACTACACTACTGTCACACGCCCCAGGGTGGGGCATGTGGCAGCTGTGGGGATGGGGCGTGGCGGCGGCCCCCACCTATGGGGGGCCTGGATCCGTCTCTGCTTTCCAGGCCTGTTGGGCCTTACACGAGTCTCCTGGATTTGCGCTAGCCATTTTGCTGGCACACATCCAAGGAGGTCCATTGGGCCTGCTGGGGCTCTACCCAGGGGAAAGGGACAAATGATCCTTTCCCCTAAGGATCACTCCAGCTCCACCAGCATGGGCCCAATCCTGGCTAGGATGCAACGTCCGCCTTCGTTACGTCGCTGCTGCATTCTAGACAGGATTGGGCTGTGAGTGTATTGAGGATGGGGCAGAATAAAGAAGGATAGGCAGTGAATTGGGGGAGTGACCTAGGAAAGAAGGAAGTAGCAGGCCTGTAATAGCAGGGGAATAGGAAAGGAACAGTGCAGGAAAGAGAGCAGCAAAAGAGTGAAGGGAAGAGGAAGCCAGTAGGATGAACCACTGTCAAAATTAGGGTAATTATAATTAGCAGCAGTTGTGACCTCAGGTTTCTGGTCCTTACTAAAAACACAATTGACATAACACCACTGAAAAACTTAAAGAAGAGAAAAGGTACTTGCCAATATTCTAAACAACTCATACTTTTCTCATCCAAATACTTAAAGAAAAAAATGGATTACTGCATCTGGTCAATGGTCTCAACGCGCCGTCCAGGCTTCTGCTTCAGTGCTGTGTCAAAGCTGATTTCAGTACTGAAATGAAAAAGCTTGAAGCTTTAAAGCCCAACTGAGCATCAGTGCAGCAGTAAAGCACAATTTCCTGACACTTGAGACTACCAGCTGCATGACTTACATAAACTTCTTCTTTGCAAAGCAAACTACACAGAAGTGATTAACAAACTATGGGGTTCTGTTTGTGCAGTAGTTCCATGTCATGAATTGAGCATCAGAAGAACTACACAGAGTGGAAAATAGGCAGCCTCTGATCTTGAAGGATGAACGTTTGTGACCCTTGAGTGGGGCCAGGTCTACTCAGGCACCTGCCAGCAGTCCATGACTATGATAGCCCCCCCCCCGCCCCCTCATTGGCTTCCTTGGGGTCATGGCAACCTTGAAGTATCCTCAAGAAATCTAGAGTTACCATGACTCTGACAAACAATGGAATCCTTCCAGGAGAGAATCCCTTAGCCTTCAGGGAAGGGAAGGTAAAGTGCTTGGCTGGAACGTCCCCCTTTCTCCCTTCCAGAGGCTCATATGTCTGGGATGCTAGCAGAACCTCTGCCGCTGGGAACCTTCCTGTTGGCTTTTGGGGGGCAGGGTAGAGGAAGATTCCTCCACATCTCCGCCTTTCTCGCTCTGTGACTGAAGGGTTCTATATGTGGAAAGGAGCCCTATCAGATTGTTGTATTCTGGCTAGAATATTCATAAATGACCTGGAGTTGGGGATAAGCAGCGAGGTGGCCAAGTTTGCGTATGACACTAAACTTTTCCGGGTGGTGAAGACCAGCAGGGATTGTGAAGAGCTCCAGAAGGATTTCTCCAAACTGGGAGAATGGGCAGCAAAATGGCAGATGCACTTCAATGTAAGTAAGTGCAAAGTGATGCACATTGGAGCAAGAAACCAAAATTTCACATATACGCTAATAGGTTCTGAGTTGTCTGTGACAGATCAAGAGAGAGATCTTGGGGTGCTGGTGGACAGGTCGATGAAAGTGTCGACTCAGTGTGCGGCGGCTGTGAAGAAGGCAAATTCCTTGCTCGGGATCATTAAAAAAGGGATTGAGAATAAAATGGCCAATATCATTATGCCTTTGTACAAATTGATGGTAAGGCCGCATCTGGAGTATTGTGTCCAGTTCTGGTCACCACACCTCAAAAAGGATATAGTTGAATTGGAAAAGGTGCAGAAAAGAGCGACCAGAATGATTCGTGGGCTGGAGCACCTCCCTTATAAGGAAAGGCTACAGCGTTTGGGGCTATTCAGTCTAGAAAAAAGGTGCCTGAGGGGGGACATGATTGAGACGTATAAAATTATGCATGGGATGGAGAGAGTGGATAGAGTGAAATTCTTCTCCCTCTCGCACAACACCAGAACCAGGGGACATACACGAAATGAGTGGAGGGTTAGAACGGACAAAAGAAAATATTTCTTTACCCAGCGTGTAATTCATCTGTGGAACTCCTTGCCACAGGATGTGGTGATGGTACCTGGCCTGGATGCCTTTAAAAGGGGTTTGGACAGATTCATGGAGGAAAAGACCATCACAGGTTACAAGCCATAAGCAACCTCCTGGTTTTAAAAGTGGGTTTTCTCTGTGCCAGGTGCAGGGGAGTGGCAGCAGGAAACAGGTTATCTTGTTGGCTGTGTGCTCCCTGAGGCATCTGGTGGGGCCACTGTGTGATACAGGAAGCTGGACTAGATGGGCCTTTGGCCTGATCCAGCAGCAGGGCTCTTCTTATGTTCTTATGTTCTTATGTTAATATTTCTAAGTTGAAAAGTGGAGTGTTTACATTGTCAGTTTTCCCCAGCTTGCTCTCTTCTCTCTCTTAGCTGCCATTCGCTAGAGAAAACAAAACAAAAAGAAATTAAGGAGACACTGATCGGAATGAACGCATAGTTTCTCAGTTGGGACTCCATTCATTTTGTACTAATTTAGTGACAAATGCCAAATTAAACAAAAGGGTCCAATTTGTTTCTTTTTTCCATTCACGAAATTGAATGCATACCCTTAGGATTTGATACGTATGATGAGGATATATTGATGCTTGAGATTCTAGGGAGATTACAGCATCAGAATGTAAGCATGATTGAATCATATTTGGGAATGAGATGTTAGTCTTAGGAGACCATAGTCACTGGAGTTGTCATTGAATTTGCATTAGATAGAAATTCAAAGTGAATGTGGCCATTCTAACTCAGGTAAAACGTCTGCAGGAATTCTGAAGATACTTAGAAAAATTTTGGTATAGTTAGCAAAAATTCTCAACATTAACCCCCTCTTCCAGGCACATCTCTAGTTGCTATCAAATTTTGCCTAAATCAAAATGTGAGGTGGATTTGGAAGACATTGCTTAGGTGAGACATCCATGGGGATTTTATGAGAAAAAGAATATCAGTATAACAACTTTCTCAGGATGGTTCTGCACATCTCTAGATCCCTTTCCCCTTTCTAAAACATGACAATAAAAATAAATGGTGGTAAATGGCATGGAGTGGCTTGAATTGAGCCTGCCAAGGAGAATCAAATTGTTAAGGAGATCACAAGTGGAAAATGTTAATAACTTGACATTACGCAGAAGGAAAATGGCACTTTGGGTCACACTAACAGAAGCATCATGTGCATGGTGCACCTGATGTGCAGAAACTCTGAGAAATTCTGTTGATAGCCTGTTGATAGCAGCTCTAAGGAATAGCACCATTTTATATGGCACTTGCTCAGGTTCTAATTGGAGTATAATGTTCAGCATTGGTTAGTGACTTGCATCCTCCCGATTTTAAGGATGTAATGAATGGAAATCTAAGGAAAAACAAAGAGGATAATGATTTTGAAATGCAGGGCCTGGGAGAAAATGAAGAAGAAATTGGTTACATTTAAACTTAAGAAAGAAAAGCAGGCAGGGGGACATGAACCAGGGACTCTACCACTGAGCTACAGTCCCAGCTGAAAGCCTAGGACCTAGGTGATAAACATGACTTTAAGGTAAAGGTAAAGGTATCCCCTGACAATTAAGTCCAGTCGTGTCCGACTCTAGGGTGTGGTGCTCATCTCCATTTCAAAGCCGAAGAGCCAGCGTTGTCCGAAGACGCCTCCGTGGTCATGTGGCCGGCATGACTCTCCTTGCCGCAGCGCGTAGCATGCAGCTGGAACACGGAGCGCTGTTTACCTTCCCGCAAGCGGTACCTATTTATCTACTCGCATTGACATGCTTTGGAACTGCTAGGTTGGCAGGAGCTGGCCAAGCAACAAGCGCTCACCCCGTTGCGGGAATCGAACTGCCGACCTTTCGATCGACAGCTTATGGTACCTTGCACCAAAAAGACATCAGCATTGGAAGAAAATGAGGTAGAGAGGGCATTCCACAATCAGGGTACCACTGCAGAAAAGGTACGTTCACACTTTACAGTATGTCTCTCAGTGGGTGGAGGGCTCTGAAGAATAGCCTCAGCAAATGTTAAAGGAAGGGGCAGGTATATTAAATTGCTTCAGCTTTATCACTGGGACTAGATTCACCCTAAAATACCCAAAGACTCAATAGCTGTGACCAGCTACTGAGTTAATGAGCCCATATACTTAACTGTGACTTATGGGAAAGATTTAACTGGGATACCAAATTACACCCTTGTCAGCTGCCAATCACTGCCCACTCAATTTCTCTAGAGCAGTGATCTTCAACCTTTACCTGAAGGTGAAGGTCGTGACTCTGCAGTGCAATTGGCGACGGCACTTCCGGGTTTGTGCTGCTGCCAACTAAGTAAAAAAAGGGGGGTTGGACTTACCCATCTGCAGGGGTGGTGAGAACCCATGTTGTGTGGCATCTCCGCCACTGATGACTAAATCCACCGCCCCCTTTTTGACTTAGTTGGCAGTGGCACAAATTCGGCAGTGACATCACTGCTGTCCTGACATCACCGTCAATTCTGCCACTCCTCTTAAGGGGAACAATGTTGTCTGCCACAGGATCTTGGGATTGCAAACACAAGGTTGAAGATCACTGCTAGAGGGTTTAGTGACACACACTTTTGCCATAGCTTGGCTGAGAGGATCAGGGCAGTAACACAGGGTGACAGAATCTACCCAGATACACCCATTTCATGAACCAAAAAAAAATCAGGTTTATTAACAAAGCACACAGAACACATAATTCCAATAAAAATAAGAAATGGAGAAAATGTTGGCTCTAATACTTGCCATAGTTGTTGGAAACATCATATCTTAAAAGTCAACAGAATAGTGCCAACCAGTAGGTTTGGAGTAGATATTTTATTTTATTTTTATCTTAAAAAAACCAACCCCATTCTCACTTTTCTTCCATTAGGGAATTCACAGCATCTCAGAGCTGAACAATATAAAACCATCAAGACAATATTAAAACGACATAAAATTCTATGATAAAATAATTGTCAGAAGAGATGATGGTTTTACAGTGCAATCCTATGCATGCCTACTCAGAACTAAGTCCCATTGTGTTCAATGAGACATATATGTCCAGTAAAGTATGTATAAGATGGCAGCTTTGTGTCCCAATCCTATCCCCCACCAGTTTACGCAATGTGCAATGCGTTACGCAATGCGTTACGCCAAAGCAACGCGAGCTACATCCTATAGTGTGTGGGGTGGGGGAACCAGATGGCCCAAGAGAGATAAGTAAAAAATTGTTTTTACTTACCTCTCCGTAAGCTGCCTGGCCACCAATGGGTCTCCTCAGACCTAAGCCAACTATTTAGGAGGAGCCCCAGGGAGTGTGTGAGGCTGGGAAAATGGGGAGAGAATCCTGGCATGTGTAACTGCTGCCAAGTTCCACCCCCTCCGAGCCTCTAACCGCCCCCTGCGCTCCCTGCCCCATTCCTCCCCTGAACTGCCCACAGTCTGCCCCTGCCACCGCCTGACATGCTCCGGTACAGCCTGGGTGAGTCATTGGCATGCATGTGGGGCATTCGACTGCTTGCGCTAGCAGTCTCACAGCACACGACAGCGATGTACCTTTTGGGACGCCAGACTGGGACTTACAGTGGCAGATTATGAGATCAACTGCCATAAGCCTTCAGTAGAACTGGACTGTTAGTCTCCCCCAAAGATCCAGATCTTCACCCAGCAAGGACTAGCTTAGTGCTCTTATTTTCAGCAAAGATTTCACTGAAATGTCTCTCTAGCCACAATTTAACACCTCCAGTGGGGAAAGGATACTGCTCCATTATTTTCAAATGTATTCTCCACTGGAAGCATTAAAGCTCTCCTATGCTAGACTGTAACCCACGTTTACATGAATTTGCAACACATCAGCACCAGGCATGAGAATGGAACCTGTCAATACTGGCTTGCGTAATTTTGGGGGGTAAATACTAATGGTGTTCTTATTTAATTTGTCTGTGGAATGAAAAGTGTGTAATCATGTGGAAAATGAATTAGGACTACTCAGTTGTAGGTGTTATGGGAGGAAAAAAATCCTTCATTTTCCTGAAGGATATGGCTGTTGAGATATGATAAGGTAAAGTACATTTTCACCAAGTGCCCTTCTCAGCAGTCTTTTGAAGTTTAGTGAGGAAAACACAAATCTTTCTTTAAAAAAAAAAAGGCCTCACAGAAAACTCTGTTCTGTTTCATTCTCTCAGGAAGTAATTTTGTCACGAAGCCACACAGATGAGGGGAAAGCTCTTCTCACATATACCTGTGTTTTCTCTCTCTCTCTCTCTCTCTCTCTCTCTCTCTCTCTCTCTCTCTCTCTCTCTGCTATAGAATGTGCAATCCTGCTTGTGAAGAATAAAATCCTGAGCTTATGAAATGTATTTTCTAAGACTCATTTGCAGCAATGACCTTTCTGTCCTTGATCACTCCCAATCTGTATCTGGCAGCCCCGGGGCTAAATCTGGATCCCTGTGTGGTATTACCGTATGTGGACTCTCAATTGCCACTTAATTCTCATCCTCAGACCTCCCCCCACACCACCAACAGTATGGACGTATTGATAATGCTAATGTACCTTACAAATGTGTTAAAGATTGTGGAGAATATGTATGTAAATCATCCAGAACACTCTAAAGCAGGGAAGTAGATGAGGGGGCAGTGACGGGGGGGGGAGGGGATGAAGCTCTGGTATGTCTCCAACAACAGGAGTGTTGATGTCCTTAGCAGGAACACCCAGGGACTACCTTTGAAACTTTATTCAAAGAACTTTGTTCTTTGCTGAGAAGAAGCATCAGTCTCAGCAAGAGGCAAACTGAGAAATTGGCCTAAGGGCATATGTTAATGTCCTCTAGGCCATCATTTATCCCAAGGGCTGCCTGAGAGACAGTTTGTAGCTCTTGTTACATTAAAGCTACAATCTTATGCAGATTTTCCTAGGAGTATGTTCTACTCTACACAGTGGAACTTATCTCTGTGCAAACATGCATAGGCTAGCACTCTAGTATACGTTTTATAATTGTCCAGGATATTTTTTTTTAATTCCACTTTTCAACTTGTATGCATTTGTGTTCAACTATAACAACAATTTGTGTTCAACTATAACAACTATAATTGAACTATAGTGTTCAACTATAACAACTATAACAAGAGTATGGTATGAAATGAACTAGATGTTGGGTAGCCCAATCCTATCCAGAGCTGGTGCTGTATCCACATGACCCACACTGTATCTACCATTGAAATTGAGCAGGCTGGAGGTCAATGGTAGGCTTACCAGATCTCCAACCGGGACAGAGTGCTAGACCTTTAGGAGAAGGAATATGGGCAGGTGTAGCTTGTTAAACCCTTAGAGCACAGACCTAGGCATGTCTACTCAGAAGCAAGCCCCATTGTGTCCATGTAGAGAAGGGGGGGTTTATGGCCACCCTGAGTCCAGCACAGAACAAGGTCAGCAAACCAGCGTGCGCCACTCCCCCTTGCTCCTTTTCCCCCCAACCTGGACAAGGAGGGGGGCACCCCCAAAACAAGGGAGACAACGGTAGACTGCCACCAGCTGGGGGCCTCCTAACTCCCCCCAAACCCCAGCTTCCGGGGGAGAATCCTACTCAATGGGGCTACTCGAATCTGCACCAGCTAAATCGTTGGCACAGGCCTGAGGAGCCCTGTGTAGGGCTTCCTGGCCTGGGAGGGGGGATAAGATATGGTGGAGGTCTCCTCCACCAATCCCACCCCCTCCTGGGCCTAATCCACCCCATTCTGCCCTCCCCCTGCCCCGTTAAACCCCTTCCCATGCCCCTGCGCTGCTCGGCATGGTTCCTACCTGCTCCAGTGTGCACTGGGCCTCCACTGGCGGTGGTGGGATGGTGTGCCTTCCTGCCAGCGACGCCTTCTTGCATGTAGTCACAAACATGCTTTATGGCACGTTTGTGACATGCGGCGCCAGCACTGAGGCCCAGCACTGGATAGGATTGCGTTGTAAGTGAAGTGTATAATACATTTTGCGGTAAAAATTAGTGACAGGAGAAGAACAAACTCTAATGAATAAATGTTAAGTTGATTTTTTGTTGTAGAATATTTGTGGTGTGTGGCTACGGATAGGCTTACCAGAGTCCCGGTTTTGACCGGGACAGTCCCGGCCACACCCCCTATGTCCCCCTGTGTCCCCTGAACTGACTGTGTGTCCCGTTTTTGGATGTTTTGGAAGATGTTTTGGATGTCTTCGGAGACATTCCAGCCTCGCGCGCATGCGCGCAAGGCTGGAATGTCTCCGAAGACGTCCGAGTGAACTCGGACATCTTCCGAGCGTTTCCAGTCTCGCGCAGGTGCGCGAGGCTAAGAAGATAAAGATAAAGACGTGCTGCAGCGGGCAGCACAGTCCGCCTGCTGTGTTCTGGCCCGCCGCGATGCGGCCAGCGGGCCAGGAAAGGCTGGGACACCTCCTTGGGGACAGAAGCTGAAGACATGGGCAGCGGAGCAGTCCTGGATGGCCAGGATGAAGAGGAGACGAAAGAAGAGGTATTATTAAAATTATTTTACCATTATTTTACCTTTCACCCCCCGTGCCTCTGAGCACATGCAGAGTGCCGCTGCTGTTTTCGTCCCAGACAGCTGGTTGCGTTGTGGCGGCCATCACTGGCCATCACAATGAACCTGGCTGGCTGGGATAAAAACAGTGGCGGTACTCTGCACGTGCTCAGAGGCACGGGAAAAAGGTAAAACACTGTATTTATTTCACGGTGGACACGCCCACTTCCGGTGGACACACCCACTTCCGGCGGAAGTGACATCACAGTCTTTGACCCGCCTTCCCGTGATGTCACTTCCGCCCCCCATTGGGGTCCCAGAAAATCTGGTAAGCCTAGCTATGGAGAGAGAGAGAGAGAGAGAGAGAGAGAGCTTCTGTACCTCAATGTTTACCACTACACCACTGCTCTAAAACACTACAAAAATACAGAGTATTAGTATTTATTCAGTGGAAAGTAGATGCTAGAAATCTTTGCCTTCCTGCAGTAACAAAAAGTGGAAGATAAAAATGACACTGAGTTTAGGTACAAAACCAGCAAATTAAATGTATAGTGCAAGTATTTTATTTGCCTCAGGCAGATAGGTATCTCATAATTAAATGTAGATACATTTGTACACCTTAAAGTATTTCATATTTATTTTTATCTCTACACACCCTATATCTTGAAAATGGAAATATTAAAGGGGAGATACATATTGTCCAGACAAACAATGCCATTTGAGCGCTTCTGGTTCTTCAGGGATACTGAAAAATGTGTATACATATATAACAAAAATGGAACTATGTTATTAGATAACCACTGCACATAAACATTAAAAAGCAACATACAAACACATTCAACTAGCAGCCCAATCCTAACTAAATCCCCCCCAGTGGCATTGTCAGTGGAGGGGGCCTTGGGGCAGTGGGTCCCTGGGTGGCAGGATTGGGCCCCAGGCGGCAGGTGGGCGGGGGGGGTCACGGCAGCCAGTGGCGGGGTGGATAATCCCATTCACTGGGGTGAGCGAGGAGCGCCGTCGACGTGTTTGGCCCTCCCGCCTGCCCTGCGCTTCTGTATAGTGAATAACGGCTGCAGCCGTTACGTCACTTCCGGCATGGGGGGGCGGTCGTAGAAACGCCACTGAATCCCCCACCAGTCCTGCAGAGGGCAGTTCCGGAGGCCTCTTCAAGGTAGAATGACATAGTGCAGAGCAAAGAGACGCACTACTAGGCTGCAGGTATTAGAGGGTGAGCAACACATGTCTGAAAAGGCATTGGTGGACAGTGGTACCTGCTTGCCTGAGGAAATCTGCAACTTGCATTTGAGAGGATAGAAGAATAAGAAAGCAGGTAAAGAAATCCCTATCTGATCCAGGAATAAACGTACTATTTCTTTCTTATGAAGGTGTTCAGCACCATGTAGGCACAAGGGCCAGACACTCTCTCTCTCTCTCTCTCTCTCTCTCTCTCTCTCTCTCTCTCTCTCTCTCTCCAGAGTCAGTTTCTCCTTTGAGTTTAGTGAGCTGGTTCACATGATGCTGTCTGAGTTCCCTTTGAAACTAGAGTCAGGATTGTACAATCTGCTCCCCTTCTAGGCATGCCATTCCCACTCTTCTAATTGGGGGTGGTAGTTAATCCTTATTCGAATTGCTAGTGGTTAAGCAGCTCAGTCATAATTGTTGGTAGAGTAATGGCAAGCAAGCTAGACCTGTACAATAACTGTGGGTGTGAGTATACATCTCCACCAGTAGCGGGAGCAGCCAGTTACCTATTCAGTTCCTAGTTTAAATGCTTATAGATTGATCTCTCCTCCTTCTCAATCTCTTTTCCTGTGCTGTTGTTTCTTATGTCTTCCTGCCTAAGCGGCTATGACCAGTCACTTCTCTTGTTTCGTTTTGCAATATAAATGCTTTGTGTAACTCAGCTATGCTGTGAATGAGTTTGCTTTTTTCCATAGCTCTGCTAACAATTGTGTAGGCCCCATTTATAGGGTTACCATATTTTGGACAACCTAAACCGGGACCCCCCCTTTTTGGGCTGCAAAGTGGTCGTATGCCGCCTGTTAGGGCGCCCAAATTTATTTATTTATTTAGCCCCTCAAAATGCTTTTTAAAAAAATAAAGTGCCTTACTGTGCCGCCACCAATTTTTGCCACCATTTTTACTGTCCCCTGCCACTGCTGTTTGCCGCGTCTTCATCCCGGCGGCCAACTGCTCTCCGTGGCCGCCGGGACCGAACCCCGCCGCGTCTTCGTCCCAGTGGCTGACTACTCTCTGCAGCCACTGGGACTCTTCTAAGCCTGGCATGCCGCCGGCCAGACTCCTCGTGCGCCTGCGAAGCTCGCACAAGTGCAAAACTCTTTTTTTTAAAGCTTTTATTTATTTATTTATTTATTTACAGTATTTTTATCCTGCCTTTCTCCCCAAAGGGACCCAAGGCAGCTTACAACAAAAAAGAATACACGATACAAAAAATACAATACAAAAAATAATCACATTTTAAAACAGTAAAAAACAATTAATGAAAATTAATAAAAACATCTAAAAATCGATTAAAAAGATCATAGCACAATTAAAACAGGAGCATAAAAACAGCTTTTAGATCATTGTGCACCTGCGCAAGCCTCGCGCAGCATGTGAGGAGTCTGGCCAGCAGCCGGCCAGGCTCAGAAGAGTCCCAGTGGCCGCAGAAAGCAGTAGGCTGCCGTGAAAGTGGGGGATTTTCCGGGGCATTTCCCGGATTCAGGGGTCTGCTGGGGTGCCAGGGCCAGCCAGGACAGGACCCAGGACGGACTCAGGATTGTCCCAGAAAATCCGGGACAGATGGTAAGCCTACACATTTAGGATTGAGCCGTTAGTGTGATATCTCTGACAAAAATCATTCAGAAAAAGATACTGCAAAACATGTACTTACTTGCAAGAGCCTTGGAAAATATGTTGGGGGGGGGGAAGGTAATCATTTTTCTAAAGAAGGTTTCAGGAGATGCTTTGCTTTCCCAGTTTTGTGTTTGGTGGGTTTTAAAACTAGGAGGAAATATTTGTATTCACCACATGCAGACAACACACTTTCTATGTTCCTGTACAATGATTCACATTTTCATAACTTTTAGTACTCCTTTTTATTTTAATAACAAGAACGTACTTGGCAGTCTTCAAGATCTCACTGAAGCTTGGCCCCTAAAATCATTGCTGCAGTTGTGCGATGACCTGTAACAGAACTTCCAAGACTTTTCACACATGAGAGGAAATAGACAATAAAACAACTCCTTAAGATTCTTTGCCAGCCCTCTGTACATGTTATATCAGCTCAGACCAAAAGTGCTGGTTCAAGAAGAGAAAAAGGTACAAAAAGCAAATGTTAGAAATGTACAAAATAAGTATGAGAAAACTACAGCCTCATCTAAAGTACACATATTTTATCAGCATGGTAAATATTTACTGTATAGAGTGAGTACTTATTCCATCTTTGAAACAACTTTCTATGCTAAAATTTCACTTGGCTTCAAATTGAAATCTGGGACCTCAGGGAAAAATAATTTTTCAATAGATTCCACATGTCATTTCCAGAAATTTCAGCACTTCCTTTGAAACGACTTTGGCATCATATTTGTATTCTAGTACTGCTGAACCATAAGCTATCGATCGAAAGGTCGGCAGTTCGATTCCCACGACGGGGTGAGCGCTCGTTGCTTGGCCAGCTCCTGCCAACCTAGCAGTTCCAAAGCATGTTAATGCGAGTAGATAAATAGGTACCGCTTGCGGGAAGGTAAACAGCGCTCCGTGTTCCAGCTGCATGCTACGCGCTGCGGCAAGGAGAGTCATGCCGGCCACATGACCATGGAGGCGTCTTCGGACAACGCTGGCTCTTCGGCTTTGAAATGGAGATGAGCACCACACCCTAGAGTCGGACACGACTGGACTTAATTGTCAGGGGATACCTTTACCTTTTTACTCAGAAGGGAGAAAAAGAAAACTTCCCACATTTCCCATCATGCTCTGTTCTCAGTTCTCCCTCACATTATTGTAACATTATGTTCATCTGGTTGCCGCCTATTGACCAAGTGTTCAAGTTAGATTGAGCATGCTCAGTCTTCCTGTGAGCTTTTGTGAGCCAAGATGGATGCTCAGACCTCCATGAACAAAGAACATAACATACCATTGTCAGAAGCGTCGCTCCGGTAGGGGCGGGGCTGTAAGTATCGCTGCGGTCATAGTCTCTTTACCGAGCGAGGAGGAGGCAGCCCCGCCCCCTCACTGTCCGAGCCAGTCCCCTACGGAGAAAGCAGCAGGCAGGGTCTCTTGCCTGCTGCTTTCTCCGTAGGGGACTGGCTCGGACAGTGAGGGGGCGGGGCTGCCTCCTCCTCGCTCGGTAAAGAGACTATGACCGCAGCGATACTTACAGCCCCGCCCCTACCGGAGCGACGCCTCTGACCATTGTTATTACTATTTGAGCCCTTGTATGTTGCAAATTATGCTCTCCCCTTTCTTGTGACTATGGGAAGCCTTAAGGTGAATCCTGGTGTCCCATGAGTGGCCACATACAGGGAAGCAAATCCGACAAACACCAAGAAACAGTAACCTAGAACTGCAACCATTTTGATGTTGTTGTAAGAGTTACACAGTGAAGTAACATTCCTTTGTTGTCAGCTCCAATGTTCTCTTTGCGTCATTCATAAAGTTTGCCACAACAAGTATTGGAGAGGATGTTCATAAAATGAACTGTGCTTCAGTCCTTTTCGGTGTGTTTTTATTGTGAGAATCAAGCTACAAAACATGGGTAACTGGGGTGACCATCTCAGGAAATCAAACATTCTACTACTTGGGCCTCATCTGAGTAGTTTACCTTCTGGGTCAGAGAAGAGGGACTCTTATTACCTAACAGACACTATTCACAGCTTAAAAACACTTAGATGGAGGAAATAGCCTTTTGCCTTGCTTTTCTGACCCAAAAGGAAATAAAATGTAAGATTTTTTTCTGACCATTTACAACTCTAGAATCATCTCTACCCAAACAGACCAAGATGGCAATGGGGTGTATGTGCACGTTATGATGCAAAGCTAACTGCGGCCAGCGTGCCATAAAGCACGTTTGTGGCACCTGGTGAGTAGACGGCGTTGTTGCCAAGGTCTGTGCTGCCCACCACTGAGCCTGGAGGACAGCGCCATGGAGCGGATAAGTCCTGCTCCGAGTGGCACTGGAGCTGGGGGAGGGCGAAGAGGGGGCAGAGAGGACTTGGGAGGGGGTGGGATCAGCATCCTCATTGGACACCATATCGTATCCACCCTCCCAGGCCTCCAAGCCCAACATGCATCTTTTTGGGTCAGCGCCGCCAAGTTAGGTAGCACTAACCCAAAGAGCCCCATTGCGCAGGCTGGGGTTTACCTGGGGTAAGAGGACATTCATCCTCTTACCCCAAGGAGACCTCCAGCCTGCTGTCCAGGTGCATGGGATATGGTGTGGGGCTTCACGACAGTCCCTAAGGCACCCGGACGAGATTGGGCTGCTCACTTTCAATATCCTGCATTTTTTTTATACTCTCACACATACAAATAAATACTTCTGATTGTTGCGGTACTTTGAGACTTATTAAGACTTCACAGTCGAAAACACCATGTTTTTCGGAAAAAGGTGTCTGTGACAACTCCTCTATCAGAAAATATTAGTGCAGAAATGCTTTGGAGATGGATGAAGCAGAAATTAATGAGACAGGAAGGTGGAGAACAAATGACACAAGAATCGGATGTGTGAGGGAGAAGGATCCAGCAACAAAAATGATATTGGAAGTGAGCAGTGACCCTTCAAGTCAAGGGGCAATGATGCAGAAGGTTAGTAGTGCAGAAACATATAACAAAGCGAGCAAGAAAAGCCACCAACATTATATGAAAATAAATGAAAACCTGAGGAAAAACGTGCTTTTGCCTGACAACCCTTTTTTATGCATGATGCTTGTATGACACGCTTGTATATATGTGTATGTGGCGCAGGGTGCCTGCCAGGAGAGTATGACCCAGGCCAGTACCGTGACTTTGAATTCAGACCAATGGTAAGAGCCTCAGATCCCACAGGACTGAAGGAGCGCCACACTTTGTTCATCAGAACAATCACTACTGCTATCCTCCCACCCAGCTGCTCTATTTGGAAGAGGGCCTTGCCTTGCTTTTGTTTCTTGAAATATCATGAAAGCCGCACCTTGCTTGCATATCACATTTGAACCTGTGAATAAAAATCCACATCCTGGGCGCTTCCTGACCTGGAATAAACAAAATCGCCAGTGACACAAAAGAAGGGTCTCCAACCCTAGTTGCCCTCACCAACTCCATGGCTAAATTCAATCAAGGGATCTATGTCAATTGAGGCACTGGAGCTAGCTAAACGTTTGTTGGCACACCCTTAGCAGGGTGCAAAAGAAGCACCCATTCAAGGCTCGTGATGACCTTTGGGTCATCAAGAAACAAAAGAATATTCCCTGAGGAGTTCCCTGAATTCCTATGAAAATTTAAGGTATAAAAAGCTGGGTTACAGCAGTCTCATGTCTTTTGTCCATCACTTATCTGTCTGCCTTCCCTTTGGGTAGCCTTCCTTGTCCAAGGAAATCAGTCTCGGCTTCCTTGCCCTGCTTCCCTCTTTGGAAGTAGCCTCTGGTTCTGTTTTCAAGTCCTTTCTGCCTTTGCACCCCACTTTTTGTGTCAGAGACTACTTGGTTTTGGCAGACTAGCCCTGTGATTCCTCCAACACGTTGAACTTCAATTCAGCAGAAGGAGAAACTTGGCAAGTTTGGCCATTGACCCACAAAGACTCCCTCTATTTTCCGGTCACTCATGCCATCCAATTGACAAACGCTGACAGCCCAGTCCAGCCTAAGGCCTCAGCGGCACAATTCAGGCACAACTGCAGCCTAAGTGCCTTAGGCTCGAGTTGTGCCTGAATTGTGCCACAGAGGCCGAATTTGTGCTGCAATTGTGACTGACATAGGACGGGTTAAGGAAAGTTGACCAATTCAGTCCTAAGTTCGGCATAAGAGCTATTCCGTCCTAAGTTTGGCCTAAAAGTGGGCGTGTTGGGGGCGTGTCGGGGGAGTGACGGGGGCGGTTATGAAATTTGTTCCGGTTCCAGACACTGGCGACCCCCTGACACGCCCCCTCGAGCACAACTCAGGCACAAAATTTGGGTCAACAAAAAGGGTGGACTCAAATGTGAGGAGACCCATAGGAGCCATTTTACCTTACCCACACCAGCCCTCTCCTGAAAGGTTCTAACACCCTGGTCCCGAGTTGTGTCTGAGTTAGGACGGAACAGTTGTGGCCTAACTCTGGACATGGACCCAAATAGTTACCCTATCAGCACCCAGCCCCACCCAGCCTCTTTCCCACAAATGCCCAGCCCTCCACTCTCTCTCTCTCTCTCTCTCTCTCTCTCTCTCTCTCTCTCTCTCTCTGAGCACATGGCGTGGGGTCCTGTCCCCCAGAAGCCACAAAGTGGGACTTCGAAAAATTTCAAACACCCCACTTCTCTCTTCCCTTCTCCTCTCTCCTCTCTGCCCCCCTCTAGGGCAGAGAGGGCAGTGCCGCCTGTGGCCAAACTGTTTACTGCTGTGCCTGGGCAGCTGTCTCCATGCAAGTGTTTGCTAACCCATGTCTTTCTCCCAGCCCCTCTCCCCCCCCCCACAGGCAACAACACCAACAGGTATGTGCAGGTAAGAGCAGGGTTCGTGCTGACATGTGGTCTGACTTCTGCCTCTTTGCATATAGAAATATAGGTAGGATACATGCCTCTTTACCAATGTTGTGTCTCATAGCTGCCTGCAATGCCTGCCATGATATGCCTCTTTACCAATGTTGTGTCTCATAGCTGCCTGCAATGCCTGCCATGATATGCCTCTTTACCAATGTTGTGTCTCATAGCTGCCTGCAATGCCTGCCATGATATGCCTCTTTACCAATGTTGTGTCTCATAGCTGCCTGCAATGCCTGCCATGATATGCCTCTTTACCAATGTTGTGTCTGATTGCTGCCTGTAGTAATGTGAGCACACAATGCCACAAGTGTGGAACTGTTAGCCTTATGTAGACACCAGCTGTTCCCCCCCCCCCTTTTCTCCACAGGGTCTACTCACAGGTCAGTATTGGTAGGTATGCCATGGTTGTGACCCACACGTTGTGTTGTTGTCTTCTCTCTCTTTGACCCTTTTCCCTTACAGGATCATGTTCTCCTGACACCCAGGGAAGGAGCGCAGACCATGCTATGTGTCTCACACCTCTCAGCTGTGTTTAATTTCTCTCCCTGCAGGCCTTTGCAACCGGCACACTGGCATTTCTTCAATGGCGATTGCTTCCACACAGCAGCTGCCATGGAACACCCCTGTGTTTTTTGCCTCCCCAGGAATGTCCACTACCACCTACCTTCCTGGGAGCACCCCTGGGCCTGCAGTCTGGTTGCCCCATGGTCGTCTGCCTCGATGCTGCCAGAGGTCCTGGAGCCTGCCCTGCAACCCTCCTCAGCTGCTGGCGCTGCTGCTGCTCCACCTCCCTGGCTGTCTACTTGCTGTCCCTCCCCTTTCCATGGTGAGGGCTGTGGTTCCACAGGGAAAGGGCCTGCATCCAATGGGGCATGCGTGCTGCTGCTGCTGCTGCTGCTGATGTGGTCCGAGTGGCCGCTGTGACTACCCCTGGCAGCCTCGCCTGGCCATCTCTGCCACTGTTCCAGAACAATAAAGATGCCCCTGGAAACACATGTCCCCAATGTTACACAAGCACTGCCCCACACACACAGAGACAGTCCCCAGCACACAAGCCCCTGCATGAATCCCAGCCAGGGCCTGCCACAGCCAGCCCAGGGAGACCACAGCAGGGGGGCTGCCAGACCCTCAGGGCTCAGAGGGGAGTGGGGAGTTGGGGGGCCTCTCAGGCAAACACTGACAGGCGACATGGCGCACGTCCGCCACGTCCGTGAAGAGCCCTTTCGGCAACCGGGGCTCTCACCCGCCCTCGGTCCGCCCGTCAACGGCGTCCGTTTCCGCCCTCAGTCCGCCCGTCAACGGCGTCCGTTTCCGCCCTCAGTCCGCCCGTCACCGGCGTCCGTTCTGCCCAAGGTCCGTCTGCATAAGAGGCGCCCGTTCCTGCATTGCCTCCATCTGCGAAGTGACCCCTGTGTCCCTATTGGTCTCTGCAGACCCCTCTCCCTGTATCCCTCTCCCACCAGCCTTGTTGTCTGTCTGTTTCTGACCCACCCGTGCCCCTCCCCAGCACCCACTGTCTGCCTGTCTGTCTGCCTCCCCTCCCACTCCCTGATGATGGAAGCTGGCCACCCCCCACCCCGCCAGAGCGCCTGCCGCGACGTGCTGACGTTGCCCCATCTGGGGGTGTGATGAGCTGCGTGAGCCCTTCCCGCTCGCAGCAGACAAGCCCAAGGCATCTCTCGGTCTTGGCCGGGGCACGGAGCAGAAGGCATGCTGGGATACCTTCTTTGTGGGCATTGCCACGGCCCTGGAGGCCCAGGGCTTCAGGCAGTGCACGGGCATGTCATGGCAGAGGCGGTTCCAGACTTCATGAGACCCCCCTTGTGCGTGACGTTCCCACCCCCTCCTTCCCTTCTCTCCCCCGCTCACCCCCCCATGACTCCCACGTGCAGCCTCACCGTGGCTTGGGGGTGGCATCGCCTTCTGCAGGAGGGAGGGCAGTGGCACTCCCCCCTGCAGCAGGTGGCTAATGCCCAGGGTGCCCTGGGGCAGCTGGCACTGGCACAACCTCTGCCCTTCAGCTGACTGTCGCACGCCCAGTGCCTGCAGGCCCACCTGTGGCTGCCCATCTGCTGCGAACGCTGCAGCAGCTGTGGTAGGTACAAACAGACGAGCTCAGGAGGGGGCTCTTCGCTTCCACAAGACTGACACCTCCCCACAGGTGCCTGCCTGCCTCTGTGGTAAGCGTTGCCTCGATCCTGGCCCACTGCTCTTGCCTCCTGCCTAACTCAGGCACAGTTGCAGCCTAACTCAGCCCTATTTTGGGCCTCAACTGTGCCTCAATTGTGCCTGTGTTGGGCTGGACTGAGGCCTGAAACACTTCTGCACCTTGTGAGTTCAGTCTAACAACAGCAACTCCTCCTCCTTATTTATTTATTATACTTCTATTCTGTGCTTTCTTATTCATTAATAATTCTTCTACTTTGCTCTTCCTTTACAAAGCCACCAATGCTTACATGGGGTTCCCAGTTGTCTTCCATCCAAACAGCATTCAGGTTCACTCCTTCGCTCACCAAATTGCTATAGGGGAGTGTTTTTCAAAATTTCTGCATTCAGAGAACCCTCTCTGTATCTGGTTATCTGCTGAGGAATCCCTGGTTATTGCTATATGTTTCAGGGGATTATTGTACATTTTTCTGAATGTCTGCTTAGTTCACATGGGTTGCTGCTCGACCTCACCATCACCCTACATGAACTGAGAACAGGGATATGGGAGGAGGGAACCAGAGAGTTTTGGGGTGGAGTGTCGGGACTTCTTCTACAGCAGGAGTGGTGTTATCAGCAGGAGCACTCAGGTGCTGCCTTTGAAACATCTTTCAAAGGACCTTAGCTGAGATGAAGCATAGGTCTCAACAGAGGCAAACTGAGACATTTGCCTAGGGACATATGGGGCAGCCCAATCCACCGTAACCCCCCGTGAGGTGATGCAAAGGTGCTGCTGCAGGCTCCGCTGAATCCTGCAGGGGAGTTTCAGCCTTTGGAGGCCTCATCTGGGTAAGGGAACATTTGCTCCCTCACCCTCGGGTAAGCCCCTGCGGGCCCCATGGGTCAA
The DNA here is from genome assembly GCA_026170595.1 of Plestiodon gilberti rubricaudatus. Taxonomy (NCBI): domain Eukaryota; kingdom Metazoa; phylum Chordata; class Lepidosauria; order Squamata; family Scincidae; genus Plestiodon; species Plestiodon gilberti. Next base: position 89,741,292 of record JANXHW010000003.1, read on the forward strand.
CGCAGACCTGCGCCAGCTCTATAGCTGGCACAAGTCTGCATTAACCCAGGAAGGCAGATCAGGCCCAGGAAGGGGGTCAGGATTTGATGTGCGCCACTGCTGCCAAACCTGTTCCACCCTCACAGGCCTGATCCACACTCCTCCCTGTCCCCATCACTGCCCTGTTCCTCCCAGGCCTGAACTGTACTAAGAAAGTGGCAGGTGTGTATTTCCATCAGTTAATTACAGCAGACTGTTCAAGGCACCTTGCTCTGTATGTCCCATGACAATAAGTATTGCATCCCACCCACCCCCATTGAAAGGGTTACAGTAAATACTGTAATTCGGTACTTGAATTACAGACTGCTGTTCTGAGAATTCACACCACACCAACTTTCATCAAGATCTCTTGGGTTTCAAGGGAGACCTCACACTGCATTATGTTTCATGTTTCCTGGCCCTGTGTAAACATGTACAGAAGTCAAGCTGGGGTTCATACTTGAATCACAGAATTGTGTCCTGAATGCGTATACCAAGTTTTATTCTGATATGTCAGTGTTCAGCGGAGTTGTCATGTTATGAACCAACACATGGAAGGCCAAACAGGTAAGTTTTAAATATAAGGTCTAATTTCACTCAACCAACAAGGTGAATTGATCCCGAGGCTACAAAATACATCCTGATTGCAGATGCAATAAATGGCTCATGAATGTGATAACTAACAAAAATGGGAGACAATTACTTTTATTACTTTTACATTACATAATTTATGTTTTTAGCTTTCCCTGCCACTATTACCATCATTTTAATAGCATCTCATAAAAATTAAAATTCCAATTGCCTGATGGAATGGTCAGCTGTGCAAGTGATGTGCCCGTCCAGTCCTATAACTGCTAAAAATAAAAAAGGCAATATTATTGGTGCTCATAGCATTTGATTTTCCATTTCACATGAACAGACTCTCCCTTTGCACTTTATAACCGCTAACATCCAACGGAATCCATCTAAACTTCATGGGCAGGCCAGTGGGGTTGCATCAATTAAGAGGCAGAGAGAAAAAAGATGAAAGCTTGGCTATCATGCTAACTTTTGGCTCTGTTACTGTTAGTTGGCAGAGCATCTGGGTATAAATGCATCCCTTCTCTTCTTTATAATTCCTTTTCTCTTTCCTCTCAGCTGTCTTCTCAGCACTGGCCGTCTGGTTGGAACTATGGGCAGTAGGAGAGGCGGGCTGGTAAAGAACAAACTAATCACTACCAGTGTGGAGAACAGTGCCCATCAAGGACAGTTTGAACCGTGTGGAGCTATTAACATGTTTCCTTGCTTCCCCCGGAAGAATATAATGTACAGCCTGTGTTTGGAAAACATGCAGTTGCCATATTGCTGCGAGGATGTGATGGCATGCATATTCTGGAAAGCAAGCTATGTTTACTGTCATATCTGGATGCTGTTTGGGCATAATTCCTGATTAAAATTGATTTAAATACATTTTTTTATTTAAAATAACTGTATTCTGCCTTTTTTGTCGGAGGCGGTTAACAACAGTATAAAGCAATAGACCAAAGCTAAACTAAAACAATAAAGAAAGAAAAGTAACCATGGTGGGAAATCATCACAGCAGTTCAAGCGATAATCGGCAGTAACTTTGGTCTTAATTCAATTTCCACTTATGCCAAACATTTTTCAGAGGAGTTTTGCTAGGTGATGGAAAGCAACAGTGAGGAAGTCAAGCCGGTCTCCCTTGGGAAGGCCACAACTTTATTAAATCCACCAAATACGGATTTAATAAAGGGTCACAATGTTATGGGCAGCCCAGTCCTGCCTAAGATGTGGCAGCCAACCTAAAGGAACGGCCGCTGCATCCTAGGCAGAATATGGATTGCGCCGGCGTGGCCCTGGCTCACCTGGCTCACCTGTGTAAATGCTGTGGGCCCCAATGGGCCCTTGATGGGCTCTGGAGTTGACACGCATCCAGGGGGGCCTTGTAAGATTGAGCCAAAAGTTTATTTAGAAGATTATAAATTATTTCCTGAAACTAGAGAGTAAAAATATTAACATACTTTTCACATAAAACAACCTATAACAAATTTAACACCCTCATTACAACTAAAAAAAAATGAAAACAACAGCCATTTAAAAGCTAGCTAAGTAGCAACACCAAAATGCTTTCATTTGTTGTTAATACAATTTTACTCATTGTTTGCATACATTGTACATTTATTATGGAACTTTGTAAGCCACATTGGGCATATGCTTCAGCATGGGAAAGGCGGGATATAAATTCCTTGGATGTTTGGATGGATGGATGGATGGATGGATGGATGGATGGATGGATGGATAGATGGTAGGTACTTCATGGTGACAATTCACTGAAAATGATGTCAGGCAAACCTCTCCTAAGGAGAACAATCCTTAAACATATTGCCTATCGCCAATCCTATAGAGGCCCTCAGCTCTGATTATATAGGAACATAGAAACTTCTGTTGCCTCCTCATCTTAAATATGATGTGCCTGTTTTCTGGGGCCTGACATACAATAGGATTTCTAGTTTTGACCTTTTAGAGAGTACACACAGCATAATTTAGAACTGGAACTTTTAACCGCTTCCATGTAACATGGGAAAATAATCTAGACTCCTGCTCATTGAAGAATAAAGGAAGATGAAAGGACCAGAGAAAGAAAAGCTAGGAGCAACTGTGGCTATTTTGATTTCCGCTTGATTGGTGCATTCACCATGTTGCAGCCTAACAACTCTATGCCTTGGTCATCTTTACTCCACCCATTGATATTCAATATTTCTAATATCTTGTACAAAAGAAACCAACACTCAAAAATGTGGATAATGTATTTATTCCATTGGTCGCAAGTTACAAAATCCAGGATGCTGTCAAGAATTGAAAGCACATCAGAAATACACCACAATATATTAAGACGAAGAGGCTGACAACAGGCCAAATTCACAGTCTCTTTATAGCCACCTGGTCACTATTATTCTTGTGCGACGCTTTGACTTCCTTCTCAGATGCACTAATATGTCATTTACGCCTTGCTGCTGCTTCAGTAGTGTTACTGGCTCAGTTCTCATTAATTAGCCACTGATTAGTTGGGGGCTTTTGAATCATTAACATGTTTTACATACATGATCTCTATCTTCATTGCCACCTCAGTGTTCTTTGTCTCCTATGAAACACCTAATTACGTATCATCTCTCTCTCTCTCTCTCTCTCTCTCTCTCTCTCTCTCTCTCTCTCTCTCTCTCTCTCTCTCTCACTTTGCATTGCTAACCCAGTATTTGTAAATGGTTTGGGAAACATAATCACACTTAAAATAGTCCCCTCTCTACTCTCACATCATTCTTTGAGTCTCTATAGAGAAATAAACTAAAAAAACTCTTATTACAAGTAACCTTGGCAGTCTCTTTGACGTAGACCAGGCCTGACTGTATACTGTACACTGAATTAATATAAATAGTATTAGCAGTTCAAGTGTGCCGTTTCTGACAGCCATCCTCATAAGAAGATTGGGAAGTAGTTCGTTATTTTTGTTATTAGGAGAATTGCAATTTGCCCAAGCCTCCTCTATGAATCTGCCAAAGGCAATGAAGATGAACAGTCCTGAGGTTGCACATGATAGGGGGAGAGAGAGAGAGAGAGCTGAAGCCTTTTGAGGGCAGCCAAAGGGGTTTTGATGACAATACACAGAACTCCTCTGAGAAATGTCACTAGTCTTATAGAAACTCATTTGGCTTACCTTGAAAATTCTCCAAGGAAGGGAGGCCTTGAAATTTGTTTCACATTGCACTTTTTTTTGTCATTTCAGTGCTGGTCCTGGTTTTAACCATCATTAAATAAGGCCCAATTGGGTAACATTTTACCACTCAGACTGGCCTCATGTGATAATGAATGTGCGTGCTCATGGTGTGTGCAACATCCTGGCCACTCTCCTTGCTTCTGAGATACTTTCCCTAATTGCGGGGAGGGGGGCAGTTTGTCCAAACCATGTCTATGCATGTGCTACTAAATCTACTTGTAGAATAGGGTTAGCAATAGGTGAGGAGGGGCAGTTCAGACAAACCCTCCCCTCCATGCAATTAGTGAAAGGTGTTCCTTTTGATACAAGCGTTGAGGCCATGCCTAGAAGGTGCACCTTTTGAAGATGGTCTCAGCTTTCCCTTGATGTGCTCTCCTTTTCTGATGGGGTAAACAATGCGAATCCCCTGAACCTTAGAAATTGCAGTTAGACGTTCATAGACATCTCCATCTAAACATTGCACCTTTCTATTATTATTTAAGTTGAACTTGCTCTGGGAACTTGTCCAGACTGAAAAACAGGATATTAAACAAACCTTAGCATTATTGTTTCTAGGAGTAAAATGCTGGGCCCATTCTGACCATTTACAATAAATTTTCTATGCCCAATATGGAGAAGATAATTGATGGCCCCTAGAGATGAGGAAAACTTAAATATGGGAAACTCAGACACAAACCTCTCTGTTCAGCCATGAAACTAAACTGGGTGCTTATAGATAAATCACCCACTTCTCATCCTAACCTAACTTGCAGGATAGTTGTGAGGTCATCTACCACAGTTCCATTATTATTAGAAGGGTGGCATACAAATGTTAGAAATAATTCAAATGAATACCCATCACTAAAAGGGCTCATGCTGTCAATTACTGTACTTCATTTTTGTCTGCTATAACCCAGTTGCACTGGAGTTTTAATAATTCCATCCAATGTATTGTAAAAACAGTAAAACTGCTTTCAATCAGAGCTCTCATATTTGAGCTGTTTGATATCTCAGACATACCTTATATTCTTAACACTACACACATGTAGGATTTTGTGTTTATTCCAGAAGCCCTAAGGTTGCACCCCAGCTGTCCAAATAATATGAGCTATAGTACAAGAGTGTTCTAATGATGAACTTTGTTTTGGACATCTAGTAAAGAGAACAGTCACTTCCATAAAAGTTTTATTTGATTTCTGAACCATCGAGACAGTGTTAGAGAAAGCAGCCCAGAAAGCAGCAGGATGGTAAAGCTATCCTCACCATCTCCTTTCAAAGTTGAGACTTGCAAAATATTGTTAGATATAGAAGTTTGTGCTTTTCTTTTCTTTTGTACTGTGACAGACTGAAGATTTTCTAAGTAGCTACTATTTTACACTTTCTTCCTGAACTGTTGTTTGTTCAAGTCGTTGACTCTTGACTAAAAATCGCATGTAATTAGGCCAGAATTAGAATTAGGCTGCAATCCTAAACACACTAACTAGAGAATAGTGGTGTCATGAGAAATTTTGCAGTGAAGGAGCTCTTCGTGATGCCCCTATACCCTTGCCCCCATAGCCATATACACAATACTGCCCCCCCCCCAAATCAGGTTTACAATGTATTTACTTCACACAGGATGAGGTTGTGTCAGGGGCGTCACTACCCCCGTTGGCGCCCGGAGCAACGGGTGTGTGGCGCCCCTATAATTAATATCGCCGCGGCCATCCGGAGGGGGGGCGCGCTCCAGGAGGAGCCGGCTTGTGCGCTCTGAGAGGCGGCGACCCCCCCTCAACCGGGAGAGCCGGCTCGGGGATGTGTTCCCTTTGTGTAGCCTTTTTCCCTCAGTAACAGTCTGACCATGCGCAAAAAGAACGGTATAAATACCGTTCTCGCGCGCCTTCCTTAGAAGGCCCCAGGCAGCCGGCCGGGGAACACGTCCCCGAGCTGGCTCCCGATTGAGGGGGCGGTCGGACTCGAGTCTCCGAGTCCGACTCGGACTTGTGGGCGGGGCGCCGGGCGGGGCGCCCTTCGGGCGATGGCGCCCGGAGCGGGTGCTCCGCCCGCTCTGCCCTAGTTTCGCCTCTGGGTTGTGTCACAGCTGAAGCTTCAGCTCAGCTTCAGTTATTCCTGGTGTTTTGCTATAAAACTGAAGAGTTGGTGGGTATTTTTATTTCCTTGCAAGTTTATCAGAATAGGTTACATGTAAATAGCTGACCTATGAAATGTTACAAGCAAGGAGCTAGATAGCCACAAATGCTTTTGAACATCAGGACGTTTCTCCTTCTTTAAAAGAGGTACCGTTAGGCCTTGCCAAATTCAGGCTGAAATCCTATGCACATTTACCTCAGACTCCATTGAACACACTTGCTTCAGAGTTGCTTCAGAGTAAGCATTGCTTCAGAGTAAGGTAAGTGTAAGAGTAAGTGCTTCAGGAATTGCTTCAGAGTAAGCATGTATAGAGCTCCACTGCCAGCATTCAGTCTCAAACCTTTAGGAAAACAAAAACAAAACCAGTTACAATCCTAAATGCAGTTACAAGAGAGCAAGTGCTACTGAGCTCAGACTTACTTCTGAGTAGATACGTCTACTGCGCAATCCTGAAGTAAATACGGCCTGCCGACCGAGCAGTCCAACGGCCAAAGCCATTGCAAACGTGCCGTAAGGCCGGCCTTCCCTGCTCTGCCGCCAGGACGCTTGCCCACCTGCCAGAGGAGCCCGGAAGGGATCCAGCCGATGGGGGGGGTGGTTCGGGTGGGAAGGGAGGCCGGCCATATGCCCAGCCGGTCGGGGCGGGGGATGGCTTCAGCCATATCCTGTCCACCGGCGACCGGCTGGGCCGTTACACGGCCTCTTCCAACTGGCGGAATTCCGAGGAGGCCAATCGGCCCCAGTGCCAGTTACACCCAGGGAAGGGGACAAGTATCCCCTTCCGTGAGTAGACTTTCCGCCGCACGGGTCGCCTGCCCGTTCCTTACGCAGGTTTGGACTGTTAGAGTTGTATTGTGATTCAGATTCCCTTCCTTTAAAAAACAAACACAAAAAAGGGTATAGACCTTGCCAAACAGAGAATTCAGGATTCTTCATTTTCACAATTCTGAAAAGGACTTTTGTTTGTCTCTGAACAAGTATGGGTTACCTTTTCCTCACTCCTTATTACTAAGCAACAACGGACCCCTCCCCACATTAAGCAGTAAGGCTTTGAGGTAAAATTTCCTTTCTAAAATCCAAAGCAGGGAGAAAAGGTGCCCCTTTCACTTCTTGCTACGACAGCTGAAAAGGAGGGTTGCAGGGGCAGCCAGGCAGCAGAGAAGATAGCCTTCTGTTCTGCCAGCTGGTTCACCACCTGAAATGCAGTGGATGCGCTGCTCCCCCCCCCCCCCCGTGACACCACTCCTGGTGTCAGACAACAAACCAACAAATATATATATATATTTCTCCAAGCTGACGGGATCCTGTCACCTGTATCCCCTGGCCAGCCTGGACCAGGAGAAGAGGCAGCAGTGGCAAGAGAGTGGTGGGAAACCCTGCAGTGACAACGGCGGCAGCCGCCTCCTCCAGCCCATCCACTGCTCCTTCTGACCTTCTGCCTCTGTGGTCTTTGTTCTCATGCCTTGTTCCCAAATAGTAGAGGACCTTTGTGTGTGTGTGTGTGTGTGTGTGTGTGTGTGTGCGTGCGTGCGTGCGTGCGTGCGCGCACACACACACATGCTTTTTTTGGACAAAGAGGCAATTGTGCTGCACAACTTATAGTAGGCAAGGGGGAGAATTGATCTGGGCAGTCCTCTCTTTCTCTTGCTCAGACACTTTCCTTTGTCCCTTTTTGTCTGCCTTTTTCACACATGTGCACACACTCCCCCCCCCCTGACTCACACACCCCATGTTCGTTCCCTCCTTTGTTATCTGGTTCTGGAGCCCTGGCCATCTGCTCTTGCTTGGTGAGCACTGAGGTGTTGTCCCCTCCACGCCAACATCTTCCTGAAGTTGCTAACCTGTACAGACTAACAATTGCACAAAAATGGAGCAACGCCTCACTGTCTCACTCCCAAGACCCCAGAGGCAATCTCCTTGCACTCCTTCAAAGACAGCCCTAGTTGGGAGTGTGTGCACTGAAATCAGGACCGGCCCATCCATGAGGCCAACTGAAGCTGTCACCTTAGGTAGCAGATTGGTGGGGGGGGGCACCCATCTCTGTCTGCCAATTTGCCTCCACTGCCCCTCCTTCTCCTACTCCCTGGCTTGGAAATGGAAGAGGGGGACAGAGAGGAAGAGGAAATGTGGAGGGGAAGAGAGTGCTGAGCTAGAACACTGGAGAGTGTGAAGAGGAGAGACTGGCACATCACTGGGTAAAGGGGGGGAGGCAGTATTTGGCATGCCAACTCACATGTCAGGAGGTCTTGGGCCAGCCTTGACTGAAATAGTGCAGTGGGTGGCCTTCGTGGATACTAGAAGGGGAAAACCAAGGCGAAGAAGGGAGCAGCTTTACATACCTGGGGTTGTCAGGTCAGAGGAGGCAAAGGAGGCTCCTGTCCCTTTAAGCAAAGAATGGAGCCAGCACTGATTTGCTCCTCCTCCTCCTCCTCCTCCTCCACACCTCTGCTGCTGCTCCTCCTCTCCCTCCCTGCACCTCCTGCTGAAATTATCACACAGTAGCGCAAGGTGCAAAGAGAGGCTGTCGCCTTTGGCTACTCCATGTGTCTCATTCTTTTTGCTTTTGTTTTGCATTTGCCACAGCTTTACCACATCTTGGCTGCAGACTTGTCCAGCCTTTACCAGGACCTCAGCTATGAAGAATTGAGTTTTATTCCTCAGTGGCTTTTGTTTCTATTTTTTTTACCCTGATTCACCTTTAAGTTTCTCACCTGGCTGTAGAAAAACAAGTTCTAAGTTACTTGCTAGGAAGACAGACTTATATGTTCCCCCATATTTTGCAATATCTTACTGGGATTAAACACTGCTACAGGTTTGACATGTAATCACAAGAGCTGACTAGCCCTTACTTTACTTACAGCACAATTCTGTCTAACTGTGCACCTTGAGATGCAGTAAGGCCAGTGCAGCCTCCGCTGCATCCAGAGAACTGAGTAGGCAGCTGGGAAGTTTGTTCCCTTCCCTTGGTGTAAGCCCCAGCCGCCTGAACAGGTCTCTCTGGATGTGCGCCAGCTATTTTGCTGACACAAATCCGGGAGACCTGTGTAATGGCGGCCAGACCCAGGAAGGGGATAGGATTCAGCGGAGCACGCCACCACTGATCCCTCCTCCAGCCCAGGCCTGGTCAACCAATCTCACCCCCCGGAATGCCTCATTCCACCCTCCCCGTGCCCCTCCGCAGCCAGGTGGAGAAAGAACCTGTTCCAGCAGGTGCAGCTCTGGATATGGCTGGGGGAAAGCAGTGCCGGCCTCTGCGCCAGTGCTGCCTCCTTGCCAGGTGACGCAAATGTGCCTTACACCAGAGACTGGAGGAGTGGCACTCCACTGGACTAAAATATAGGCAAGATTGGGCTACCCATACTGTTTTTTACTCTCATAAAATGTAGAGATTCAGAGCTAGTTTGTTTTGCAAACTCTTCCTACCTGATTTCACTTATCTGACCTACTTTTATTCTTCCATCTCCATCCTCATTTAGGCTGCTTCACTCAGCATGCTATTAAATAGGAGTTTCCTGTCAAAATGTGGAGGGCTTGTAGTATTGAGTACTAAATTAGCAAAGCCATTCATGCCTGTAAAACCAATTCATGTCATTTCCATTTTAAACCAAGAAAACTCACAACAATTAATTTGGCAAATTTTCCAAGCTAGGGTTTCAAGGGAGACTGATTCTGCTTACATAAAAAGGAAACCTGCCCCTTCGCTCCAGCACAGCTGCTTCTAGTTAACCAGATGTGACCCACGAGAGGCCCTCAGACAAGTTCTTGTTTAATTGGGCAATGTATCTGTTTTGGGATGTGTAAGGTGTGACTGACAAGCATCTGTGAGCAGGCTACGCTGTGCACACGTTAAAAAATGCAAATGGATTGGCACAGCCGAAAGAGCTTTTGGTGTCTCCTGAAAATCTTTCAGCAGCATTGCTATATATTTAGACACACTTCTCCGTGTATATTATCTTTTCTTCCCATTCTTCCTCATCAGTGTGATCATTTGCATAAAAACAGAACAGTTGTTCCTTCGGATGTCACTTGCTTCTACAGTTTACCCACCACCTGAAGCCACAATCTAGCTGTGACATCTATTTCAGTGTTGCAGAAATAGGAGTCATTTTTCAAAGCAGATTTTTATGACTTCTTGCCACGAGTACCAGGTGTAGATGAAAATTAGAAACACAACATTTCTGGATTGTGTGTTCTTCCTCCTGAGACAATAAGAATTATAACTAGGCGTCTGCTGTCAATTATAATCCGGTCCATGCAAATGCTTCCATTTCATTTCCACAAATGTATCTGGCTGGTCACAGTTGGAAAGAGAACGTTGGACCAGATAGGCTCTTCTTTTGTTCTTATGTAATCTTTTGTTCAATGAAATGGGCAGTCCAATCCTATTGGGCTGCCCTGCTGGCGGAACAAGTGTGGTAGTTGTAAAGAGCACATGTATGGCAGTTTAACCTTATGACCTTAAAGAACACATTTATGACAGTTTAACCTTATGGCAGCTGTAAAGAGCACTCCAGCAGGAAGGCCAGAGAATTCCCATGTGCACTAGTGGATTCTCTGGACTCGCCAAAGCAGATACGTTGGTGGGGGACGGGATGAGAGGAGGGTGCAATGGGGGCAGAACTAGGCAGGGGGAGGGCAGAAGGGGGAGGGCAGAAAGGGGAGGTGACGGAGGCGAGGGATAGGCAGATTGGATCTAGGAAGGGGACAGGTTCAGAGGCAGGGGTGGCCACCAAATCCTAGCCCCCTTCCTGGACCCAATCTCATGACGCGGATCCACGTGGACCTGCACCAATGAATTCACAAGCGTAGGTCTGAGTAGACCCCTCTGTGCTGCAGACGCGTATCCCCAGGTAAGGGAACAAATGTTCCCTTACCAAGAGGAGACCTCCACAACTGCCCTCCTGCAAGATGCAGCGGTAGCCATTTCGACACCACTGCATCGGCCGGCGGGGGGGGATAGGACTGGGCACTAAATGGACTTCTCCAAAGTCCACTAAAGTCGTTTCTCTAAAGATGTTGTCAACAAGATCTAGAGCTACGGTTAGACAGTGAAAGCTGGGAGTGGGATGGCTTGCTGCCCAATAATCTCCCTTCCTGAGCTGGCAGAGGTGATCTCAGGCATGGTCATGGAGTCCCCCTGGCTGGTGGTTCTGGAGGACTCCAGTGTTCATGCTGGAGCACCAAACTTGCAGCTATCTCAGAGTTCATGTTATACAGACTATCTGGACCCATTTCAGTCTGGATGGGGTTCAGGATGGAAATAGCCTCAACCACCAAGTTGATGGCCTGTGTGCTGTGAGCTCAACAGGGTGTGTGCATCCCTGTTGGTTCTGCTGAACCTTTCAGTGGCTTTTAATACCACCAACCTTGGTATCATTCAGGACAAGCCTGGACCAGTCATGAGGCTGACTGAAATGGTAGCTTCAAGCAGTGGGCTGGGGGGGGAGCAGCAAAGTGATGAGGACTATCCTGCACTTCCTGACTGTCTGGCACCCCCATTTGGTTCAGTGGCATAGGAATGGGGGGCAGGGGGTGGTCTGCCCCCAGGCGGAATGCCAGGGGGTGTAAGACCGCCACTAAGGATGGCAAATCGGCAGCGGCGGTGAGTCTTTTCATGCCGCTTTTTTTCTTCAGCCTCTGCGGCGGTTGCGAAACTTGCAGCACTGCTGAGGCTTCCGGAGAGTGGGAGAGGTGTTTCCTGCCCACCCGCCTGTCCTGAGGTGACGTTTTTGACCAGTGACAGGCCGCTGACATCACCTGGGGGGGGCATGGCTTCTGGCCGACGTCAGCCCCCTGGGGCATGGGTTCCGCCGGGGGGTGTCATCGCAGCCTGCGTCCCCCAGGCGGGGGCGGCGTTAGTATGCCACATTCTGGCACACCGTCCATCCAGCCACTTCAGTCAGCTCTCTGATCTTCTTCTCACTTGCTGAAAGCTAGCAGGAAGAGGATCAGGGTATAGTGGCAATCTTCTTCCACTGCTGCTGCGAGCAATCACAGTAGTGGAGCGAGGAGGAGGAGGGTGTTCCTGTTCTGATCGCCTGTTCTGACGGCCGCCGTATTGTACATAAGATTGGACAGTTATTCTTATTGAATGCCAAGTTCCATTGAAGTGTTACAAGCTAATTGCAAAAGGTCCCCGCACACACGTTTGGTCCTCTGTGTGATCATGTTATTATTACACATGCCCTTGATCACATCTTATCCAATTACTAACTATTGTCAGATATTATATTTCTAGTTTCCATTGGTGTGCGAATGAAACAATCATGCTTAATTTCATAACATGGTGTTACCAACATATGACAACAAAAAAGAGAAGGGAATGGGTTTTTTTTCTCTCTATGCACCGCAGAAGAAAGGACACTCTGAAACAAGTATTCCATTTCCAAATCAGCCTCCGTGTGACATTACTATGCTCCTAACATTACTAAAAAGTCTAGCCCTGACAAATTAAAATTCTATGAACGCCACTTTTTCCTAACTGTTTTCATTTGTATTTTCAAAATGATCCGGCCAGTGAGACTATAGCCATTTAACAGTAAAACCACTTTTGAGATCTAGACTTCCCGTTAGCTGTTTAATAGACTGTTCCTTTTCAACATCAAGGAAGCAAAATAAATAAAAGATGCTGGGGAAAAAAATCAATATGCAAACAGGTAAGGAAACATATTAGCTGAGAGTAGGGGAATAACTCATTTAGAAACAGCCAATGTGTTTTGTTAAGTAATCCGATCTCTCTCTCTCTCTCTCTCTCTCTCTCTCTCTCTCTCTCTCTCTCTCTCTCTCTCTCTCTCGTCTTCACTAATGCTTTGGTATTATGAATAATCTACAGCTGGATATGCCCAGACATTTTCTAGTTAGCACCTGATGAGGGAAAATAATCATTTTATTTTTTCCAGGTATGTCATTTTAGGGTTTGTGGAGGATGGGATTTTGTAGGGCAGAAGAAAAAAAAATATTCATAGCAAGTTTTATAGCATCATTGTTCACAGAGTCATCTATGACAATGTGGAGCATCATTGATTAAATTTGTGCATCATGAATTGTCATCATAGATGTTCATTTGGAATGGAAGAGCCCCAGCAAAGCATAGTTTGGTTTGGGACCAATGCCAGGCCAGTGATGTAAATTCCCAGTTGAAAATGCTGACGACGATTTTGGCCAGATCTAGAAAAGATGTGGCTGGATAGATGAGCTTCTGGCCAAATGGGAGCCCTTAGCAGGCATCCTTCTGCCAACATCTCAGCCAGGGCTTTTGCTTTCAAAAAGGTTTGGGCAGGAGCCCAGTGCTTAGTTCAGCTGCTTTTCTTCCATGGATCTCCACCACTAAACAAATGTGTTGCTGAATTTATGCTATGTTTGTTTGCAGTGATTCCCCCCCCCCCCCCGCCTGCTAAAAGATAGTCACTTGCATGTATTAAAACAGAAGGCACAGATGGATTGGCACATCCATTTCTGCATGAGTCAATCCTTTCCCTTTCATAACTCAATTTTAAGAGACTTCAACCAATCCTAGCACAAGTTTTGCAAGCCATATTTTTATCCTTGTTATCTTATCATGTTAAACGGAAGTTTCGACCGAGGTGTAGAAGAACAGAATGTTCTAAAATATTCTGCATGTTTGTAACAACTTTTACTAAGATTTAAATATTTACAAGAATGATAAATTACTAGTTTAAACATGGCCTGGAAACCATGAAGAATATATAAAACACACATTTATTCTTATTTGGCCAGTAATTCAAAAGGAGACCAGAGTTTCTGAAAACATCCATATTCAGCTCCCCTTTTTTGATGTAGTTTGGAAATTTGGAGATAATAGCACTGTATTCAAATAGCTTATTTTCTCACTTCTTAATGGAAGGAACTTTACCACTTCTCCAATGTTTGACATACAGTATCTTCACTGCAAAGATCCTATAAAATACTAAACCTTGACAATCACTGTTGGTATCTTTAGTATAAGCTAGCAGAGAGTGCAGGAGACTTATGGCCCAATCCTACCCTCAAGATGTGATGGTGGATCTCATGATCTGAGATTGCAATGCATTGGCTGCCATCGCCTGAGCTCCTCCAACAGCTCAGTTGCTAATCAGTTTACTGATGATAAACATTGTCTCAGTGATTACCTTAACCTGTGTCTTTTGGTAATACTTTTACAGCCCAGTCCTATCTGGGTCTTGCGCTGCTGGAACTTGCGTTGTGTGTTTCTGACACTTGTGTTCTGGCAACACAAGGACCTTTGCAGCAACGCAAAAGCCAGGCCACTGTCACACATTTCTGGTCTACTGCAACAAATGGCAAGAGGTGTGGAACATGCACCAGCAGCTCCCAGAAGCTCTGCTGGTCTCAGTAAGTTGGCAGCAGGAGTGGGGAGGTGGAAGTTCAGGGAGGTTCTGGGGTGGGGATGGCAGGGGGAAGGGAATGGGCTGAAGGGGGTGGATCTCAGCAGTGCATGTGCACACTATATCCTATCCCTCATTTTTCAGTCCACCCGCACACTATCTCTCTTCAAACTTACACCAGCTACATAGCTGGCATGGGTCCGAGGAGATCCATACGCAGCCGGAAGACCTACCCAGAGGTAAATAAAAAGTTTATTTTTATTTTAAAAAGTGTATTTACTTCTGGATGGCCTTCTGATCACTTCCCCACCATTGGATGCAGCATGCTCTCCATCAGTACGGCTGCATCGTCATCAATGGTGGTGGATTGGGCTGTCAAAGTGTTAGAGACTAATAGAATATTATTGTTCGAAGGCACCTTAGAAATAGTTCATCTAATCCAACACCCTGCTAAGCGCAGACAGCCACAGATAGTCTGACAGATCTGTCAGCATCCCTGACAGATAGCCATCCAGCCTCTGTTTGAAAATGTCCAGTGTTGGACGGCCCACAATTGTACGAGGAGTGCTGGACAACTCTTACAGTTAGGACATGTCTAGCAAAAATCTACTTCCCTGTAGTTTCAATGCGTTAGTTCTAGTCCTGCCCTCAGGAATTAAAGAAAATAAGTCCTTCTGCATGAAAGCCCTTCAGATATTTTGCCCTTCAGATATTTGAAGACAACTATCATATCTCCCCTTAGTGTCTAATCTTCAGGCAAAACATGCCAAGCTCTTTTAAGCATTCCTCATCCTTTCACATTTGAAGTAATAAAAATAACAATCCAAGCCTCTGTAGGCTTAGTTCAAGGGGATTTCCTGTGCACATTTACCTGAGAGTAGTTCCCATAGAACTAAGTGAGACTTGCTTAGTCTCAGGGTATAGGATCCTTGCACAAGTTTAGATGGCTACCAGTCTAGTCAATCGTCTCCTTTGAAGATACACTTTCATGGCCGCCCCTCTCTGACAAGGGGCGGAATGCTTTTCCATTAACCTCCTCCATTAGAGCCTGATAATGAACCACACTCAAGTGGTGCACAGGGTCGTATTTCAGCCAGTGTTGTAAGGTATGTTTCTTCCAGCTGATAGTGGGGAAAAAATAGAGCTGTTAGATTAAAGTGGTTAATGGATGGAATCATGAGAGGCACAGATGTGATCCTTTACAACAGAGGTTAAAAATAGATGCCATTAGAGCTTTTCCTCGGTATTAATTCTTCCATGATGGAGTGCAATAAAAGTGAGGGAAAATTATTACAAAGCATCCTTAATGTTCCACCTGTTTCTTACTATAATCACATGTTTAATGCTTGGAAATCTGACCACACACTTCCCTTTTTCATACAACCTTTTGCACGGCCCTTACGTCTCCTTTTAATTTCACTACAACTAACTTTTGGTCTGGTCTCATCCCCTTCACCCCAAAGTCCTGGTCTGATAAAACAATGTTAATAAGGGCCAAACTGCATTGGCATTAAGCCTCTATTAGGGCTGACTGACTCAGTTTTAACTGAGTTGAACAGAAGCCAGATTGGGACGATAGTGTGTGTGGGGGGTTAACTCTGCTCCTCCCCCGATTCCAATCCTGATCCCTGCAGTCGCCATTTAAAAAGCTCTCGTTGGCACCACTGGAAGGAGCTTTCTCTTTGTTAACATGGTGGTAAAAGGGTCAACCCCCCCCCAACAATCACAGACCCTGGATGTTCCCAACCCAGCTGCTATTACTCAATTAAAACCAGTCCCATCCACGATTTAATGTCTAGTGTAGTTTAGCCTAAAGTCCATGGCCAGGGTCACCGGACTGGCTTTGCTGTGTGCTGAGTGTGACAGGTTTGGACTCAGTAGAAGACCACATCTCTCTGAGAAGAAGCCACAATTGTTTCCTTGACCGAGCTGCTGGGATGGGGTTCCATGGATCCTCAAGCTCCCTTCAGAAACATATCTAGAGAGAAAGAATGACTATATATTCACATAGTTAAAATATTGTAACTGCACCCTGGCGCCGGGGTCAGACGCCGGGGTGCAGAGAACCTGAGAACCTGTCAGGACAAAAAACTGGGCTAGAAATAATGGAAGTAAGTAGCAGTGGACCATAGGAACCTGAAAAAAGTCAACAAAGAGTGAGGCTTGAGCCTTAAAAGCAACTAGATCAGAACGACATATGAGGTTCAGAGACAGATAGGATGGGACTATCAGGTGGAAGGAAGTGTGCAGCTGAGGAAGGGAGCCAAGGGCACATTAGGTTGCAAGATCTAGAATTTAGGACCCTACCCTATTTTCCACCAGCCCAGTCCATGCAGCACCACTGACAGAGCATGCACTATGGGTGGGGGGAGGAAGCAGGCAGTCCAGGAGAGATAAGTAAAAATCTTATTTACATACACCTGCTTTTTAGCTGGCATAAGTCCAAGGAGACTTCTGGGGTGGGGGATAGGGTCTCGGCAGGTGCTGCTGCTGCTGAGATCCTCCCATTCTGCCCCTCCCGCCTCCTGCCCAGCCCACTCCACCAATGATCCTCATCCAAACCACCCCCACCACTGACTTACTGATGATGACAAGGGAAGGAGTAGGTTCAGTGAGCCATTGTCACCTGCACACCATCTCCAGCCACTGGACCTGGCAGAGGCGTTGTCAGGAAGGGGGACTTGGGGCGGTGGGCCCCCGAGCGGCAGGATTGGGCCCCAATCAGCAGGCGGGGTGCAACGGTGGCCGGCGGAGGCGCGAATCGTCCCGTTAGTTGGGGCGAGCACAGAGCAGCGGGGGCGTGTTTGGCCCTCCTGCCCGCCCTGCGCCTCGGAACGGTGCATAACAGCTGAAGCCGTTATGCCACTTCCAGCACGGGGGGGGGGGCAGTCATAGAATTCACCACTGTGACCTGGCGGCCACGGCCTGCCAAATAGTTGAGTGGTTTTCCTGCTGTCAGTCCAGGACTTACACTGATGAATCACAAGATCCAACAGTGTAAGCCCCAGATGGGGTTGGACTGTCAGATTATGACATGGGAAATTTGCCTTTTTTTTTTTTTTTTTTTTAAGATTGTGAGCCCTTTTGGGACCGGGAGCCATTTAATCATTTGATTTTGTTTGTAAACCACTTTGTGAACTTTTTGTTGAAAAGCGGTATAAAAATACTGTTGTTGTTGTTGTTGTTGTTGTTGTTGTTGTTGTTGTTGTTGTTGTTGTTAATAATAATAATAATAATAATAATAATAATAATAATAATAATAATATGGGCTGTACTGTCACTGAAATATTGTAACCCAACAGTTATAAGGAAGACAAAAAGTGGGGTGGTGGTAATGGGGTTATGTGAATTTTCCAGTTTGATTTGAATTAACGAGTCCGTTCCTGTGTTGCGGGCTCCTAGAGTCTAAAACGATCCAGTGGCATATCTAAGGGGGACGGGGGTGGGTGCTCAGCCCCTGGTGCCATGCCTCCAGGGGGTGTCCTGGAGGCCTCTGAAAAGCACATCCAGTTTTCGCTGAAAACCAGAAGTTTCTTTCAGAGTCCTTCTGAGGCCTGGGGAAGCCATGTATGACCTTCCCGAGCCTCAGAAATGCACCCCAGGGCACAAAAATTTGTAACACTCACCCTCATATCACCCCATCAACAAGGCCAGGGGGTGTATGGAGGTGTTAAAAATGTTGTGCCCCTGGGTGCCAGATGCCCTAGCTATGCCACTGAAACAATCAGCTCTCTAAAGCTTTCTACACATAAGTTTGTTTGTAGACAGAAACTGTACAACAACAGGAAAAGGATCCTCTTGCCTCCAGAAAGTCAATGGTAAAAGCATGGAAGATGGCTATTTTATATTATCCAACTATGGGGGCAGCAACTGTTTCGGCCCTTACTGTGATAAAAGCCCTGATTGAATAGAAACATGCCAGGAGGGTCCCAATAGTCCTTCTGTGTTTCAGGAATTCAGCCTTTGATTCTCTCAAATTATACGTTTTCAGGTGTTTCTGCTTGACAGTGTCAATAATGAAAAATAAATGATTTACTGAAAGTCTCTTCAGTGATGGTGACAGCTTCAGTGTTTTATTTCACATCCTACAGGTTCCTTCTCTAACAGCAAATTTCTACAAGAGATCTCAATTTCATAAGGCTAGAAAAGCTCCCTACAATCTCCTCATAGTGTGTTCTGAGTCATGTGATCCTTTTCTACTGAGTGATTAAATGAATTTAGAAGACTTGATTCACTTGCTCAGTGTTTCCACCTGTGGAGGGTTGTGTGCACTCTGCACACATTTGGAAACGTTGCAGCTTAATGGGCTTTGATCATCAGTGGCAAGCATCAAGAGGCCTCTCTGTGCCCCTGAAGCTAAAATGTGTTGGGCACAGTGGCATTGCTTACCTGGACGGCACAAGGTGCGGGACCCGAAAGAGATAACTGAACCGGAAGTAATTCACGGTGACATGATGACATCATCGGGTGAGCGAAGTGCTTGGTGGCTCTACCTCTGAGCCAAAGCTGAGTCATGTCTTCATGAAGATGTGACTCAGCTTTGGCTTGGAGGTGGAGCCGCCAAATATGGGCAAGGCAAGAGGGTATCGTATCACCCCTCCCTGCAGCCTGTAGGGAGGGGTGACACCACACCATTGCTCAGCTTTCCTCTGCCGCCGAGCCGAAGCCAAGTCACATCTTTGGCTTTGAAATATGTGACTTGGCTTTGACTCAGAGGCAGAGCTGCTGCATTGAGGAAAGCTGACACAGGGTGTCACCCCATTGCCAAGGGGGTGATACCCTTGCTCGGCCATTTTTGGCAGCTCCAAATTGCTTCATGTTTTCTCAAGCTTCACAAGAACACAAAGAAACGACTCGGAGCAACCAAAGATGACCGTGCGGCGATTGGGTGGTGCGGCAGCCGTGGTGTCACCCCCAAAATGGGTGTCACCCAGTGTGCTCCGTATCAGCCGCATCCCCCTAGCGATGCCTGTGGTTGGCCACTGTGGATTTTCTTCCAAAATGCTAATGTGCTGAGCCTTTTCCCTTTCCTCCTCCTCCTCCTCCTCCTCCTCCTCCTCCTCCTCCTCTCTGTGGTCTCCTGTTTTTGATGCTACCCTCTTTTTCTCCACCAGCACTGCTTGCCCAGCCCCTCAGGGTTACAATGAAATGTTGAGGCTCAGGCTTCCCCTGCTCAGTCTCCATGCATCTTGCTCACGGGTTGCATCTTGCCTTATACACACCTCTAAGGATCTCCTTGTTGCTGAAAAAAGATAATAGTTTTACAGTCTGTGAGAAACTGTGGCAGGGAGAAATTCTCCTTATCTGCCATTTTCCAAAGATAAACAAAGATTAAGGGCTATCTTCTTTATTTCTCCCTTCATACTTCAAAGATTGGAAGAAAAAGTACCTGAACTACAATATATTCCGTGTTTGATCAGCTGTATTCGTAGCCATGTTCTCAACCTTAGAAGAACACTATTAAGCATTCACTCTGAAGTAAGCATGGCATGTATTCTGGGACAGAGCTCTGGTGACGGTGGCTCTGTCTCTCTGTCTCTCTGTCTCTCTGTCTCTCTCTCTCTCATCTTAGTAGTTGGAAATAAACAGACATGTTGCCTCAGTATAAAAGACTTACCTGTGTAAAAGCAGCTTGTAAAGCCAGCCTGACAAATACTTGAGACTGACTCATAATGCATCAAAGACTGATGCAGATTATCAAGGTCAGATGCTTCTAAAAAAGTTTTATTATTTTTTTAGGCTGGGAGAGAAAGACGTTTTCCATCAGGAAAAGGCCCAGCCTCTTTCAGTTGCATAAACTTATTTTGTATCTGTCCTGTCTTGAAATTGACAAGTCCCAGTGCAGGGAAAGAATCCAAGTATTTGCCCTATGTTCTTATTATTGTATGAAGTGTGTTCATAAATGACTTCAAACCGAAAGACTGACAGCACACTCCTATGCAATCCTGGCAACAGCACTGCCAGGGAACATCTTGGGAGAAGGGGATGTTCATATCATTCCTCTTGGTGTAAATACCCACACTGGGGATGAGAGTTACTGCCCAATTCTATCCCCCACTATTGGCGCCAATGCAGCTATGCTGACAAAGTGCACACTGCATACCAAGGGGGAGGGGCAATCAGCCAGCCAGGAGGAGGTACATAAACAAAATTATTTACGTATGCCCTGATAGGCTGCCCCATCAGCTCTCCTCAGACATATGCCAGCCATTTTGCTGGCGTATGTCTAAGGAGAGAAAAGGGGCGGGTGGCTTGAGAAAGAGGGGAGAATATCTGGCACACTCTGAAACACTAGATTGCTTTATTTGGATTCCCCTTCCCTATTATTGTTAATTTATCCCCACACCCAAAGTTTGCTTGTTGCACCTTTCAACCTTGCCTCTCTCGTCATTCCCTGCCGAGCCATTGAGCTGGGCCACTGGCCACTACACAGGATCCCAGCACATGAGATCATTTTCCCCATGTGCTCATGTTAATGCAGGTTTAAAGCCAGGATGGTGTAGTGGTTTGGGAGTCGGACTTAGACCTGGAAGATCCAGGTTCAAATCCCCGCTCAGCCACGAAGCTTCCTGGGTGACCTTGGGCCAGTCACTCTCTCTCAGCCCCACCTACCTCACAGGGTTGTTGTGAGGACAAAAAAAGGAGGGGAGAAAATATGTACACTACTCTGAGCTCCTTGGAGGAAGGGCGGTATAAAAATGTGAAAAATAATAATAGTTTAAAAGGATATCTGGCAACAGTTCACACATTTGGCTACAGAACCCAATTCAGAATTGCAGTTTTAAAGGCCTCCACATTTAGTTCTTAAAATAGTCTTCTCAAGTTCTTCTGCATCTTAATAGCTGGGGGTTGGGGCGGATCTTTTTGGGTTTATTTGCTTGACTCCGACTAAACCCTGAGATTTTCAGGCAAATATGCCGTCTCTTCCTCCGCTTCCTGATGCCTGTACAGTTCTGTAAGCGTGGGACAGGGCAGGGGAATGCTGCTGGTGCTGAGTAAGACATGTTAAAGCCAGTGTCAGTTGAAACCTAAGGAAATAATGACTCAGGTTTGAGTCAGCAGAGGATTGCTGTTGCCACCTCAAGATGACATGGATCTGACACTTATTCCCCAACTGACAGAAGAGAGAGGCTGATTAAGTTTGAAATTACTATGGGTATTCCTTCTGGAGCTTCACACACAGAAGGAAGATTCTATTTTCTCATCCTATTGCTTCCAGCTACATTCTAGTCATGTCTCTGTGTTAGTTTCTTGGTTACTGCCTCCCTCCCTCTTAACTGCAAATGTCAATGTTGGTAAAAGCCAGGAAAATAATTCTCATTATATGTAATTATATTTAAACCGAGGAGGCCTCATCTAGCCATTCACATAAAAAAGATGCAGTTCTGGTTCCCAAAAGGTCAACTTCCATTAAAAAGAGTTGAACATTGGCTAGGTTACAGTGTTATGAATAAGGTTATGATGTATAAACAATTGGGGATGCTAGAAACTACAGTCTGAAATCAGGTTTTGTTAACTTTAGACCTTTTTATTACTGGAATTGATTCAGGCCTGGTGATTTAGTTCAACAAGATATCCTGATTCCTGGCATTAGTGTGGAGTATGCAATTGGAGTGAAGGGTCCTGGGATTGCTTTGTATAAATAATAGTTACTCATAGCCATGATGATTTGCATGTGTAAATGAACCATGACAGATTAATCACCACACAAAGAGAACTTGCATATCCCCTAATGTCAACTGAAACTGTAATACTTTTCAATTGAGAGAGTTCACACATTTGGCTGGGATCGATGGCGGAGAGAGCAACACCGGGCTCCACGCTGGCGCCGCTTACTCAAAAGG
Organism: Plestiodon gilberti rubricaudatus; assembly: GCA_026170595.1. Lineage (NCBI taxonomy): Eukaryota > Metazoa > Chordata > Lepidosauria > Squamata > Scincidae > Plestiodon > Plestiodon gilberti. The sequence continues at coordinate 89,763,380 of JANXHW010000003.1, forward strand.
AGCTGCAAACATGCTTTATGGCACATTTGCGACTCCTTGGGCTGGCCCATAATTATAGGACAGTAAATAAAGTCAAAGACTTACAATAATAGTAGTTCTACGGGGTTTTGATTAGACGGGGCGGGAAATGAGGCTGCATAAAGCATCAGGGTTTTGTGTGAACTGTGCTTTATACATCTGTTGCAAATAGAGCTTCAGCATAGATAAGCAGCAGGGAGCCTTGCATCTTCACTAAGGCATCAATGTTGCAATGGAGTCCAAATCATTATCTCCTTCCTCTAAATTACTTGTAAAGTGACCCAGTGATAGCTCAGTGATGGAAGAGAGGATTACTCACAGAGCTGAGGCATGCCACAACAATTCTGTTTGGAGCACTTCAATTGTTTTCAGCAATATGTCTGGGGCCTCCATGTAGCTGCTTTCATCCAAACCACCTAAAGTTAGGCCGGAGTAGCAAGTACTCCACTGGCCTAAGAAGTCGCAAATATGCCAAAAAGCACGTTTGTGGCTCCTTGCGAGTAAGCAGTGCCAGCGCAGAGGCCGGCACCGCTCACTCAGCCACAGACCTGGACCTGCGTTGGCTGCCGCAGGTAGATCCCGCGCCGGTTGGTGCCGGGGCAGGGGGAGAGCAGGCAGCGGCGGCATGGGAGGGGGCCATTGGCTGGCCCAGGCTGGGAGGGGGCAGGGATATCAGTGCTGAGTTGCATTGATATCATAAGAACATAAGAGCCCTGCTGGATCAGGCCAAAGGCCCATCTAGTTCAGCTTCCTGTATCTCACAGCAGCCTCATCAGATGCCTCAGGGAGCACACAGCCAACAAGATAACCTGTTTCCTGTTGTCACTCCCTTGCACCTGGCATACAGAGAAAACCTACTTCTAAAACCAGGAGGTTGCTTATGGCTTGTAACTTGTGATGGACTTTTCCTCCATGAATCTATCCAATCTCCTTTTAAAGGCATGTAGGCCAGGTGCCCCATCACCACAACCTGTGGCAAGAAATTCCACAGATTAATTACATGTTGGGTGAAGAAATATTTTCTTTTGTCTGTTCTAACCAGAGGCGCAACTATGGTGGAGCGTGTGGAGCAGCTGCTCCAGGCAGGGGCACGCGCCCACCGCCCTTACCGTGATCTGCTTCTTCAGCCGTCTTCTGGTCGGCCCTCCCGCCCTCCCTGGAGCCCGATCAGCTCCAAAATGGCTAGGAAACCGGCGGGGGGGGGCGTGTTCGGAGCCACGCTACGCGCGCAGCTACCTACTTCCGCCCTCCCATTGGCTACACAGGGCGCACGTCGCCTGTCACCAAGGCTCTTGCTCCGGGCGCCGGGAGAGCTAGTAGCATTGCTGGTTCTAACTCTCCCTCCACTCAATTTTAGTGTATGTCCCCTGGTTATGATGTTGGGCGAGAGGGAAAAGAACTTCCCTCTATCTACTCTATCCACCCCATGCATAATTTTTATACCTCAATCATGTCCCCCTGCAGGCTCCTTTTTTCTAGACTGAAAAGTCCCAAATGCTGTAGCCTCTCCTCATAAGGGAGGTGCTCCAGCCCACTAATCAATTTGGTTGCTCTCTTCTGCACCTTTTCCAATTCAACTATATCCATTTTGAGGTGTGGTGACCAGAACTATACACAATACCCCAGATGTGGTCTTACCATCGATTTGCACAATGGCAGAATAATATTGGCCATTTTATATCCTATGCCCCTTACCAGCTCGGGTCAGCTTTACATGGCCTCACCAGACGCATGCCATCTCCAGAGCTGGTGTTCATCCAAGGAGGCCCCACGCCGCTTACACCGGGGGTAGTGGACGAATGTCCCCTTCTACCAAGGTGAACCCAGGCTGCAGCAGTGCATCCCGCAATGGGCCTAGGGTTGCTGGGGTGTTACTGTGAAGGATTTTCCCAGAATTGCTTGCCAAGACAAGGTTGACATATTGCCCTTGTGGCACCTGTGTCAGTGTGGTGTTGCCAGGACAGGCTTAGGCTATGACAAATGTTGCACTGATGTCCATATACCATCAGCATAGGCTTACCAGATCTCCAACCGGGACAGAATGTAGCCCTTAAGGAGAAGGAATGTGGGCAGGTGTAGCATGTTAAACCTTAGAGCATAGTAATAGGCATGTCTACTCAGAAGCAAGCCCCATCGTGTTCAGTGGGGCTTGCTTCTGAGTAGACATGCCTAGAATTGTGCTCTAAGGGTTTAACAAGCTACACCTGCCCACATTCCTTCTCCTAAAGGTCTACCGTGTTTTCCTGAAAATAAGACCTCCCCCGAAAGTAAGACCTCCCCCCATTTTTGCATGATTTTACTGGCACTTAAAATATAAGACCTCCCTGAAAGTAAGACCTAGCATGGCTCCCCGTGATTTCCATTCCTCCCGCCCGGAGCCGCCTTCCAGACCCATCTGTTCTGCTGCTACCTCCTGCCTTTCTTTCCCTGGCGCTGCAGCTTGTCCATTTGCAGCCACGTTGCCTGCGGGCCCCAGATTTATCCTGTGCTCCTCCTTTCCTCTGCCTCTCTCTGGCTTGCGAGGGAGGGACTTGGCTTTTAACTTGATATAACCTTCCCAGTGCAGAGCACTCGTCCCCTCCTCCTACTCTCTCCCTCCTTCTGTGCGTGCAGAGAAGCACGTGTGTGTGTGTGTGTGTGTGTGTGTGTGTGTGTGTGTGTGGGGGGGGGGGGACCCCGGGAACTGAGACTGGAAAAGGAGACGGGATGCATTTCAGAAGGAGGGGGGGAGGAATGCGATTGCGGACGGACGGAAGCTGAGAAGCAATCACTCACTCAGGAGATCCTCAGTTGAGTTGGAACGGGAGGAAAAGGGGTGGTGGAAAAACTACACAGCCTTACATCCACATCAGCGTGTGTTTGAGAGAGTGAGTTGGAGGGTGAGTGGGCGAAGCAGCTACTGCTGTGTGTGGGGGAGGGATTGCGTCTTCAACCACACTGTTTGAACCACACTGATTGTGTTTATTCAGCCCGGCTCGGCTGGGAACAATAAGATCTCCCTAAAAATAAGACCTCCTGCATTTTTGGGATGCAAAAATAATATAAGTCCCTGTCCCTGTCTTATTTTCGGGGAAACACGGTAGCACTCTGTCCCAGTTGGAGATCTGGTAAGCCTACATCAGCACAACATCCAAATAAGATTGGGCTATAACAGCCCAAGCCTATGCCTGTCTATTTAGAGCAGAGGTTCTCTAAGTGTGAGTCCCGACTCCCAAGTGTGTCATCAAAAGCAGCCAGGGGCTTCGTGTTAGTCTTTTAATTAACACATATTCTTGCTTGCAAGAGAGAGAGAGCAAAAACAAAGACCCGGGAAAAGCTGCCTCTTCACATCGGGTCACTCAAAGTTCATTTCAAAACACTTCAGGTTTGTAGGCAGTTTCCAGGTCTTGTTTTTAACCACAGCGTGAGAGAAGCCCTTGCTTATCTTATGTTAAAGAACGATTAACAACTCTATTGATAAGCTAAGTACTCAAGCTGCAAGCTCCTGGAGAAAGCAAGACAGCATCCTGTTTCTCTCGTTGAGGTTTGCAACTGCAGGTTTGCAGATAAAGTATTTTCATTCAGGTTTCATTCAGACATTGCAGGTTTGCAAATAAAGTATTTTTTTTCTGTTGAATGTTTTTAAGAAAGCAAACACAAAACAAATGCAAAACCTGCAATTGAAAATGGTGCAGAGCAGGTTCTGCTTTACTGTCTTTGATTTCTATGTTTAGTTTGGTTGATTAATTATTAGGATTTCTCTCCTTCTTCCTTTCTGACCCACCTCTAAGTTAGTTCCCCACTCTATTTGCTGGGACAACCCTCCCCCTTGGAAACTGCCAGGCAGTATAAGAATCTGTTTTTCATCTTGCAAAGATGCTACCAAAAGGAGCTAGCTTTCTCTCTCTTTCTCTCTCGTGCAACTGGGGTGGGGCATGACCAATGCTTCCCTCCCATGCTTTGATGTTTCTCTTGCCATGAATAGGACTAACACAGACGACATCAGTGCCCTCTACCCAGGCCTGCCAATGGAGGGAGGGCAGCATCCCAACCCCACCCTGCGCACTCCTGGCTTAGCTGCTGGTCAGCATAAGCATGGAAAATCCACTTTAGGGCTCGTTTTGGGAATATACACATACATATAAGAAAGGGTGCCTCTGAGCATGTAAAGAGTGCCTGTTTCTTCCATGCACTGTAATGGGGAGTCACAGCTAACGGCGAGGGAGGTCAAGGGAGCCGCGAGTCAAAAAGGTTTGGGAACCACTGACTTAGAGGTAAGTTCCATTTAGTTCAATGGGATCTACTCCCAGGTAAGTGTGGGCTTATTGCTGAGTAGCCATGCCCAGAATTGCACTGCAAGATTTATTGACTCAAGTGACAGCCCTAATGGTCTTCCTTCATCTATGAACTTGCACCTGTGAGATTGGTTGGCACGCAGCAATCCATCTCATAAATAAAGGGACTTCATGCTTCTGATGATGTGGACTGTAGTCCACCAAAGCGTAAACTGAAATAAACTGGTTAATCTTTAAAGTGCTACAAGGCTCTTGATTGTTTTTGCTTCAACAGGCTAACACGGCTATATCCCTCTCAAAAGAAATATCCACGTACCCTTTCCTTCTCGACCTTTGCCTTGGATATAAAAATGTTGCCAGTGGCTCTAGAATGACTATAAACTATGCTTCCAGTTCTCAGACATGGCAGATGTTGCTTGATTTAGTAACTACGGTACCTATAGAAACCTGTTTGATTTTCAGAATGGCCCTTTCGGAATGCCAGCATTAGTCTGACAGCTTCTGATTATATTTCAGTTTTGAGGTCCTCTAGTTTATTGCCTTCATGCCTAGCCTTGGCACATACTGTCACTCTTCTCCTTGGTGTTACTTACAATTTATTTTTATTTTTTTGCTGATGGTTTTTGCACTCTGCATCATGCACCATATAGGACTTCCATGAGTTATGCTCCATGAAATGAGACTTATTTTTTGTGGATGTGACCTTTTACTTCACTATAGGTCAACATGCCAAGTGGAAATTCTCTGCATACTGTACATATCGTTTTGAGCAGAGGATAGTTGTTGGATGCTTGGCATTCAGTGTTCTCCTGAAATGCTTTATTTGCCTTTCCATTTGTAGAATGAATTGATTTTTTTTTATCATCCGCAGTCTTTCCCTCTTCCTCCCGCTACCCCAGTGATCAGTGCCTTACGGACTATGCTTTATTGAGAGCACTGCATTCTAGATCTCCTCTTACTAACCAAGGAGCAACAAAAGAGATTTGAGTGGCAGAACCCAAACTTTTGTTTTTGATACGGAGAGACCACTTTGATTGAGGTACTTTGGGCCTTCTCTCTTTCACTAATAGAAAATATCACTCAAAATCAAGGGATTGAAGCAAAGAAAATTGACTCCATTGTTCTCATCCATCAATTGTAAGCCATTGCACAATAATAATGTATTTACACAATAGTTTTGGAAAGCAGTAAAAAAATTTTTTTTTAAAAAAGAACAAATGAAAAATTATTTAGTATACAATCAGCCCATACTCCAGCTGAACATGTTTCAACTTTTGGACTTCCTCAGGTATTTGTATGTGACAATTCAAGTCAAATTGCAGAGCACACTTGGAAATCATCATTGGCACACAAAACAGTCTGTTTCGGAGCACTCCAGTCAGTGTAGATCTTCTCTTCATTCCCTAAGTTAATTCTGATTTTCAGAGTGTGAATGTGTAGCCACATATATCCAATCAGCAGCTGCCAATTCTGCCTGCAAAATGATGGAGAGGTGACAGCATGTGAGCTAGAGTTATACAATAACAGTGGGTGTGTATAAATGTTGACTTTCACCAGTAGGGAGAGTTTGTTGTTTATATGCTTGAGGGTTGCCCTCTCCTACTCTGTTTAGACTTCCGTTTGAGTTCTTTTCCCGTCTTGATTTTTTTTGCCTCTGTGTGTGTGTGTGTGTGTGTGTGTGTGTGTGTGTGTGTGTGTGTGTGTGTGTGTGTAAAAATGGCTGCAGCTTTCTTTGTCCCAGTAAAGTTCTTGACAAAAGTCAGTTTGCTGTGTATGGGACTGCTTTAATCCCTCAGCTCTGCTAACATAAAAAACAGCCTGAGGGGAAATATAAGCATACTTTACGTATATATTCAACTGAGTTGTACCCAAGAGACTTCTCACATCAGACTGCACACAACTTCCTCTTCGTGTGGACAGTGACCATGACTATCACTCCAGCAGCAGGCATAAGAGTGTGTCCTAACAGTGGCGTTTCTGAGGTTGGGGCCCGACCGTAAGTCGTGCTCCGTCCTAGTACCGCATTCAGGAACCGGAGCGAGGAGGCCCCGCCCCTCGAATGGCTCCGTCGGCGAGGGGGCGGGGCCTCCTCGCTCCGGTTCCTGAACGTGGTACTAGGACGGGGCACGATTTACGGTCGGGCCCCAACCTCAGAAACGCCACTGTGTCCTAAAAATGTCTCAAGCAGACCTGAACATCCTCTGCATCATGAAGCTCAAGGCAGCCTACCAGCCATGTCTCATGGACTGCCAAAGACTTGACAATCCCTCTATGTTTGCAGCTCCAGGGAGATAGCAGAAACAGAGGTCCACAAAAGTCTGGTGGCCTGCCATGCCTGATGGTCTGTGTTTGACTTTGTGGGTCACAAGGCATGCAGGCTCTGTGGGTCATAGACCATGCCTGACAGTCTGTGGTTGGATATGTGGGTCACAAGGTGTGCTGGTTTCATTTAGAAAGTGTTTGTCCTAGTGTTTCTAGAGTCTTAGGAATTTGCCCAGATCAACGATCTACACAACTTACCCAGCATGCAGTGCAGCAGTGAAAGGCCACCTTTCTGCAGCCAATTTGATCTGTCATTCAAGAACAAAGAACACATTCTATAAGAGAAAAGATATCAAAAGCAAATTTGAATACATTTGAATTGTTATCTGAATAATTTCAAACCACATGATACCCACAAGGAAATGGGAAGAGTATTGTTCCATGGAGCATATCCTTCCAGACAGCTTTCTTATTGCAATTATTCTGCATTCTGTGTCTCTGCTGAGCTATGTTCCATATCCCATTACTAATCTGCTGACTCGTACAGTTTCCTAAGAATGTCTTAGACGTTATTTCCAGGGGCGTGCTTTTGAGGCAGAGAAGGGAAAATGGCTTTTGAGCATTTCTTTTATTGGAGAAAGGGGTGGTGAACAGAAGGACAAGTCAGGGTTTGTTTTGTGTGATGGTTTTCTGGCATGGATTCTAAACGTTTTTTAGCAAATGTGCCGTAAAAACAGAGTGTAAGCCTCTGTCTCAAAAATTCTCTGGCTAGCACCTTTTGCAAACACTTTCATTCACTCTGAAGGGAATTGATGGCAGATGAATGATTTTGAATTTGCACAGATAATGTGGTAGCTTTTTGCGTTCCTTTAGCATACTGAAAGTGAAACCTTTGAAGGTACTGGTTTTCAGTTCCACTGATGCAGATTTGAGAGATCCAGGCCTATATTATAGAGCGATGTTGAACATTCTCCATTTTTTTATTAATCTAGAGATTTTGATGGAGTAGAAATTGCTCCCCAAAGTACTTAGAATGCATGGATAGTCATCTCTTTAAAAAAAAACCCCGGTTTAGTACCATATTTTCCCCTGATTGCTTCCTTTCCCTCCCTCTTGGATTAGACACAAGGCTCCTCCCAAGAATTCAGAAATCACACAATAAACAGAATGACATCATGATGCTACAGAACTGATCAGATCTGGCTTATGTGACTATGTCACTGATTACACATGATGAGAGCAATTTGAATCAATAGGTGAACATTTTTTAAAAAGAATGCCCTCCCTTGCCAAAAAAGAAAAGAAGATGGCAGTCATTTTTAACTCTGCTGAAAATGTTCAGGGAAAAAAAAAACATTTTGAAGATCATGGGTTGTTTCAGCTGACCCTTCTGTCTTCCCACTTCCTCATCCGTCCATCCAGAATCCAACAATGCTATCCTGAATTAGCTTCAGGAACTGCAACTAATGGACAAATTCATTCTTCTTGAAGGCTGGCAAGACATGTTAAACTAGACTTACCATTCATCCCGGAAAAACCGGGACAGTCCTGGTAATGGCCCTCCATTTACCAGGATTGTCCCGGGAAGGTTTTCCGGGCCGATCGGTAAGTTCGCCGCCGCTGCCATCTCCATGTTGAAAATGGAGAAACTTAGCCAGGCGCCGCCATCTTGACTTCCGAAATCTCGCGAGATCTGAGATTTGGGCGCCCAAATCTTGTGAGGGCATGATGTAAGGCATGCGCAGCTCCGGGCTGGCTCCCGCTGGCTCGCCCGGTCTCTCACTGGCAAGCGGATAAGCAAGAGCCAGCCCTGAGCTATGCGTGCCTTGGCGAGGCACTGGCAGCCCTGGGCTCGCTGTTGCTGGCTCGCCCGGTCTCTCACTGGCGAGCAGACACCAGCGACAGTGGTCCCGGAGCTGTGCGAACCTCGGCGAGGCACTTGCAGCTCCGGGCTGGCCCCCGCTGGCTCTGCCGGTCTCTCACCGGCGAGCGGGCGAGGGGGAGCCAGCCCAGAGCTGCGCGTGCCTTGGCGAGGCACTCGCAGCCCTGGGCTCGCCGTCGCTGGCTCGCCCGGTCTCTCACCGGGTCCCTCGGAGCAGCAGGAGGAGCGGTGGCGACGCGGAGGAGTGGTGGCGACGGGTGACGATGGGGTCAGTTAATTTAATTATTTTTATTGTAAAATTAAATAAATAATTAAAAATGCGGCCGCGCTTCATGCAGCAATAGGGGGCGCTTCACGACCTCTTAGGTTTTTAAAGTTAAATTAATTCATTTATTTTGAAGATTAAATAAATAATTAATTTGGCCGCGCTTCGCGCCCCCTGATCACTTTTTTATATTAAATTGATTTTTATAATTTTTTAAAATTAAGTAATTAATTTTAATTATTTGAAAAATTAATTAATTAATTAATTGTCTGGGGGTGCCCTGGTTTGAGGGGGCGCAAATATGGTAAGCCTATGTTATACAGAATATATATATAGCAGTAACTCAGAAAGGCTCATTGACACATTTATTTATTTATTTATTTACTTAAAGAATTTGTATCCTGCCTTTCTCCCGGCAAGGGCACTCAAGGCAGCTTACAACATTAAAACAACATATACATTAAAATAATTAACAAATAATTAAAACAATTAAAACAAACAACCCCAGTGGGTCACCTATATTTACATTTGTTAAAAGCCATTTGTTAAAAGTTAGAAGTTAAAACTTAAAAGTCAGCCCACCATGTCAGACATCGAATGCTAGTCTAAATAAAAATGTCTTAAGGCCCCGCCGAAAGGTCTCCAAAGAGGGAGCCGTTCTTAATTCCAGGGGGAGGGAATTCCATAATTGGGGCGCCACAGCTGAGAAGGCCCTATTCTGCGCCGCCATCCCCCTCACCTCCGTCAATGGCGGCACGGTTAACAGGGCCCCCCCGATGACCTCAGAGTGTGGGTCAGATTATAAGGAAGGAGGCGGTCCCTCAAATACCCTGGACCCGAGCCATTAAGGGCTTTAAAAGTCAAAACTAGCACTTTGAATTGTGCCCGGAAACGAACCGGCAGCCAGTGTAGCTGCCGAAGCAACGGTCCGACTGAGTTGAACCGACAAGCCTCGGCAACCACCCGGGCCGCCGCATTCTGCAATAGTTGCAGTTTCCGGACAGTCTTCAAAGGCAGTCCCACATAGAACGCATTGCAGTAATCTAGTTTAGTTGTCACTAGGACATGGGTCACTGTGGCCAGGTCTGCACGATCCAAGTACGGTCGCAGCTGGCGCACCAGCCGAAGCTGGGCGAAAGCCCCCCTGGCCACAGCCACCACCTGGGAATCCAAGAGCAGCTGCGCATCCAGGAGAACCCCCAAGCTGCAGACCTGCTCCTTCAGAGGGAGTACAACCCCATTCAGAGCAGGACGATGATCCAATACCTGAGTCATAGACTTTTGGACCGAAAGAACCTCTGTCTTATCAGGATTTAATTTCAGCTTGTTTGCCCCCATCCAGCTCCCAACTGCCTCCAGACAACGATTCAGGACATCGACCGCCCCCTTGGAGTCGGGTGGAAAGGAGAGAAAGAGCTGGGTGTCATCCGCATACTGATGACTCCCTACCCCAAACCCCCGGATGACCTCTCCCAGCGGCTTCATATAGATATTAAACAGCATGGGGGATAGAATTGACCCTTGTGGCACCCCACACCTCAAGGACAAGGGTGCCGAACAAGCATCCCCAAGCACCACCTTCTGGGATCTATCAGCCAGGAAGGAGCGGAACCACCTCGGAACGGTGGAACATTGATAAGGAGGTGGTTCTACAAACACAACAGGCTTCTCTTTTGTGAGTTTTTTTCCTCAAAGCACTAAATCCTATAAACTGCAACATGAAAAATAAGGACATAGGCCTATTTCTCACTGAGGTGGTAGATCTGCATCTGGGTTGTATTACTTCCCACTAATGGTGAAGGTTCACATGACAGAATATTCCTCTGTACAAATACTGTATATCCCTTTACATAGAAAGCTAGCATGTCAGAAAGAAGGCAAGGTGAGAACCCCTTATGGTGTCATCTAGTTTTCTATGTTGAAGGATTTTTGCTGTTGTTGTAGAAAGGAGCAGTCAGTCACATGAATCCTTATTGCAGTCTGAAGTGGTACAGTTCAGAAACAGGTTTACCACTCTAATTAGAACTTGAGCGAGAGTCTGCATTTAACAAGTTGCTGCAGTAGAATTTAGCACTCATTATAACAAACTGTATTGCATCACATCAAAAATAAGCCAAATTGGATAATCCACGATTACAGATAAATGTGATTTCTGATCTTTCTAGAAACCAAATTGTTTGCACTGGTTATCAGGAGAACAGGAAGCTTCCCATTAAAACTTTAGGAGAAAAATATGTAAATTCCATGCCCATAGCATGCCTTTAATCATTGAAAGTCAAATATAGTAAACATCCAGTAGTCCAGAATCCAAAAATCTGGAACTCCCAATACTCTGGCTACACTGGGGCTTGCTCCCTAGCATCCTTTCCATTAACATTTTGCTACAGATGTTGGGAAAGCAGCTACGGAAGCTGCTCGGGGACAACCTGAATAACTTGGCAGTCATGAAAGTACTGTGGCAATCCCGTCAGTACAGCAACAGGGAAGCTAGGTCTGGGGATCACCAAAGGTGGATTAATACCACCTGATAGTCCAGCATTTCCGATAATCCCACAGCAACTAGGTCCCACAGGTGCTGGATTATTAGACTTCTACCATAGTATTTTTTATTATTATTATTTTGCACAGGACCAAACTTCCAGGAAAATTCTCAAGCTACTTTTCCTATGCTAAACTTGCTTTCCAACGTCCTCAACGTTTTTTCCTCACATCTATGCACCACCATCACCTCATGACAATAATCTTTATTATGGAAATTCTGGTTCCACCCATAATACAAAAAGGATGTAAGTACTGCATTTGGTGAGCTGATGCGTGGTTTTACTGTTTTTACTTTCAACAGGTGCAGTGGCATCACTAGGGGGTGTGGGGGTGCAGACTGCACTGGGTGACACCCTCGGTGTGTGTGTGTGTGTGTGTGTGTGTGTGTGTGTGTGACACCACAAGTGGCTAAAATTGTGGAAACCTTGTATTTATGAATAATACCATCAAGTTAAATATCATTTTGGAAAAGTAATTTAATGCAGAATGTAATGAAACAAACTATGTTGAATTATCTCTATTCTATCAAAGGTTATGGCCAAATAACCAGAAAAAGAAAACACAACTGCTTAAGTAACAAAAAATGGATTTCCTTACCTCAAAGGAAGGTAATAAGTGAGCAATAAGAGCAATAAGTTTGATTCTTCTGAGAGCCAATGAGATGTTATTATGACACAGCATGGAGCCAATAAGGTGTAGTGTTGTAGCATAGCTTGTCTGTGCCTGGTACGGAAGTAATTGACGTGACGTGATGATGTCATCACGCCATGTCGATTACTTCCCGGTCGCAGAGCTCTGCGACCAGGAAGTATTTGCCCCATTCTGAGCAAGTCCACTCAGAGTGACACAAAGCCTAAGGCAATAAAGGGGTGAGAGTCCCTTTGCGACCTTCGGCTTTTCCTACGAGCCGAAAGCAACTTACGCCATTGGCTCTGCTGGAGCCACGAGAAAAGCCAAAAACAGTGAACTTGAATTTGAAAGAAGCTTCTCTGGCCAAATAGGAGTGGTGTATTGTGTATTACAGGAGAAACTTGAGTTGGTCTGGAATCTTGGACTACGTGACCAATGCAGCACGTGTTTCCCCCACTGTGGTCTCATGCAGATATGTGGTGGGCCAAGCCACACACACTGCAGAGTGTGTGAAGCTTGCAAATACTGACTGTGCTGCATGAGTACATCGAATACTTCCATTTTCCTGAATCCACATGGATGATCCTTACGGAGCCTAATCTTATATACACTTACCTGAGAGTAAGCCCTATTAAATTCTGTGGACTTACTGTCCAAATAAACATGCCTGTAAGTTGCATGAAGTATAACTCTATATGCATATGAATGCTAAGCTTCCTTCTTAGTTCTGTAGGTTATTCCTCAAGGGTAAGTAAGTTTGTACTACCTGTCCTGCATGTAAATTTAATAGAGGATGTCACTCTCTATAAATGTCAAACTCGGTCCTGTCAGGAGCAAGAAATAATTCAAAGGATTGTAACCTATCAATGGCATTGCTAAATCATTGTACTTGGGCATCAATCCTTAGCATACTTACCAGGAAGTAAGGGCTGGTCTCCATGTTCATAAGGTATTAACATGAGGGAGCATTTAAGCATACACTCCTCTGTTTTCAATTAAAAGTTCTTAAAAGAACTAAAGTGTTTTTTTCTGACCATGTAGATTGGCTCAACTCACTGAACTCACTGATACATTTTTATTGTCCATAAATACTTGTCACGGCATCTAGAAGGATCACTGGCATCACTCGAGATGGGGCGGAACAGTAAGTTCCGCACTGTGCTAACCTGTTTACTCCCCGGCACGAGGCGGCCCCGCCCCCTCGCCATCAGAGCCAATCAGTGCGGCGAAGGCAACATGCAGTAGACGCCCTGCGCGTTGCCTTTGCCGCACCGAATGACTCCGACGGCAAGGGGGCGTGGCCACCTCGTGCCGGGGAGTAAACGGAGGTTAGCACAGTGCTCAATGGCGTCGCTACCGTGAAGCTACGGTAGCGGGCTGCTATGGGGTGACACGTGCAAGGGTGACGCATGCACGCGCGTGACGCATCACCTCTCCTGCACGCGTCGCCCCCGAAGATGTCCCCGGAGCCAGCTCCTGAGGCCGGGAGCTGGCTCTGGAGACGTCTTCCCCGGCCGACACGCCAGGGCCTTCTGAGGAAGGCCCGCTGTGCAAACGTTATTTATAACATTTTTTAGCACATGCGCAGACCGTCCCTGAGGGAAAAGGGCTGCCCTTTTTGTAAGAGGGAGGGAGGGGGTATAGGGGAAGAGATTTGTAAGAGGGGGGTATAGGGGGGAGGCGTCACTTGGGTGACGCCCGCGCCCCGCTATGGGGCGGCACACGCCCTAGTGACGCCACTGACAGTGCTGAACTCACCGTTCCGCCCCACCTCAAGCAACACCACTGAGAAGGATCATTACTATTATTGTTTGGTCTCTTGTATACTTATTCCAGGACTCCAGAACTTAGCACTGTGTTTCTTCTTCCATTTTTCCTCCAGAAGAAAATGTTACAACCTCTAATTTCATTTGCCATCTGCAAAAACTCTCCCCGCTCCCCACTGGCAGATGCTTTGGTTTGATGGAAATAAAAGATGTGAACTTTCCAGAAGTTTGATAGAATAAAAACACCACCAAAAGAAAGAGGGTAAGGGGAAGAAAAGATAACTGTGAGAAGTGTTGTGACAATGCTGTAGAAAGACATTTTGATTTGTATTGACATCTTCTTTTGCCATAATACGAACATAGCATTTTTCTCCCGTTGCTTGAAAGTGAAAACAAAACAGAACATGATGGATAAGAATTCAGAAATGATATTTCCTTTATTCTGCTTTCCCCTGAGATTACTCAACCTTACTCCCAATATTTCTTCTTATTCCCTTTACTCTTCTCAAGTAAATAGCCTTCAGCAGGATCTAGAACTTGAACTGTGATGTAAAACAGGCTTTGAATGTTGGTTGGCAAACAACAGACGCCCATCCTTTAAAATAACGCCATTAAAATAAAATAATTAAATGAATATTAAAATAATTAATATGAATAAATACTAATTTTACTGATGGCAACATGCCACACTGAGTACATGGTTTTGCCTTGATGTGGCAAAATGTGACATACCAATGCAAAAAAAATTCCACCAACCTCCAGAGCCATCACCTATCAAAGAATTGGGCTTTTTGGAAGAAGAAGGTCTATCTCTCCTGTGCAGGGCCAGATTACCCAATAGGCAAACTATGTATGTGCTTAGGGCACCAGCAAAGCCGGGACAGAAAAAAGAGGGGGTTTTTGAGAGACAATTTGATATATATTGATTGAAGTACTCATCATGGGGAAAAATCAGAACTTTGTTAGACTTCCTTACATCCCATGACCCACTCTTCTCCCATTTTTATGTTATCTTTTTATTACTTATCCCCATCTAAACAAGGGTGTGTGTGTGTGTGTGTGTGTGTGTGTGTGTGTGTGTGTGTGTGTGTGTGTGTGTGTGTGTGTGTGTCCTACTAACGTAGATATAATAATGCGAGGAAATCAGATCCTGTCATGTGTTGCAATAAATTTATGTTTTATTATGTATTTATTTTTATTTATTCAAAACATTTATACCCTGCTATTCCATTCCATGGAATAATATAATTGCATTATATTATTGATATATTCTTTTGAGTTATCCATTTGATTTGTTTTTTTTCTTCCTTATACATATACATAAAATATACATAAAATAGTGTGTGTTGTGTAATTTGTTTTATTTTATGATATGGTATTGTTTTTATTTTGAATTAGTACCTATGGGGGGAATAATCTTTTCAGTGCTTAGGGCCTCTGCTTCTGCATCAGGCAGTCTTTGTTTGCGCATACAATGGAAGTCCCAATTGAGAGATCCACAAGAACAAAAAGCAAGGTCCCTACAGAGTTTCAAAGAAGGAACGTTCTTTACATGGATCTCCTTGTTCATATGCATCTTCATGGAGGCATAAGAGCCCCTGCACAGCCTGAGCTGATGCGGTCTGTTGGGTCAAATATGGCTTCCATTTATGCTGCCATAGTGCTATGTCTTCAGTAGTGTCCATTGCTTTCTTCGGCCAGAGGCTTCAAATTCTTATGCATATGTGTGGTCAGCTTACAATCACACTGCATAATGAGTTTTCTAATCTTAAGCCTTTGTGAGTCGTTCTTGTGCAGATCTCTTTAGCTTTGAATAATTAGCATGGCTTGGTGTGGAAGGGACTGACTGAGTGCAGATGTGTTGATGCAGAAAAGTTAAAATATTGTGGGCATGCAGATGCCATGGGAATGCTCATTTAAGCTATGACTCATAACTGATTTGTCAGAAATAAGATGCTTCTGGTATTGCCTGCCTGAATTTTCAGGGCAGGTCTAGATGTGATGGAACTGCATATTCCATTCATAAGGCCAGAAGAACTCTATGGATTCATCAAGTCCAAAATTCTTTTTTCCAGCAGTCACTGTTGTTTGCCCCCCCCCCCAGCAGTTGCTATTCAGATACTTACAGCACAAGCCTATGTATGTTTACTCAGAAGCAAGTCCCATTATGTTCAATGGGACTTACTCCCAGGTATTTATGCGTAGGACTGCAGCTTTACTGCCTCTGAACATGGAACTTCTGTTAGCTATGTTGGCGAATATGATTGACATATCCTCCATGAATGTGTCAACCCCTTCCCTTTAAAACCATCTAAACCAATGGCCATTATAACATCTTGTGACTCTGAATTCCGTAAGTTAGTGAGGCATTTTATGCATTTCGGCTGTCCTGAATTCACTACCAATCAATTTCATTGGGTGACCCTGTATTCTAGCATTAAGAGCAAATGAAGAAACAAATTCACAAACTACTTTCTCTACACCCTTCGTAGTTTTATAAACCTCTATCACATTCCTACATCATCATTTTTTTCTACTTTGGCATGGGGAAGATACTACCCCTCTTTGAGCCTTTTGTTATACTTTTATTCACTCCCCCCCCCCCACAGCAACAACAACTACGTTATCTTTGTAGCAATGAGGCAATAAGAATTGAACATAGTATTCCAAATGCCACCATTTCTTTTCTGGAGTTATTCATAATTTCAACCTCATTTTAAACAAAAAGGCCACAAGCCCAAACAAGGTTAGCTGAAGCCCACTGATTTCAACGTGCTGAAGCATGCTCAACTTTCAAGAAATAAGCCAAGTTGTTCTTGTCATTATTGTTGTCAATTGCTGTTTTCTGTGAAGTTATTTACAATGACTTACAACACAATCCTGTGCATGTCTACTCAAATATTAGTCCCATGGAATTTAGTGGGACTCACTCCCAGGTAGGTGTGTATAGGATTGCAGCTTTACTCACCCTGATTGAGTATGGGAGACTTGCTGTTAATGCAGATACACAATATGATGCCCATTTAATTATTTGATTTTGTCTGTAAACCACTTTTTGACATTCTTGTTGAAAAGTGGTATATAAATATTCTCAATAATAATTTTGTCCCTGCAGAATAGATTAGATGCTTCTGAGGCAGAGTGGAAGTTGCATCCCCATCCAGGATCTCTAGTCCAATTATTGCTGGGCCATGGCAATTATTTTTACTGTACAAGATCCTCAATGCATACAGTGCTTCACAAGTTGCGAAAGACTCCCAAAATCTGGCTTTGTTTCCAGTCCTCACCTAAACTACGTAGCATCCCAATCCAATGCAGGAAGCATTTGCGACAGGGGAACAGAGTTCTGCTGTTGCAAAATGACTTCCAACAGCACATGGAGCGCTCTGTGGGTGGCCATTTTGGAAGCGCTGCCCAAAGAGGTGGCAGTGCTCTGCATCTACCAACAGACCCTGCTGTGCCTGCCAGAGCAGGTAAGGCAGCAGCGGGGGTGGGCAGGGAGGGGGCAAAACTGGGTGGGGAGGAGGGAGGAATGAGGCAGGCAGCTATGAGAGGCGGTGGATCCAGCATGGATGGCATGTGCCAGTTCTATTCCCTCCCACAGCCTCCCTGCCCTTTCTTCTCCTTGGACCTGCACCAGGTACAGAGCTGGAGCAGGTCTGAGGAGACTCATTGCGGAGCGGGAGACGTACAGAACGGCAAGGGGTAATAACTCCCCTTTCCCCTTCAAAGTCTCCCAATCTCCCCCCCCCCGCTGAATACAGTACACTCCTTTTTGGCGTGGCTGCACTAGTGGGGGGGGGAGGATTGGCCTCTAAGCCACATTTTCAGCATCAAAACTTCACAACTGAGCTCTTAAGAGGGATCATTATTGGCAGAAATTATTTAGGGAATAATCTTGAAAACTAACACATGGAAACCTTGTAAACTGCTAATGAACAAGTCGAGAGCAGGAAAGGAGATTAAATTTCTCTAATACATTATTTGACAGCTGCATGTATGCCTCCAGTGAAGGGACAGAATGAGAACAGATGAGTTCTTAAGAAACAAACAGGCCCTTTTTTCTATGCAGATGTTCCTAGTAATAAAGAAAGAATACAATGGAGAGGAGCAGTAAATGCACAGCACTACACCAGATTGTTCCGAACGCGCTTTTTTCTGAATGCTCCACTTACTGCAGAGATGGAGGGAGGCTTCCACTCCAACGTTGTTGAAGTGACTGCAGGGAGCGGAGAGGGAGCGGAGATGAAGTCTTCTGAAACTGGCTAGGAAATAAACCAGTTCCAAACAGTGTTAACATCTTGGTGTCCAAGAACAAGCCCAGGTCAGAAGCATTCCTTAGAAATGGTACACAGAAGGCCAGGCCACCCAAAGACAAGTCGAAACAAACATAAGAACATCAAAAGAGCCCTGCTGGATATGATCAAAGTTCCATCTGGTTGAGCATCAGGTTTCCCCTTAGTGGCCAGTCAAAGATATGTCTCTGGGAAGTCCACAAGCAGGAAGGTCTCCTGGTATCGCTCCTCTGCAACTAGTTTTCAGAGGCATATTGCCTCTTAATCTGGAGGTATAACATAGTCATCATGATGGATTGCCATTGATAGATTTGTCTCCATGACTTTGTCTAATCTCCCCACCTAAGCTCATGGCCATCACCACATCTTGTGGCAACCAATTCCACAGACTAGTTATGCACAGTGTCAAGAAGTACCTCCTTTTGTCCATCCTAGATCTCCCACCAATCATTTTAATTGGATGACCCCTGGTTCTAGAATTGTGACAGAAAGAGACAAACTTCTATGTCTACATCATAGCTATTTTGTAAGCTTCAATCAAGTCTCTCCTAGTCACCTTTTTTCAAAAACTACAAAGTCTCAAACAGTGTAGCCTTTCCTTGTAAGAAATGTGCTTCAGTCTTCTGATCATTTTGGTTGCCCTCTTCTGCACTTTTTCCAGTTCTGCAGTATCCTTTTTGAGATGTGGTGACCAGAACTGTGCACAATGTTCCAAATATGGCTCCACTATAGGTTTGTCTAAATGCAATATAATTTTACGTCCCAATCCTATGGGTGTGATGTGCCGTTGCCCCAGCCTCAACACCATTCTGTGGCCCACTAGCGATGGTGTGGCAGCTGAGAAACCCTGTACTGCCAATGGTGGGCTGCAGATCGCCTGCCAGAGCAGGCAAAATGGCAACAGGGCAGTTTGAGGGAAGATTGTGGACAATTCAGAGGTGGGGACTCGTTGGGGTGGTTCAGAGGTGGGAGGGGGAGGATCTCAGTGGCAGCACTGCACACTAAGATCCTATCCCCCTTTTTCTGTTCTGACATGCTCCCACTCTCCTTGGACGTGCACCAGCTAAATAGCTGGCATGGGTCGGAAGACACCTATTGCAGGCCAGGCAGCATTCAGGAAGGTATGTAAAAAAGATTTTTACTTACCGGTACCTCTCCTGGTTGTCCCCCACCATAGCATGCAGTGTGCGCTCTGTGTGATACAGGTTGGCTGGGGGTTGGATTGGACTGTCCTTGGTGTTAATATGTGATGCTATCCTTAATGAAGCTCACATCCCTAATGTTTACATAGGAATTTTTTATTTTGTCACAATTTATTTAACAAGTAATGCATATTACAAACACAACAATGGACCCAGTCTTTCTACCATTAATGCTTTGTTCTAATAGGTAAAATGGATACAATTTCAAAGGCTCTCAACAGCCACTCCTTAGTTGTAGGGACAGTTTTTAATGTACAGATGAACCACTGCTATTTTAGCTGCAGCCAAGAGGTTCCCAATCAACGAATTAATTGATTTGCACAGAGGGGATCACAATGAATGAGTGGAGTTGCCAAACCATTCTACCTAAGGTGCAATTTCAGCTAAATATTGTGGCTCTGCCTAGGCAGAAATGGCTGTGATTTCTGAGGACAGCTCCAGCCTTTGTATAAGGCTTCAGATTATTGAGAGCACATTGGATAATGTCATTTCCAACATTGGTCTTTCACTTCATACATTGAATATTACCTGAAATATTTTTACTGTGTAATACTGGAAATAATATTCCATTCTCCCATAACAGTCAATGGAAAAAGTTAGAGTATTTTGGCAGAAGGACCTGTGGAATTTCAGGACTTTTCTAGATTGATTAGAAAAGGGTAAGAGCTGACCTTCCGCATCAAGGAACACTTGTGTAGGAATGTGTGACATTCCATTAAGTAGTTTTGCTAGTCTTATCAAAACTCTTTTAGCTTCCCATTGATCTCCTCCCATGTTTTGGCCAAGGTTTATGCAACATTTGGTGATAATCTAATGCAAACCTCTACTGGGGGGTGGGGAATGCACTAGAGCAGTGGTTCTCAAACGTTTTAACACCGGGACCCACTTTTTTAAAATGACACTCTATCAGGACCCACCTAGTCTTATGAGACTTTAAAAAATGTGATCTATACATAAATTTATTTATTTACAAGTAAAGAGCTCAGCTGCTTGAAGGGTAATTAGCAGCTATCTTGCAAACTGCAAGAGCTCAGCTCTTTGCAGGGCAATTAGTAGCTACCTGATTTTTGCATAGCTTCAGGGCTTGTGGCAATTAGTTATCTGATCTTTCCATCACCTGGGACCCACCAGAAATCAGGTCGCGACCCACCAAGTGGGTTCCGACCCACAGTTTGAGAAACACTGCACTAGAAATTTATTTATACACCTGGAAACGTCTCATGTTTTCTCCAAGCAGGAATCTCCTCACACACCTCCAATTTCACATTAGATAAAATTTAGTTGCAAATTGCAATAAGTTGTGTGCTCATGAAACTGCCGGAATGTGATGTGGAAGGGGAATTTAGACTCTTCTTATTGGTCACCAAAGGTACTGCCACATGTTTCGTCAAACTAAAGGCACTGAGAATCGTTTGTCTCCATATTTATTTCTAAAAATTAACCTAAAGAGATTATTAAATGGCCTTTATGATGACTGCACTGCAGTCATAGTGCTCTCAACTCCCATACAAGTCAACTGAATGAACTAGAGCCTCACAATGCAATCCTTTCTAACTTTGTGCCCTGTGATGCAGTGAGGCTGGTGCAGTCTGCGCTGCATCCAGAGCACAAAAATGCTGCCTGGGAGGTCACTTTGGGGGAAGGGAATGTTCGACCCCTGGGTAAAACCCCAGCTGCCCCGATGGGGCTTCTCGGATGTGTGCCAGCTATTTATCTGGTGCAAGTCCAAGAGCCCCGTGTATCAGTGGCCAGGACCGGGAAGGGGGATGTGATTCGGAAGAGGAGGCCGCTGGCAATCCCTTCACCTTCCAGGGCCCGGCCAACCATTCTCACCCCCTGGAATGCTCCGTTCCACCCTCCCACTGCCCCTCCACCACCCTGCAGGGAACTTACCTTCAGTGGCGGGCACTCCACTGCATCTGGTGTGGGGAGAGTGGTGCCGGCCTCTCTGCCAGCACCACCTCCTCCTCAGTGGGTGATGCAAACATGCCTTGCAGCACGTTTGCGACACCGGAGAATGACGGAGTGGAACGCCACTGGTCTAGATTGTAGAAAAGATTGGGCTGCCCGTGGCTGCATCCAAAGGCCCCTGTGTCCCTAGGCAACCACTGTGGTCCCATTTGACCACAGATGTATTTGAGAAACCATGGGCTCAGCTGTCCACATCCCAAGTCAGGAATGAGATTTGAGATTCTTCTGGTTTAAACCTTCTTTTATACAGACAAATAAGACTGGTCTTAGTATAATATTTTCGTTTAAAAATATTTAAATAATATTGTTATTTTAAATCTTCCTCTCACCATTCAAAAAGATGTGCTACGAGCTCAGTAAAGCAATTTTTTTTTCTGATTCTGGAACCTCACCTCTCTGGTATTTGATTATAATGGATTTCAGCACAAACGGACTTAAAGATAATTCAAGTTTACATGCGTTTATCTTACACCTATAGAAAATGACATAAGATCTCCATGTGTGTGAAGCTACATTATATGCTGCCACTCATAGCAAGTCACTTGATGGTGGACTGACTGATTGTGCCCTTCAAAACTCCCAACTGCGGCCTCACCTAGAGTGCATTTTTACTCAACTGAGCAAGACAGCATGAGACAGCTAAATGCACTTGTTCCAGGAAAGTCTTTCATGCGTTGTGACATGATTCTGAATTCTCAAGTGAATCAGAAATGAGATGGAAGTTGTCCTTCCTCCATCTGGCTTCTTCTGAATATGCCCCCCCCCCAAAAAAGCAGAGGATCCTGTTGATATAATATCATCATCAAAAGGGAATGCCTCAAATTTGGAAAGAGGCATGATGGAGATGCATCAAAGAAGACAGGTAGTGTCACTACTGTCCGAAGTACCAGGACCATCATGGGCATCATTTCATGTTCTAGTGCTTGGGTGGGTGGGAAACGACATTACACTATGGTATTGAAGGACCTGGTTTTGGAAATACCGTATTGTTCCGAATATACAACACACTTTTTCCCCCTAATGTAACTTTTTAAACTAGGAGTGCGTCGTATACTCGCACTCTTGCAATTGGGCTGGTGCAGAGCTCTGGGGAAAGGCTTCCAGTGGGAGTAGGGAGAAACAGCAGCGGAGGATCTCTGTACAGCTGCCACCAGCAGTGTACCAACTCTGCAAAACAAGCCGGGACCTGGCAGGCTCCTCCCTGCGCTCCGGAGGGAAAGCGCGTTGGTGCTTGGAGCCTCAGTGCGCCCCTGCCCCTGCCGTGTTTACAGACATCTGCATGCTGGCATTAGCTGCATGCAAGGGGCAACACAAAGAAACAAGCCTGGCCAGCGCTGGGTTAAGAAAAAGCAGACAGAAGCAGCATTTCAGCTGCTGGTAGGCAGGGTCTGAACTGGAAAGGAGAGAGAAAGTGCCTCCTTCCCAAGCACTTGTGCACGCAGAGCTCAGACACAGCGTCTTCCGTGTGCTTCCTGCTGACCCCCCCCCCAAAGCGAGCAGGGGGGAGAGTACACAGAGAACTCATGTATGTATGAGTGTACATACTCATGTATGTACACTCATGGATGGTGTAGTGGTTTGGGAGTCGGACTTAGACCTGGAAGATCCAGGTTCAAATCCCTGCTCAGCCATGAAGCTTCCTGGGTGACCTTGGGCCAGTCACTATCTCTCAGCCCCACCTACCTCACAGGGTTGTTGTGAGGACAAAAGGAGGGGAGGAAATATGTACACCACTCTGAGCTCCTTGGAGGAAGGGCGGTATAAAAAATGTGAAATAAATAAATAAATGTATCCACAACGGGCAAACACGCTCAACTTTCTTTTAAAAAAGCAAGTTTGTGGAGAAATGTGCAAAAGCGTCCACTCTCCAGACAGAGCACTTCTCCACCTCTCCCCTCGCTCGCTCGCTCATCCCAGCCAGCCAGCCTGCCCGCCTTTCTCAAGACAGGAGCAGCAGCTTTTGGCTTTAGCCGGTCAGGAGAGGGAGGAAGGCTAAGGAAGAGACGTGAAAGAGTTTTAACAGGGGAAACTGGAGAAGGGGCGGGATGCTCATGGGGGATGCCTCATGGGGAGTGCAGGAGGACGCTGCCTGGCCAGCCCATGCCTTTGCGAGTTCTGGTGCATGTCTGTCCTCTGATTCCCCCCCCCCTTCATTCCCCCAGCCAGGGTCCTTTCCAAGCCAGGCTTCCCATCACTTCTCCTTCCCCCCCCCCGCACTCTCAGCCCCCTTTCTGCGCATGTGCAGGCGTGCACGTCTTCCCTAGCCTGAGCCAGCCGAGGAGGATTAACAAACGTGCATCTTCTCTTTTTGTCTCCCCCCCCCCCCTTCGATCTCTTTCGCTGTTGGCAGAGCAATCTTTCCAATCCAGGCTTTCATGGTGAAGAACTTTATGGAGAGCTTTGTTTTTAAATGTTTCAGCCCTTCCAGTTCCAGAAGTATAAAGGGGGGGGGGGAGAGAGAGACACAGAAGTTCCATGGGAAAGTATGAAGGGGGACGACAACACAGCAGCAGCCACATTTCTTGGATTGTAAGTGCCTCTCTGTTTAAATGCTCTGCTAGACTTTGGGAGAGAGACCCAAGGTGGAGGATACTCAGGATCTCCGATTTTGTGTTGGACCTTCCATTCACTCACTCACACATTCTCTCTCTCTCTCTCTCTCTCTCTCTCTCTCTCTCTCTCTCTCTCTCTCTCTCTCTCTCTCACACACACACACACACACACACACACACACACACACACACACAAGTTAAATAAGGCATTTTTTCACATTTAAAATTGTTTTAATACTTTTATTTTTAAACTATTAATTAGCTAATTAATTAACTGATTAGACTCTAACTATTCTAAAATTGTTTTACTCTTCTACTAATGTGTATATTTTCTATAAGTTAAATGTTTTTTTAAAAAAATAGCACCAAACTTTAAGGGTGCGACTTACAATCGGGGGCGTCTTATACTCGGGACAATACGGTATTCAAGATTACAGCAAGTCTTCACTTAAAGTTGTCAATAGGTTCTTGGAAACCCCTTTAAGTGAAATGACTTATAATGACACCAATTTTATCATAGGCTAATAATTGATATACATAAACAAGAATTTACAGCACATTTCTGGTCCTAAAAACATCACCAAACTTCTAAATAAAAACCCTAAACACTTCTAATAATAAAAACTAAAATAAATGTGAGCTTTCTGGGCCAGCGAAAACCTACGCGGACATGGGGAGAATGTTCAAGCTCCACACATTCAGTGCCCCCAGCTGAGAGTTGATTTTTTATCAGCTTTAAAATGGAATGACTTATAATGAAACAACTTGAACAGTGCAATCCTATGTATCTTTGGCCAGAGCTGCACCAGCCTAAGGCGTTGCAAACGTGCCATAAAGAACTTTGCGGTTCCTTGAGTAAGCGGTGTCAGTGCAGAGGCCGGCACCGCTTATTGCACCGTCCCCAGGACCTGCACTGCCGGATACAGGTAAGTCCTGTGCTGGTCGGTGCAGGGGGGGAGGGTGGGCAGGGGTGCCGAGGGAGGGGGCCACTGGCCAGCCCGGGTTAGGAAGGGGTGAGGATATCGGTGGCGATATTTTATTTATTTATTTATTTATAGAATTTTTACCCCGCCTTTCTCCCACCAGGGCAACCAAGGCGGCTTACAACAAAAATATTAAAATACATGAATACATTTAAAATCAAGAATTAAATTAAAAACAATTAAAACAATTAAAACAATTAAAACAAACAGCCCCAGTGGGTCATCCACATTTACATTTGTTAAAAGCAATTTGTTAAAAAGCCATCCCACCATGTCAGACATCAAATGCTGATCTAAATAAAAATGTCTTGAGGCCCCGCCGAAAGGTCTCTAAGGAGGGAGCCGTTCTTAATTCCAGGGGGAGGGAATTCCATAATTGGGGCGCCACTGCCGAGAAGGCCCTATTCCGCGCCGCCATCCCCCTCACCTCCGTCAGTGGCGGCACGGTCAACAAGGCCCCCCCTGATGACCTCAGAGTACGGGTCGGATTATAAGGAAGGAGGCGGTCCCTCAAATACCCTGGACCCGAGCCGTTAAGGGCTTTAAAAGTCAAAACTAGCACTTTGAATTGTGCCCGGAAACGAACCGGCAGCCAGTGTAGCCGCTGAAGCAACGGTCCGACTGAGTCGAACCGACAGGCCCCAGCAACCACCCGGGCCGCCGCATTCTGCACTAGTTGCAGTTTCCGAACAGTCTTCAAAGGCAGCCCCACGTAGAGCGCATTGCAGTAATCTAGTCTAGATGTCACTAGGGCATGGGCACTAGGATATCCTAAGTCCCATCACAGCCCAGGCCAGCCTTACACAACCGCCCCAGATGCATGCTGTGCATCCGAGTAGGCCCATTGGGCCATGCCCCACTTACATCAGGGGAAGGGGACAAATGTCCCCTTCTCCCGAGGTGAGCCCAGTGTCCCGGGAACTGCGGCTCGGGAACTGGACAGGATGCAGCGGCTGACCCTTTAGGCCAGCCGCCACAACGTGTGCAGAATCGGGCTGTAAGTGACGACTTGCTGTACATTACAAGCAACAACAAAAGTGTATTTAGATGTTTTGGTTAGGAACATAGGAAGTTGCCTCATACCAGGTCAGACCATTTGTCCATTTAGGTCAGTGTTGTCTACACTGACTGGTAGTGACTCTCCAAGATTTCAAACAAGTATCTTTCCCAGTCCTACTTGGAGATGTCAGAGATTGAACATGGGACCTTCTGCATGCAAAGCATATGCTCAATCACTGAGCTACAGCCCCTCTTTTTATATCTTATAATAGCCCAAGATATAGGTTCTTAGGAGTTCTACTATGTGAAGCCCTGAAGAAACCATGCAGTTAGAACTTGCATGGACACAGTTCTTGTGTTAGGGGGAAGCCCCTTAGCTTTGCCTCTGTGCTAATGCGCTCCCAAGATCCTGTTGTTTCCCACCCTTTTCATGATTAGCATTTGCCTGCAGCAACAAGTGTTGAACACAAGGACAGATCCTCCATCTTGCCACTCTGGAATGTTCCATGGTGGTAATCATGGGGAAGAACTACCCTGTGTTCAGTATTTGTCACTGCAGACAAATGCTAAACCTGAGGATGGTGAAGTTCAGAAGATGTCAGCTAAGCTGTTTACTCTCACCTCCCCCTCTCCAAAATCATGGAATGCGTCTACCCAAATCTAATGCCTGAACAAATCTAGCGGAATAAGCATATGTGGTTGCTATGGCTGAATAATGGAGACATCCAGGCTAAACATATAAACAAAAGCACTGGAGATCTGAATTAGTTAACCTTTATTAGTTCCTCATTAGTTGCCCAGAAAACAGAGCCAAATTGTAATGCCCCTAGGGTGGGTGAAATGAATGTTTTATAGGAAAGATGTTTCAAGACCAGGGAGCAAGCAAAACCATATGTCTCCCCTCATCCGTTGCATTTGCTGCTCAGAAATTAGTATTGCAAGGTCAGGTGACTGAGGGAGGGAACAAAGTCATCTTTATGGTACGCAAGGTCCAAGCTTTGTACAACTTCATATTCCAAATTCAGTCTCCATGTATGTACTGCTGCAAAGGAAAGTTATACAAGTAGTATCTACTTTCCTTCAAGGAAAAAAATACTGTACATACTAACTACGAAATGTATTTGTATAAGGAAACAAAATTTTCTCGTCCTTAATATAATATCGATAAGTGTTTACATTCTCTGGGTGAATGTATTTCTCAGAACAGTACATTTACTTTGTATACTCAAGTCCGCTGATCTGCTGCATGTTACTATGGTAAATATCCTAATTACTAATTACTAAGGTAGTGGAGCAGAGGCGGGAGCACATTGCTTGAGCATTTTCATGAGACGATTTTTCTATAAGTAAACAAATGCGTCGGGTTTCTTTGTTGGCATGGAAGCGCATCCTTATGCAATGGCTCCATGAGTCAGTGTTTCTGCAAAGTCAATTTATCTTCCACAAACAAATAAAAGGGAAGGAAGGAGCTGAGGGGGAAGATATGGCAGCATTTTCCATACACATTATTGACCTTCAGAGTCAATACTTGACACCAATTATCTAGCGTCATATCTGGGGCAACAATTGTGCAGGGAGAAACTCAGGGCCCAATCCTACCCCCCCCAGCCCACAGCACATAGCTCTGCTGACAGAGCTCATGCTGCATGCCACGGGGGGGGGGGAACTAAGCAGCCCAGGAGGGGTAAGTTAAAATCTTTGTTACTTCTCTCCCTGTAGACCATCTAGCCTCCAATGGGTCTCCTCAGACCTATGCCTGGTGTAAGTCCAAAGAAACTCAGGGGGGAGGTTGGGGCAGAGAAAGGGGTTAGGATCTCAGTGTGTGTGGCTGCCACCAAGTGTGTATGGCTGCCACCCTCCTGCCCCAAACCACCCCATACCCGCTCCCCACTCCAAACTGCCTCAATCCTCCCCCAAACTGCCCCAAACCATCCCACCACTGACCTACCTGCTGTGCCAGGGCATATGTGAGCTATTGTCATGTGTGTGGGACACATAACCATTTCCACTGATGGACCTGGCACACACGACAACAGCATGGCTTTAGCACAGTCGGTCCAGGACTTACAGTGGCAGATCATGAGGTCTGCCTCTGTCTGCCCTGGCTGGATAAAATGGAAAAATAGCTATGAAAAATAGCTATCTTGGTGGCATGGGATTTTTCTCTGAAAACACTGAAATATGCAAATATTTACTTTTATTTGGTAACGTTCACCTCCATTATTTCTCTGGTTGCTGGTTTTTTCCCCTCCTTCCTGAGTTACTCAAATTAGTGATTCCATGTAATAAAGTATCGCACCTTGAACAGGTTCACATCAGAATGCTATGTCTAATATGTTGAGATCACCAGACATAGAAAGATAAAAAAATGTTGCCAGTAGACACAATGAATTAGATTTCTCTCGTTACATTGGACAACACATTTTAACAAAGGCCATGCCCCCAAGATTAAATTAGTCATTTCTTACAGATTTTGGGGTGCTGAACACAAATATACCAATTAAAATGCAAAGTTGGTTACGGTTTGTGAGAGATCTGCAATAGGTAGTTCCATAAACATGTACTGGTAAATGCCCTACAGCACTTACAACACCTATGTATGCAATGCGGACTGATTCTCCTAAACTAGAGCCAATCAACAGATTTTATTGTCATTTTCATTTTTAGCACGTTGAAATTAGTAAAGATTACCTCTTTCCATTTCAGGACCAATTTCGTGTTGTCCAGTGTTGTTATTACTACAGTAATAAACATTTTTATACCGCTTTTCAACAAAAAGTAGTTCACAAAGCGATTTACATAGCAAAACAAATCAATAAATGGCTCAATAACCAGTAGGTCACTTTTTAAAATTAAAAATACCCTCCCATTTTTCTGTGCTATTTACAGGTGGTGAAATGGGGGGACTTTTGGTGGTTTTCATGGGAGCAGATGAAATGGGGGGCTTACTGGTGTCAGTGGCAGTGCTCCTCCCAGCAACTAGAAGCTTGCAGTCACCATTTGCCCCCCCCCAAAAAAAATGCCCCTTCCAAATGAAACTATATTACATAGCTCCATTCCAAAGGGGCCGTTCGGGGGGGGGGGAATTGCAACTACTAACTGGTGGTCACCAGGAGGTGCTGCCATGAAATGGTGGTGAGATAGAAAAATAAAGTAAGGCCAGTGAAAAGCATAAAGCTAGTTTAACCTACCCAC
This sequence comes from Plestiodon gilberti rubricaudatus, assembly GCA_026170595.1. Classification (NCBI taxonomy): domain Eukaryota; kingdom Metazoa; phylum Chordata; class Lepidosauria; order Squamata; family Scincidae; genus Plestiodon; species Plestiodon gilberti. The sequence goes on from JANXHW010000003.1 coordinate 89,792,215, forward strand.
AAACCTGAGCCAACATTTCTGAACAGAGTACTTTGGGCTCAGTCCTACTACCAACTACAACAGAAAAATGGTGACTCTTCAAAAAAAATCACCATTTTGTGCAATAATTAACTTACAAAAACTTTACCAATGATTAACAAATATGTGAGGAAAATTGAGGAAAATTCCTTTTCAGAATCCCGCTTCCTACAACCTTAATGATTCAATGAAGTCACAACGCATAATTAAAATTGCTGGATTGTTAACTAAAAAATGATAGCAGAAAGAAATAATCTACACTGTGAAAAGCATTACGTGATTAAATGGCCATTAGTTAAAAACTAATGTAGTCTCTTGCATGGAGCTTATAAACCTGTATACAAAAGCTCTGAATTGAAGAGCTGGGGCAAATGAGTTCAAATTCAAATGAGTATCAAGGTTCCGATGGGAAGTTATTATTCCGGATTCTAAGAATAATGTATTTCATTTCCATAATCAAATCTTTATGGGACTTTCCAGATGCAATCTAATTCGCTACTAGGGAAATTAGATATCTTGGTACAGAGGATATGTTCAAAGTGTCATACTGTCTACAAGGCCTTGTCTGTTATAGAGATTGTGCATATTTCATGCCTAACATCTTTTTGGTGATGAAGCCAACTTTCCACAGTCCTATCACTTTTTTCCCCCGCATTCACTTCTACTTTTTAGGAGATTATAAGACTCTCTCTCTATTTGCATTAAAGTACAGTACTGCCAGAAGGATTTTTAGGAGCCTCTATTCGTGCATAGTAAGTTATCAGGGAAAAAAAGTTAGATGTACGTAAAGTGTAGAGAGGAAAGATCATTTTCAGTGTAAGTTGTTATAAGACATAATGCCAGCTTGAGATTTTTATGGGCCCTTGTTTAAGAGGTGATCAGTGGATCCTCCTATCCCCTTTGTTTCTGGATAGGAGAAAAAGAAGCCAGTTCACTTGATAATGAACTAAGTACTATCCCTCTCCACTGCCAGTCTCAGGACACGTGACATAAGGGAAAGGGACTTTGGTGGCAGAGATTGTTATTTCGATGCAGCACCCTATGAATTAACATCCAGGATTGGGCTGTCAGGGTGAAGGATTTATGACAGCGGAAGAGGCTGCCGCTGTCGTAAAATGGCTGCTGCAAGGGGCGGCACTGCTTCACGTCCATCGTTGGTTCCTACCACGCCTGCCGGAGCAGGTTGGGCAGCGACGGAGGTGGGTAGGGAGAGGGCGAATCCGGGTGGAAAGGGGGAGGGACAGAGGGTGGAGAGGCTTGGGAGGGGGTGGATCCAGAAGCAATGGTGCACACCGGATTCTATCCCCCCCTTTAGCAGCCTCCCTGCCCCTTTCTTCTCCTTGGATTTGCAACAGCTACAGAGCAGGTGTAGGTCTGAGGAGACCCATTGCGAAATCCATCCCCCCCTTTGCTTACCTGTGTGGGGTGTACAGGCCTAACTGGATAACTGGATGTTTTGACTGCGCAGAATTCTATTTGGGGTAAAAATGAGTCTGAGCTTCATGTCCTTCTAGGGAAGAGTCCTGAACTGGCAGATGGAGAGCTTTAGGAAGAAAAAAGAAATTATCATTTGCTGTCGGCTGGGCTACTGGTGGCAGTTGCTTAGGAAAGCTCTGAAGTAAACTTTGTTACACATCTCTGGGATAGCCAGAAATCAAATAGAGCTATTAACTAAATTGAGCATTGCATGGAGTGGTCTCAGTGTTTCTTGAGCACAGTTGTATGTTGGGCACAGTCAGGAGCAGAGGAATGGAACAGAAATGCAGCTTAGCCACATTTACTTACCGGAAACAAAACTATACTACTTAGTATGTATGGAAATAGAGAGCGGGTTAAAGCTCATATTCGCCAACATACTGGATTAATATACTTGCCTACCTAAATCTTAGCATAGCCTTCTGAATACTGTAGATAGTGAAGATAAGTTTCTCTACCGTTACATGTCAGGGCTGATCTCTGATTTCTTATTTTCCTCCCTTAAATTCAATGTAATGCCAGAGAAAGGTGCCAGATTAGCAGCCCTAAAAACATAAATCTTCTTCATCGAAAACAGACACTAAGGCTAATGGCAGCTCGTCCTCCTATGTCATATGGTTCATGGCCACCATGGTCTGGAAGAACCATCTCTAGGGAAGAGATGACAATTGAATCCACCAGCAAATTCAGGCTGTTATTTCACCCATTATATTTCTCCCATTATAGCAGAGGTTCTCAACCTGTGGTACACATACCACCGGTGGTACTTTGACTGCTGGTGCTACGCAGCAGGCTGGTCCTGATCTGATTTTCCAATCTGCTGTCTGACTTGCAATTCAAAAGCATCTCTGACTTGATGGTCTCACCTTTGGAACGTGGATTCCCCAAAGCCTCTTATCTGGACAGGCAGTAATTAGTTGCTAGGAACAGCAATCAGCTGCTAGGAGGTCTCTTATCTGCAGTTCCAATCTCTCAGCTGCTTCTGCACCTTATCTCTGATCTGTACTGTTCCATATTGCTTCCTGTATACACAGCATTGAACCACTAGGTGGCACAGGCAAGAACAAAGCAGGCAAAACTTTTATTTCCTGTTTCTTTTCTTTTCTTTCTATTTTATTGCTGTTTTTAAGCAAGCTGCTCAAATTGCTGTATTTGAGTTGTATCTGAGCAAGCTGCTGCTTATATTTGTAGAGACTGAAATCAATAGACATGAATTGGGGGGGGGGAGCAATGAAGCATAACTGTCCTGGGAAAAGATAGCCCAAAAAACAGAGAGACTGAATACTGAGGATGCATGATATTCTACTCCTGAACTGAAGTCTATATATCTGCTCTTTTGGATAAGCTTACAATGCAGGAAATGGATTTGTGAATACTACTGTTTGGGGGGGAAAAAAAAAAAACCTCCACAGTGGCTTAATTGCTGCACTCACTGACATTTTCAAAAATTATCACTATCTACTACACATATTTATTTAAATTAAATTTATTTATTCATTGGCGCAGGTGGTACTTTGGAAAAATTGACTGTGACATGTGGTACACCTGGCAACAAATGTTGGGAGCCTCTGCAAAGGTTGGGAGCCTCCGCTGGCAGAACCGGGTTCTGCGATGCCATAAAGCACACAACTTTATGCAACTGCGTGAAGGTCTGTCTCACTAGCGTGAAGGAACTCGCCAAAGGCACGTAAGCTCTCCGCCGGCTGGCAGAGAGGTGGGGGGGAGGGTAGCGGGAAGGCAGGGCAGGGAAAGGGCGCGGAGGAGGGCGGATCAGGCCAGGGAGGGGGCAGGCTCAGCAGAGGAGGCCTCTGCAGAATCCTATCCCCCGTCCCGTGCCTGAAAGCCCAACATGGGGCTTCTCGGAGCTGTGCCAGCCATTTTGCTGGTGCGCCTCTGAGTAGACCCATAGGGGCTGCTGGGGCTCGACACTGGGGAAGGGACGATCATTACCTCGAGGAGACCTCCAGCCCCACGCTGGATGCAGCAGAGCCTGCCCCGGCACCACCGCATCTGAGAGCGGGGCTTTGAATAGGATTGGGCTGACAGTCAGTTAGTAAACAACCCCTTTTCCAGGAATTCAAAACATACAATTCAACATCAGCATCTTCCCAAAGTAAAAATGAGGCAAGGCAATACCTCTCCTCTCCCCTCCCAATGCAGTCTTCCACCCTTTCCTAATCCATCATGCATGTGCCTTCCCAGCATAAGAAAAAAAAAAGGTGAAAGAGAGCCATAGACTAAAAGAGAAGACAAGAACATAGAGACAAGATCAGTACTACATATATGGATGTGGGCAGTCGGGCAGTCAAAGCAGGCTAGCATTCCATATTTGCATCACAACAGCTCTAATTGTATAACTTCAAGAACAGTTGCCAAATGAGCTCATAGTATTTGGATTCCATGTCTATTATAAGCCACTGGGAGCCCAATCCTATCCTCCCCCCCCCACTAGTGCAGTCGCACTGAAACGGTGCACGCTGTATTCAGTGGAGTGGGGGGGCAGGAGGCTTCAGAGGGAAAGGGGGATATAAATCCCCTTATTTATTTATTTACAGTATTTTTACCCCATCTTTCTCCCCGAAGGAACCCCTTACCCCTCCGTAAGCCTCCCGCTCCACAATGGGTCTCTTTAGACCTGTGCCATCTTTGTGCCACAAGTTTGAGAGAAAGGGGGATGCAAAAAGAGAGGATAGGATCCAGTGCGCACCATTGCTACTGGATCCACCCCCTCCTTCAGCAGTTCTGGATTTGCAATATTGCAATATAAAATGTTTTGCTCTCAAGGATACTCTTGGCTCAGAACTATACCCTGTGTGGCTGCTACTGAAAACAGCAGCCCCATGTCGTCTCCTCCTCCTCTCTCCAGTAGTCATGTTTCGAAATGCAAAACATGTGATGTGATGTCATCCCGTTACAAATTTCTCTACTCTGATGAGCATTAGCCAAGTGGAGCCAATGTGGGGAAGCTCACACTGAGATGATGTCACAGGTTTTGCTCGTCTCAGCTTTCGTAGGGGAGGAAGTAGGGCCACTGGCGTCACTGCAGGGGGGGCGGAGCTCTAAGTTCCACCGTGGTCAGACCCTCCGTTACACGGGAGCATGAAGCACCCCCGCCCCCTCGCCTTTGGAGCCATTCAAGTCGGTGCTTTCACCAACTTGAATGGCTCCAAAGGCGAGGGGGTGGGGGCTCTTCGTGCTCCTGTGTAACAGAGGGTCTGACCGCGGTGGAACTTAGAGCTCCGTGTCCCCTGCAGTGACACCAGTGTGTAGGGCAAGTCTCAGAGCTGCTGCTTCTGGCAATGGCCACACATCGGCCATAATGTGTAGTTCTGACCTAAGTAGTATCCTGTCTTTGTGGTGTCTTGGAAAGGCCTGTATTACTGTCATATAACCTGGTATGAGGTGGCAGAAAAGATAAATGTATGCAGGTAGACAAAACTTTGCAATGTTCAGCTTCACCCTCCCTCCCTTTCTATGGAAAACGATGCTAAATAATTGAAGAGGAAGGACAGGACAGAAAGCAAAATGCTACAGTCCTCAGGGAACCTTAAATCACACATAAAGAGTTTGGACAGCAATATACTGGTCTTCATGAAGCTGAGGTCCTATTTATAATTCCAGTTCTGTTAGCACAGCCCTAACGCTAGATTGCACAATTCATAACAGAGGGAAATAAATTTCGAAGAGCCAGGCTTTGGCTAGGCGGCTGAACTCCCTATTCACTTTAATGAGTGCTGGGTCACAGAAAGGGTCCATAAGGAAGGCTCCATAATGTTTGCCAACAGTGATAAATAGCTGGACGAGAGATATTTATCCAATCACCCCGGCTAAAGATAATGCAGCAGGAGGTTGCCATTTATTCCCATCAGCCCCACCACCTATCAGCCAGGCCCGTTTTTGTTACCTTAAACAAGTATATCACGCATAAATCTTGGAGACGCTTTGAGTTGCATCTTCAACAATTTAGACAGCTTTGTCTCATGTTATAAATGCGCAGCAAGTACGACTGACAAATAAGTTGGGGGGAATGGCATAGCAAGAATTTGAGGACTCAACATCCACTTCTGAATGGGGATCTCAGCCTCTTGGAGTGTTATTGGGGATGCCACTATTTTTTTTCCTCCTAATGCAAGCCCACACATCTTGTGCCCCATCCAGCTGAATGCAGATGTTTGTACACAACATACACATACATATGCACACACACAGACACAGTTTTTTTACAGGCAACAACAACAACAACAACAACAACAACAACGGAGAAATGCTTATCAAGGCATGGTGGCGTCATGATATATGGCTAGCTAGGGGGTTATGTATGACCTGACAAGACAAAAGTGGGCAAGCAGGAGGCAAGGTGAGTAGGGTAAATCAGTGGTTCTCAAAGTTCTCCCCGCGAGGAGGGGAGAACTTTGAGTCTTCTTTGTGGGGGTGGGGACAGTGGCGGCAGCGTTCCTGGGGACTGCCGGGGGGGGGAAGTGTTCTCCACTTAACTCACTGCGGTCCTGATGGCCTCCGGAGGGTGCAGGGAGGCCTGCAGACCCTGCAGAGGCCTACAGACCCGAAGTTCTGTGGCAATTACTACCACTTCTACTTCTTGGATGAAAACATATATTTTCCATTATGTCTGACTCCTTCAATGCTTGTCTGCAGGGATGCTACAAGGTTGTTGGATATTTTATTTTCCCTGCTAAAGAGACAGGCAGCCCAATCCTGCCTAAGATGCACCAGCATCCTCGGATGCACGGCGGTTATTTAGCTGACGCACAACCAGGGAGGCCATGTAAGGCCGGCCAGGTTCGGGAAGGGGGTAAGGATATCAGCGCAGCATGGTATTGATATCTCTGCCCCCCCTCCCTGGCCTGGCCAGCCAATTGCCTCCTCTCCCGTCACCCCGGCCCACCCTCCCGCCACCCAGCACAGCACCTACCTGCATCCGGCGGCACGGGAAGAGGAGGACGGTGGTGTGAGCAGTACTGGCCTCCAAATCAGCACCGTTTACTCCCAGGGTTACACCGCCTACACCACTGCTTACACACCTTACTCCACTTTCATGACACCTAAGGCCAGCAGAGCACATGCTCCACCAGCCTATGTTTAGGCAAGATTGCACCGTTAATTTATTTAGGGCCCAATCCTATCCAAATTTCCAGCACTGATGCAGCTGCAATGCAGCCCCAAGGTAAGGGAGCAAATGTTCCTTTACCTTGAGGAGGCTTCCGTGACTGTCCCCCTTCCACTGCAGGATGTTGGCAAGACTGCATTGGTAATGGAAAGTTGGATAGGATTGGGCCCTCAATCAAATACATTTAGCTTTGTTCTTGCTAAATGTAGGAAAAGAAACAACTTTTGGTCAACAACAAAAGGGAGGGGGGGTTAGTCATTGAGATTTCCCAATCCTCATTACCGGTAAAGGGTTTAAACAAACCACTAGAAAGTTGCTTTCTGCTATGTCAGACCATTGGTCCATCTAGCTCAGCACTGTCGACACTGAAAGGCAGTGGCTCTCCACAACTTCAACCGGAGGACTTTTCCAATCCTCACTGGACTTTCCTGGATTCTCACAGGGAATGACGCTGGGATCTTCTGCACGTGAAGCATGTGCTCTTCCACTGAGGTACAGCTGCCTCTGTAGAGAAGAGAATGATGGGGAACTGAGAAAAGAGCTCTGTAAGACAGCCGCATTGTACCACTGAATTGCAATCCCTTTGCTGGTATGCTAATGAAATAAGGCCAATAAGGTTAGTACACGCCTGAACAGTTATCATCTTTCCCTCCATGCCTTCTCACTTATTGAATATTGACTGTTACAGTGGGCATTTAGCACCAACCAATGTTTAACAAGCTGGAAAGCCAATAAAATGCTGTGTACCTTCTTGAGTCCGCTCAGTCTCTCTGCTAACCATCTTTTTTGCCTGGTAGAAGATAACTCCCATTGTAGCCTTACTGTCCAAACCAGGGAAATTGGAACTGTGTCTCCCTCCCTCTCTCTCTCTCTCTCTCTGTTCCCATCCCTCTGGAAGTGAAAAGGCTGTCTATAACCCAACTACTCCCACAGGCTGCCATTTAACCACTCAACATCACCAGGAGACTGGAACATGGGGGGAGGGAGCAGAAGTAGTTGCCCACCCTACCAACCATAGCAACCACACCCACACAGCAGCCACTCATCACAATGGGGATTCCCACAAACCTGGAGGGGGGGGAATCCAATGTACACAGCCACTATCCAAGTATTGGGGATGTATGACAGCAGTAAGGGGCTAGCGCTGAGACTCTGACACTCCAATGGAGGGGGGCCCATAAAAATGGGCAGCCCCAGGACAATAAACACAGCAGGAGACTCTATGCTCTAATGGGGGGACAGTAACAGCAGTCAGCCAAAGAGCAACACGAACAGCAGCAAGAATGCACTTACATCACCACAACCCCAGGACCCTCTAATGATCTGAGGCCCCTCTTACAGGAGCTGCGCTTAAATGCACTGTTTGGAGCCTTTATTTGCGACAGAATGAGGGTGGGAGAGAAGAAATGACTGGAAACTAAAGCCCTGTGAATGAGGTGGGCGCTGCACTGCAGGCCCTTTTATCACCCTCGGGAAGCACTCACAGCCCAGTTATGCCCACGAGATCTGTGTCACAGATGGTGAACATTTTCCGGGGGGGGGGGCTCCTTCGGAGTGACTCATGCCCTCACAGCTTGATCCCGTGCAAGCGCACTTTAAAGGAGAACTGCCGCTCCAAGTCACATGGAGAATTCGCCCTGCAATGCCTGAGACCAAAGCAGCTGCTGCTCCAGCTGGGTGAGTACAGCACTGCATATCCGCACAGACCCCATTCAAAGACAAGCTGCCACCACTCAGCTGGGTGAACAAGGAGCTGCATACCCACTCCCAGGCGCGTGATGGCAAGCCGCTGTTGAGCAAAGACATGCACGTGGGATGCAGGGGGTGGCTAATGCTTAGTCCACCACAGCTCCAGTGGGCTCACTTGCCACCACTTCCCCCCTTCCCAATCCCTTAGCAATGTGTGGTATTAATTATCTCAGTCATGCTGGTCAAACTCTGCAGCATCCTTTGTCCTCCATGTGCTCTTTACCCAAGACAGCAGCAATTCCTTTGTCGTCAAGGCAAGAAGGGGGCGGGAAGGCCACAGCACTGCCTAGCAACCTTTAGGGAACCTCCTGGCCACCTGCTATCCAGCCATCCCCACAGCTAGCCCAAATCACTTGTGTGGGGCAGAACCTGGCAAGAGATGCTCCCCCCTCCATATGCATGGGAAGCAGAGCAACAGTTGGATGCAAGAAAGGACCAGGCATGCTCAGAAGCCTTCTTTGCACAGACTTCTCAGTTGCCATTCTTCCCCCTCCCCACAATTTGGGATTTTGGGGGGAAGTCTGGGGGGAGAAGAATGTGTGGAAAAGGAGGGAGGAGGAGGAGGAAAACAGTCAGATGAGGGCTGGTATCAGGCTCATTACAGGCTGAGCTGAAATTTGCAAGGGGTGGTGGACTCAGCTCATAATGGCGCAGGGATTTCTGAACAGGAGGAGTTTGTATTCTGAACCTCCTATTTCTGAAAATTGATGCCATAATTATAATTACAGATGCCATATTTTTAACAGCATGGCATCTTGTGTTAATGAAGATGCCATTGTTAATCTATGCCTCAAAGAATGTACATGCATGCGTATTCATAAAAACAGTATAGTCCAGAAAATCCTGCTGACAGCCTTGCTCAATGCTGTTTACCACGGCAAACACTGGTGATATAAAGCAGAGATGCTTGCTGCATGAATTGTGAATTGGCCCTCAGGTCCTGGGGGCCCAACAAGCAGCTTTTCACACTGATCCTGGTGCTCAGCTTCATAGCTTCAGGGTATAGTATGCTCCCTTGGTGAGCACTTTATGAAAGAGAGATACTATTCTATAATTTAGCATCTCCCTGTAAAATAAGAGTATCAGTGTCTGGAAGCAGTATTCAATAGGGACGGAGGAAACATCCTTCTTTAGCTAGAGGTCTCAGTGCTAATGCATTACTATCCCACTTGTCTCTGGTATTGAAAACAGGTTTCAGATTGGGGCAATGGAACAAAATAGCCTGTCTTCCTGCCCAGCATCTATTCTCTGAGGAAAAGAATCTAGGTAATATGCATATGTGCATTAATTTCTTCCCATTTCAGAACTTTTGCTTCAGCATAGAACCCTAGGCACTGTGCTTGCTCCTGCTCAGATGTATTCAATGCATACTTGTGATCTAACTTGCTGTGTCTTCTTGTAGCTTGACTAGGAGCATCCGAAGCGGCTCCTCTGCAAGCGCGGAAACTTTTGCTAGCTTCTAGATCTGCCAAAATATCGTTATGATCTGCAGAAAACACTTAGTTGAAGGCAGGCAGAATAGAAATCAAACGTGAAGGATTTCAAAGCCTTTCCTGAGAGGTGATTCCCTTGGATGTGGGAGATGCATTATGACACTTTAAACAGGGATATTGAAAGTCGGTTGTAAATGCCGTTTGAATCCTTTAATTAAAACCCACTTCAGAATCCCCTGACAACTGGATTCACAATGCCCCCCACCCCTAGCATGACATACATTGGTGGTTTGAAGTCTGATTCTCAGATGATGCAAACAGCAAAGAAATGCTTCGGAAATTACATGGTGATTGTTGTACAGAGGCCAAAAAGGCAGCTTATAAGATGAGGGTGAAACCGAGACTTGGGTTTGGGAAATCAGGTGTCTACTGAAGAACTGCAAAGTGGTGAGTGAAGGGCATGATTTGAAGTGAAGAAGTGGTGTTGTAACATCCAGGGACAGATCTGGCCACACTCTGCTTTTCCCAGGTTCAAAACGTAGCCAAGAGGAGGGCCGGAGCACAACATGTGTTAGAAAGTTAAACAGGGCCTCTGAGAGAAATTTTATCAGGGGGTACAAAGTTTCTTTTGGGCCCCTTCTCAAAAGGGGAGGGGGCAAAACAGGATCAGGAGAGAGCAGCAATAGCCAGAAAATTCTTCGGAGCCCAGGTTTACCAGGCTTCCTGATACGATGCCCAGGTCTACCCACCTGGTAGACCTGGCCTGGCCACCGTCTTTCACTCTCCATGAGGCCAGCTGAGATCCCAGGAAATTTCTGGGGGCCCTCCTTTGGCTCCTGGTCCCCTTTTTGACCCTGGGTACAATTTACCCCCTTTACCCCCCTTTCATGGGCCCTGCTTGTATATACAGAAGCAAGACTCAGGTTGCAATCCTATGAACATTTTCATGGGAGTAAGTCCCACTGAATACAATAGAATTTACTTCTGAGTAGACATGCACAGGATTGTGTTGTCTGAGAGAGTTTATATACAGAAAATGTAATAGGTAGGCTTGCCATCCGTCCTGGAAAACCCGGGACTGTCCCAGTTTCCGGGCTCCGGTCCCAGGTCAGTCCCGGGCTTTCCAGGCTCCACCACTGCCGCTTTTAAAAGTTAAAAGTTTTTTTTGGCGGCGCCATCTTGGATCTTGAAAAAAGGTAAGTTCAGTATTCCTTTGCCAAACGTACCCCACAAACTTGTTGTGAGGCTAAACTACCTCTCTCTGTTCCTAGGAGAAAGGTTGAAATACGGATGAAATTCATACATTTCTTCTACCCGAAAGCCTACACTACACGATTGCTTTCCAAATGCCCTCTAAACAGGAAGACATTCCTAGCTTCCCCCCCCATTGAGTCGCTAAGGATTTTTTGTGTAAATGGCAGTAAGTGAAAATAAAACAAGCAAAGAAAGAAAGAAAAGTATTCTGAATGAATAATCATTACTTTCCCCTGAAAAAATGGTCTTTTCAAAGCATAAGCCCCCTGTGGCAAAAATAAAATTAAAATTAAAAACCAGAAGCCGGTGGCAACAAACAGCACAATGAGAGTAGCAAAGTCATTTATGGATTCTGCAGAATGTATAGTTTTAAGGGTGTTTTTTTTTCCCTTGCAATGTTGCTGTGAAATATAGCAGCCCTCATATTCCCACAAAGGCATTGTTTTGCTCTGAATTCTAACTCAGCGAATGCCAAGACAGTGCCCTGTTATCTGAATTCTAATGCCTGTATCTTTTTTATCTTGTCAGTTGTAGTGAAGATGTGAGTCGTTTTCATGAAACATTAATGGCACTAACTGGAGTGTCTCCTCTCCCACCCACCCCTCCCTCCTGCTGTGATGTAAAGTATGGATCCATGTTGCACAGCAGTGATGCATCTTCTGCAAGAACTCATAGAAGTGGCTCTGTGTGTGTGTGTGTGTGTGTGTGTGTGTGTGTGTGTGTGTGTGTGTGTGTGTACGCGCACACACCTGCACATCTGGAACTTCTGCTAAAAGAAAGGACTGAATGTGGGATGGAACAAAAATGGAACAAAAGAACTTCTGTTTACAAACCAGTTGTTATTTTAGTTACTCTACTTAGAGTGAGGGTAGTCTAGTTTGTGCATTGCCTCTTGGACTCCAGAACTCATAGTATTCACTCATAATTTAATAAATTATTTTATTTTATTGAAAGATTTCTATCTCATCCTTTGACCCAAACGATGCCCAGAATGTCCAGATCTGCCTTCAGGAGAGAGGCAACTCAATTCAGAGCAACCTATTTGGGTTGCCCGGCCACCACTGGGAGAGCATGAACAGCAAGGGCCAGAAGTAGCCATGGCCTTGACCATGGAGATGTTTCATCTGGGTCTTCGGAGGGCAGAGGTTGGAATGAATGCCTGTGCGTATGCGGGAGGGAGGTTTAGAAGCTCTTTACTGACCCATGATGAGGGCAGCAAGAGGCTGAAATCTTCAGGGAACCTCTGAGAGGAAGAAGCCCAACAACACTCAGGGAAGCCAGCCGCAGAAGGTCAGCCCAATTGCGGCCTGCACCAGCCCAGGCTCACCTCAGGTGAAGGAGATGTTTGTCCCCTTCCCCCAGTGTCATCTGCGCTGGCCGCAATGGGCCTCCTTGGATGCTCCTTAGCTGGCGTACAACTGGGGTGGACATATAAGGCCAGCCCGGCCTGCGATGGGGCTCAGGATATCGGCACAACTCAGTGCCAATATCCTCACTCCCTCCCAGCCTGGGCCGGCCAATGGCCCCCTCCCTCAATGCCACTACCCATCCTCTCCCTGCCCCTGCGCCGACCGGTACGGGGCTCACCTGCGGTGGCCAATGCAGATCCGGGACGCAGGTAGAATGAGCGGTGCCGGCCTCTGCGCCGACACCGCTTACACGTGAAGAGTCACAAACATACTTTCCAGCATGTTTGCATCTCCTTAGACCGGCAGAGCCCTCACTCTGCCAGCCTATACAGTAAGTCTTCGCTTACCGTCGTTTTGCTACACGTCGTTTCGCTTTAAGTTGTTCTTCAAGCTGCAATCACTTAATCACTTCCGCATTGTTTTCGCACTAAAAACAACGGAGCCCCAGGCACTTGCTCTGAAAACAATTATTGCTCCAGCCTCTTATATCTAGCAGGCTGCTGAACACAAAAGCCCTACAGCTAAAGCAACAAAGCTGAAGCCAATTAACCCCTCCAGCTCCAAGAACACTGTGGAAACTATGATATTGATCCTGCAACTTGCAAGTTATTGAGCTTGCCACTTGAAAGTTGGTGAGTCTGCCACATGTCATTGTTGATAAATAGAATTGGCAAGGAGGCAGGCACAGCTAAACTGCAACCCCTAACAGAGTATCATGAGAGCCAACAGTCTCACAACACAGGAAGGAAACCCTTCATACATGCACAGAGGATTAGTTAGCCAGTAGGAGGGGGAATATTGAGGAGAAGCCACCCTGACTGGCAGTTTTGTCCCCAGAGAGGAGCTGAGTGAGGAGGCTGAAGTTGAGAATTTGGGTGTATTTTGAACCGTATGAGGTGTGTGGGGAGGGGGCAACCATGGACAAGCAGGGACAGCTCCAGAAAATGTGGTTAACTTAGGTGGAATTTGAAGGGGTGGCAAAAATCCTAATATACTGTGACTGACAGCTGGGGGAGCGAATGGGGAAGCAGGAAATCTTTAGGGGGAGTACTCACTTCCCCTTGGAATCATCCCTGAGTGAAAGAGATATCTCTCATTCAGGCAGTATACTCAGGAAGGACTTTTCAACTCTTGCACACTGATGGTGACTTTTCAATCCTACTACAGAGTTCAGGACTAGGCTTCAGCTCTGGGTGGAAGTCTACTAATCTCTGCATAGCTGGAAGATTTTTTTTTAAAATGCACATTTTACAAAGAGTGGCATAATCAGTATTCTCAAGTGCTGTAATCCTCCACCTGATATTCATCTATCCCTTCAGCGCAGCTTTTAGCAATGCTTGCCTTAATATACACCTGGGAAACACTTCTACCTCCTCCCCTATCATCATCATTGAACACAGAAAGTGTTTCTAATGGGAAATGTGCAAGGCCTGTGATAAAAAGGTCAGAGGAAGTTCAGTTACGTAGGGGGGGAAGCATTCTGTCATGAATAGGCAGTTAAGCTGGAGATAATTAAAGTTTCCACTGTACAAAAAGAGAACAGTTAGATAAGCTCTTTGAACCAACTATTACCTTTTGGATCCAGGCTAAAAAGAAAGATACCAGCCAATAAAATTATTTAGCTAAAATTGGACAGAGTCCAATCTGCTCCTAATTTTTTGCAAATGTTTTGATGGTGCCCAGGGCTGGCCCAAGACCTCCTGACACCTGAGGCGGCATGCCAAAAGCTGCCCCCCTTGCCCGATGATGTGCCAGCCTCTGCTCCTCCCACTCACCAGTGCTCTAGCTCAGCACTCTCCTGCCCTCCACATTTCCTCTTCCTCTCTGTCCCCCTCTTGCTTGTCCAATCGAGGGAGTGGAAGGAGAAGGAGCAGCAATGAAGGCAAACTGGCAGAAAGAGATGGGTGCCCCCCCACCCCTAATCTGCTGCCTGAGGCGATTGCTTCAGTTGGCCTCATGGATGGGCTGGCCCTGATGGTGCCAAATAACACTTTTTGGGTGAATGTTTTGGCACTCACTTCTGTCCCATCTTTCACCAGATAGTTCCAAGGTGGCTAACAAACAGCCCATTCCTAACAAACAGCCCATTCCTAAAATCCCTGAGCAGCAACGCAGCAGTGCCAGTGCGGGCTATGCTGCATCCTGCAGGGGAATTTAGTGTGCTGGAGGGGGTAAGGGAACATTTGTCCCTTTGTTCCAGGGTAAGCCTCGGCAGCGGCAACAGGTCAACTCGATATCACTGGCACACAAGTCCGCGTTGATCCATATCAGCAGATTGGGTCTGGGAAGGGGGATAGAATGTGGTGTACGCCAGCACCTCTGATCCCACCCCCTCCCGGGCCTGATCCGCCCACCCCTGCCCCATTGTTGGCCTCCCCTTGCCCCATTCTGCGTGGGTTTACCTGCTCTGGCGGGTACCTCTGCAGCCGCTGACTCCAGGCTTTGGCCTTCCCGCTGGTGCTCCTGGCCTCTGCACCATTGCAAAGTGCTTTATGGTGCTTTTGTGACTTGTGTTCTGCCAGCACAGCCCATCCATAGGCCTGGGCAAACAGGCATACAAACACAAATACAATTTACAATAAAAGCAAATTCAACAATTTAAAGGTATCGGAGACAGACCAAAAAATACCATTCCAGCAGTAGAGAACTTAGGAATACCTCCCCATCATGGTAGCTTTGCAGGACAGGCACACTTTGAGGGGATCTCTGGAACTCCTGAGGCAGAGAGTTCTACATCCAGGGAGCTATCACAGACAAGGCTCTGTCCCCCATGCATGCCAATGGAATTTCTCTCAGTAAAGAGCACATGGAGTTGAGGCTCCTCACAGTGGCATCACTATAATGGGGCCAGGGGGAGTCAATGCCTCTGGGTGAGAACCGCAGTCTCCTCACGAGGAAGAGCCACAGCGGTTGTTTTGGGCTCTGCGGCTGCTTTTTTGCATCTGGAGGGCTGCATTTGCAGCCACGGAGCTGAAACGCGCCAAAATTGGAGTGTTTTTTCAGCCTTCCCACATGCCCTGGCTCTTGGAAGACTTCAAATGAAGCCTTCCAGGAGCACAGGGGGTGGGGTGATGACACAAAATTCATCATCGCCCCCCCCCATGTGGCTCCTCAGAAGACCTTAGCAAAAGGGTAGATTCATATCACAGCAAGGATACATAATCTCTTACTGATCATCCATGTGACTGATTCTTAGAAGAAGGAATAGCAGCCAGGGGGGAAATGGTCCCAATGGAGCAACAGCAGCTAGACAAAATAATGGCACAAAGCAATACTTTAAAAAGTGAATGTTTGCATTCTCTAAGTGTTTGGGGGAAGTATTTCCATCCCACCAAAATAATTTCTTTGACCCCAAAATCAAAACTGGCAACAGTGCAGCTCTTGTCAAAACGAGGATATGCTGTACTTTATTATTATTATTATTATTATTATTATTATTATTATTATTATTATTATTATTACTATTATTATTATTACTATTATTATTATTATTATTATTTCAGTTTCCGTGTGGTGTGTTGCTGTTTCTACAGGCAGCAAATATACAAGTAGAGATGTTGCAAATCACACTCTGCTTATTCAAAATGATCAGCATTCATATGTGTGCATTACTTACCAGCAGGTTTATTCCAATACATTCTAGTACTAAGACAGTGCAGAGATGGACTTACCAGGGCATGAAATGAGTGAATCAGTTTGCCAGTGTAATTCACTCAATATAGATTTGTGCATAAATACTCTCCCTGTGTTCTGTGTCTGATAGTCTTGGTGCAAGTGAGATAAATTCACTACAAAGTGGTCTTGAGGACCCACAATTTAAGGAATCCCAGCTCAGACTGAGACCTTTTAATTCCCTGATTCGTGAGGTTATAAATGTGCAGCCATAACTGTTCCTACCTCTTCACTCCCAATTCCTAGCATTTGCAAGATTGCTATGAGACCTCACCCTATAATGCTTCTTTGATTACTTGCTTGTAAAGCCAAGCTTGCTTAACTCATGATCCACCAATCATACCTCCAAGACCTTGATAAATTACAGTACTCTACTAGCATCTCAATTACAAGAAGTCCTGTGAGATGTAGTTTCTCGGCACCTGACATCCATACTATGGACTCAGATGTCCTAGAGAACTATGTTTCCCAAGCTCCCTGGCACCTGGGACACTGCCATTGCAGTGTTCTAGGTTATAAAGGAGGCCTCAACATAGAGTATTCCCTCGAACTTTTCCAATGACTACCATTTCTCCACTGCCACCAGCAGATACTGTACATTTAGTACATTTAGAGGAAAGGAAGGGATAGGTGGGGCAGGGTCGAGAAGCTCATAGGGAGTGGGATGATTCGAAGAGTTGCAGAAGACATCTGAACATCATCAGGAGCACTGCTGGGTTCATTTGTACAACTAAAATTGGGAAGCTATTTCCTTTTTTATTTTTTTTTAGTAAGAAGGCTTGATTTGCCGAGTTCCATTCTGAACTGAGATGAGGGTAGTAGGACCTCCATTAGTCTCTACCAGAGGCATAGAAAGTTCTCTCTTACTGCCTTCCAGTCTCTGAGACCTTAACACCTACCTACAGCCTGTGTTTGCATAGTTCAGCTGTTTGTACATGATGTCCAAGCCGCAGTGGCAAAGCGACACACTCACATGCCTCACTACCTCCCAAAAGCTTTCCTGAAAGGTCTTTATTAAAAGATTCATTTCCATTCCTGCTGGAACAAATTCATCCTGTACTATGGCCTGAAGCACTCTGGAACTCTAGTTCTGATAAAAATCACTAGAGAAATTGACTGCCGCACAAGGTTTTGATATTCAGAAGGCCTTGAGCCTGGAGCAGCTGCCACTGCTGCCCCAGACAACCTCCACGGCTGCTGAGAAGAAAGAAGGGGAAAATGCTCTTCAGGCATCAAGATCTCAAGGCGTTCTGATTAAGCAGACACTTTAATTGCACTCCAGAGTAAATGGAGAGTCATTGTCAAATAAAAAAAACAGGATAGGTTTTTCTGTGTCCCGTGGCCTACTTAGCGTAGTTGCCACTTTTTAAACTGGCAAATTAAGGGTCGTCTGTCTTGCCATTCACCATAAGAACATAAGAACATAAGAAGAGCCCTGCTGGATCAGGCCAAAGGCCCATCTAGTCCAGCTTCCTGTATCACACAGTGGCCCCACCAGATGCCTCAGGGAGCATCTCCTGGGCCGGAGCAGTCGCAAAACCTGCCGTAAAACAGATCCACCAGTCCCAGAGTGCCGGATGCAGGCGGCGAGTGGCCCTTTCCCCCAAAGTGACCTCTCACATCCTCATTCCTACCCAGGATGCAGCGTGCCTGCCTCACTGGGCAGAAACTTAGGTAGGACTGGGTTGCTAGTTTCCAGGGATGTGGATCAAGTCTCTGATTCCAAGTCTCAAGTCCCATGTCTCTGGGTCCAAGTCACAAGGCTTTGCCCCCCAAGTCTTTGGTTGCGAGTCCCTATCTATTTAATGGGGGAAACAGGTTTAAACCAGAATAAAAATTGACTTGTCGTAAGAGGCTCCAAGTCTCGAGTCGAGTCTTTTGACTATTTTACAATTGCCGAGTCCGACTCAAGTCAGAGACAATAGACTCAAGTCTACATTAGTTTCTCAGCCTTAACTACAGCTAATACAGCAGAGTGATTCTCAGAGTAATCCTATGCATGTCTACTTAGAAGTAAGCCCCACTGGGACTCTCAAGTAAGTGTGTATAGGTTTGCAGCCTAAGAGACTGAACTGTGAAGGAGAAGTTTGGTTCAATGTTTCCTGGGAAAGACTGGTCACCAAATGGCTTTTGGCAAGACACTATTCTCACAGGATTGCTGAGAATGTTATGAAACACTTTTGAATTATCTAATGTGCTATAAAATACTATTATGTATGATAAAATCTTTCAATCCAAGTTACTTTAAAGACAAGATTTAATTCCCAGATTGTTCAATAAATAGGTGAAGAATGTGCCCAGGATTGTTAAAATGTTATTGCATGCATCCTCAAGGGAAAATCAATTCGCTTCCTTTCAAACACATTTTGATCAAGCTTCTCATTATGAAACAGTGCATGTCTACAGTCCCATTGAGATTAGTGGGATTTACTCCCAGGTAAGTATGTACAGGATTGCAACCTAAATTGCTTCAGCTTCCCACAGTAAAAGAGCAGCACCCCACATTTCTGTCCCATGGCAAAGGCTAACCCTATTCTGGTACAAATTAAGAGTAGTCCGTGGGTGCCAGGTGAGATAGAAACATTTTGCAAAGGCACATGGATCTGAAAGTCAAGACAATGCGAATAAAGTGTCTTGAGTTGAGGTACTTCAGTTGGTCTGACCTGCAACTATAACCACATTTTAAATATGTTTCCCGTTCCTGTTACCCATCCCAAGCCTTCAAGGTTAGGGGCAGAGAGAAGACAATGAAATAAGACACACTCACTTATTAGTACCATATCAGTGGAGTAGAACTAGTACACTGCTACCAAAGTTGCACTAGAATACTGTTTCATAGGGCCAACAGTCTCTGACAAGACCGGTGGGGTGAAGCATTTTTGTGGGGCTAAGCTGGAGGGCCCAGAGTGGGATACAGAATGAATTCTGTCTTCCACAAACCTGTCTGGAGTTTTGATGGAGCATGATGCTACCCAACTCCAAGGAAGCAGTGTGTGTGTGTGTGTGTGTGTGTGTGTGTGTGTGTGTGTGTGTGTGTGTGGGTGGGTGGGTGGGTGGGTGGGTGTGGGTGTGAGTGTGTGGGTGGAAGGGTGTTTTTTGCCCCTTCCCTCACGCACAAGGCAAGGCAAGGGAATTATGTCAAGCCATTAGTCAAGGCCAAGGACAGAAACAGGAAGAGTTTTGGGCAGCCATGACAGCTGTAGTGTGGTTTTCCACTCACTCAGTGCGCGTTGGGCTGGAAAGTGGTGCCATCTGCCCACCCACAACAATAGCCTGAGACTAGGTGGTTTCTTTGAGAGGCCAAGGAGGATTTTTTGGATGGACTGGTTGAAAACCAAGTCAGGGGATAAGACTGGATAGGTAAAAGAGCTCCTGATTCCCTAGAAATCCTGAATCTTCTATGCTGGTTGGAGAAGAAATTGTTTCAATGCTGTCTGAGGCATTCATCTTACTGAGAAAGGGAGAAGAGCCAAACTGGGCAAGACTCTTCTGCCAACTCTTACGTCCCGAGATGATCAGAGCCAACAAAAGCTGCAAGAGAGCCAAGGAACGCACAGGAAGCAGCAGCAGGAACTCCAAGCCCATCGCTTTCCTGAAGCTGACAGGCACCCCCAAAGGCTGCACTTGGGAACTGCAGTTTGAGGCTTTCAGCACTAGTACTCTTCAACTCAAAAGAAGAGTGTTCCTCAAAAGTAAAGAGTGGCAGAAGAAGAGACTGCCATCCTGTGACCGAACTGGACTAGCTCTTTTTTTCTCTTATGGGTTCTTTGTTATTTGCTCTTTCCAGACCATCAAACCATTCTGTTCCCCTCCCCTTATCAATTTAACAACCACAATTATACTCTCTATCTACAGATTCTGCAGAAGTTTCCACCATTGACAGCAATCAGTGGAACCCTTACATCCCGGATTCCACAGAAAGCCCAGGGCTCCCCTCAAGCTTGGTTCTCTGCTGCTCTGTGGGAAGAGCCTGGGGCCTCTGGTACAAGCACAGTTGCAACAGCATTTATTGTGTGTAGATTAACCAACGACATTGTGCTTCAGTGATCTAGCCTGCAGGTGACAAGGTGGAGCTGGCTGTGGTGAGACTTCATCAGAAAGCTCCGTGCCTCCTGTAGAAAGCAAGCGCAGTGACCTTTGCTTTCTAGATGCAGGTAAGCACTCTGAATGTCTCTGGTGGGGCGAGATGGCAAACCTCTTGCACTGAAGTTAACCTGATGACCAGTTGACATTTGCTTTCAAAGAAATACAATACAGTAAAAAGAGAAGTGTAAAATCTGAGCAACTGCATGTGGTATCACTCCTATGCTATAAAGGAACCCTCCCCCCTTATATTTCTGACCCCATAAGGAAATGTATGGAGAACGTACATGTTCCCACACTGCTGCCTGTGAAATTGGATACAAATTTTGTTCTTCTTAAGGCACTGCCATCTTTGAGCATCTGCTTATGCCACATGGTGCAACAGAATGTGTCGTCACGCACCATTTCCTGACGTTTAAGTACCTGCAAAGACACCAGCACAAATATCTGGAAGATATGGCACAAGAGGTCTCAAATCAGGGACTTTGGCAGCCAGTCCTGTGCCTTACTCTCTGTACCACCATAGCAGCTTGGAAGAAGAGGGAGCCCTTGGCTAGCTATCCACTGCACCTGGGTGACACCAATGCTGACTAGCCAATCAGAAGTACTCCAGCTTGCACACTCAGATGTTGTCAGGGGGCAGGAAGGGCCAATGGCATTCTACCAGGCCCAACAACACCTCCCATCCTGATCTGGATCCTGAGTCTGAGCCACGTCTTTAGGAAAAAAGGACTATGCTCAGCTGCAACCAGACTGTATATGCCTGCCTCGCACCTGCCCAGGTGTGCCTGATCTACTGCTTTGAAGTTGCCCTCGGACTACCAGTTCTCTCACCATTTCACTGAGGGGTTATATGAACTTCACCATCCCCAGTACAGAGGCCACTGAACAGCACTTCCATGTGACAACCTGTCTCTGTGTGTATCAGCCCAGCAGCATGCAGCGTTTACACCCCCGGTGCCACATGTCTTTTGCAGCTGCTGGCTCTGGTCTTGAGATGCTGCATGCAGTTGAGAATTTGGCATGGAATCCCTTTAGCCTGCTCAAAGTCACTGCAATGAGAGGCATCACACACTAAGTAGTAGAAGCCAGTTAGAATTCTATGGATGCAATCCGGACTCCAGCGTAGTGTCTTGTTGTATTCCTATTGACACTGATAAAAGATCAGGTTTACACATGGTGACTGCTCCACACTCAGAAGCACAAAACGTTTTTGAATGTGTACGTAGACTTGGGCCTCCTTTCCCACAGGAGCTAATTAACAGTGTTCCTCAAGACTATGTTTGCATCAATGATGTCGTGCAATCAACCCCAAGCAACGGATTAAGAGAACACGAGTTTCTCCTTCAGTGGGATTTAAGTGAGTCCAACAGGGATCAATTGAAGCCTGACACATTCCACTCTCCTGTGCAAGGTTTCTGGTGATTGCAGATCTAGTTAGTCTTGCTTATAAATGCCTCTAGTGGGAATTATGACAAAGGACTAGTCCCTACATTCACCTCTTGTACAGCAAGAAATTAAGTAATCAACCAGTTCTCCAAGCAGGGAAAGGAACAAAAGAGGAAGGAAAGCTTGGAGTATCAAGGGAAGAGCCTAAAACGATGCAGCAAAGGCAGCTTGAGTGAAAGAAACAGAGGAAGTGAAAGAAACAGAGGAAGAGATCTGACTGTGGGAGCTGCAAAACAATGGAGCATCATCACACATGTGCTGTAATGCTCCTATAACAGGGTCTGGGGATCTTGGTCTTTGCTGAACATCAAGAAGATGGGCGAGTATGATTTTGTTGCATCTAGGACAGGGGTTCTCAACAGGTGGTATGTGTACTACTGGTGGTATGTGAGGTGGGTGTTGGTGGTATGTGTGGCACCCATGGACTCCCACCGCATGTCACGGAGACCTTGGCACGAAGCTGCGAATGCCGGTAAGAGGCTCAGCGGGCAGACCTCCAGCGCGTGGGTTTTGCATGCTTGGAAAAGTCCTCCTGCTCATCCAGAGCCTTTTATCAGCATTTGCAGACTCATGCTGAGGTCTCCAACCCAGAGGTAACTGGCGATGATGTCATCGCCAGTTACTTCCGATGGTACGTCGAAAGGCCCGCGACGTGGGAGGTGGTATGTCTTGCCGGGACTTTGAGAACCCTTGATCTAGGAGAAAAGCAGCTGGGAAAGGAGAGTGCAGAGAAGCAGCAGGAGGGAATGGGGGGGGGCTTAATAACTCCTTCCACTTCTCCCCTGCACTCCCCTCTCCCAGTTGCTTTTCTGTCATCCATGATAAAAACAAATCTGGGAATCCCAGCCTGAGAAAAGAGGCTGGAGTAGGTTGAAGGTGAAACATTCCTCTGACTCTTATTGTGTCTCTTCCTCCCACCTTCCTCTTTAGCTGTTTGATAGAGACCAGGTCTACCAGATCCAAGTCTCTGTAGGATGTCAACAACTACTTTGGCTCAGTGAAGAACTCATTCCAATATACCTCCTAAATGTAATATTAACATTTGACTTAACTTGTTCTCTTTGGTGGGGGTGAGGGGAACGAGCTGAACTCAGATGCTAGGAACCACAACACATTCTCCTCCCCCCCCCCCCAATTCATTCATTAACTTGTTTGTGACTTGATAGGAATCTAAAGCTGTGCCTGTTTATGTTTAGTTAAGTCAGCTCCATGCTAATTTGTGACTGCCCTGCATGTTCTGCACTGGGATGATAATAAGAAAAATCATAATCAGTATTGTTACCTATAAATCTGCTAGGCACTGTACAATGATTAAACAATAAGATGGGTCCTGCCTGCAGGTTTACAATGTAATTAAAGCTGGGACACATCAGGGCGGAAATGGAAGGAAGGTTAAAAAATAGTGGGGGACGGACAGTCAGGAAAAGTCAGGATACAGATATATCTCTAAAGGACAGTAGAAGTGTGTGTGACAGAGGGTATCTATGATGAACACTGTTGTCAAAAGACAATTTTTCAGAGGTAAGTGACAAAATTCATTACCCTGAACTGGTTTCATCTGTCAGTCATCAATTCAGTATGTGATCCCTGATGGGCTAGGTTACCCATGTGACCAGGCCAGGAAGGGCTGCATCAATCAAACCTGCTTTGTTGGTCCTCACCGATGTCAGCTTGTTGGCCAACTGGCTTTATAGAATTGCAACACTATTACATTCATAAATGAGATGGGATTACTCAGAGAAAGAAGCCCTAACCAGAAAAATGACACTGACAGCCCAGTACTGTATATGATCACCGCAGTGTGCAATAGCACACTGTGTCAGATCCAGGATCGGGACAGTGCTGGCACAGGCAGAGGCCTCCTTGTGGTAAAGGGATGTTCATCCCTTTACCTCAAGTAATGGCCCAGCCGCCCCAATGGGTCTCCTCAGATGTGCGCCAGCAAAATGGCCAGCGCAAATCTGGGAGGCCCGTGTAATGCTGGTCAGGCCCAGGAAGGGGGATAGTATTCATCTGAGCATGCTGCCAATGATCCTTCCCCCATCCCAGGCCCGACCACCCAATTCCCCTTTCTGTTCCACCCCATTCCACCCTCCCCATGCCCCCATGCCGCCCAGCGCAAGCCTTACTTGTGTCCGTCAGTCCCATAGAGTCCCATAGAATGGCCTCATTGCTGGCACCGCTTACTCTCTGGATGCCAAAAACGTGCCTTACAACATGTTTCTCATACCCTGTCCCAGACCGGATTGCACTCTGAAGCAACAACAGATAGGAGAAATAAACGTTTCTGAACATGATAGAGGGGTGGGGGATGGGGGTGGGGGGGAAGAATGATTCTTCCCCAGAAAGCAGAATTTCTTTCATGCTTCAGATTGAAATGGGAAAATATAGAGTGCAGCTCACATATAAACATGATTTGAAAATAGGGGAGATGAGAGCTGGATGTCAGATGAAAGGGCATCCTACTGGTCAAGCACTGTGGAGGAAGACACATGGAAGGGAGGGTAAGCTTAGAATTAATTAATTATCTAGAAGCTGAGGTGGAAATGAGAAGAAAGAGGGCAGAGCTATCCTCCAAGGAACTCACAATTGTGTGAAATATGTGAGGTAAGTTGAGCTAAAATATTGTCTCAAGGCCACCTCATGAGTTAAGCATAATGTGCACAAAATGGGAAGGAGTCCCTGAAATCAGGGGCTATACAGGCAACCAGATAAGAAGTCTCAGAAGTTTAATGGAGGCTCTAGGCCTCTAATTACCATCCCTAATATATCTCATGACCCTTTTGTTCTAGGCTGGAGGAGCAGTGGGGCTCAAATAAATAGAACATAAATGAGACATTGTCTGAAGAACTGATTTTTTCTTTCTACATCATCAGGCCTGATGACTGTCTCCACATCCACTTCAAATGAATTAATAGTTCATCAATCACTGTGAATGAGAACAAAATGGCTTAAATGAAAATCTCAATAGTCAGATATTTATATAGTTCTTTTCAAAATTAGCATTAAAAAGCTATAAACAGTCATACAATCCATGTCATTAAACACTCTTGACTGGTTCAAATGATTTAAACCCATGTATTTAAATTACTGCTTAGCATTAATTTGACAGTCTGCATGAATCCTACATTAAAAATCCTCAATCTTTAGCCCTAGCACCCAAATTCTGCTGGCAGAAATATACACACGTTTGTGCACAATATATGCAATAATTTGATTGGCCTAATCACTTTTCATTGTTCTTTGCACCCCCTGTGGATTTCAGTTCTTGGTGGAGAAAAAGTCAAGCAAGAACCAAGGTTTTCAATATGATGACTTGGAAAGGATTCCAGACAGGGTACAGAAATCCTGGCAACTTGTGAACACTGACCTCATCTAGCTAATCTTTTTTGGCTAGATGAGCTGAATTTCCATGTGCAAGTGATCTCATAAGAGAGAGATGTACAAATGGTTCTTTTTTCTCCCTATGTATAGACTTGCCATCCGTCCCAGAAAACCCGGGACCACCCCGGTTTCCGGGCTCCGGTCCCAGGTTGGTCCTGGGCTTTCCGGGCCCAGATGAAACCTCCACTGCCGCTTTCAAAAAGGTTTAAAACACTTACCTTTTTTCCTGTCGGCCATCTTGAATCTCGCAAAATCTTGTGAGATCCAAGATGGCTGACAGGAAAAAAGGTACACTTTTAAAATTCTAAGCGGCAGCGGCGGCTTCAGGGAGCTCCAGGTGGTGGCGACACAATGGCGGCAGCGGCAACAACAAGGACAATGAGGAGGATGATGGCGGCGGCAGCTTCAGGGGGCTCCAGCCGGCGACATGAGGATGGCGGTGGCGACACTAGGACGGCGGCGGCAGCAACGAGGACTATGGCGACAGCGGCGAGGAGGACGGTGGCAATGAGAAGGTAAGTGGCAATGGCATAAATAAATAAATAAATAAATAAATAAATAAATAAATAAATAAATAAATCAGGCGCAAAATTTAGGAACAATTCTGTTAAAGTGTTAACTGTTTATCATTCAGGAATGGAAAACATAAGGCTTCTCCTTTCAGTCTTTTTCATTGCAATGGAATGAATTTCTGGGCATGGCTATTTATTTGCAAGAAGCTGTACAGTACATCTGTAGGTCATTGCCAGAGAACGCTCTTTTTTCCTGGCTTTACTGGAATCTGAGGATTGCACTGTGCAAATGCCCAGTTGTTTCTCTGACATCTGCAAAGCTTTGGCTTGTTATTTACACTTAATGAATACACATGAAGGCCTGATCATGGTTTGTTGTTGTTGTTATTTCTGGGGATAGACTGAGCTATCAAAGGGAGAGCTTGAAATGTGGCTTGTTTTATTAAATGACAGGACCTCTGCCCTTGCTCAGCTGTTTTGATGCTGCCCAGCTCCAACACTGTGTGAGCATGGGGTGGGGACTCACAATTACTGTTTTGAATAAGCTAGTTCATTTTAAGACAGACAAATTCCAAACTGTCCATGTGAAAAAGTTCCAACTGCAAGACAAGCTAAAAAAATCCCACACCCCACTGCCACACACAAAGCCAGACTGGGGAAAGAAAAGCACATATTAAGAGCGCAATCCCATGTCAGCGAGCACCCCGCCATTCTAAAGTGTTGCAAATGTGACATAAAGCACATTTGCAATGACTTTAGAGTAAGGGCAGACGGCGCAGAGGCTGGCAGCTCTTACTCCGTCCTTACTCTGCCGCCAGATCATCCCTGCAGCTGCTGGATACAGGTAAGGGAAGCACTGGAAGGTACAGGGGTGGTCCGGGTGGTGAGCGAGGCCAGGGGGTGGCCGAGCTGGCCTGGGGGGCAGGGATGGCGGCCGACATAACTGCATCCCATACCCGGGCCAGCGCAGCCATTCCACAGCCTCCTCAGACTTATGCCAGCTAAATAGTTGGCGGAAATCCGAGGAGGCCCATTGGGGCCTCCCCGCATTACACCGGGGGAAGGGGACGAACATCCCCTTCCCACGAGTAGACTTTAGGGCCGATCATGATCGGATACTTAGTAAGGATTGCACTGTAAGTGATGAGATCCCTAAAAATTGAAAGATGCCAAAGCATGTCATAAGCAGTATTTTTGTTTGTTTTCGATGGTGAACATAAAAGCATGCAGAGCTGCTGGATTCCCTATTTCTATCTGAACAAATAACTCTGGCATCTCAAACGTATAGAGAGGGGTCACCATGTTAGATGGGAGAAAAGAGATCAGCGCAGGAAAAAAAAACCAATCAGTAACATCCAAAAGCGCAGTTTAGGATATGCTGAAAGTTGAACTTTAAAAAAGAAGTATATTTTAAGAGGTGGGGCAGGAGTTATAGTGATATAGTGATAGGCAGGAGGTGTGGTTCTGAGGTTAAACTGTCTGAAGACTGCTGGAGGCTAAGCAGGAGTTGCCTGTTAGTGTTGGGACAGACCGGAACTCACTAATATTACTGATAAGCTGTTATGACCTTGGTGGCAGAGAGGGGTCGCTGTTGTGTGCTGTGGTGAAAGTACGGACTGGAATGCAGAGAATGTCAGGGACATAGCGATAACAACTGGGGAAAAAAAAAGTTCCCCTGTTCAGCATGATCTGTGGTGTCCTGCGGAGAGCTCGAGGCTTGTGTTCAGCAGCTAGTGAAGATGACTACATCATGGAAGAACCATCTGGAATTGTAGGGTTCTCTCTATATATAGAGAGCACAATATTGTAAAGATCGTTATCGGATCTAGACAACCCTGCCTATGTAAACCGCCTTGAGTAACATCCGAAGAGCAATCTGAGGATAAGAAAGGCAGTATATAAATATATAAATAAATAAATATAAATATATTTTCCTATATACATCTCATTGCAGCCATTCAGGTCAAACTATCATTGTTTTGTTTGTTTGAGGCTTTTGGGAGCAAACTTAGGTTTGGCACCAAATCTTCAAAAAAGTGAAATTCAAAGTGAATTTCAGGCTTTCTTCAAAAAGAAAATACCTGAAAATTTTCCAGGGAAGCCAAACAAGAAGTGAAATTTCTTAGGGCGGGGTGGGGAGTTGGTTGCACATTTATAGCTGAACAAAAAGATTTGTGCCTTTGGCATTTATCTCTAGGACATTGCTCATTGAATTATTTCACTCTGTGCCATCAAGCACAATATCTCTCAATTTAACCTCCTTCACAGGGTTGTTGTGATGCTAAAGTGGAGAGGGCACAGACATTGCCCTGATGACCTTTAAGGAAGGGTGGGATGAACATATAATATAATACATGGTTCAGGCTACAAAGAACTGCAATTCAGCCATGGCCTTTTGCCATGGCTCAAGCCTTGGAATTGTTGTTCTTGTTTTACCTAGAAACTGCCTATATTTCGCAGAGGTTCTCTAAGTGTGAGGCGCGACTCCCAAGTGCGTCATTGAAAGCAGCCAGGGGCGTCGCCATTGAAAGCAGCCAGGGGCGTCGCGTTAGTCTTTTAATTAACACATATTCTTGCTTGCAAGAGAGACAGAGCAAAAACTAACACCCGGGAAAATCACATCGGGTCACTCAAAGTTATTTTCAAAACACTTCAGGTTTGTAGGTAGTTTCCACGTCTTGTTTTTAACCACAGTGTGAGGGAAGCCCTTGCTTATCTTATGTTAAAGAACAATTTACAACTCTATTGATAGCTAAGTACTCAAGCTGAGTTCCTGGAGACAGCGAGCTCCTGGGGACAAGACAGCATCCCGTTTCTCTCATTGTAGGTTTGCAGATAAGGTATTTTCATTCAGGTTTCATTCAGACATTGCAGGTTTGCAAATAAAGTATTTTCTTTCTGTTGAATGTTTTTAATAAAGCAAACACAAAACAAATGCAAGAACTGCAATTGAAAATGGTGCAGAGCAGGTTCTGCTTTACATACAGTTTTCGATTTCTATGTTTAGTTTGGTTGATTAATTATTAGGATTTCTCTCCTTCCTCCTTTCTGACCCACCTCTAAGTTAGTTCCCCACTCTATTTGCTGGGACAACCCCCCCCCCCCCCCGGAAACTGCCAGGCAGTATAAGAATCTGTTTTTCATCTTGCAGAGATGTTACCAAAAGGAGCTAGCTTTCTCTCTCTTTCTCTCCCGTGCAACTGGGGTGGGGCATGACCAATGCTTCCCTCCCATGCTTTGATGTTTCTCTTGCCATGAATAGGACTAACACAGACAACATCAGTGCCCTCTACCCACGCCTGCCAATGGAGGGAGGGCAGCATCCCAACCCCACCCTGCGCACTCCTGGCTTAGCTGCTGCTCAGCATAAGCATGGAAAATCCACTTTAGGGCTCGTTTTGGGAATATACACATACATATACACATACATATAAGAAAGGGTGCCTCTGAACATGTAAAGAGTGCCTGTTTCTTCCATGCACTGTAATGGGGAGTCACAGCTAACGGCGAGGGAGGTCAAGAGAGCCACGAGTCAAAAAAGTTTGGGAACCACTGATTTAGGGCATAGTTGTATGTGTGACTAAATGGATACAGGGCGTTGCTTTTTATTTTGATTCCCCCCTTAGCTATTGTATTATTATCCCCACCAGTGGCGTTGTTAGATGGGGGGCCCTATGGCACAGGGCCCACGGTGCCAGCTTGGGGGGGCGCCGAGTCCAAGTCGCCCGACTCGGATCCGGACTTGGACTTGGACTCGGACTCAGAGTTCGAGCCCGAGCCTGAGTCGGCTGACCGGAGGCTCTGGCGGCCCCGCGTGCTCACCTCGGCCACGCGCGACTCCTTTTCAACTTGAAAAGGAGTCGCGTGCAGCCGAGGTGAGCATTTCAACCCGGCTGGCTGTTTCTGCACATGCGCAGAAACAGCCAGCCGGGTTGAAAAGGAGTCGCGTGAGGTGAGCGCGCGCCCACCCACCCCATCGCGCGCGCTCACCTCGGCGCGACTCCTTTTGTCGCTTCCTTCCATGGGTCTGCACGTTGCTTCCTTCCATGGGTCTGCAGAATGAATGCCTCCTCCAACAAAAGGAGTCACGCCGAGGTGAGCGCGCACCCACCCCATCGCGCGCGCTCACTTCGGCGCGACTCCTTTTGTCAGAGGAGGCATTCATTCTGCAGACCCACGGAAGGAAGCAACATGCTCTGGGGCAGACAAGGTTCCAAGCTCAGGCCTTGCTTCAGCTGGGAGGACTAGCATTACTTTGTCCTCAGATGAGCATCCAAGAAGGTGGGACTACTAGGAGGGAAAGCTCACAAGCTGTGCAAAAGGAGTCATGCGCGGCCGAGGTGAGTGCATGCGGGGCCGGCACCACCGGCACCGCCGCCGCCGCCCGGAGGCTGAGGTAAGTGCGGGAAAAGCCGGGGGGGAGCAGCGCCGGGGGGATTTCCGCCCAGGGGGTGGGAAATAAATGAATAAGTGACGGGTTTGGCGCCCCCTCCAAATCGCGGCGGCGCCTTTGGCAGCGCCAGGGGGTGGGGAGAGGGCACCAATTCCAGGATGGGCCCCCTATAGGTTTAGGGCTAGGGACGCCACTGATTCCCACAATAAAAGTTTGTTGTTGTTGCACTTTTACCATGTGCAGCCAGTGAGATACAACACTGTTGAAGGGAAACAGCTGGAGAATGAAACAGGGTTCTATGCAAATAGAACATGTATTGTAAAAATCCCTACGGGGGGGGGGGGGTAGAAAAGCCTGCCTGTATAAACTGCCTTGAATAAAATCCGAGGAGAAATCTGATGACACAGAAATGCAGTATATAAATACAGATATTACTATTACTATTACTATTACTATTACTATTACTATTACTACTACTACTACTACTACTACTACTTCTACTACTACTACTACTACTACTACTACTACCACCACCCTCGCCTCCCTCTTTCTTAGGTGCCATTGCATTGAGTTGCTCCATTGGCCACTGTGCTCGGTTCCTGCACAGATAACAGATTTCACTCATGTGCACATGTTACTCATGTCTTGAATAACACACCTGGCAACACATGAGGTAAGACACACATTCCAGGGGAGGAAATAAAAAACCCAAGATTGCTAGCCAAACAAAGGGTTAATTCACAGAAGCATGTACATCACATGATTTCTCATCACTTCATTACTCATAGTTGAAGAGGGGCAGGGAAAGGTGTGGGCTGACTCCATTGAAAAGCATTGTCTTTGAAATGACATTGAGTGGTATGAATGTTCTGCCTCTGGTGTTAGATTTAGGATGGCTCCTTCATATATGCAGCTCACTCCTTGGTATGGTAGCCAACAAACAATGCACATGCTTGTGGGGACTAGCGTGTAGTTTGGGGAAAAAAATTCTTCCAGCTCCACATATGGTGGCAAAAAGCGAAACTCCAGGCATGAAGCAAACCAATCTGCCAAGTTTCTCAACACGAAAATATCCTGGGCTCCTAGTCCAAACTCGCACTTATGTCAAACTCTGTTGTTACAAAGGAAAACATTTCAATGTGTTGCGTTTAAGGGGGGAAAAATGAATTCCAAAGTGGTGTATACTGGAGCAATCTGTACCTATCTGGAGCATTTGTGCTTGATGATCTGTAACAAATATCTCCAGAATGAATGCAAGTTTTGTATCAATGTTAACACAGTGTCTATCAGCTACATTCTCTAGATATGGACTTTTCACCAACTTTCTGTTTGACCTTTACCATTTAGCCAGTGTAAGCTCTAATGAGGACTTTGCCCAATAGCATGTTGTGCAATGAGTGCTCAGTGAGCGTGCCTCAAGGAAATCTAACAAGATAAGCATGGCCCTAGAATGCTGGGAAATATTGGCCAATGATTGGCAAACAATGGGATAGTGATTACACTTACTATTAAGTCACGACAACCTCCATGACTTGAGAGTTCTTTCTAAAGGACTTATTAGGAAATCAACCCTGTGGGAGATTTCATTGCTGCTTCCAAGTTCCATTTATGAACATTTCCACCAGCTGTTGAGCTTGCCTTGCATCTGCTGTGCTTGAAACAGGTTTCTGCTACACTGATATACCAGCTCAGCAGTTGGTGCAAGTCGAAGGAAGCTACTCAGCAGCAGCTGGGAAGGGCAACCCAACAGCCCAGAACTAACCTGCTATCAGCTGCTGAGACCAGTGATCCAGAAAAGTGCTGTCATTTCAAGAATAAATGCACAGTCTGGGGACCCTGGGCAGGCGCACAGTCCGTCTTTTCTTATGGGGGCAAACAATGTTACATCATGGATAACTTTACATATGTAAAGATGTATCTGCACCACTGCGGGACAAAATACAGAAACTTTCCATTTGTCCTTAGACAACTTTGTCACAGTTAAATATCACTTTGTATTTCAAAGGCATCTCATTTGGGGATGCAAGAGGGGAGCATTGGCAACTGCGGGCCTCAGCACTAGGAGAGTCCAGAGAACCTGCAACTTCACCGCAGGAAGAAACCATAAATTAAATTATAGAAATTGTAGAGCATTTGCAGTCAATGTGACCCCTTATTTTTTATGATGCATTCCTACAATATTAAGTTTTATCCTCTCTAATTCCTCCATATAGAGGCACGTTCCAGGGGTGGTGTTACATGATCAGAAGCGACCTATCTACAACACGCAGATATTGGGTGTAAATTCTGATCATTCCATCCAGCAGAAAAAAATTCGTTTTACAGTTTGAGGGTGCTATTTCACTTTTGGCTCAATCCTATCCTTGGGCTGTGCCAGCAGAACGTGAGTCTCACCAGTGCACGCTGTCGCAAAAGTGCCATAAATCTGGCACAGGTCCAAGTCGAACTGTTGCTGCTGTGGGGACTTCCTCCCTCCCAAGAGACCTCCAGCATACAAATCTCCACCATGGGATGCAGCATAGCCGGCGCCCCTGCATCACCATGTGGGAGTTTAGTTAGGATTGGGCTGCTTGCTTGCTCCTGGATGTCCAGGTGGAGGCTATGGCCAAGGGTGCTTCTGTCCAGTTTCAGCTAATGCATCAGTTGTGTCCATTTCTGGGGATGGACCTGGCCACTGTCACGGGGCAGATTGGGAGGCTTCATAGGGGAAAGGGGATTTAAATCCCATAAGCTTATTGCCCTGCAATGGGTCTCTTCAGAACTGTGGTAGCGATTTTGCTAGAGCAAGGTCCTAGGAAAGAATTGGGGCACAGAGGCTGCTGCCAAAGAGGGCAGGATCTGGCATGCACCAGCACTGCTGGAGACACCCTGCCACCTCCCTGCCACCTGTTCCTCCCCCCTCCCTGCTCAGTTCCACCCCTCCCTGCCCCCATTCCACCCTCCAGTGTTTACCCGCTGGCTTACCTGGTCTGGTGGGTGGCTAGTGGTCCAATGACATGGGACTACTCACCGCACTGCCTTGAGTATGCTTTACGGCTGCTTTTCAGCAGCCACCACCAGGGACTCATTTCAGTAGTAGTGCTGTTTGACTGTTTGATTTTTTATCTGACTCCCTCCTTGCTGATTTTTTCCCCTCACACTAAGCTTTTTTTATCTGCTGCTCTGACTGTTGTTGGTGTCATGTTCTCATTTTATAATTGCAATTTTAATGTAGCAGACACACAAGCAGGCATGGTTAGTCCTAAAACAGCATCCTCCTCCTACAACCAATCAAGTTTAACACAAAAAGCACAACTTCTGTTGTCAATGTGAAGACTTCCAGAGTCATGTGCACCAAAATGAGAGGCTGATGACCTTTCATGTGAAGATGCTGAAATTGATTTCTGATGTGTGCTTCCACTTGCAAAGTAGATAATTGACAGTACAGGTGGGCCCCCATATCCTCTGGGGATATGTTCCAGGCCCCTCCGTGGATACGTGAAACTGTGGATAAGAGCGAACACCCCCTCCATGGTTTCCTGAGGGCCCCCCCACCCTGCCTCCCCTGCAGGCAGGCATGCTTGCCCCCCAGCTCTTATTTTTCTTTCAGCAAGCTTTGTTTCTTTCTTAAAACAAACAGAGAAGCAGCCTCCATTGCAGGCAAGTAGAATGAGACTAAGTCCTAGAGAGGGTCTGCAAGGTTTCTGTTAACCTTGCAGAGCCTCTCTAGGACTTAGTCTCGTTCTACTTGCCTGCAATAAGCAGCCAGAGGCTGCTTCTCCTGTTTGTTTAAGGAAGAAACGAAGCTTACTGGGAGAAAAGTAAAAGCCTGGGGGAGTCCCCATGATCTGTGGATAACTGAAACCGTGGATAGCGAATCAGTGGATATGGGGGCCCACCTGTACTCTTTTCAGGTGTTATTGTCCCTGTGTGCATGAACAGGGGAAGACTGAAGCAGGAGCATGCCAACTAGCCATTCGCTCCATGCCACTGTGCCTGCTAGCCATGCTCCCAGGCAGTGGCATTGCTTCGGTAGGGGCGGGGCTGTAAGTAATGCTCCATCGTAGTCTCTTTACCGAGCGAGCAGAAGGCAGCCCCGCCCCCTCACTGTTGGAGCCAGTCCCCTGCGGAGAAAGCAGCAGGCAGGGTCTCTTGCCTGCTGCTTTCTCCGCACGGGAAAGGCTCCGACAGTGAGGGGGCGGGGCTGCCTCCTCCTCGCTCGGTAAAGAGACTACGATGGAGCGTTACTTACAGCCCCGCCTCTACCGAAGCGACACCAGTGCTCCCAGGTGTCCTCACATTCAGCATTTTCTGCAAAGGGGGCACAATTAAGTATGGAGAGAGTTTCTCTATGCAGTCTGGAAGCCTGGCCTATAGCAAGTGTGGAGTAAGCTATTTCTCAGCCAAAATGGCAAAAGGGAGCCCTGTTTTTGGAACAAAGTTAAAACATAAATGAAACTACAATGCAGCAATTGGGGTGTCCATGGATTTAGAAAAGAATGGAAAAATGAACCAAATGGGACTCATTTTGGTTCATGTATTGATTCTTTTCAAACAAAGGAAAATGCAATAAATCAAATGGAACAAATTGCTATTCTGGGGATGGACCTGGCCACTGTCAGGGGGCAGATTGGGAGGCTTCAGAGGGGAAAGGACACAAGACAAGAAAGGACACAAGACAACAAGATACCTGTGTCCAGTCGCCACTCCCTTGCACCTGGCACAGAGAAAACCCACTTCTAAAACCAGGAGGTTGCTTATGGCTTGTAACCTGTGATGGTCTTTTCCTCCATGAATCTGTCCAAACCCCTTTTAAAGGCATCTAGGCCAGATGCCATCACCACATCCTGTGGCAAGGAGTTCCACAGATGAATTACACGCTGGGTAAAGAAATATTTTCTTTTGTCTGTTCTAACTCTCCCTCCACTCAATTTTAGTGCATGTCCCCTGGTTCTGGTGTTGTGCAAGAGGGAGAAGAATTTCCCTCTATCCACTCTCTCCATTCCATGCATAATTTTATACGTCTCAATCATGTCCCCCCTCAGGCGCCTTTTTTCTAGGCTGAAAAGCCCCAGACACTGTAGCCTTTCCTCATAAGGGAGGTGCTCCAGCCCACGAATCATTCTGGTCGCTCTTTTCTGCACCTTTTCCAATTCAACTATATCCTTTTTGAGGTGTGGTGACCAGAACTGGACGCAATACTCCAGATGTGGCCTTACCATCGATTTGTACAAAGGCAGAATGATATTGGCTGTTTTATTCTCAATCCCTTTTTTACTGATCCCGAGCATAGAATTGGCATTCTTCACAGCCGCCGCACACTGGGTCGACACTTTCATCGACCTGTCCACCAGCACCCCAAGATCTCTCTCTTGATCCGTCACAGACAACTCAGAACCCATTAGCGTATATGTGAAATTTTGGTTTCTTGCCCCAATGTGCATCACTTTGCACTTACTTACATTGAAGCGCATCTGCCATTTTGTTGCCCATTCTCCCAGTTTGGAGAGATCCTTCTGGAGCTCTTCACAATCCCTGCTGGTCTTCACCACCCGGAAAAGTTTAGTGTCATCTGCAAACTTGGCCACCTCACTGCCTATCCCCGACTCCAGGTCATTTATGAATAAGTTGAAAAGCACCGGTCCCAAGACCAATCCTTGGGGCACACCGCTTTTCACCTCTCGCCATTGTGAACATTGCCCATTGACCCCCACTCGCTGTTTCCTGGTCTTCAACCAGTTCCTAATCCACAAGAGGACCTGCCCTCTTATTTCCTGACTGTGGAGTTTTCTCAGGAGCCTTTCATGAGGGACCGTGTCAAACGCCTTCTGAAAATCCAGATATATAATGTCCACGGGTTCGCTCGCCTCCACATGCCTGTTGACCTTTTCAAAAAATTCTAACAGGTTTGTGAGGCAAGACTTCCCCTTGCAGAAGCCATGCTGACTCTCCCTCAGCAGAGCTTGTTCTTCTATGTATTTCAAGATTTTATCCTTAATGAGACTTTCCACCATCTTCCCTGGAACAGATGTTAGGCTGACCGGCCTGTAGTTTCCCGGGTCCCCCCTCCTTCCTATGTGTTCCCTGAGGCATCTGGTGGGGCCACTGTGTGATACAGGAAGCTGGACTAGATGGGCTTTTGGCCTGATCCAGCAGGGCTCTTCTTATGTTCTTATGTTTTTAAGGGGATTTTCCCCTCTGAAGCCTCCCAATCACATCAGCTTTAGAAAGGCAGCTATCCTCGAGAGAACCTAGACATCAGTTACGAGAAGAAGGTACTGTGGCCTATCTTGATCAGCCCATCCACTTATCTTTCCCAGGATTGGGCCTAGGTGGACAAAGGTCATTCTATAGCGGGCAAAGTAGAACCATATGCAACAAAGATTCAACCCTACTAGGTTCACACTGGCAGCACCTCTCACTATATGGGATCCTTGTATACCTGCCATCACATTGCCCCTTGCAAGAGAGAAGACCCTACCATCTTGGGGGTCTTTCAACAGACTAAGAATAGGAGCCACCTGCCTATAACTCAGAGGAATAGAAAGGTGCATGGGAGAGCATATCTTGTTAGCAGCAGAATATAGTACCTGTTGCTCAATGTCTAATATTCTTTGCTTAATAACACGATAGGATTCCTTTAGACTTAAGGACCCTATCAGATCCACATCAATGCCGATGGTCTTTATTTTCTTCATAAAGAACTGAAGCCCAACTAACAGGGCTTAATCTAGCATAAACTGCATTAACCCCTGCTAACTGGGCAAGAGGCACTTTTTCAATGGGTGCTCCTCTTATATTTAGCAGGGGGAGAGTAACTGCCCCCCTTTCACCCCAGCACAGTGTCTTTTCTGGTGGCTGTTTGCTGGTGATGTTTTGCATCTTTTTTAGATTGTGAGCCCTTTTGGGACAGGGAGCCATTTAATCATTTGATTTTTGTCTGTAAACCGCTTTGTGAACTTTTTTGTTGAAAAGCGGTATATAAATACTGTTAATAATAATAATACACTGGGGAAATAGGTTATCCTGAGGGGGATTATAAAGAATTCTTAGCCAAAATTTAGTAACCCTAAACCATGCTATAGTCTCTAATCTAGATTGACCAGTTTCAGTGCAAAGCACTGCATACGGAACACAAGCAGGGAGTCCTAACATTTGGTGCAAGAATGTAGTTTGAGTCTTCTCTACTGAATAATTCCACACACTTATCCAAATTGGTACTCCATATAGCACCTGGGATACAATTTTTGCATTAAAAACTTCAAGTGCTGCAGGCATGTAGCTATTCCCAATATTGTAAAAGAAACGGATAATCATTTGCATCGTGCACCTAGCTAAACTAACCACGGAATTCCTATGAGTTGCCCAATAAAATTTATAATGATAGAGAATACCCAAGTATTTAAATTGCTTCACTTGTTCAACGTGATGGCCATTAAAGTTCCAGCTCTTACACTTCCATTTAGATGAGAAGATCTAAACCCCTGATCTTGGATTTGTTAAAGTTAGGAAGCAGGTTATTATTATTCAGATAGAAGGCACACTGTCTAATCAGACATATCAGGCTAATTTGGGACTGAGATAGAATCACCACATCGTTGGCGTACAATGATAAAGGGACTTTAACAGCTCCTAATTTTGGGTTATGCCCCTCTACGTCCTCTAGCAAAGAAGCAAAGTTATTCAAAAAGATATTAAAGGGCAAGGGGGCCAGAATGCATCCGTGCTTCACACGTTTATTAATAACTATTTGCCTGGTTAACTCTCCTTTGGATGGAACTCTTAGCTGACAGGTTGTGTTAGAATACAATAGTCTAACCAGAAGAAGAAGGCGACACTTATCAATTCCCAAATCTTGGCGTTTACTCCATAGGATGTCTCTATCAATGGAATCAAACACACCTTTTAGATCAAGAATGGCTGCAAACAGCTTTGATTTCTCTATTTTTACCACCTTCTGGATATAATGAGATAATATCAAACAATTATCAAGAGTTGATCTACCCCGTCTAAAGCCCACTTGTTTGGGGCCTAAAATTGCCTGCTCGGTGGACCAGTTTGTGAGCTTATTTAGCAAGTATTTAGAGTAAATACTGACAACAAGATCTATAGTTAGCTGGTAGCCTGCTATCCCCTTTTTTTATACATGGACACCACTATAGAATTAGACCACCCTTAGGTATTTACATCAATAGATGTAAAAAGAGGTATTTACATCAATAGATGTAAAAAGAGATGCAAGGAGTAGTGCCCACCAGTCCGGATCACTCTTTTTAGGAGATCGGGGGGGGGGATTGCATCAGGACCCGGTGCATTACCTGAGCTTAATTTTACAATGATCTCCTTAACCTCTCCCATCGTAACAGGTGGCCACATAGGTACATCACAGGTACCAAAATCCACAGTATCTCTAGCAACCTTATCCATATCATAAAATAACTGGGAAAAATGTTGTACCCAGTGAAGCGGGGAGACAGCAGCAGGATCAGATGGATTCTGTCTAAAGGAACCTGTAACAATCCTCCAGAATTGTTTCTTATTTTTCTGTTCAACCGAGCGCAGAAGTCGACCCTGAGTTCACACATAATCGAGCCTCTTCACCACTAAAAGATCCTTCAGCTGCTTCTTAAGCGCTGTGTAGGTAGTAGCAATGTCAGGGGAATTGGTCCTTCTGAATAACATGTATGCCTTGCGAATCAATACCTTCAAATCCTTCAAGATTGTGACGCTCTGATCTCCTCACCCTGACCACCAGTTCCCGCCAGCAGGTTGGTTGGTGAGATGGTGGTAGGTGGAAGGAAGAAAAGGAGGAGAGAGACAGGATTTCTCCTCTGGCTTGAATTGAAACTTTAGGCAGAAGAATTTAAGGGTCATAATGCTCACCTCATTTTTAAGGTGAGCAGAGACGTAACTAGACAAAAAGCACCCAGTGCATGGAAGAATGTGGTACCCCCCCCCAATGTCCCATTATCCAGTATCTGCAAGGATTCCTTCTCTTTGCCTAGGCTCACCCCAGAATGCACCGCAATGCATTCTGGGGCAAGCCTGGGCAAAGGGAGGGGCCTCCATGTGACCCCGAAGAGACAGCAGGGACCTCGAAAGATTGCCTGGAAAGCACTCCAAACACAGTGGTTTTGCTGCTCGATGGTAGGGGAAGTTATTTGGGACTTTTCTCATTTCTTCTTAAACGTTTTTTAAGTGGGTCCCCGGTATCCACAGGAAAAATGTGCAACCCCCCCTTTGGCATAGTGCCTGGGGCAGGTGCCCCTCAGGCTCTGCCCTTGTTACTCCTCTGAAGGTGAGTATTATGAGTTGTCAAGATTTGTATTCCAAGTCAAGGAATTATGAAACTTGGGACCATCTCTTTCCAGCATAGAGTTATGCATGCTTATCCCCACTGAAATCAGTGGGTCAAAAATGCCTAACTCTGTGCTAGACTTTGGCCCATGTCTCTGTTTTAAATACTTGCATAGCAAAGGGGATGAGCTGCAGATCCTTACCAAGTTTTGAGGGTAACCAGGGCGGTATTCGGACCTTCATTCACTGTGCTGGCTGACATGGTGTTGACCTGAATTTTGCAGTCAGTGGAGGCATGTACAAATCACATTCAGCATTTTGTCTGCAAGTGACGGCTAAGCTCTGGCATCAGTAAAATGGGCTTTGCACAATAACTTGATGCCTTTTGATTGGTTTGATCAAAAGCATTTGCACAGAACCCCAAAGAAGAACTTAACTCTAAGCAAGCTCTTTGGTTCTGAAAAGTCACCAGTGAATCAAATCAATGGGATGTTCTGTAGAAAGCTATCTGAGTTAGTATCAATAAGCCCACCTGATACTGAAAGGGGTAATCTTCCAATTGAACTGAGATACTATGAACTTAAAATCAATCATTCAAACTTGCAATTCATCTCCATGCTATCTGCATACTTTATTTTTGGCACTCAAAACTTAAGCTAGAAAGTGGTTCTCAACCCCTTCCCGGCTAAGTACTACCTCCGGCGCCACTCTCCTGCTGCGTACCACCAGAAGTGACTGGCAATGCCATCATCGCCATTTACTTCTGGGTTTTCAGGTCTTTGGAGGCCAGAAAACACAGGTAGGAGGCTCTGGGCGGATGGGAAGGTACTTTTCAGCATTCCCAAGAGGCTCGGCCAAAGGCTGGAGCCTCTTGGAAGCAAAAATGCGACACCAAAAGTGGCACATCAGAGCGGAGTTCTGGTGGTCTGGCGGTCCCTCCAGCAGTTGGCCAAAATACCACTGGTGGTACTAGTACCACTGGTTGAGGACCCCTGAGCTAGAGCATTTTTCTTTTAGATAGTGAACATATGCTATTTGCTCATGGTGTCTAGTCACTGTGTATGATGGAAAGCATGCCCTACCCAGGGTTTTCTGGCAAGTCAATGCTGCATACCTGATTTACCTAATTAGTACCTAATTAGCATTTACCTAATGTAGCCCTAACATTTTCTTTAAAAGGTGGCAGAGAGACTATAACTTATCACTACATACCCGTATTGTCCTGAGTATAAGACGCACCTGATTATAAGACGCACTCTTAAAGTTTGGTGCTATTAAAAAAGTTTAATTAAATCACTGGCATTAAATTGCAACAGCCTGATTATAAGACGCACCCCTGGTTTAAAAACTTAAATTAGGAGAAAAAAGTGAGTCTTAGACCAATACGGTATATGAATCCTGAAAATGTCCTCAGAGATGACGTGCTGATATTCAACCAGAATAGCATCCACACTTAAACAAAGTTGTTGTTGTTCAGTTGTTAAGTCATGTCCGACCCTTCGTGATCCCATGAACCATATCCCACCAGGCCTTCCTGTCCTCCACTATCTTCCTGAGTTTGCTCATTTTCATGTTCGTTGCATTGGTGATGCTGTCTAACCATCTCATCCTTTGCCTTCCCCGTCTCCTTTTGCCTTCAATCTTTCCCAGCATCAGAGTCTTCTCCAGAGAGTCCTCTCTTCGCATTAGGTGGCCAAAATATTTAAGCTTTAGCCTCAGTACCTGTCCTTCCAGGGAACAATCAGGGTTGATTTCATTTAGGATTGACTGATTTGATCTCCTAGCAGTCCAAGGGACTCTCATGAATCTTCTCCAGCACCACAGTTCGAAAACATCTATTCTTCAGCGCTCAGCCTTCCTTATGGTCCAACTCTCACAACCATACATTGCTACTGGGAACACCATCGCCCTGACTATACGAACTTTTGTTGGCATGGTGATA
Source organism: Plestiodon gilberti rubricaudatus (assembly GCA_026170595.1). Taxonomy (NCBI): domain Eukaryota; kingdom Metazoa; phylum Chordata; class Lepidosauria; order Squamata; family Scincidae; genus Plestiodon; species Plestiodon gilberti. The sequence continues at coordinate 89,833,390 of JANXHW010000003.1, forward strand.
TCTCTACTTTTTATTATGCTATCTAAGTTTGCCATAGGTTTCCTTCCAAGGAGTAAGCGACTTTTAATTTCATGGCTGCTGTCTCCGTCTGCAGTGATCTTGGAACCCAGAAAAGTAAAATCTGTTACTGCAGGATCACTTTGCCCAGGCACTGATCCCTCTGGTAATAAACGTGGCACAGTGCGAACCGGAGGTGATGTGATCATCCAAAGCCATCTTGCATGCAGTAGGTCCTTCCAAAACCCAGTCCTGATCATCACCATGTAAGAATATCACTGCAAAGACCAATGACTGAGTGGAGTTCTTGGTTTACTATTCACTTTTGCCTAAGGCAACATTTCAAGTGAAATTCAGAAGTCCTTGCTCCGGCAAACCATTTGAAGTGTTTTGTTTTGACAAGACGATCACATCTTCCTGGCAGGTTGTACTTGGCTACAAGTTGCTACCAAGTTGTGTCTAGAATGACAGTTTGAAGAAGACAGACTGGCCTGTGTGACTTCATGCTGATGCTGCCAACCAACCCAGAAGATGATCGTCAGTTGATGCTCACATCATGCTGATGCTGCCTGCCTGAAGAAGATTGACTGGCCAGGTTTGTCTCGTACTGATGCTAACTGCTCGAAGAAAAGAGACTGGCCATTTCAACCTGCTGCTGTTGCCTCCCTGAAGAAGAGAGAATAGCCATTGTACACTCCTCCCCCCCCAACTGTTGATGCCATTGCGACAGTACTCTGGCCAGAGAGATGTGTCATTATGACATCATGAGAATGTTGCTTGGCTTGCCTAAGGAGAGAAAGACTGGCCTTTGTTATTTCATGCTATTGCTGCCTGCCTGGATGGGAGACTAACATTTTTGATCCCATGCTGCTACTGCCCAAATGAAGGAAAGAGATTGGTCATTGTGGTCATTTAAACTGGCCAGGGAATCAGTTGGTCTGCTATATGACAAGGCAGGGAATGGTGTGCTTAAAGGAGGGTTTGGAGATTGCAAAGGAATTGAATGATACATTTGCATCGGTCTTCATTGTGGAGGATGTAGTAGACCCTACTTTCGAAGGAAAGGAATTTGAAAGGGAAAAGGAGGAGATGGAGACAAACCGCTAAATTGTATTCTTGAGATCAGAAGCAAGGGCAAAAGAAAAGAAAAGAGGTTCTGACTACACGATCCGTATATAAACGTTCATTTACTCTTCAAACAAATTAAGACGAACCCTCTCCTGGCACCAAAGAGATACAACAGCTGGTGAGTAACCCTGTCCAGGACAGAACCTGACATTTCTTCAGACCTGGCAGGAATCCAAACTGTGCCAATCCCAAGTAGTTAGCTCCTTTTATTTCTTTTGGGGAAGGATTGTCCCCTGAATTCTGCTTGGCTAGTTTAAGCATGCGCAAAAAACGTTATAAATTACGTTGTGACGCAGTGGGCCTTCGTTAGAAGGCCCACGAGCGCTGGCCGGGGAAGACGTCCCCAGAGCCGGCTGCAACGGAGGAAACAACAGGAAAGGTGCAGAGGGGGGCAGAGTCAGGGGCACCCGGGGCAGCGTCCCTTCGGGTCTCCCCCCAAAAAATAGCGGCCATGCCGAAAATTCATATAGGGGTTATGTGTGGGAGGGGGTCATTAGGGTGATGCGTGCGCCCCACCCTGGGGCTGCGTGTGCCCTAGTGACGCTGCTGGTCAGCACAAAAGTTTTGTCAAAGTTTGGAGGCTGCAGAATGGCCAACACAAAATATGGTTCAAAACAGCTTCAATAATTCATAAATAAATATAATCAGGCACTCAGGAGATTCTTTTGAGGGGTGTTGTTTGTTCTTGTTCCAGCAGTATTTAGGGCAAGTAATTAAAACAATACCATTTAAAAAAAAAAACCTAAACTAAAATGAAACTCAAAAGTAGAATGTTATCTCCTGTATACACACTTGGGCTGCAATCCTATACATGCTTACCAGGAAGTAAGTCCCACTGAATTCAATGGAATTTTTCTGAGTAGACATGCATAGGATCAGACCATAACCATGCAATGTTATGGAACTATTAGTGCGGAGACACACCAATGCATCTGGCTGTGTCGCGTCCCGGAGTTGCCGACGTGTCGATTCTGATTGGCCCAACACGCTGCTCGTGTCCCACCCCCACAACCCTGAACGCGGCCTCTCATTGGTCGAAGATCAATTTGTTCAACTTCTAATGCATCGGAACGAACTTCAGCCAATGTAAGTTCCTTTACAGCTGTCACAAAATAAAACACTAGCTATAATGTGGCAGGGGATAGGATTGGGCAGTATGATGAGCATAGTCAGAGAGTAGGACACTTCAGCGAGGCAGTGGGAACCCATATAGACAGGCTCATGGTCCATTTGCTTTCTGAATCTGCCAAGAATTAAAATGACCATCCTGGAAGGTACTTGCTGGTTTTCCTCAATGTTTGCAGAAGAGGACATGCCCACTTTGCATTCTGGAAACTCCAAGCTAAAATCTCATTCTTTGGGGCACAATCCATCTTCAAGTGTTGCCTTCTGACAGTTTTTCCATGCTGCCTACAGTGAAGGCCACAACTTATAAAGCAAGCATAAACCCGTTGGGAGTACATTTATTTATGTGGGTCACAAGACACTCTGTATATTTTTTACTGCAAAAAAGGAGCACATAGCCCTAAGACAGTTTTAGTGATGGTGAAAAGCTGTCTGAATGACAGGCCTGGAAGGAGAAGTCAGTAATTCATGGACTGCACAGGCACTCCTCTGGGATCTGATGTGTAAGCTTCCACAGTTCCATCTCACTCCCTCTTGTTGAAAGGGAAACTCTGATTTTGTGAGAGTTAGACTGTGAGACTGTAGCTGTAGCCTACTAGTTTGTACTATTAAAAACACATGATTGCTAAATATGAACACAAGAACTGTCAGCCCAATCCTAAGTGCACCGCCCGATGGCAGCACGCCTCCCGCGCTGGTGCTGACTGCCGTAATCAGCATGGTGCCAGGGACGCTGGCGGGAAGGCCTCCGTCTTCCCAGTCATGCCGGAGGACATCCTGATGCGTGCCAGGAAAGGTAACCGGGCAGGAAGGTGGTGGGACGAAAGAAAGGGGGCGGGGAGGGAGTGGAACGGTGGTGGGGAGACCACAGGAGGGGGAGGATCTATGCCAGATCCTATCCTCCTTCCCTGCAGCCTCCCCACTGCTTTTTTCTCCTCGGATTTACGCTAGAAAAATTGCTAGCGTAGGTCCAAGGAGACCCATTGTGGGTCATGAGGTTTATGCAAGGGTAAGGGATTAAACATCCCCTTTCCCTGCAGAAGTAAGGGATTAAACATCCCCTTTCCCTGCAGAAGCCTCCCGGTCCCGTCCCCCCCGCACAGGTTGCAGTGGCTGCCATTTTGGCGCTGCTGCATCATCGGGGTTGTAAGGGTTAGGATTGGGCTCTGTCTCGCTGAATGAGCAGAGGCAACAGGCGCTGGGAGGGCGCCCAGCCGCGTGGGGGCGGGACCAGCATCGCGTCGACGTGCCCCCCACCCGTTTTGCTCTCATTTTGGAGCCAAACCGGCTCCAGGGAGGGAGGGAGGGCCCAGACACGACGCTGCTCTTCGGGAGAGGGTGAGTTCCCCCGCCTGCATTCTTGCCGCCCGCCCGCAATCGAGCGCCTGGAGCTCCTGCTCCACGCGCTCCACCGTGGTTCCGCCGCTGTGAATGAGACTTAATATTCATCTAGTCTAGCAAATGGTTTGGGATAGTGGCCAACCAGATGCTTCTAGAAGTTCATGGGGGGGTATTTAGGTGATGACCATCACAGCCCAATCCTATCCTTCTCCCCCACTGGTGCAGCCAGATTTAAATCCCCTTTTCAAAGCCTCCCATTCTGCCCTCCCCTACTGGCTGCACTGGCTTCCCACTGTCACAGAGTGGGCCATTGTGGCCTCACTGGTGGTGGTCTAGAAGTATGTGTGCTTCTGGATTGCCATTTAGGATTGGGCCATTAATGACCTATCGTTGATCCCTGGCAGCTACTCAGAGGAACAGTGAATGAGGAAACTTAATTTATCCATTATGGCTAGTTGCTGTGGATAAACCTATCCTCCATCATTATTTAAGCTCTTTGAAAGGACTTCAAGGTAGTGGCCACCACCACATCCTACTGTATTGTATCTGGCAAGTTAATTATGCATTAATATAGGAAGTACTGGGTGTGTGTTAATGTCCTACACCCTCATTATTTTTTACAGCTGCATCTCACTGTTTCTGCCAGATCCTCATAATTATAAACAATCAAAACCATATATCATGTGTCAAAATCCATGATCCAATAACACTGTGTGTTCCCTAGCCTTTTAAAAATTTATTGTGTGCATATTCCCAAATTTGTTCATCTGTAAAATTCAGTTACTCACAACGGGTGCTCCAGACATTACCACAATTACAGTTAAAATATACAACCTGTATAAAAAGATACAGCTATATATAAGATGTATTCATTCCTCCAAAATTCTCTAGAGGATGGCAAGGGGAGGGGGAAAGTCAATATATTTTGTGTTTCTATGATTTGTTTTGCAATATCTTAGAGGCACCCTGTTATGCTATAAATGGCACACTGTTTTACATGGTGTTTTAAAATATTGTTTTCCTTTTCTGTCCTGTTCTTCCACAAGGTGATTGACAGCCCAATCCTATCCTTTTCCCAGCATAGTATGCAGCCACACCAAAGCAGGTTCCAATGCATGCTGGGGGGGGGGGCAATCAGGGACTCTGAGAGGAATTTTATCAAGGGGTACAAAGTTTCTTTTGGGCCCCTTCCCAAAAAGGGAGGGCAGCAACAGGGGTGGGCAGAACAAGGGTGGGGCAAGCACTGGGGGCAAGGTGGGCAGATCGGGCTCGGAAGAGGGTGGAATTGGCAGCCCCTCCCTCACAGCTTGGCAGCAGGCCTGCCTCATGTACTGGGCCACTGATGCTGCCAGAAACCCCAGCAGCCACAGGGACAGAGCGCTCATGCCCCAACCTCACAGCGCACAGGCCCCTGTAGTAGTGCTGCGCTGCTTTGTTTTGTGAGACTTGGAGGCCAGGACCAAGTTGTCATTGTTGGAGCAATTTTTTATTTACAGAGTGTATGCATGGCACGCGCCTCCCGCAGATAGAAAAAATTCCCCTCCTTTGCCTCCTGGGACCCCTTTTGGACCCCAGGCCTGGGTACAAATTACCCCCTTTACCCCCCTGTCATGGGCCCTGTCCCCCAGTTTTAGGAAGCACCTTCCACCACCAGACAGAGACAGTTGAACTTACAGGCATGTATTTTTCAACTGGTATATACAGTATGAAAGTATTAATGAACAGCAATAATTTAATAAATTAAATAGTTGACTTTCCTGGTGCAGTTTCAAAACTGCTATATCTCTGTTTCAAACAAAAAATAAGTAAAACAATGCAAACAAAAGCTCGAATCTTGTGCAGTTAATCTGCTGCTATCTTGAGTCTTAATTCCTTTGAATGCCAGCTGAGATGTGTATGAGGCACCATTCTTCAAGATTCACCAAGCAATCTCTATGGACCCCTTCTTAGCTGAGCACTTCAGATGCTGTAAATATACCCATCCGTTGCTTAGATAAATAAAACAAGATGGACATGGGAAAGAGAGGGAGTAGGCAGCACTGTGTCAGTTCCATTACTTTGTTGAAGGCTCCAGCTATTTGGAAAAGCACAGAGTGGAAATTTGCATCTTAAACCCTGCAGGTTTAATTTGTAGCCTCTCCCACTGTGCTGGGATTCAGATCTTCAGCTGCCAACCCCACTTAAAATACAACAAATTCAGCTCCAGCCACAGCCAGAATAGCTTTTCTTTCTTTTCCTGCCACTGACTTCCCTATGTTTCTTTTTTTCTCCAGAGGATTACATCTTGAGTTAAACAGATGAACTCTCACTTTATTAACATTATTCTTACTTAAAATCAAGAACATTGACACAAAAACCAAGCTGTGTAATGCAAACTTCACAAACATATATTTTTCATTACGCCTGACTTCTGCAATGCTTGTTTGCAGGGATGCTCCAAGGTTGTTGGATATTTTATTTCCCCTGCTAAAGAGACATGGTTTGTTTGGTGCCACTTGCCTCTTATGTCCCTATAGTTTTTAAGCTTTAATCAAAAGCTAAACTTTATCCACTTTGCAAGCACTGATTTCTTTAGGCCCCTTTTAGTTTTTGACTATGATGAAATTAGCATGGTTTCTTCTCCTACAGAAGCTTCATTATACAGGTGTCCCCCGCTTAATGATGGATCGCATAACGACGATCCAGATATATGACGAAGGTCCCCAGTAAAAAGATCAAAGGATTTTAAAAGACGTGTCTTTTTTAAAGTCCTAGCTCAACAGCTGTTTGGGGCTTTATGCACAGTGCTGAACTTCAAAGCCCTTATCTAAAGCCTGCTAATGGGCAAGATTTCTGGAGCTTTAAGCAAAGTGCTAAACTTCAAAGCACAGACTTAATGACGGCTTCACTTTACAACGGGGATTTCAGAACGTATCCCCATCTTTAAGTGGGGGGTACCTGTACACTTCTTTTCTTGTGCCCATTTGTTTTGGCTGTTTTTGGATATCCATGTCAGATTTTTTTTAAGGTAGTTGAGGAATAACAAACATTTGTGGGTTCCAGCATAATAATGTTCTCCATTACAGTACTGCTACAACATGCTTCTGTGTACAGAGGCCTCGTTCCATACATATGCCATTCAGCTGCAAACGTATACACAACTCTGTCAGCTGTCACACCATTGTTCACTTGTTCAGAAGGGAGGACACTGTGTTTGCTTCTGTCTGTCAAGAATGAGAAGGGCAGCCCAATCCTGTGTAAGATACAGCGGCTGGCCTAAAGGGCCGGCCACCGTAAACTATGCAAGTTCAGGGCTGCCCCGGGGCAGCCCTGGAGCACCTCAAAGGGACAATCATCCCCTTCCCCGGGTGTAAGTGGCAGGAGGCCCAATGGGTCTTCTCAAGTGTACGTGAGCTCCGGAACTCGCGTACATTCACGCTGCCCGTGTAAGGCCACACCGGGCCTCGAGAGGGCTTGGGATATGGTGGATCTCTCTGCCAATATCCCCACCCTCACCAGGCCCCAGGGAGGCCAATGGCTGCCCTCCCTCACCACCACGTCCGCCCTGCCCCTGCCCTTGCCAGGGTAGGATTTACCTGCTCCGGTGGGCGTGGGGCTGGGTAGGAGCCCGGGTAAGAGTCACTGGCCTCTGCACTGGCGGCCCTTGCTCGCCGGGTGCCATAAACACACTGTGTGGTGTGTTTACGACAGCCTGAGCCAGGGGAGCATGCACTCCCCCTGCGCACAGTTACCCAGGATTGTGCTGTGAATTGCCCTCCTCTGGGGGAAGAAGCTTGAAACAGAGGCCTCCTATGGCCTAACTAACCTTCATGGAAACAGTCATACACAGAGATACAGTTAAACAGACAAAAGAACCTACAGTACAAGGATTAGATTTTAATCTAAGACAGAGAATAATGCACTGGGCAATTTCAATTTCTACCTTGAGGGAAGCACAAGCATACAGCGTTCATTTCCAGGCTAAGGCTAGTGAATGTTGCCAAAATCTGGGTCACTAACAGCCATTGATAAATGTATTCTACAGTAATATCTCTAATCTGTTTTAAAATCCAATGCCGCCAGTATTCACCACCATTACTGAAGGTAGTGAATTCTGTAACTGAATGGTGCATTTTCTAATGGTGCTATTTGAGAATGGTTCTAGAATGGTTACTTCTCTGTCACTTCCCCATCATGTTTTCATTGTTATTCCCAACCACTAGACCTACTGAATAGAAAGTAATGGGTAGAAACTAATTTAACTTGAGCACTGATGACCATTGACTGAAGTTGTTCTGACTGCGCCTTTACTCTCCAGGTAGTGTCAAAACACCCAGTTTTGTTGTGATTTCAAACCTGTCATACATTTAAATTGCAATGACAATGTATCAAGGCGAGTAGAGATGTTGCTGCATTTCATCATATCATTGCTCTGACACAGTTCTCATAAAAATTCATTTTGGAAAGATATACATATGAATACAGAGGTGCTCTGATGAACTTCAAATGAACTTCAAATGAACTTTCCCAGCGTTTTCTTGATTGCTACTTGACTGAGGTGTGTTTTTTTGTTTGCTTGGTGTTTGTTTTTTAATTCATATGCTACTGGAAAAATTTCAAAACACTGCTGATTTCTACCTAGGTGTGTGTATAACCACCCTGACAAATGTTGCTATTCTTACCAAAACTCTTTTGACTTCCCTCAAAATACCTCAGGTGTTTTAACTTTTGCTTATGTAAGAATCTCCAAATCAGAAAGTGAAATCTGGTGACAACTTAGGGCGCAATGCTGCCTATTTTTAGGTCAGCGGAGCGCGCTCCACCGGCCTTAGGTGCTGCTAAAAGTTTTTTGACATTTTTTCGATACTGAGAGAGTAAGCGGCACTGGCGTGGAGGCTGGCACCGCTTATTACTCTGTGCCCCGGACTCCACGCCACTGGACACCAGTAAGCCCTGCACCTGGTGGTGGGAGGACGTGGTGAGAGTGGGCCGGGGTGGTGGGGGAGAGGGTCATTGGCCATCCAGGCCTGGAGGGGTGGGGATGTCAGTGCCAGGGTGCGCCGATATCCCAAGCCCCTTCCTGGGTCAGCCTTACATGGCCTCCCCAGTTGTATGCCAGCTAAAGAGCTGGCGTGAACCCAAGGAGGCTCATTGGGGGTCTCAGGGGTTTACACCAGGGGAAGGGGACAAACATCTCCTTCCCCCAAAGTGAGCCCCAGCCACGCCGGTGTGGCCTACATCCTGCCTAGGATGCAGCGGCCAGCCATTTCAGCCAGCCATCGCATCTTAGACAGGCTGTCCAAGATTAGCAAAATTTGCCAATATGTTTTGCTAATCTTATTAACATTCTTTAGGATTCCCTTAATGTTTGTTAATGTTTTGCCTAAGGAGAAACCACACATTTGCTTCATATTTTGCTTTATGTAAAATTTCAGGGGTTAACTTCCTTCTTGATAGCATCTTGATCTATATCTTAAGGAAAAGAGCACAATGATAGGCATAATCAGGCATTAATCAGACTTAATAGGGAATTAATCATTGTATCTGGAGAAGCTGATGGATACATTTCCTCTGTTGGATTATTCACTGCCCCCTGGATCATTCCAAAGTACAGTAGTAGACCCATTTCAGGCCCATAGGATTGGACACTAAGGAGGGACATGATTGCGACGTATAACGTTATGCATGGTGTGGAAAAGGTGGAGAAAGGTTTTTGTCACTCTCTTCCAAATTAGTACCACGAGTCATTCATTGAATTGATTGATGTGAGGTTTCAGCTCTTTTTTGTGTGGACAGCTCCCCATAGGTAGGCTTCAGCACTTTTTGGAGTGGACAGCTCCTCATAGGTTTCCACAGGTTTCAGCAGGTAGGTTTGAGGATCGACTCAGGGACCAAATCCAAACCCAACTCCGACTCCGGGACCAACTCCAACTCTGACTCCTGGACTGACTCTGACTCTGAGACCAACTCCAACTCCGACCCCGGGACTGACTCAGACTCCTGAACCGACTCCAACACCAGGACTGATTCCAACACCGACTCCTGGACTGACTCTAACTCTGACTCGTCGTAAAAGGCTCCAAGTCTCGAGTCTTTCAAGTCTTTTACAATCACCAAGTCAAGTCCGAGTCAAGTAATTGACACGACTTGTGTCCGACTCAAGTCCGAGTCAATAAGCTCAAGTCTACATCACTGCTTTTTAATCAACACTTCTGCCTCAATGAATCTGTTTTTGTTCTCTTTTTGAAAGCACAAACAGTATGGCAGCAGTACACAGATCAGGAGTAGCTGACAGGTATATTAGTGGTGAGGCTTTGATGGCGTCATGCAGATCTGCAGCTCACCACCAACCACAAGCCTGGCCAAACATGAGACAGGAACCCGAGCATGAAACTTTTGAGGATTAGATTGATGAAGTCCTGCAGGCCTGTTATCTGTTTATTATTTCGTTTGTCCCAAAGAACTGTAGGAAATTCTTGGATCCCCAACATCTCATAATTATGGCATGTGGAAGTAAAATTAGCCTCCAGTTCATACTGTTGAGGGAACATAATAAATCTGTCCTCATTTCTTTGTCTGAATAAAATAAATGTATGTTTGCATCTCCTTTAGTTAGCACTTTAGCTTGTAAAGGGCCCTGAATTTAGACAGAACAATTGAAGTCACACAATGAACACAAATTCAGTGGGAATGTCTTTGTGTTACATAGAGTCTATACTGTGAGCAACTGGGCAAGAGTGTGTTAGTCTTTACATTTTGCAAAGCGACTCTTAAATCTTAGCTGCTGTATAAATGATTAATAATAATCATCCTGTCATCATCCTTTTTTCTTCCTTTCTGCGGGGTGCAGAATTTTTGAACCTTATTATTATTGTTTATCTTCCGATTCGTGAGTTCCCAGATAGTCTCCTCATGGAAAAGCTTGTTTTCACTGTGCGTTGGATCACGTTGCCATGGTTACTGAATGCTGTTACCGAAGGGAGTCCTTATTTCTTATCTGTGCAACTTTGGGAGAAGTCAAATTGGACATATATCCTGAATGAAATATATTAAGCGAGAGACAATCGAGGCAGAGAGTGGTTGGCTTCTGGCTCGATGTTCTGAATAATAGCTGCTCAGTGGATAATTAGAAATATTGGTTGCCTGGATTTGCCCTTCAGATTTGTATGTGAAAATAAGACATTAGCAATTAATCAGCATTTCAAGTACAAAAAGCTAGGGCCGAAATATATTTAACCCATGCTAGAATTTGCTGAAACATTTCAGATAGATTCACATTTGAATACTTGATGCCCTGTGACCAAATTAATGTTCAATACTGATTCTGGGCTCAATGTTGTTAGTGTTTATTGGAGCCCTAATGTGAGCACGTGCCCCAAATGTTCCTGTTGAACTCACTTCCCCAGGAGATTCACAGCGCAATCCTGTGTAAGGATCTGGCCAGTGGCCCACAGTCGCCCACTGGATCCTGAGCCCGGGCTGCCCATTGACCGGCAGGCCAGAGGTCTACTTGTGGAAGGGGATGCTCGTCCCCTTCCCCGAGTGTAAAGCGTGGCCGGCCCTATCGGCCTTCTCATATTTCCTCCAACTAAATAGCTGGTGGAAGTAGAGGAGGCCATGTAACGGCCTAGCCGGCCTAGCAGGGACAGGGATATGGCCGATGCCCTCCCCCTTCTGGGCTGGCTACACCAATGGCCCCCTCTCTCACCCACCAAAATGCCCCTGTGCCCACCGGATCCTTACCTACCTTCACCGGTGGCAGCTCAGGCATTCCGGCGCCAGCCTCCCTTGCTCCAGAGTAGTCGTGAACGTGCTTTACGGCACGTTTATGACTGCTTCTGGTGACGAAACACTCATTCCGTCACCAGCGCATTCCTCAGGATTGCGCTGTCACTTGGCTCCATTATCGACATTTCGGGGTTCTGGTAAATACTTGTTTATTTTTAAGTGCCTTGGACGGATTCTTAGTTTTTTCTTGCTTTAGTTTCTCTCTGATGAGTCAGTTCTTTCTAGTGCTGTTTTCTTCCTACTTCGTTGAAATGTATGGATTTTATTGTTTACATGTGATTTTTTTGTGATAGTTTAGTAAGCTGTTCAAGACATACCTCTTAATAATTGTAACTTTTTTCCACTGTAACTTACATTCAGATGGCAAGAATATGCAGCTGGTGTGCAATCACTATTGATTCCTATGGATTTTCAGTCACATGCTAAAGAACAGAGAATCAAAACATGTTCAACAACAGCAAGGCAAGCTATGTGAATATTCTCTGATGTTATTTCATAATTAAAAGCCTGATCCCAAACACATTTGCTTCAATCTTGTGAGCACCATTACTGTCCACACATGCACAAAGGATTCTTCATGTGCACGAGCTGTTTCAGCCCCTTTTGGAAGTTCAGAGAAGCCTCAGGAAACCCCAAACCAACACCTTTGGGCGAGGGTGCCGATTCTTTTTCTCCCATGGTGTAGGGACTGTGTGTGTTTCAGCTGAACACATCCCAGAATTCCCTCTCATGCAGGCAAAAGTGTATTGGAAACTAGCTCAGCGAGACACCTAGTCAGCGAGACACCTAGTCAGGTAGCCATAGCAAACTGACCAATGGCTTCTTTAAAAAGATAGACTGCAAATGCTGCAGAGGATGGGTTAATATGGGGCAGCATCTGCTTCTCCTCTTCCTGTATATCTGAGAGAGTCCAGGATCCAGGAGAGAGTCCAGGAGAGTCGAGCTCTAGAGCTTGCGCACATTTGCACTGCCCGTGCTGGTGTACGTAGGGCCTGGAGGGAGCTCAGGATACCAGGGATCTCGGCCTCCAGTATCCCCACCCCCTCCAGGCCCTGGGCAGCCAATGGCTGTTCTCCCAGCCTGCCCAGTCCACCCTCCCCTCACCCCTGCCCCGACCGGCGTATGGCTGACCTGCTCCTGTGGGCACAGGGCCGGGGGAACGGCCGGGTATGGGCCGCCGGCCATTGCCCCAGCGGTCCTTACTTGCCTGATGTCGGAAACATGCTTTACAGTACGTTTATGACACCCTGTACCGGGACAGCATACACAGGATTGCACAGTCAATTGGCTTCATTTGCCCTGGTTGGCTATATAGCATTATTACCCCATCCTGTTCACTATGTGATGCCCAGGTGGCGGTGATCACTAATGTGACTGTTGCCAGGAAAGATTATCCTCATTCTCAATTGATTTTATTTGCCCTCAATGATATCATTAAGTAGCCAAATCTTATTGACTATGAGGCACCTTGTTGTTACTATTATCCCCAAGTGGTTGGGATCACCCATGTGGGTACTTCCAGCAAGACAACGTTCTGGTAATCGTAAGGAAAAAGATGGTACTGGATGTCCCAGAAAATCCCTGGTCTGGTCCCTTTAAGAGGCCTAGTCCCACTCTTGGCTGATTAGTTCCCCTTTTTACACTCACAGATTTAGCAGTCCAAGTCCAAATATCAAAGTCCAAAAGCCTGTCCAAGGGTTCTCAAGCCAGTCCGCATTCAAAGCCAAAGCAGGTTCCTCAAGCTAGTCTAGAACTCAGTTAAGGTAAATCCAGAAGCCAGTCTAGAAGTCAGTCAGCACAGCTAAGTCAGTCTTTCTCCTCCAAAGCTTTCTCCTTACTGCAACCCACACCCTTCCTTCCTCCAGGTGCTGCTTTTATACCTGATGACCTCTAGTGACTGCAGCTGAGTAGCCTGCCTACTGCTGAAGCTTGGGTTTTAACCCCTTATAGGCAAAGGTGACCCCTGACAATTAAGTCCAGTCGTGTCCGACTCTAGGGTGTGGTGCTCATCATCCCCATTTCAAAGCCGAAGAGCCAGCGTTGTCCGAAGACGTCTCCGTGGTCATGTGGCCGGCATGACTCTCCTTGCCGCAGCACATAGCATGCAGCTGGAACACTGAGCGCTGTTTACCTTCCCGCAAGCGGTACCTATTTATCTACTCACATTAACATGGTTTGGAACTGCTAGGTTGGCAGGAGCTGGCCAAGCAACGAGAGCTCACCCCGTCGCGGATTCTAACTGCCGACCTTTCGATCGACAGCTCATGGTTCAGCAGTTTAACCCACTGCGCCCCTTATACCCTAGCCTACGAGGAACCACTGCTAACACCACACCCTATCTCCTCGAGGGAAGTCTTCCGCAATTTCCAATACACTGGAGCATCAGCAGATCTTGGAAACAATAGCAGTATACAGGAGAAAAAAGGGAAAACAATAATCAAATTTAGGATTTTTCCAGAAAATATTTCTCCCTTCCTTCCCACCCACTCCCCATACTCTGAAAGCATTCTTTCAAACTGAAAATGGAACCAGGATAACATTTGGTGCATCCCCAGTGTTCCAGCACTGGAGATTTACCTTCTTCTATTGCTAATATGATGAGAAAAATTATCTATTATGCCTCCCTCTTAAGCAGCAGTTTTGCTTTCTTCTGAAACAAAGTTCTTCAAACACGTCAAAGGCACTTGTCCTCCTTGAGGACAAGATCATGGCAAGTTTGAAGTTTGAACAGATTCTATTTCTGAGTTATCGGAGTGCAGAAATAACACTTTAAGAATTTTCTATCAGGCGGGAAGAAAGGAAAGAGGGAATCTTTCACCACATTTCAGTTCTACAGGCATACGATAATAGCATAAAATTGGAGGGGGGATGAAATTTAGAGAAAGAGAAAAAAGTGTAAGAAAGTTCAGGAAAGGCAAAAAAAAGTTAAATAATATTCTAGAAAGAAGCCCCAGAACAATATAACATGTGGGTTAGAAGCAAAACTGGATGTACTCTTTCAATGTAACTGCTCATGACAAGAAAACACCGACCACCCTGTGAGGAGGAAGAGGAGGAGAAGAAGGCAAAGCTGGCAAGGAAAAGTCACCACCACCATCAACGCATCCTGCTGCCTTTCAAATTTGGACTGTGCCTCTCCCCAGTGGCATACATACCCCGTGGGAGTGGGGGCCACCGCCACATGCCTCTCCCCAGTGGCATACATGCCCCGTGTGGTGGGGGCCACCACCACAACACCACCCCCACAGCCGCCACACGCCCTGCCCCTGTGGTGTGTGATGTCACCGTTGCACGCCGCTGCAGCGCAGAAACACCCTCCCCCCCGGCACTTTTTGGCTCCTTTTTGGAGCGAAACGACACCAGGGAGGGTGAGAGGGCCGAACTTGCAGCTGAGAACGGCTGCGAAGAGGAGAAGGAAGAGGCAGCGAGAAGGAATCCGCCGCGTGGGGCCCACCACCCCTACCGCACCAACCGTGACGACGCGTCTGCCTCTCCCCTTGCCCACCTGCCATAGAAACACCAACAGCCCTCTGAGGAAGAAGAGGAGACACCAGAATGGAGATGAATCACCATCACCACATACACCTGCTGGTGTTGTTTAAAAAGCTTGATCTGTGCCCGCCCTCCTCACAGTGTCCACAGAAATACCTACAGCCCTGTGAGAAAGAAGATAAGAGAATGCAGATAGGTGCACTTCCCCCAATCCTATAGCTTTGCAAAATGATTTCCCATCGAATGATTTAATGCAGCGTTTCCCAAACTGTCTGTCGGTAGTTTCCCAAACTACTGGTGGGTCGTAACCCAATTTCTGGTGGGTCGCCAATAAAAACAGGGGTGATGGAAAGATCACATAACTTGCCTCAAGCCCTGAGGCTATTCAAAAATCAGATAGCTGCTAATTGCCCTGCAAAGAGCTGAGCTCCTGCAGTTTCCAAGGAGCTGAGCTCTTGCAGTTTGCAAGCTTGTGTAAATATAGGGAGATAAATGTTTCAGCATTTTTTTTTCTGGTGAGTTTTTTTGCCAAGTTCGTCAATGACAGGTAGTGGGGGCAGGTGAAGGCTGGTTCATATAACTAAGCCCCTCAAGCCATGAGACTATTCATTAGGGCTGCCTCGTTATAAAAAATGGATCAAGCCTTTTGTAAATACATAAAGAAATAAATAAAAATATTACTACTTGTACATAAATAAATAACAATATTATTTCTTTCTAGATCTTCTTTTTTGGGCAGCCCGATCCTGTCCAGGGCCGCTGCAGCATGCAAAAAGCATCCTGAGCAGGATCAGGCCAGCACAGCTGGTGGTCTCCTCAGGGGAAAGGGATGTTTGTCCCTTTTCCCCAGGTAATGCCCCAGCTGCCCTGCTGGGTCTCCTCAGATGTGCGCTGGAAAAATGGCCAGCACAAATCTGAGGAGCCCATGTAGGGCATGCTAGAACTGGGATGGGGGATAGGATTTGGCGGAGTGCAGCACCAAGAATCCGTCCCCCCTCCTGGGCCTGGCCACCCAATCACCCCCTATCCTTCTGCCCTGTTCTGCCATCCCCACGCCCTTACGCTGCCTGGTGCAGGACTTACCTGTGTCCACTCTCTTCCTGGAAGAGAGTGAGCGACGCCGGCCTCCCCGCTGATGCCACTTACTCTCCAGGTGTTGAAAATGTGTCTTATGGCATGTTTATGACACCCAAGAGCAGCAAAGCGGCCAGCAGCTGCCAACAGGGTTGCACTGTCAATCTCGTAAAGTTAGGTGGGTCCCAATAGAGCATGTTTTAAAAAGTGGGTTACAGTGCTAAAAATTTTGGGAACCACTGATTTAATGTAAGTCACTCGGGAAGCCTGTTGGTTGAAGAGAGGGTTACAAATGCATAAAATGAACTAACAAAAACACACAAGCCACAAGTTGAGTCTGTGGTGGTTTCCAGTCTCCAAGATGGGAGCCATAGTGGTAGTGGCTCCCTGCGCGATGCCTTCGCCACACTGAATGGCTCTGAAGGCGAGGGCGACTTATGCGATGCGGAACCTCGCCTCATGCCGGTGAGTAACGGAGGTCAGGGCGATGCGGAACTTCGCGTTCCGCCCCACCTCCAGCGACGCTACTGCATAGTGGGGTCACTTCCATCTGTTGATTGCTAACCCCACAGCATGATATAGACAATACATCTTCTTCTATAACATGTCATTTATCTCTGTTATTGGACCAAAGGTGTGTGTGTGGGGGGGGGAAACCATTTTGTGCAGAAGTATGGAAAAAAAGGAAAATGTTTTTCCACAATTCTGCCATTGCTACATGCGGGAGTTTCTGAATGCACATAAGTGTGGTGCAAGACAGTTTGATGCCACCCTTTATGTGTTAAAAAAGGACATGTTTCAGATCCCTGATTAACTATAAAGCTTACAGGGTAATCTTAGGGAATCCACAAATCTCTCAATTTAAGTTTTTTTAGAAGAGTGCTGAGGGTTCACCCCATGTAGGCTGCCCTGAACTCTTTGAGGCAGGGCAGGATACAAATGTCAATAAGAACTCAATCCTATCCCCCGCGAGCCCATAGCATACCTGACTTAGCATGCCCTGTGTGCTATGGTGGAGAGACCAGACAGATCAGGAGTGGCAAGAAAAACTTTCTTAGTTACCTCCCTGTAGACCTGGTCTCTAATGGGTCTCCTCGGACCTATGCCAGCTATTTTGTTGGTATAAGTCTGAGGAGGCTCAGGGGGCAGTTTAGAGTGGGGAAAGGGGATAGGAGGATCTTGCAGCAGCAGGCATCCTGTTAGACAGGTTTGGGCTGTTAATAAATAAATTAAAAATAAAATGTGCCCTGGAATCTCCTGCAGTCCATCAGAGTTCTGTGGCTCACGCACAGGACATTTCTGACAGAAAGGTTGGTGTGAAAAAGGTTCCTGAAAGGATTGAAAAGCTTTGTGCTAGAGACATGAAAGGTGATTACATGGCCACTCAGAGGAACTTTATCAGGGGGTACAAAGTTTAATTTGGGCCCCTTCCTTTATGTGAATTTGGCTCCTGGGCTCCCTATTTTGACCCATTTTTTTTGCCCTGGGTACAACTGTACCCCCTTAACCCCCCTCTCAAAGGCCCTGGGTGATTAATCTCTAGTGTTGGAAAATAATACATGAAGTAATCCTTGGATGGACCATCTCTGATGCTCTGCTGTTCTTACAGATGAGTCATGTTCCATACTTATGGAATTTACAGACAAAGGAATAGCTTACTGTTTTAGAGGAAAAACTTTTTTTCTTCTTCTTTTACAAATGTATTGTCAGAAGAAGGTAATGATAGCAAATCAACACAGCTTGACAACATGGAAAAGTCACTCCCTCTGTGAAAATGAAAGTCCATCATTTTTGTTAGATACATCCTCAACCGCTACAACTTATTCTTTTAGAAGAGATACAAATGACTGCAGCACTTATCAAGATGTTACACACACAAACACACACCCTGTGGGCAGGAACAGTCTCAAGTGGTGTGTGGTGAGTGCATAAGTGAGAAAATAAAAGAGCAAAAAACTTATGCGAATCTGTGGGGGAGGTATTACATTATTACACAGAAATAACATTACGATGTGTAGAATGAAAATAGAATTCTTCTTAGGCTTTTAAAGGTGTGACGTCTTAGGGAAGCATCATCTGATGAAAAACCTTTACGTGATACGTGTGTTGTGTGTTTTATTTTGTTTTTGTTCAGTCGTTAAGTCGTGTCCGACCCTTCGTGATCCCATGAACCATATCCCGCCAGGCCTTCCTGTCCTACACTATCTTCCTGAGTTCGCTCATTTTCATGTTCGTTGCATCGGTAATGCTGTCTAACCATCTCATCCTTTGCCTTCCCCTTCTCCTTTTGCCTTCAATTTTTCCCAGCATCAGAGTCTTCTCCAGAGAGTCCTCTCTTCGCATTAGGTGGCCAAAATATTTGAGTTTCAGCCTTAGTACCTGTCCTTCAAGGGAACAGTCAGGGTTGATTTCATTTAGGATTGACTGATTTGATCTCCTAGCAGTCCAAGGGACTCTCAGGAGTCTTCTCCAGCACCACAGTTCAAAAGCATCTATTCTTCTGCGCTCAGCCTTCCTTATGGTCCAACTCTCGCAACCATACATTGCTACTGGGAACACCATCGCCCTGACTATACGAACTTTTGTTGGCATGGTGATATCTCTGCTTTTTATTATGCTGTCTAAGTTTGACATAGCTTTCCTTCCAAGGAGTAAGCGTCTTTTAATTTCATGGCTGCTGTCTCCGTCTGCAGTGATCTTGGAACCCAGAAAAGTAAAATCTGTTACTGCTTCCATTTCTGCCCCTTCTATTTGCCAGGAATTGATGGGACCAGATGCCATGATCTTAGTTTTATTAATGTTGAGTTTCAAGCCAACTTTTGCACTCTCCTCTTTCACCCTCATCAAGAGGCTCTTTAATTCTTCTTCACTTTCTGCCATTAGGGTGGTATCGTCTGCATATCTGAGGTTGTTGATATTTCTCCCGGCAATCTTGATTCCGGCTTGCGATTCATTCAGCCCTGCATTTCTCATAATGTACTCTGCATATAAGTTAAATAGGCAGGGTGACAATATACAGCCTTGCCGTACTCCCTTCCCAATGTTAAACCAATCGGTTGTTCCATGGCCGGTCCGAACTGTTGCTTCTTGACCCGCATACAGGTTTCTCAGGAGACAGGTAAGGTGGTCTGGTACCCCCATCTCTTTAAGAATTTGCCACAGTTTGTTGTGATCCACACAATCAAAGGCTTTTGCATAGTCAATGAAGCAGAAGTAGGTGTTTTTTTTGGAACTCTCGTGCTTTCTCCATGATCCAGCGCATGTTGGCAATTTGATCTCTAGTTCCTCTGCCTCTTCGTGTTTTATTTACATAAATATTTAAATCACTAAAAGAACACATTGCCGAACTAGAAAAAGGGTCATATTCTAACACTTTAGCCCAATGGTGTAAGCACCCTTTAATTTCCCTACCTCCCACATCCCCATAACATCCGCCTCCCAAATTCCAGCCTTCAAGAGTTGCTTTTGAGGAGCTCAGTTGGGGATAACAGCAATTATCCCAGTATACAATAAAATGTGTTCATCTTTTCAGCAGTTTACTGCATTTTCCACTCCCCTTCCACATCTGTATTCCTCAGTTAACTTCTTTAGTCCACCTTAACTTCTGACAGCGCTCTCCTCAACAATTCCATGGTACGTAAAGGACCCATAGATTTCCAGTGGTTTGTAGCCACTAACAGATTTCCAATAAGGACCTATGCTAAAACGTTTTTTACCAGTATCACAAAACAATTTAGTTTCAGAAACCTATTACAATACTTATATATTATACTTTTTGTTCACCAAAGTTCACTAATAAATGAGCATTTCCACCACATATGCTGAAAAGTAGCATGGCATTTCCAACAATTAAATTGCCAGCACAATCCTGCACAAATATAGGCTGGCAGAGCGAGTATTTCTCTCGCCTAGAGTGTCGTGAAAATGCCATAAAGCACTTTCGCGGCACCCAGAGAGTAAGCGGCACCACTCACTCAGCAGCTGGACACTGTCCTGGACGCCGTATGCAGGTAAGTGCTGCAACAGGCGGTGAGAGGGTGTGGAACCAGGGTGACGGGGGAGGGACCGATTGGCCGGCCAGGCCAGGGAGGGGGGCAGGCGGAGATACCGGCGGCACACTCCACCGATATCCTAATTCCCTTCCCGAGCCTGGCCGGTCTTACACGGCCTCCTTGGACGTGTGCTGGCAACATAGCTGGTGCACATCCGAGAGGGCCCATTGGGCCTGCTGGGGATTTACACTGTAAAGCATGTTCCACTGTAAGAATGCTAGCTCTGGCAGCGGCCCACCTTAATAGGATTGGGCTGTAATAATATTTTATACTTATCTCTTCATAGGACACCTGGCCATCAATGGGTCTTCTCAGACACATGCCATGTCTTTTGCTGGTGTAAGTCACAGGAGAGTCAAGGGGTTCAGGCCAGCAAAGGGAGATAGGATCCAGCACACGCTGCTGCTTATGATCCACTCCATCCCACCCCAGAATTGTCCCTGGTTACACCTCCAAACCATCCTGATCCTCCCCAAACTTCTCACAACCCACCCCTGCCACCATCTTACCTGCTCTGGTGCAGCCTGGGTGGACAGTTGGTGGGTGTGTGGAGCCTCTGGCAGTTTGCTCCAGCAGCTCCAGAACACCCAGCAGTAGTGCACCTTTCACACCGCCATAACTGGACGTACAGATTGTCAGCCCAATCCTGTGTAAGGATACCCGACTGGCCTAAAAGGATGGCTGCGGTATCCTCTGGCCGTCCTGGGCTGCCCTGGGGCAACTCGGGAGCATCTCGGGCAAAGTGGACTTCCCCGGGTGCAAGATGGCCAAGGCCCTGTGGGCCTACTCAAATGTACACCAGCTCTGAAGCTGACATACATTCGAGCCGGGGGTGTAAGGGCAAACCAGGCTGGGAGAGGGCTTGGGATATCGGTGGATCTTGCCGTCAGTATCCCCACCCTCTCCCTGCCTGGTTCGCCCTATGACCGCCCTCCCTTGCCATCCAGTCCGCCCTCCCCCTGCCTCTGCACCAGCCGGTACAGGGCTTACCTTCTCTGGCGGGTGCAGGAATGGTCCTCTGGCGGAGTAAGGGCTGCCAGCCTTCACTTCGGCAGTCCTTACTCGCTGGGAGTCACAAACACGCTTTATGGTGCATTTGCAACAACTTAGAGTGACGGAGCATGCGCTCTGTCACTCTAAGTTTAAGCAGGATTGCGCTGTGTGAGATCTGCTGTCATAGGCCCAGAATAAGTTTGACCTGTTAATTATCAATCAATCAATCAATAAACCTTTATTGGCATAACAGACAAAAACAGACATAAAAACTTAAAAAACAATAGTAAATATACATAACACAGGAAACAAGCAAAAAGAAATAACACCCAAAGTTATGGGGAAAAGGGGGGCATGCCGAAATAAACAGATAACATCCTTTACCCAAGTTCCCTGAAGTTGGACACTATAGCCACTCTACGTTCTGTGGCTAGATGAAAAAATTTAGCTAACTGATCAAACGCTTTTTTATTTAGCTAACTGATCAAACGCTTTATGGTGCATTTGCAACAACTTAGAGTGACGGAGCACGCGCTCTGTCACTCTAAGTTTAAGCAGGATTGTGCTGTGTGAAATCTGCTTTCATAGGCCCAGAATAAGTTTGACCTGTTAATTATGCATATAGAGGATAATTTCCCTTCATTAGAAATAATGAAAATGGGGTTACTGAGGAATGTATATACAGCGATGCCCTTCAAGAGAGGAATTTTATCTCATAAGAAACAATACAATTATGTAGGGATAGGGGCTGTAGAGAGTGGTACACAGTCCTGAACATATATAAAGCAGTGCACCTCCTGCAGAGACAGCCCATCCATGACGCAAGTTGAGAATTTTATGTTCAGACAGTGAATTGGGGGAGGCGGTGAGTTGGTGGGGAATACCCTTCACTCATCCATTTTCTCTCGTAGCTTACCAACTCCATGGAGTCCAAACCGGCTCCATCCTCTTCTTGTACTATAGCATGTGAGAGGAGAATGGGAAGGGTTTACCTGTATACCTGTATTACCTTCATGGCCTCGATCCTCCTTTCCAAGTCCTCTTGCACTTGTTCCAGCAAAAACCCCTGGGCAAGGGAACAAATGTTGCCTTACTGAATGAGACCTCCACGACTGCCCCTCTGCAGGATGCAGCACACGCTGCAGTGTGGCTGCATTGGTGGTGGTGGTGGGGCAATTTAGGTAGGATTGGGCTGAAAGAAGCCAGCTGAATGGCTGCTTCCTCACAAAACGATGTCAGCATAGGTGAAGATGCTGCGCTGCGGCAAGGAGAGTCATGCTGGCCACATGACCACGGAGGCGTCTTCGGACAACACTGGCTCTTCGACTTTGAAATGGGGATGAGCACCACACCCTAGAGTCGGACACGACTGGACTTAATTGTCAGGGGATACCTTTACCTATAAGTGAAGATGAGGGGACTGCCCAGGGGTTTGAAATCTGGACCAAAGACAGGATCTGGACCAAAGACAAAGTAAGGATGTATGAGAGAGAGAGAGAGAGAGAGAGAGAGAGAGAGAGAGAGAGAGAGGAAAAGCAGGGAATTGAGCTAACAAGAAACAGGAGACCCAGCTAATGCACACAGATGTACCCGCATCTTGGCTCTCTATGATTTGGAGGCTAGTCATGAAGGTCAGGCTTGCTCCCTGTCGTATAACACTCCTAGCCGCTACAACAATCTCACTACCAAGGGAGAGAAAGCTGAAATATTCCAAAGTGGTTTCAGACCTTGTGAAATAACTTAGCAATTTATACAAAACATAGCCTTGAGGAAAGACTCTGGGCTTCCACTGGTGATAAACAGATTTAACAAAACACTCTCTGTTGTATCTGCTGTGATCCAGTAGACACCACTGCCACTGAACTCACTCCCTTCCTGGTCCTGATCCACCCTCCATCCTGCCCCATCACCATCCTGTTCTGCCCACCCCACCCTGTTCCGCCCACCATCCGCCTTTCTTCCACTCCCTGCACACACTTACTGAGGCTAGTGGGAATCCACCATCCACTGGTGTGCAGAGCCAGTCACTTGCTGTTTGCAGTGGTGGCCAGGCAGTGTGCTTCAGTGTGTCGCCATTTGTCAGAAAAGCACCTAATGCTACCAGAACACTCATTGCACCTCCTTGCTATAATCAATATTAAGCTCTCTCTCTCTCTCTCTCTCTCTCTCTCTCTCTCTGTGTGTGTGTGTGTGTGTGTGTGTGTGTGTGTGTGTGTGTGTGTGTATGTTTTACAGTATATATTGTAATATATTTAGAATACTGTACACTAAAACAATCTAAAACAGTAGGTTCCAGAACAGGCCTACAGAATGTGTGAGCTGCAAAGCTGGACACAGCCCACTGCTCTTGCGGCTTGTAAGGTGCTTCCTGGTTGTGTAGTCCTGGGGAGGTAACAGAACAGGTGGTATATCAAGTTCTTGATGTGCTGTCATTAGAGATGTTAGACACCCACTTCTCTGGGAAAAAATATTGTGGGTCTTATCAAACGTCCCCTGGCATTCCTTGTATGTTTCACCCCAAAAGAAATGTCTACATTCTGTTCAGTTTTCACATTGGGCAAATTGTGGTGACAACTTAGGGATATGTGGGATACCCTTAAGCCATTTCACTAACCATGTCAATGCTTTGCCCCCCCCTCAAAATTTATGTTTTTAATGAGGTAAAAGGTAAAGGTGACCCCTGACCATTAAGTCCAGTCGTGTCCGACTCTAGGGTGTGGTGCTCATCCCCATTTCAAAGCCGAAGAGCCAGCGTTGTCCGAAGACGCCTCCATGGTCATATGGTCGGATAGACCCTCCTTGCCGCAGCGCGTAGCATGCGGCTGGAACATGGAGCGCTCTTTACCTTCCCGCAAGCGGTACCTATTTATCTACTCGCATTAACATGCTTTGGAACTGCTAGGTTGGGAGGAGCTGGCTAAGCAACGAGAGCTCACCCCGTCGCGGATTCGAACTGCCGACCTTTCAATCAACAGCTCATGGTTCAGCGGTTTAACCCAAAATGTGCTGCTTTAGTGGGGGAGAGGCAGTTGCTTAGTGGGAGAGCATTTGCTTTATATGCAGAAGGTTCCATGTTCAATCCCTGGCCTCTTCAGGGAGGGCTGGGACGGAATCCTGCTTGAAACCCTAGAGAACCACAGACAAAGGTGAGCTAGACAGATACCCATAAATACCCTGCTAACTGGGCAAGAGGCACTATTTCAGGTACTGTAGTGCTCCTCTTATATTTATCAGGGGAAGAGCAACCATTCCTCTTCACCCCAGCACAGTGTCTTCTAGTGGTTGTGGCTGGTGTTGTTCTGCATCTTTTTAGATTGTGAGCCCTTTGGGGACTGGGAGCCATTTAGTTACATTATTTGATTTTCTCTGTAAACCGCTTGGTGAACATTTTTGTGCTGAAGAGTGGTATATAAATAAATATTCTTCATACTAATAGACTCATTGCCTGACTTCAAAAGGCAACTTCATTTGCTAAACATACATGGGAGGGAGGTGACATTTGACTTGATGGGTGACTAGATTTGTAGGCTTGTGGGATTCGATGCTGCCATCTCTTATTTAAGGCACTGACTTTCCAAAAAAATGTGAACGAGCAACACAATTATTTTTAGTTTATCAGCTGAACAGCTTAATGGGAAAAAAATCCGTTCAAAAAACAAAGACATAGTTGTCTACCAAGAGATATATGAGCCCTTCAGAATTGTGCTTTAGTAATGCATTCTCAAAAATGGTATGATACAGGACTCCATTTGGATGCCTGGGGAAAAGATGGATGCCTGTGCTATGCAGGCTTCATTTGGATGCTCATTTTATTTCAAGAACTAATGGATTTTGGAAAGGTTTTACCTGCAGTAAGCATCTCATTCTGGGCTTTGTTTTATAAATGAGCCTCTACTATGGGTGACCAAGCAGAAGAAACCAAGGAAATCTTTCCCCATTGTGCATAAATTTCAGCTGCAACCATTTTCTTTACCACTGCTGAGTGTATTAAGATGTGATATAGTGATACATTATATCACTACGTAATCTGGTACATAGATTACTATTCAATCTAATACATGCATTAAAATGCGTATGAGGGGGTTCAGTGTGTTTATGGATAACTTCAGCAGCTGCCCAGATGAAGAAGCCCCACCCTAGGAGAGACTGAACCTCTGGCTCCTTTGCACTTCCAAGCCAGGATTATTTCCTATGAAACCAGAGATTCTGAAGCAAAGCAGAAGCTAGAACCCCTGAGAACTGGAGAGAGGTTTATAGTCTTTTCTCTTTCTTCCCAGACCCTTTTGCATGTACCTCCATGGAGCATAAGCTGCAGGAGATGTAACTGGCAACCTAGGAGAGGAAGTCCCTATTAGTGAGGGATTCTGAAACCCAGATTGTTTTAGCACAGGGTTCCTCAACCGGTGGTACTAGTACCACCAGTGGTACTTCGGCTGACTGCTGGTGGCACTCGGACTGCTGGACCACCAGAAACCCACTCCGATGCAGTGCTTTTGGCAGCACATTTTTGCTCCTGAGAGGCTCCTGCCTTTGGACGAGCCTCTCGGGAATGCTGAGAAGAGCTGTCCCACCTGCCCAGAGCCTCCTACCTGTGTTTTCTGGCCTCTGAAAACCCAGAAGTAACTGGCGATGATGTCATCATCAGTCGCTTCCAGTGGTACTCAACAGGAGAGTAGTGCCTGGCCCAGAAGGGGCTGAGAACCCCTGTTTTTGCATACAGTATTCTAAATATATTACAATAAATACTGTAAGCCACCTCAAGAACTTCAGTTAGTAATCAGGATATAAAAAATAAGAGTATGGAACAATAGGATGCAATATGGTTTGAGTTCCTAGTTCCAGTTAGTTGACCATCTGCACCAGTTGAAGCTTCCAAGCCACTGACAAAGGCAGTCCCACACATAGTATATTGCAGTAATCTAGTCTGGATTCAGTCAATGCATGGATAACTGATCCTTGACCCTCTTCTTCTAGATAGGACATCAGCTGGAATACCAACCAAAACTGGTAAAATGACTCCTGGCCATGGCAGTCACCTGCACCTCCAGGAACAAATCTGAATGCAGCTTTAGCCCCAACCTGTGTACTGGCCGTTTCAAGATGAGTTCAACCCATCTCAAACCAGATGATCCTCTCCATTCAGAATATAGAATCACCCACTAACAAAACCTTCAGCTTGTCAGTTCAGTTTGTTCACCCTCATCCAGATGAAACTCCAAATACTGGTTAAGAGTTTCCTCTGCTTCCCTAGTACTAGCAGCTAGCAGAGCTGACTAATGACACTTGGGCCCAGCCTCCAGATGACCTCCCCCAATGGTTTCATGCAGTGGTGTATCTATAGATTGCGCTGCCCGGAGCACCGGCGCTGGGGGGCACTGCCGCTCCGGGGGGGCGACCTGGCTTACCTGCGCGCCCGCCCGGTGACGCGGGCGGGTGGGCGCTCTGAGGCCTTCTCCCCCAGCCTCGGAGCCGGAGAAAGCCCCAGAGCGTCCACCACGAACGGCGGCCAGGGCCTTCTGAAGGCCCACTGCAGCGCCACTCTACTTATCCTTTTGTCGTGCATGCGCAGAACAAACGTTCTGAACATGCGCGAAAAAAGGATAAATAGCGCGGCGCCGCAGTGGGCCTTCAGAAGGCCCTGGCCACCAGTCGTGGTGGACGCTCCGGGGCTTTCTCCGGCTCCGAGGCCGGGGAGAAGGCCTCAGAGCGCCCACCCGCCCGCGTCACTGGGCGGGCGCGCGCTCCGGAGGAAGGGGGTCCAATGCCGCCCGGAGCCGCGGAGCCACCCGGAGCCACTGCTCCACCGGCTCCACTCTTTCCATGCCTCTGGTTTCATGTAGATGTTAAAAAGCATGGGGGCAAGCCAATGGACTTTAATCACCCAGCACCACCTTCTGGAATAAGTGCACCCAGACACTGGAGGTTCAGTTCAGTTTGTAATGGGTCAGGAATTTTTGAACTGGGGAAATTTTATTTCTAAAGCGGCGGAGCCAGGGGGGGGTGGCCATTGGCTGGCCTGGGCTGGGAGAGGGCAGGGATATTGGCGGCGAGCTTTGCCGATATCCTGAGCCCTTTCCTAGCTCGCACTGGCTTTACACCCTCACCCCGGATGTATGCCAGCTTCAGAGCTGGCGTACTTCCGAGGAGGCCCATTGCAGCCTGCGTGGTTTACACTGGGGGAAGGGGATGAATGTCAAGGCATTGTCTGTAGAATTAAATAAAAGCCATAGTCCCTAATCTTAGAGGGTGTCAATTGGAGAAACTGAAAACAAAAGGGAAAGGGTGTGGAGAGAAAAGATAAAAGGGAGAGATCAGTTTGAGAGTACCAGTGTGAGGAGGTGAGTTAAAACAGGATTTTGGAATGGTCTACTTACGCATAGTAGATGCAATCAACTTGTTTTAATAGAAAAAACGAAATTTTGCACCAGCTGCTGATCCAAAGTGCTGACCAAAAAAAAATGAACTATAATGAACCATGCAAGCTTCTTAATTTAGTTAGCTTACATAATTACATTTCTACCTCCCACTCGGCACAATAATTGCATGGATTCCCTGCTTTGGTGAAGCAAAAGCAAAAGAAAACATTCTTGGCGCCTTAATGGGAAGGTTTAAATGATGCGGCCTCACTATGGGATGAGATGCTAATAACAGTGATCAATAATGAAGCTTTGGGCTTGTGTTTGTTTTAGTAAAAAAACAAAGACAAAAAATCCACCTTTGGTTGCAAGTGCATTGCAGCCCTAATTTGGATCGACGGTAATTGCCGGTGCTCCCAGGTGTTGCATGGATGAGAAGAATTGATTCTGAAGATTTGGCAGGTTAATGCAGCCAGGAAATCCTTTCTCCAGTTTTTTGTTTTGTTTTTCGTCTCTCTGTGTGCAACAACAAACATCCCCCTCCCCCTGGTGCTTTGTTAATGCTTCGTTGATAGCAAAGTTGCTATTGCAAAATAACAGCTTGATTGTCTTGGATGCAGCAGGACAATTCACTGCTAACATAAGTCATTGGTTTTGACTGTCAAAGACCCTAATGGCTGGATCTCACACACCTTCTCCCTATAAGATCCCCTCTCCAGACCAGCAGATGAGGTTCTGCTCCATTTTCCTTAAGAAGAAGAACAACAAAAAAGCTCCACAGGGCCAACTAGCCCAGCATCCTGTTTCCTACAGTGACCAACCAGATGAGAGGACTCTGGGAGGTCCACAAACAGGGCACAGAGGCAATGGCCATCTCCCATTGTTGTTTCCCAGTAAGTGGGACTCCAGAAATATGGCTTCTATTTACAGGAGTTGAGGTCTGCATGGCTCAGAAACAGAGTCTACTCAGTTGTGTTGCAACCTTGAGGATGTTACTACCCTAGGAGATGTATCAGGCTCCATAAGATTATCTCATTCACATCTTATTAAGTGAAAACAGTTTCTGAATTATCTTTTTAAATAAATAACATAGCTGGTTATTCTGATTTTCTGGAGTATGATTACACTGGTCAACACACTTTTTCTGGCATAAGGTATTCCAATGGTTTTAAGGTAATTTTGGGGTGCTGATTCCAAGTCTGGCATCAGTTTTTGACTATCACATCAGGTTTTTGAGATATCAAATATTGCATTTGCTAAAATCAATGAAAAACAGCAAATTTACACTGGTCTACAATTTTTTTTCTGGCCTCGACTTTTGCAGCTGTTTTAGACTAATTCCAGGGTGCTGATTCCAAATCTGTTCACAGATTTGCTCTATCACATATCATTTTTATGCTATCAGCATACCCTATTTTCATGATGCCAAACCTGATGCCAGATTTGGAATCAGCGCCCCAAAATTACCTTAAAACCATTGGAATACCTTATGCCAGAAAAAGTGTGTTGACTGGGTACCCCCTTATCATGGTCCAATTTTCTGAAGTACCCCCTGCTAACTAACTGCTAATTAATTGGATTAATCAATCAATTAATTAGGTAATTAATCGTTAAGTAAAAAAGTATGAACACAATTTTAAATGTGAAAAATGTCTTATTTAACTCTGTGTGTGTGTGTGTGTGTGTGTGTGAGAGAGAGAGAGAGAGAGAGAGAGAGAGAGAGAGAGAGAGAGAGATGCAAGGATCTCTTTTTTTCTCCAAGTCACACTTCCCCAAATTAGCTCCTCCCTCCCCCACCCCACCAAAGTACATTTTCCAAAGTACAAAAATAAACCCAAAAACAAAATCAGAGAGACAGAAGGGCTCTGAAAATAATTACATTTTAAAATCCATGTTGATTAACAATTAGCTGCTGATGGGGCAGATAAGGGGCAGGGCTTGGCGTACCCCCAGCAAGAGGTCCACGTACCCCTAGGGGTACTCATACCACAGGTTGAGAACCCCTGTTGTAGCCATTGTTAGATCACGCCCTGCAGAAGGAAAATATTAAATAAAAGTGGATATCTACATAAAATGATATTATAAACACACTATCCTAAAAATACAGCACCATATTTTAACACTAAAGCAGTCACTGACTCGCAACAATTTGCAATCATAAGTGACAAAGAGTTAATTTCGGGTAAAATCAATGAAAATGGGGTATGCCAATAGCATAAAAATGAAATGTGATACAGCAAATCTGATTTGAAATCAGCACCCTGAAATTAGTCTAAAACAGCTGCAAAAGTCCAGGCCAGAAAAAAAAAATGTAGACCAGTGTAAATTTGCTGTTTTTCATTGATTTTATCAAATGCAATATTTGATATCTCAAAAACCTGATGTGATAGTCAAAAACTGATGCCAGATTTGGAATCAGCACCCTGAAATTAGTCTAAAACAGCTGCAAAAGTCCAGGCCAGAAATTATTATTTTTTTGTAGATCAGTGTTATTTTGGTTGCAGTGGCTTTATTGCGTTAGTATGTTTTATTTTGAAGTTAGGTGAGCTCTCACTGTTTTAATATTTCTACATCCCATTGGCCCCATTCCAATCCCCCGCCACATTATAGCATGCAGCTGTGCCAATGGAGGCTGTGCTGCATGCTATGGTGGAGAGGGCCAATCAAACAGCTTGCAGGAGATAAGTAAACATGTATTTCTCCCCTCTTGATAGGCTGCCCAGTCGCCTATGGGTCTCCTTGGACATACACCAGCCATTTTTGTGGTGTATGTGTGAGGAGAGAAAAGGGTTGGGAAGGTTTTAAAAAGAGGGGATAAGATCCGGTACGCACAACTGCCGCCGGATCCACCACCTCCCTCCCCTGACACTCCTCTGGTTCCTCCCTCAGCATGCCCCAGTACTCCCCCTCCCCACCCACAAACCGCTGCCGATTCTGGCTTACCTGCTCCAATGCTGATGCTGATGCTTTGCAGCAGTGGCTCAGAAATGGCTGCTAGTGGTGCACTTCGCAAGTCGGCATCAGCTGCTTGATGACAGCGGGACAGAGTAAATCCTAGGATAGGATTTGGCAGTGTGTGTATTATTATAGACGAGTGATTCATTCAATTTATGAATGAACAAAATTAAATATATTATACCACTGACTTTGTTTTACACCCACTAAGGAGCTAGAGAGTCTTAAATTTATCTTTTCCGTTCTTACTTATCTGTGTGCATGTCATGTTTGAGACCCCCTCCATGGTTTATTATGAGTGGGAATTGAGTTCTAGTATTATTATATGTCTCCTCCCTGCAGCGCTCATATTTTATTTTTTAGGATTAAATAAAATGTATCTGAAAAAAAAAAATTCTGAGGAAAAAAAAGATTTATTTATATCCTAGGACCTTTTATCCTCCACCACTGAAATATAAATTGAAACTTATTCATTTGGCTTTACCTGGCCTTGTGTATAATATAGACCAGTGATGTAGACTTGAGTCTATTGACTCAGACTTGAGTCGGACTCAAGTCGCGTCTATGACTTGACTCGAACTTGACTCGGCAATTGTAAAAGACTTGAAAGATTCGACTCGAGACTTGGAGCCTTTTATGACAAGTCAAATTTTATTCATGGTTAAACCCATTTTCCCCATTAAATAGATAGGGACTCACAACCAAAGACTTGGGGGCAAAGACTTGGGACTTGACTTGAGACTTGAAGTCAGAGATTTGATCCACATCCCTGCTATAGACTGCACTTTATTTCTGTCTGTCTCTTCTTTCTCTCAATTGATTAGTTTTCATCTGCTTATTCTACTGTGCCCAAATTAGATTATTAGAAATGTTGTTATTTTGTCTGCTGAATTACCAATAATAGGCTTATTGATATTTTTAATAGGAAATGTAATATTTATTGAACTGGCTGTTAGGCTATTTGTTTATACTGTACTTACAGAACTGAATTGTCTGTTAACATGTTGCTAAATTTTCTTAAAGTATTATTCGATTTTTAAAACAATTTAAAATGTCATGTAAATAATGGATCTAAATCTGCTTTTTTTCCCAACTGCTATATGCTGACATATTTTGAATTATTTACTGGGGGGGGGGGTATGTAATTTGAGCTCTTTTAAGTGCAATTTCCTCAAAAAGGAGCATATAAATTAAAATCTCATCTTAAAAACCAAACCAAACCCCAATCTAGCTACTCCCCTGCTTAACAAAAAAAAAAATCAAGGTTATGTGGTCATTCTTCCACATTGGAGAAGCTATTTCTTTGCTGGCATAGCATGCCTGTCTATTTCTGGCCACCACAGGCCTGTGATTAAAATCAAGAAGTTTAACAGGCACTTACAAACCTTGAGGCTTAATGTATTCTACAGGAGATGTTTATAATTGCACTGTATATCTTATTGCCTCCAACTCTGCATATCACATTGGTATTGTTTTCTTTGAAGACAGCAACAGCAAAACTCACTCCATGCTAGGTAAAGAAAGGGATTGAGAAGGAAAGTAAATCCCACAGGCCCAGGGTCTTTTGAAAATGCCTAGCTTTGAATATGTTATTAAAAAGAGAAACATTTCTGCTTCCAGGAACTTAAAACAAACAAATATGACAAGAAAAAGAAAACACACCTTCCGCCTGAAGCTTTGATTTTTTTTCTTTCCCAACTCCTCTCTTGACCCCTTAGAGAACATATCTACCACCCTCTGCACTCACTGCACTCACCTCACTAACATTGCTGATCAGAGGCGGAAGGAGGGTGGAGCGCGCGGAGCAGACGCGCCGGGTGGGGGCACGGGGGCGCAGTCAGTGTTGCGGGGGTACTTACCTGCGCGATGGTTCGGCCCTCCCACCCTCCCTGGAGCTCATTCGGCTCCAAAAAGGTGCTGAAACCAGCGGGGGGAAGTGTTCGTTGTCGTGCTGGGCACGACGACGTCACGTCCCTTACGCCCCATCCCCTTGGACCGGGCTCCGGGAGGGCTTGTGGCATTACCGTTGCTGATGATCATCTCATTGCCACATCTGTCTCAATTCAGCCCACCTCCCCCTTGACCTCTGCTGCTTACTTTGATACTGTTATGGCCCAATCCTATCAGGCTCTTTGCAATGTTGTAATGTTAGTTATGACAACCGCAAAGGCCTTACAGCAGTGATTCCCAAACTAGGAGGTGCGGCTTCCAGGGGAGCCGCAGAAACCAGCCAGGGGAGATGCAGAGGAATCCTCTGCATGGAATCCTCTCATGGAATCCTCTCATGGAATCCTCCATGGAATCCTCTCAGAAAACAGTGCAATGCCAATTGGCAGGCACCAACATAATGTAATGGGGAGCCTCGGCCAGTGGTCACCAATGGTCAAGGGAGCCGCAGGTCGAAAACGTTTGGGAAACACTGCCTTACAGCATCGCACATAGCGGGATTCTGGCAGCCATTTTGGATCCACCATCCAAAATGGTAGCAGCAGTCATGTTGACCCATGAATGTGGATCAGACCCAGAAAGGGGGTTCGGATTTGGCAGGCACTTCTGTTGCAGAACCTGCCCCCTTCCTGGACCTGATATACCCCGTCCCATCTCCTCCCTACTTCGCCCACCGCCACCCCATTCCACCCCTCCCCACCTCCCTCTAATCCCCCTGTGTGGCCTTACATGCACCGGCGGACAGCCTCAGTCCATCTTTGCATGGACCCAGCCGCTCACCATTTGCAATGGCAGCCAGGCCACACGGTCCAGTGGTGTCCTATTGGTGACAGCTGTAAAGTGTGTTATGCCGTTGGAATGCATGTTCCACTGGCATAATGCAGCCATAGTATTGGGCCATTATTCCTTGGAAGCGTGTTTAGGATTGCAGGTTTTTTTATTCATATAAGAGGAAGGAAGATGAAATGTTATGTAGTATGGATAGTTGCTAGACAATGAGAAAGAAATTCCCATCAGTGCCACAACAGGAAACAATGAGAGATAGCTGGTTGGTTGCTTAGCAATGATGTAAGCTCCTCCCTTCTCTTTTGTTCCCCTTCTGTGACCAGTCAGGACAAAGCTAGAAGTTATAGCAGCAGCAATTGGTTGTACTTGACAAGGCAGCTAGCAACCTGCAGGCTAACAGTGGAAGGAAGACATTCTAGTAACATTTTAGTAACTCTGCTGGATGATTTCCTTAGGCCACATAAATAGTTATAAGCTGCCAGTTGCTGACCCCAGTATTGATTCAGCAAATTAGGTGAAAAGCCTCACAGGTTGCACTGACAAATACTGTTAACAAAAACTGTTAGATTGAAAATATTTTCTTGGAAGTTGCATTTTTTTAAAAATCAGCAGTTCCCAGAGATTGTATTTGGACCCATCCGTAGCCTGCAAGGGTTATAATCTGGCTTTTGGTGAGCTATTTTTCCCCCTGAAATGCCCTTGAATCTGATCAGAGGTGCATGCTGGAAGAGTAGCAAAGTTTTTGTGTGTTTCGGCAGAGCTGAAGCACCAAAAGTTGCATTGCACAGGAAAGTCCAAATAGGAAGTTGTGCATGAGGCTGGTATTCAAAAGTCAAAGATAAGTTTATTTGAGGAAAACTACACCTTTGTTAGATAGGATGGAAATGGAGGATCCTGCATCTAGTAGTCTGTCTAGCTACACACCTTCTCTTCAGAGAGAGAGAGAGAGAGAGAGAGAGAGAGAGAGAGAGAGAGAGAGAGAGAGAGAGAGAACACGCAGGAAGGAAGGAAGGCCTGAGAATTACACTCTGGGTAATGACACAGCACATGTTACTTGAGGATAGAAAAGAGAGAGAACACCAGTGGCGTTTCCATGGTAGGGGCGGCACCGTAAGTCACGTTGCATCGAGTACCGTGTTTAGGAACCGAAACGAGGAGGCGCCGCCCCCTCGCTGTTGCAACCATTCCGTGCGAAGACTCCCTGCCCGGTTGCGTGCTTCGCGCAGAATGGTTGCAACAGCGAGGGGGCGGCGCCTCCTCGTTTCGGTTCCTAAACACGGTACTTGATGCGACGTGACTTAGGTGCCGCCCCTACCGTGGAAACGCCACTGGAGAACACCCTGTTCCCCTGCCACTATCTACCCAGCCTTAGTGCCCCTGCCCTGCTGGGGTAGAGGTGCAATAGTACCGCATTGCTACATACTCCAAAATTTAGATAGTTTTACATTTCCAAGTTTCCATCTCTCTCTTTTAATCAAATGACTTTCTGATTATCCTACCTCTCACTTCCTTGACTGTTCAGCTTTGCAGAAAGAAACATAGTGAATTGTGTTTAAAAAAATGGTAAACGGTTGCTTTTTTTGAGGTGACAGAAAAGATGTATCAGCAGGCAGTTTACTCTTGTATGGCATGAAATTGCTCTGTGTCTATTTTTAATACCATTAGGTTGAAAGAAATCACAAGGGCAAGGCAACAATGCTGTCATTGTTTAAAAAAACACAAGGGGAGTAAAATACTGACATGGGAAGGAGCAGCAGGGGGAGGAGGAAATGGCAGCAGTGGCAATGGTAACATAGATGGCGAGGTGCACACTGGCAAAGGTAGGGAGTGGGCAGCAGAATTTTGGGTCTGCCGTAGAATTTGAGGGGTGGGTTTGGATGATGGATTGGCTTTGGCTGCCCCTGGGTAAGGATTTGCTTCTTTTGCAATTTATGACGCAATCCTCTCTAGTCCAAGACTGGCGGAGCAACTGCTTCGCCAGTCCAGGGTGTTGCAAACATGCTGTAAGGCACGTTTGCGCCACCCGGTGAGGAGGCGGCACTGGCGCAGAGGCCAGCGCTGCTCTCCCAGAACTATATCCCAAGGAGCGCCTGCTGGGGAAGGTGAGCTCTCAACCAGGCAACGGAGAGGCATGGGGAGGCAGGGATCAGCGGTGGTCCCCTCCGCCAAATCCTATCCCCTTTCCTGGGCCTGGCCATCATTACATGGCCAACTTGAATGTGCACCAGCAAAATAGCTGGCACACATTTGCGTAGACCCATCGGGGTAGTTGGGGCTCCACTTGGAGTAAGGGGATGAATGTCCCCTTCCCCGAAGGAGAGCTCCAGCCGCGCCGGCACCGGGTCCTATTTGGATAGGATGCAGCGTGGGTTCTATGCTCCATGGGCTCTACACATGCACTACAGCCTAGCAGTCCAGGGGTAGGGTTAGGGTTAGACAGGATTTGGCTGCCCATCTTGAATATATTTACTTGAATCTTTAGAACCTTGCTGTGAATCTCGCCCACCTTAACTGAAATCTCTTTGCCCTGCCCAACAGAACCAGTGCCCTTGTAGCAGACATTATTGAAAGCCTGGAACTGTTGATGCTTTTTTGTGTGTGTATCCAAAATACAAGCTCACCGAAATATACATCATGGCCACTTATAATCTATGAAATTATAGTGACTCTCCATGAATGTGTCATTAATGTTGGCCAGCCCAAACGGTTTCTGTATAATTTTGACAACAGATGTTCCCCGCGATAGAGGCTTACCGTTATCCAGGTGCACACGGTCCATTCTGCATTGTAGATTTGGCAGGCTTTGGGGGCAGAAAAGCAGCCCAGAAATATGCAAAATGGATAACTGCATTTTGAAGGCACTCTGTTCGCCAGCTTCTTGAATTTTTGGTTTCACACACAAACATTGAACAAACTGCAGTAAAAGCTGTGTCATCCAGCACTTAGTTAAAATGGCATACTTGGTTAACCAGTGTCTCCGTGGCAGATGGAGATGCCAGTTAAACAACTGTGATGCTTAAACAACCTGCCTCCAAGCCCTCTCCCTCACTTAACTGACAGGGATGCCTCTGCAGTGCCTCTCCATCCCCTTGAGGGCCTCCAGGAATAGAGATGTTTAGTTTTTAAAAAGCAAAACAATAATATTCAGTTCCTTCAGATGACCCTAGGACTCAGGTTGCTGGAAAAGGCAGAGTGACTTCTTGCTGGTCAAAACCCTCCAATATTTAGGGAGTTTTGGAGTTGCTGCTATGTGCAGCTTTGAGGGTGAGCAGATTGATCTTGGAATGGCTCATACAACAGCAGTCGCGGCTTTATGCTGACAGATCACGAGATCCGTCAGCGTAAGACCACTGTAAGATTGGGCCATTACTCATCCGCAGCCATGGTTAACAGAGCTTTTGTCTCCCAGCCTTCTAGCTTTTGTTTGTAGTGCCAATTCAAGCCCTTGTGGGAGCCCAGAAAACAAGGGGTTGATCTCTAAGGAATACATCAGAAGGAGCTAACCAAATTATGCAAAACTGCACTGCTGACATAATGCATTCCGGGCAGAGAATATTCCCTGAATAAAGCACCTTTAAATTAGATGTCTTGGGTGATGGTGGTGGAAAACTCGTGCTGAGTCTGACCAGACACGGACTAGGGTCCATTACAGAGCCTTCTCTGTGGCGGTGATAGCAGCGAAGAGAAATTTCTTCTCTGCTACCACTGCGTCTGCAGGCAATCGTCCAGCAGAGCTATACCGTGTGGTGCGAGGCCTACTCCATCAGGCCCCTCCAATAGATCAGGAGGAACACACGGTGGCCCACTTTGACATGTTTGCTAAACATTGCACAGATAAAATCGATCGGATTCGCCATGACTTGGATGCCTCATTGACAATGTCTGAGGAGGTCCCCCTGCTAGATCAGTTTTGTGGGATTCTTTTCAGCTTGTACAGCCTGAGGATGTGGACAGGCTCCTTTGGAGTGTGAGGCTGTCTGCCTGCATGCTTGATCCTTGCCCAGCCTGGCTTATTAGATCTGCCCGGGAGGGGCTGGCCACGTGGACAGGGAGGGTGGTTAATTCCTCTCTGGTGGAAGGGGTGCTGCTACTAGCTCTGAAGCAGGCGGTGGTTCGCTCCCTTCTGAAGAAGCCCTCCCTGGATTCCACTGTATTGGACAACTATCGGCCAGTGTCGAACCTCCAGTTTCTAGGTAAGGTAGTTGAGCTGGTGGTGACTTTGCAACTCCAGAGGGCCCTGGATGAAACAGATTATCTGGATCCCTTTCAATCTGGCTTCAGGCCAGGCTTTGGGACAGAGACGGCCTTGGCCGCCCTGATGGATGATCTACTCCAGGGACTGGACAGGGGGAGTGCGTCCCTGTTGGTCCTGCTGGACCTCTCAGCGGCTTTTGACACCATCAATCATGGTGTCCTTCTGGGCTGATTGGCCGAGTTGGGGTGTTGGGGGCACCAGAAATGCCAGACGCCCTCCCGGAGCCCGGCGCGTGGGGGCGGGGCCTGTGTCGTGTCACGTCGATGTGCCCCACCCCGCCCAATTTGCGCCCCCCGCCCGTTTCAGACTCATTTTGGAGCCGAACGGGCTCGACGGAGGGAGGGCCGATACAGCGCGGCACTTCCCAACAGTGAGTGCTCCGCGCGCGCCCACCGCCCGCCTGAGCGCCTGGAGCTCCTGCTCCACGCGCTCCACCGAAGTTCCGCCGTTGGGGGGCACCGTTCTGTGGTGGTTCCGCTCCTACTAGGTAGATAGGTCCCAGATGGTGGTGCTGGGAGACGCCTGTTCAACATCCTGGCCCTTGAGGTCTGGGGTGCCACAGGGTTTAATCTTGTCTCCCATGCTATTTAACATCTACATGAAACCACTGGGGGAGGTCATCCGGGGATTTGGAGTGGGGTGCCATCAGTATGCTGATGACACCCAGCTCTATCTCTCCTTTTCACCTGATACCAGGGTGGCTGTTGAGGTCCTGGAGCGTTGCCTGGAGGTGGTTGGGATCTGGATGAGGGCTAACAAGCTGAAACTAAATCCTGACAAGACAGAGGTTCTCCTGATCAGGAAATTCACGATGCAGGTGCTACAGTGTCATCCTGCTCTGAATGGGGTTGCACTCCCTCTGAAGGAGAAGATCCGTAGCTTGGGGGTCCTCCTGGATCTGCAGCTGCTCCTGGATTCCCAGGTGGCCGCTGTGGCCAGGGGGGGCTTTGCCCAGCTTCGGCTGGTGCACCAGCTGCGACCGTACTTGGATCGTGCAGACCTGACCACGGTGATCCATGACACGGTGACGTCGTGATTAGTGTATTGTAACACGCTCTACGTAGGGCTGCCCTTGAAGACGGTTCGTAAACTGCAATTAGTGCAGAATGTGGCGGCCCATGTGATCACAGGAAGTAAGCGGTTCGATTCAGTCGGGCTGCTGCTCTGGCGGCTGCACTGGCTGCCAATTCATTTCCGGGCCCAATTCAAGGTACTGGTTTTGACCTTTAAAGCCCTATACTGCTCAGGGCCAGGCTATTTGAGAGACCGCCTACTTCCGTACACTCTGGTCCACCCCCTCAGGTCATCAGAGAAGGCCCTTCTAAAAGTGCCGTCACCTTCAGAGGTGAGAGGCAACCTTCAGAGGTGCCTTCAGAGGCAGCAAGAAATAGGGCCTTCTCAGTAGTGGCACTGACCTTATGGAATACCCTCCCTCTAAATTTACGAACTGCTCCCTCCTTAGAGGTCTTCTGGCGGGCCTGAAAACATTTCTTTTTACACAAGCCCTCTGAAGTTACCACCCAGCCTAACATTTTAGAGGGCCAGCCCTCTCTCATAAGAGCCCATTACTGTTGCTTTTATTCCTCTCTGTTTTATTCCTCTCTGTTTTTTAGATTGTATTAATGTCATTTTAAGCATTTTTATATTACAGTATATATTCATGGTTTTATGATTTTTATGTATTAATCTTGTATTTTATGGTTTGTTTTTATTGTAAGCCGCTTTGGGTCCCCCTATGGGGAGAAAAGCAGGGTAATAATAATAATAATAATAATAATAATAATAATAATAATAATAATAATAATAATAATAATAATAAATTGAAGAGTTGGGATAATGGCTGACACTGTTGTTTTGTGGGACACCAGTTGATCATTCCAGAATTAAAGCAACAGGAGATTTGGTCTCTCTTGCACTTGGCTTCCCATGACGCCAACGGGGCCACTCCATGAGCCAGAAAAAGTCAAGTGTGTCTGTCTTCATTGTTTCTTCCTTTGCCACCCTCTGAGGAATTTGAAGAGATTCGCTCTGTGCGCTTTCTACCATGCAAAGATTGCTCCTGTGCTGGAGGAATTCCCAGATAACTAGTTAGAGCTGACGTTATGGCCTCTGGGCTCTACAAGACTGGAACGATTGGGGCTTTATTTACAACTGAGAATTGGGCCGATGTTAACCTGGAGCGGTTTTCAGACAGACAGCTCTCTGCGTTTATGCTTGCAAACAGCTGTTTTCTGTAGCTCTGGGAGTTATAAACTATGCCCTCCTTGTGCTGTCAACTATTCTTATTTTAAAACCATGTTCCCTAACAATTGCAAAGGCTACAAATAATGAGTGGGAGATCAGAGCATGGAAGAAAGAGACATATGGTGGGGAAGTTTATAAGTATATTCGTTCTCCTCTATTCTTCGCAGGGATGGTGAAAAGGTCAACCAGGCCCAATCTCACCAGGGAGGCCATGTGGCTGGGCCAACCCCTGAACCTTCAATACCAGTGGCAGAGCACAATGTCTCATCAGGGGGTAGTGGGAGCCATGGGAGCCTAGTGCAGGGCATAGCCCCAGGGCCCCCCAAAACTGATTATTGACACTGGTTCTTTTCAACTATGTTTTTTCCCAAGTCAGGTACAAGAAGAGGGTGGCTTTCAGGAGGGCTTGAGACCTGCCACGATGAAGCAGCCCCCTCCCTAGCCATGCATTGCATCTGATTTTGCTGTCCCTAGCAGGCAAGAAAAACAGGTTTATTGACCCCTGATGGGTCATCGTACAGTTCTAGTGGGCTATGCTTGTTTTGGTGGGTCACAACTTCTGTGGTCCTGGTCTACAGGCTAGAAGAGAAATGGGTAGTAAGACAATGGTAATCATGGCAAGTTCACAAAAAGCCTAGGCACAAGGAAGGGAAGGCAGTGGTTTGAGTGTAAAGAGGCCAGGTTCAATCCCCAGCATCTCCAGGTAGGACAGAGAAAAAATCCTGTCGGATACCCTGGATAGCCCCTGTCAGCCTGTGTTGTCAATACTGAGCTAGTCAGACCTTCCCTGTGGCCTGACTCAATATAAAGCAACTTCTTGTGTATCAATTATAATAGAAATAGTTATAATAATTACACTTTTAGAATGTGCACGAGGCCTCATCTATAAACCTTAATGAGACTGCAGTGTACATAAAAGAGTTGGAAGGATGGCAGGTCACTTGCATAATATTCATATAGACTGTACACCATGAAATATAGACTCAAACCACCATGCCTACCAATGGAGAAGAAAAGAGAAAGCTTTTGATACTGGCTTTGTCCTTGACGCATGTGCCCCTGACCTATTCCTGGCGTCATTGTCTGAGCAGTCCAGGGCTCCACTCCCAGCACGGCCCAGATACAAGAATTTGTGACATCAAAAGTTGGCAGCTCTAATCAAAGATGGATGTTCTCCAGGAGCTCCAGCTGAAGCTTCTGGGTCATCTTCATAGGCAGTCCCATATATGGAGCACATTGTGGTATATATCTGTGAGGTTACGGCACATAGGTGCTAGTGGGTAGGACCAGTAGAGGAAGGTTTCAACTAAATACCTAAATTTATATCGCTAGAATAATAACCCAAAATAGTTAAAAGGGTTGGAACTTAGTGATATTTAGTGCTGTTAAAGAAGGGGGGGGGAATGACCGGCTTCACCCCTAGACACAATCTAGCAGCAAGACTTTTTTTTTAAAGTGACCATTCAATTGACTTCTGAAATTTAAATTTATGATGTCCTCTTAAGCATTGCAGAATCCCCAAAGAGGTCAAGCTGCACACCAGCGCTAAACATTTTTCCCGTCATCAGGGAGCAAACATTATATTTTAGTGTTTCATCTAATTTCTGAAACGTCTGAATCTTGGGAGGTATTTGCTGATCCTATCAAGGATGCAAAGGTAAATGGACAGTGACTGATTCAATTAACCGATAACATCTATTACCACCATGCCAAACAATCTACTCAGGGTAAGTAGCAAGATGAGCAAACAGGAAGATATACGCATGTCGTTTTCTTGGAATTTTCCTCCTTGATTTATGTGTTGGTTCAAGCAAGGTGAGCACTCAGAGATAGTGGCATAGGCAGGAGAAAAAAGCTTTAAAGGCTTAAATGAAAAGGGAGAATGGTGTTCCAACTTCGACCCCTGCTAACTGGGCAAGAGGCACTTTTTCAATGGGTGCTCCTCTTATATTTAGCAGGGGGAGAGTAACTGCCCCCCTTTCACCCCAGCACAGTGTCTTTTCTGGTGGCTGTTTGCTGGTGGTGTTTTGCATCTTTCTTAGATTGTGAGCCCTTTTGAGACAGGGAGCCATTTAATCATTTGATTTTGTCTGTAAACCGCTTTGTGAACTTTTTGTTGAAAAGTGGTATATAAATGTGGTTAATAATAACAACAACAACAACAACAACAACAACAACAACATATATGGGAAGGAGCGGAAACCTGACGCTAAGCACGTCAATGCACATGAGTCCTGAAATCTCTCCAGAAAGATAAAAAAGGCAGTCATTTACCATGGACAAGTACCAGAAAACAGTGACTGCCACAATAAATGGAATAACTGGCATTCTGTAACCTGTGCATTTATTGCAGAATAAATTGATCATCTGGAAGCAATTCTTGTTATAGCAGTAGCAACATCCAGATGGCCAGCCTTAAGTAATCAAAGTTGTTTTTAACATGCAATCAATCAATTAATCATTTAATTAATTAACCAATTAATTGAATAACACTTGGACCCTTTGGACTTCTGAATACATTGCTCTAGAAGTTAAAAAATAAAATTAGCAGAAGATCAATCTATTGGATAGTCAGGGACAGCCACTGTGGTGTAGTAGTTTGAGTACAGAGGGAAAACTGGAGTTCAACTTAAAAGGTTTCTTGAATTAAAAATCCGCATGTTGCCGGGAAACTCCATCGTTATAGATATAAATCAATTTATTTCAAAAATAAATTTCACAGATGTTAAAACATACTTTTGACGTTTCGCACACGTAACATTCGTGGCATCATCAGAAATCCCCTATAGTGTTCCTAAGACAGCTTAAAAGACTAGTGCAAGAGAAAACAGGAAGTGGGCACTCCCTATCTGACAAGAGAAGCAATCAGTAACAGCTGATTGTAACCTTTAATTGGAGAAGGTGAAGCCACTCAAAGCCAAACATAAAGAAAATAACACTATAAATGCAAGTACAATTTAAAAACTCACTTCTAAATGAAACACAGAACTAGTCTTTTAAGCTGTCTTAGGAACACTATAGGGGATTTCTGATGATGCCACGAATGTTACGTGTGCGAAACATCAAAAGTATGTTTTAACATCTGTGAAATTTATTTTTGAAATAAATTGATTTATATCTATAATGGCGGAGTTTCCCGGCAACATGAGGATTTTTAATTCAAGGATATGGTCGCGTCGTGAAAATCTACAAAAATATCTAAAAGGTTTCTGTTTGGGGAAAACGACTGTGGAACTTTAAGGAATGAATACAGAATGTTGATACAATTGGTGATTCTACTGGGCCGGGTTTTGTGCATCCCTATGGATGTGAAAAAAAGAATATGAGGAGCACATGACTAAAAACATCTAGGCAAACAATAAAACATCAAATACATCAAAAGCTGCGGAGGCAGTTGGATAACAAGGTAATAAATGGAAGCCTAATGGAGATAGAGAGTTGGGTACTGAGCTATTGGTGACAAACCATGAAAGAGATCTTGGGTCATAGAGGATAGTTCTCTGAAAACGTTGACCCACCGCGCGAGCCTGTGTAGTTGCTGCTCCGGGGCAGCGCACGCTGCCCCAGGGCAGGGTGTCGTGCAAGTGCCGTAAAACACTTGCGCAACACCGGGAGAACAAGCAGCGCTGCTGCTGTGGTCGGTGCTGCTTATCCACCATCTCCCTGGCCCTGCAGCTGCTGGACCGGGTAAGTTCTACACCAGTCGGGGCAGGGGGGGAGGGCGGACCGGATGGCGAGGGAGGGCGGCCATAGGCCACCCAGGGCCTGGATGGGGCGGGGATACTGGGGGAGGAGATCCCTGATATCCAGAGCTCCCTCCAGGCCTCAGATATGCTGACATGGCCAGTGTGAATGTACGCAAGCTCTGGAGCTTGCGTACATTCGAGGAGTCCGCCGCTTACATAAGGGGAATGGGATGATCGTCCCCTTCTCCCGAGTTGCTCCCGGCCTGCCCCGGGGCAGCCTGGGAACTCGATAGGATGCGGAGGTCAGTCATTTAGGCCGGCCGCAGCAGCCTACACAGGATTGGGCTGCCCGAGTGTGGCAGCAGTGAAGAAAGCAAATTCCATGCTATGTGTTGTAATGAATGGGATCAAGAATAAGACTGCTAGCATCATAATACCGTATATTACGCACTATGCACTTTTCCCCCAAAAAAACATAGGGGGGAAAGCGTGCGTCCTATGGTGCGAAGCCTGAAAAAATACGGTACTTACCGGGGCTTCGGGGAGGTCTGCGTGAACCTCTGCAGGCCTCCCCGATCTTCAGTTTGGCCGAAAACAGCGATTTTCAGCCATTTCCGGTTTTCGGCAATAACCTGAAATGGCCGAAAATAGCTGTTTTCGGCCGAACTGAAGATCGGGGAGGCCTGCAGAGGCTCGCACAGGCCTCCCCGATCTTCAGTTAAAACAGCGAAAACGCAAACATCGCAGCAACTGAATGGGATCCCTGCGATATTTGCGCAGGGCTCCTGGTCGCGTCCGGCGCCTGTGATAAGTTGCCTGACGCTGGACGCGACCAGGAAGCGACCAGGAAGTTGCTGCAATGTTTGCGTAGGGCTCCCAGGTCGTGTCCTGTGCCTGGGAACTTAGCCCCGGCACTGGACGTGACCGGGAGCTGGCTGGGGCACCCAAAGATTGGACCTGAAAATCAACAACAAGGTAAGTAAAACTGTTTAAAGCAAGATTTTTTTAAACATATTTTTAGCTCCATATCATGCATGCGTCCTATGGTGCGGTGCGTCCTATGGAGCAAAAAATACGGTACTTCTAAATAAATCTGTGAGGCAGCCACACTTGGAATATTGTTTGCAGTTCTGGTTGCCACACCTCAAGAAGGATATCGTGGAAC
Source organism: Plestiodon gilberti rubricaudatus (assembly GCA_026170595.1). Taxonomy (NCBI): domain Eukaryota; kingdom Metazoa; phylum Chordata; class Lepidosauria; order Squamata; family Scincidae; genus Plestiodon; species Plestiodon gilberti. Next base: position 89,877,753 of record JANXHW010000003.1, read on the forward strand.
TGGAGATGGTGCAAAAGAAGGTAATTAAAATGGAGCACCTTCCTTATGGGGAAAAGGAAACACTAACAGCCCAATCGTATGGTTTTCCCTTCAGTAGCATGCAGCCACACCATACAGGTTACACTGCATGATATGGTGGGGGGAGAGCAATCAGGATGCCTGGGAGGGAAAATGGAAAATATTTATCTTACCCCTTGGTAAGCCCCTCGGATGCTAATAGGTCTCCTTAGACCTGAGACTGCTCTTTGGCTGCCACAAGTCTGAGGAGGTTGTGCTAGCTCACTCTGGAGGGGATAACATCTGGTGTAAGCAGCTTGTGCTGGGTGCCCCCCTTCTTCCTCCAACATGTCCCTGGCCCTTTTGCCATTATGCCCCACCCACACCCCTACTTACTGGTGTCGGCGAGCTTTCTTCTCCCTGCCAGCATGTGCGGGGGCCCTATGGCGTCTTCAACAGCAGTCTGGGAGTGCACAGCTCTGCACATTTCCGGAATGCATTTTATGACACCATAAAGCATGTTCTGCTGCCGGAATGTTCTGCAGTGCCACCGGAATACTACTTCCAGTACACGATTGGACTATAAAGCATTTGGAGATTTTTAGCTTAAAAAAACAGTGATTAAGCAGGGACCAGACTGAGACTTATAAAATTGTGCGTGATGTGGAAAAAGTGAATAGAGTGAAAGGTTTTCCTCTGTCTCATGTCATTAGAACCAGGAGTCATTTAATGAAATCGATTGGCAAGAAGGTTGAAGACAGACCAAAGGAGGTACTTCACACAGCACATAACTAGTCAGTGGAATTCATTGTCACAAGTCGTGGTGGCCACTGGTAGCTGTGCCACTAGTTTGGATGGCTTTAAAAGGGGATTGGACACTTTTTTATAATTAAAAACAAACATCCTGCCGGGAAACTCCATCGTACAATGTAATTTGATTTACTATAAACTAGATGTTTAATACTTTATGTTTCAACTCCAATAATTTGAGGCATCCTCAGAAGGATCATTTGAGGCATCTAGTAACTAGATGTTTAAAACGTTACGTTTCGCCTCCCAATCATGATCCTTCTGAGGATGCCTCTGATCCTTCTGAGGATGCCTCAAATGATTGGAGATGAAACATGAAGTATGAAACATGGAGCCAGGATGGTGTAGTGGTTTGGGAGTCGGACTTAGACCTGGAAGATCCAGGTTCAAATCCCTGCTCAGCCATGAAGCTTCCTGGGTGACCTTGGGCCAGTCACTATCTCTCAGCCCCACCTACCTCATAGGGTTGTTGTGAGGACAAAAAGGAGGGGAGGAAATATGTACACCACTCTGAGCTCCTTGGAGGAAGGGCGGTATAAAAATGTGAAAATAAATAAATATATAAAATATTAAACATCTAGTTTATAGTAATCGAATTACATTGTACAATGACGTTTCCCAGCAGGATGTTTGTTTTTAATTCTAAAATCTGGACACGTCATGGAAACTTGAGAACCTACTTACGGGATTGGACAAATTCATGGAGGCCAGGTCTATCAATGGCTATGAGTCATAATGGCTATGCGCTACCTCCACATTCACCAGTAGTCTGCCTCTGAATACCAGTCACAAGGGATCCATGGTGGGAGAGAAGTACAGTAAGTTCTCACTTAAAGTCCCATCATTTAAAGTTGTTTTGTTTTAAAGTTGATGGGAAAATACCATAGGAACATTTATGTTTATCAGTTAGCCTATGGCAAAACAGGTTTCATTACCGGTATAAGTCGTTTCGCTTAAAGTCGCAGTTTCCAAGAAGAACCTATTGACAACTTTAAGTGAAGACTTGCTGTATGTCTTTCCCTCCTACTTGTGGGCTTTCCAGAGACAGCTGCTGGGCTCCTGTGGGAATCAGAATGCTGGACTGGGTGGTCCTTTGGACTAATCCAGCAGGGCTTTTCTTATGTTCTTAACCTCAGTATAGTAAACTCAAGTGAAAGAAGAGACATTTTGCTTGAATATAAGTGAATATAAGTAATTTGAACATGTCATTACTCAAGCAGTTGGGGGCTCAGTTGCCATGGTAACACAAAAAGCTGTATATAGTTTCAGCGTATCTTGTGAGGCTTGTCAATTAGATGAGTGTTCTTGAAGATTTTTATGAAAACAGACACTTGTCACTTTCTGGCAGTGGCCTAAAATTATACATTTGAAATATTTTTGTGGATGGAAGAGTACTTCAGCTGTTTATTTTAAGTGACTTTCTCTGAATGAATCTGAGAGAGTCGATTCTCCCCACCTCTTCCCTTTAAAAAGAAATAAATCACTGTGTTGAAAGGAGAAACATAATTACTACTACCGTGAATGATATTAACATTTAGAGGTTGTGCCTGTCAGCACGGAATATGAGGATGTAGGAGTTGCTATAGCTGAGTGCCCCAAATTCCCAATCACGCACCAAGTTAAGGATACTTTTTCTTACTTTTGAAAATTTTAACATCATTGTGACTAATAAATCATTCTCTTCAAGTTCCACAGTCTCTTCGCTGAAGGTGTTCCTTGAAAATTGCGCACAGAGTATTCTGGAACCTCCACAATGATGGGATTATGTTTTTGCTAGCCCATTGAGAATGTACAGGTGGGCCCCCATATCCACGGATTCGCTATCCACGGTTTCAGTTATCCACGGATCACGGGGACCCCCCAGGCTTTTACTTTTTCCCAATTCAGCTTCTTCCTTAAACAAACAGGAGAAGCAGCCTCTGGCTGCTTATTGCAGGCAAGTAGAATGAGACTAAGTCCTAGAGAGGCTCTGCAAGGTTAACAGAAACCTTGCAGAGCCTCTCTAGGACTTAATCTCATTCTACTTGCCTGCAATGGAGGCTGCTTCTCTGTTTGTTTTAAGGAAGAAACAAAGCTTGCTGAAAGAAAAATAAGAGCTGGGGGTGCGCGCACGCCTTCCTGCAGGGGAGGCAGGGCGGGGGGCCCTCAGGAAACCATGAAAAGGGGTTTGCTCTTATCCACGGTTTCAAGTATCCACAGAGGGGCCTGGAACATATCGCCAGCGGATATGGGAGTACTGTATTATATCAGGGACCCCTGAGTTCAAATGAGGAGCCTCACGCCCTGTGTCTGGGGTCTAGCCACCTTGAGCTGTAGCTAGGGACTGATCCACCTTGTTCAGATCCTTCTTCAACCATTGAATGGAAAATCAGCCTTTGCTCCTGGCAGGCAATTTGAAGCCTCTGGAATGTCTGGGCATGGTATAAAGCAGTGTTTCTCAAACTGTGGGTCGGGACCCATTTGGTGGGTCGGAACGTGATTTCTGGTGGGTCCCAGGTGATGGAAAGATCAAATAAGTAATTGCCACAAACCCTGAGGATATTCAAGAACCAGATAGCTGCCAATTGCCCTTCAAAGAGCTGAGCTCCTGCAGTTTGCAATTATATAGCTGCTAATTACCCTGCTAACAGCTGAGCTCCTGCAGTTTGCAAGCTTGTGTAAATATAGGGAGATAAATGTTTGAGCATCTCATAAAGCTAGGTGGGTCCCGACTGAGTGTAATTTTAAAAAGTGGGTCCTGGTGCTAAAAAGTTTGAGAACCACTGGTATAAAGATTAGAAGTCTTGCTTTTTACCGTTGTCTTGTCAAGTCTTGTCTGCTGTATGGATGGGGTGAGTATTTGGAAGAGGGAGCTTGACTATTGCAGTATAAAAGCTTTCCAGTCATCCAGTAGGCTTTTCACTACTATAGTGATATGCAACAGAATTGTGGGATTTAAGATGGAATATTCAGGCCAGCTCCATAGCACAGGGCACTTGGCAAGGCCTCTGAACTTGCAGCCATCTCCACAAAGCTACCCTCCTCACTTTGCAAGGAGCACGCAAGCAAGCAAAAGGCAGCACTCTGCCTCTTCCAGGATAAGGAATCACTAACAATGCCTTGCATCAGAGTCCCCAAAATCTTGGAACTGGTATCATGAATACTAATTACTAGACAAAGGTTTCTTTAGAACCTTTCAATTCCTTTAAGGCTCTTATGTTCCCAGTGAAAAGCCTCTTTTGGCTCAGAAGTAAAGATATGCTGAACACCCCAGAGAAATTCCACCTGTCTGATAGGAACTTGGTTTGGTTTTGCTTGAAAATTCTCAGATCTTTATCCCTGGGAGGAACCCTGAAGTTCATTTCAAATTTCACTTTGCTGGAATGCTGGTGCTAACCCTAGTAATAAACCAACTTTTATTTCCAGTTTCAGAATTAGATTCTTCTGAATTATTTGACTTATGGTTTGTTTTCATGATTATTTATTGAAAACTTTTAACTTGCTTCTGCCATGGATTATTTTTAAGGATCAAAGAAATAAATTCAGTTCTATTAAGATATAAAAGGGAGAATAGAAACCCCTGAGCTCTTGCTTTGCCTTTGTTATCTTGAGATATGTGGCCTTGCAAACAATCATGTGTAGCTAGCCATGCATATGGTGGCATTTCCATAGGGACTCTGCATGCACCCATTTTCAGCAACTGATATCTGCTGTAAACTAGGTTATCAGTTATAGAATTGTCACATGGGGAAATCTCAAATTATGAGTAGCCCAACCTATAGGACACCTATGGTGACAGAACTCCGAGTCCACTGCTGTAAGTGCTGCTGTTGTGTTATAAAAGGCTTGCGGCTGTCATGCACTTCGGGGCCACAGGTATAAATAGCCAGAGGCCCTGCATGCACGACAATGGCTCCCAGATGCTGCACTGGAGCAGTTAAGATGGCAGAGGGGGTGGCTCATGGCAGTTTCGGGTGGGGGTGGGTAAGGCAAGGGCAGTTTGGGGGTGGGAAGGGGATGGATTTCAGTGGTGACAGTACAAACCAGATTGTATCCTCCTTTTCTGCCCCGAACCCACTCCCAAGAGTCTTCTTGAACCTATGCCAACTAAAGAGCCAGACAGCCTACAGAGATGCCTGTACTAAAAATGATTTTTACTTTCCTCTCTTGGGCCATCTGGTCATGTGCCCCTACCATAGCATGCAGTGCATGCTCAGTCAGTGGCACTGCATACTATGGACTGGTGGGGATAGGATTGGGCCCTAGGTTTCTCAGTCGATCTACCCCATGCCGGCCCAATCCCCACCCTGACCTGCCCCCATCTCCAGCAGAAACCGACCAGTGGCCAGTCTGTGGGGTGTACCAATGGCAGTGCTTCACAGACTAGTGGAGAGGCTGTTCTGCCAACATACTACAGCCCCCCCCCCGTATCCACATATCCAGTATCCACGGATTCACTTATCCACGGATGGCAGGAACCCCCTCCCCCCACGCTCCCCAAGTGATTCTTTTACCTTAAAATTGTGTCCGTGTCTTGCTTTCAACAAAGGCTATAAGTAGCATGCTGCTGCTGCTTCATAGCACAGACACAGGGTCAGCCGAAGAAGACCAGGAAGCAGTTTCAGTTTCTGTTTCCTGGTCTTTGGCTGAGCTTGCGTCTGTGCTATGAAGCAGCAGCATGCTACTTATAGCCTTTGTTGAAAGCAAGACACAAACACCATTTTGAGGTAAAAGAATCACCAGGGGAGCATGCGGGGGGGTGAAGGGGGCTGCGAAGCTTGAGACTCGGCTCTACAGTGCCTGTTTCAAGCCACTGTTGCGGTTGCGCCGTGCTGGGCCGTTTCCAGCCATTGGCGCGATTGCGCAACAATTAGTTAAAATGGGTGCAGAGGGCTGTAGAACATGGTGTTTGCTCCTATCTACGGGGTCCAAGTACCCACAGGGGGGGGAGGAACCAATCCCCCATGGATACCGGGGGGGCCTGTATATGGTATATGTGTATGTGGGTCACTGTTGGAATTACCCGTAGTCCTAGAATGTGCTTCTGCCCATCCCTGCACTAGAAAACAAGTTCATTGTGTCAACTGAATGTGAACTATTGAGCATTTCCCATAATCCTCTGCAAAACACAGGGATCCCATGGTATGGCAAGTAGACCAGGGACTTCTCAGCAAAGTCAATGTGAAAAACCAGAAAGTTGAGAAACCACTGCATTAACATATCACTTTATAAATGGAGAGAACGTGTGAATGGGATTCATGCAGGGCTGGCCCATCCATGAGGCCAACTGCAGCTGTTGCATCAGGCAGCAGATTAGTGGAAGGGCACTCTTCCCTATCCACATTCATGCCTCCGCTGCTGCTCCTCCTTCTTCATCCACTTCTTGGATTGTGATTGGAAGAGGGGGCCAGAGAGGAAGAGGACATGTGGAGGGAAGGAGAATGCTGAGCTAGAACATTGGTCAACGGAAGGAGCAGAGGCTGGCATATCATCAGGAGGCGGGACAGCATTTGGCATGCTGCCTCAGAAGTCAGGAGGGCTTGGGCCAGCCCTGGATTCATGCCCGTGAATACAAAACAGGACTACATTTACCATACCTATTTTAAAAATACAACCCTAGAGCTTCCTGTTGCGGTGAGTTCATCACAAGCATGAAAGAGAAAATATGGAAATTTAAAACAGTGCAATGAAGTCCAAACCTGGGAAACACATCCATTAGTTGGTGTATCCATGCATGTGACCCTGAGACGTTATTGATTGCAAAATATTCCTCCCTAGAAGCTCTTCCACACCTCAGTGAAGTAGCTCATGAGTCATGGATCAAAAAACCTAAAGAAGAACAGACAAGCAATAAGGCTCATATCACCACCAACATATAAATCAGTCAGCAGGAAAACAACAGTTCAGTCTGTGTCAATAACAGCACTTTAAAGAACGTGAAAATCACATATTATCGCTGTGAGGACTGAGGAGGCAAGAAGCATCAGGAAACGCTTCACTATTTTCCTACTAAAGACCTTGTTAGAGAGAAGCACATGGAAAGGAAGGTGCCGCACTGCTAGGAAGACAGCATTGTCTTCTCTCAGGTCACTTGCCACTGATTTTATGGCATCGGAAAATGGTTTTAGTGCAGGCGATAAAAACAAGGACGCTGCAGAGAGTTCAGCTGACTTAAAGACACTCAGAGTCATCCCTGATTTCCTGCATAATAAGCAGAAAATTAAAGCAAAGACTGTAGTGTGGAAAGCCTGCAGACTATATAGATTTACAACGCAATCCTGTGTCAGCACTGCTCCGCCAGTCTAGGGTGTCACAAACGTGCCGTAAAGCACGATTGTGGCACCCTCAGTGTAAGCAGCACCAGTGAAGAGGTCGGCACCGCGCCTCCCACCCCAGATCCATCGGAGCACCTGTCGGGAAAGGTAAGTTCCCCACCAGGTGGCAGAGGGGCAGGGGAAGGGTGGAATGGGGAGTCCCGGAAGGGGGGATTGGTCCACCGGGCCTGGGAAGGGGGAGGGATTGGTGGCGGCGGCTCCACCGAAATTCTATTTATTTATTTAAATTTATTTTAAAAAATTATATCCCGCCTTTTCCTATGCTGAAAGGCAAATGCCCATTCTCCCTTCCCGGGCTGGTCCACCATTACACAGCCCACTTGAATGTGCGCCAGCTCCGGCGCGGCCCAGGAACTACTCGGGAGAAGGGGACATTCATCTCCTTTCCCCGGTGTCAGGCTGCCAGGCCCTAATGGGGCAGTGGGGCAAGGGTGGCCCACGCCAGGAGAGGGCTGGGGATATCAGCGGAGCTCGCCGTTGATATCTCTGCCCCCTCCCAGCCCGACTAGCCCAACGGCTGCCCTCCCTCGCTGCCCCGCCCTCCCCCTCGCCCCTGCATCTGCCGGTGCAACTTTCACCTGCTCCAGCAGCTGCAGGGTCAGGTGGGAGGCAGAGAGAGGGCTGCTGGCCCTTACTCTCCGGGTGCCATAAACACGTTTTACAACACATTTATGACACCCTTCACCTGCGGAGTGCACTCTCCGCAGGCGGATTCTTACAGAGGATCGCGCCATTAGTCAAATTGCAGTGGGTCCTGCCTGTTTGCTTTCCACCCCCTTGTGCGGGCACCTAACCTGGAAGAGACAGTTACCTGCCTGCACTGCAGCCCTCCTTTGGGCATAACTAATCTGGCTCTGAATCCAGGATTGCCTTGCAGCTCTCCCAGATTCCTCACCGCCAACCCCTTTGAAAGGGGGTCAAGGAAGCTGAATTGCTCAGCCAGCCCTGCAGCGGAGGGTATCTAAGCATTAAAATTCAATCCTGGGGGTCTACCAGCTGGTGGTGTCTCTGCTCCAGAAGGCCACTGGGACCAGTTCTGGTTGTTCTCTCATCACTCTTGCTTGCCTAAGGGAGACACCTTTATATCCCTACCTCTCCTCCCTGCCCCGCACTATCCTGCCAGTCATGGCCGACCTAGCATGAGATTAGAGGAAATGAGAAAAGCAGCAACATTTCTATCCTGCTCCTTCAGGAAAGTACAATATCCTCACAAAAAACTTGCAAGGTAACAGGTTCAGGCACAGTGACCAGCCCAGAGTACCCCTGAGCTTCATGGATATATAAGGATTTGAATCTGGATCTCTCTGCTGACGGCCGTAACAACTACACTACACTGACAGGGAAGACTGGGAAATGGGAAAGTGTATGGTATATTTACCCATATGTTAGATTCAGATACCAATTGAGAGGTGAGGGTGCCCAGCAGATTGGAGTTCCAGTAATAACTCTTAGCTAGCAGCAAATGACATATATAATACTTGCTCTGTGATAAGCAGGAAGATTGGAATATTAGCATGTCCTGGCTGCTGTCTGGCTGTAAAACAGCTTTTTGAAAACCCATGAAAGTCAGCTTGACATTTTCTTTCTGCATTCATTTGCATTGCTAACATTGTCCAAATGTTTCCAGAATTCCTGGAGAAAGCAAACCACAAATGGAGACCATGCATTACTGATCAAGGTTCATTTACAATTTCAATATATATTCCGGGGGGGGGGGAATTGAGACTCAAACAAGTAAGAATGTTAGAACGAGTCTGCTCTCATTTGCTGGGTGATTTACATCACATTTTTGGAAAGCCGTCCTCAGTTCATCTGTTCTTGCTTGCAGGGGCCTTATCTGGAGGAGTTCTCTGTCATTACCATAGCCCTTCCATTAGTCAAGACTCTGAGGTTCACAAACTGCTTTGTGAGATACAACCAAAAAAAAAAATCTGCTCTAAAACTTCTCCTATTACAGATTATTTTTCCTAGCTTTAGCAGGGAAACTGTTATTTCCACCCTAAGCAGGGAAGCTGTATCTTTCCTGTTGCATTGAATATAGTAGTCCCCCTCGTGTGTGTGTGTGTGTGTGTGTGTGTGTGTGTGTGTGTGTGTTTCTATTCTATTCCAATATGGACCTTGGTACATAGATACATCTGTTCCAAGATGGCCCTCAGCACTTTCGGTATCCTGCAAAGTTCAATGATTCTCAATCAGAAAATCTCTTTCAGCTGTAGTATATCAGCAACCAGAGAGTGTTTAATCTTTACTCTGAACAGGAAGTAGGAGCACTCAGTGCCAGTGTCAGGTTGCTGGGGGTCCTGGGGCACAGCCTTGCCCTGAGTCCCCCATGGCACTTCCAACTCCCCCCAGGTATGTGTATCAAGTCTCTGATTCCAAATCTCGAGTAAAGTCCCAAGTCTCTGATTCCAAGTCTTGAGTCAAGTCCCAAGTCTTTGCCCCCAAGTCCCGAGTCTTTGGTTGCAAGTTGCGAGTCCCTATCTATTTAATGGGAAAAATGAGTTTAAACCTGAATAAAATTTGACTTGTCGTAAAAGGCTCCAAGTCTCAAGTCGAGTCTTTTACAATCACTGAGATAAGACCGAGTCGAGTCAAGTCATTGACACGGCTTGAGTGCGACTCGAGTTCAAGTCAATAGACTCAAGTCTACATCACTGCCTGATGGTGCTTTGGACACTGCCTCAGTCACCAGTCCTGAGGATTCAGAAGACGCCCTAACCTGGTAAGCCCTGTGATGGGCATGGGTCCCCCTGGCTAAGCCCTGGTGTGCTCTCTCACTTTGAAGCATTTAAATAGATAGATTTGGCAGGGCAGAAATATTCATGGATGACAGTGGAGAGCTGATGGCAGCTGTGGTTATCCTCACGGCAGTTTAATCAGAGCAAGGATGTTTGGGGACAGAAGGAAATATGTTTTTTCTCTTGTCTGCTTCCTCTCTCCCCTCACCCCAAAACTTCCTTGCTCTGTGGAACCTACTGTGAAGATAACCATAGCTGCCATCACTCTGCTTGCGCTGGAGAGTGTCTAGCTCAAGCAGGAAGGCTCCATGAAGCTGGACCTAGGGACAGGCCCTCTGCTTGAGTCAGGAAGCAATGAGCAGAGGGGCTATGGCAGCTATCCCCAGGAGAGACTGTTCGCTTGCCTTCAGCAGCCTGCTGGCTTCCTTTTGGCAGTTGAGGGCTCACACCTGCACGCTGCTCTCTTCTGCCAATATTCACTGGCAGCATTAGGGCAGCATACATGAATTGTTGGATTATGCAGCAAAGTGGTATTGGCACACCTGGACCAGCAGGGGGCAGTAAGGCTAGCTAGATAGCGGTATGTGGGGACAAGATGTTCTTCCTTTCTATTCTCAGGAAATGCATGCTCTTTGGTTACCCAGAGTGCTGCCTTACTCTCTTCTGCTCTTTCTCTCTCCCTCTCTTGAAGATAGAACGTGTTGCTAGACAGACTAGCTGGAGGATCCACTTCCATCCTTTCTTACAAAGATGTATTTTCCCTCATTAAAACTATCTTTGACTTTTAAATAAAAGCTTCATGCAAAGCTTCCTATCTGGACTTTCCTGCTCAGTGTCCCTTTTGGCATTTTATCTCTGCCAACATGAACAGCCCATGGTTCCTAATGATTTTGGAAATGGGGGGGGGGGGTAGTTGTTCAGGTTCAGTTGTTCAGGAAATGGGGGGAAGATGTTCAGGTTCTTTTCCTGAGAGTTACCTAAAATCTTGGAAAGACCTGGACCATTTCAAATGCTTCCTTGTCAGTCCCAGATACACAATGCTTCACCTGCAGCCTGAGTTCTACAGTCTAGAACGAAGAGATTCTGCATAGGTACTATATAGGTACTATAGACTTGCCATACATCCCGGAATGGCCGGGACCCTCCCGGATTTTGGGCTTGGGTCCAAGCATCCCGGAAGGTATGGTGCCATCTCAGATTGTCGCCGCCGCCATTTTGAAAGTTAAGTAACTTACCCGGGCACCGGCATGTGAGATTTGGGCGCCGATATCTCAGATCTCACGAGATTTCACAAGCCAACATGCCAACGCCCAGGTAAGTTACCTCACTTACAAAATGGCAGCAGCGGCGACGATGGTGAGCAGGTAAGTGAGCCGTCCGGCCCCACTCTCACCTGCTCTTGCCCGCTCAGAGTGCCGAGAGCAGGCGAGCCGTCGAGAGGAGAGAGGAGGAGCAGCAGCATGGTGGCAACGGGTGGCAACGGGCAACAACGGCGATGGGATTCAGGTAAGTCAATTTAATTTATTATTTTAATCTATAAATAAATAATTTAAAAAATTGGGCGCGCTATGCACAGCAAAGGGGACACTTTGCGCCCCCTTGTATTTTTTAATTTATTTTATTTCTTTATTTCTTTAATTATTTAATTGGTCGTGGGGTGTCCCGGTTTAAATATGCTAAGCCTATTTGTGCCTGCCTCAATTCCTTTAATGACAATGACAAATTTTGTGCTTCTTCCATAGCAGAAACCATGGCGGTCATGTGTACATCTTCCTCCTTGTTTGCAGTGGTTCATCCAAATGGTACCTGTGGTCATGAGTTTAATGGCAGCCCTGTGTGCTCCTCAGGAAATCAGAGGGGGACAGTATCCTGTACATTAATCAACTAACCTAGAGAATGACCATCCCTCTTATGTGAGAAAGTGCTGCTGTTGTCACAAAATATGTTTGTGATGTTCCATTTTGCCATTCATGAGAATTAAGGCGTAGTAATGGCAAGAGATATATGGGTAGCAGAGCGATATTACATTATGTGTCAACAGCGTCTCTTGTAATTCACTGTGTTGGGAGTCTTGATTTTTCATTTTGTGATTATAACTACAATAAGCCCCTGCTGATCTTGACAAAGCAAAGGCTACATTTATTGTATGTCTTTTCAACAGTGAAGCCTCTGCTTTCCAGTGCATAGCTTGCTGCAGTCTTCTTTCTCTAGAACACATTGAACTCCTGGTTTTTCTATTAAATGCTAGTTGGACTTGACAGAAATCTTGAGAGCGCAGTAAAAAGAAAAACTGTGGGATCCGACAGTGAGCTACTTGGCGGCGGCAGCTACAAATACTGGATCCATCACCCAGCCAGTGACTTGCCCAATAATTGAAAATATTTCCATTAACTGGGCCCCAACAGGACACTTTTTGAAATCAGTAGCAAATATTTGGGTGTCAGCACAGCACACCCAACATTATAACATATCAATATGTTAACTTCATGTTAAATAACAAGAAAACCTAGAAGTAAGAATCTGTCATCAGCTTGAGTCTGTCTCTCTTTTCTAATGCTCTTCCAAATACTGTCCATATTTTTCCTCCCACTATTCGGGATTGTGGATCTGGCTGGTTCATTATGGGATACTTAAGAGTCAGTGACTGAGGAAGCATGAATGACTCATGCTTCCTCTAGGTTTCTTGAGAAGGGCACAGAGATACATGCATTTTGTCCTCATACAAAGATACCACCCATGGAAAATAAGCACATCTTTCTCCTATGTACGAGATCCAAAAACTGTGGGAAAGGAAGCATTAGTCATTTATGCTTCCTCTGTCAGTAACCATCACTATGTCACTGACAGGGGCATCAGTAGAAGAAACTATGTGGGGCACAGAAGGGGCAAAATGCACTTTCACGGGGGTGAGCTTTGTCCCATATGTCAGATTTCTGAAAGAGAAATTGTATATTTTACATTAGTGTTCCTATCATATTTATCTTATGTCCTATTGCTTTTGATGTAGTCAACATAGCAGTAAGTACTCTTAGGGCTGCAGCCTTAATTTAATTCCAATTTTTAATGCAGGAACAGATCCAGTAATGGGGGCAGGTGGGAAGATGAGCTACTTGTTTGAGAGAGGCTTACCCTCCTCTGATGCAGCCTATGGTCACTGATTCCTTAACAGATGTGAATCATCCCTGAATCAAAGGAGATTGCCTAACAGTTCTTGTAATGTTCCATGGCTGAATGGATTCATAAGAAAAACAGGGTACATCCTAATCTGAGAAGGAGCTAGCAGGCCACTGTGTGTACCACAGATTTCCAGGACACCAGGATACCAAGAATGGTTCTGGTTGTGACAGTGTTTCCACAGTCCTAACCTCCTGGGTGAAATCTGTGAGTTTCTGGGATGGTCCAGTCATTGTCCAGGCAGCTTTACTAATAATGATCCATCAACAAATATGTATTAAGATCTAACTTAATCTAACTTGCCCACATGCCTAGATACCCTCCCTGGCTATACCTATTTAAAAATCATTAATGAGTAGAAGCGTATAGCATCATCACCACCCCTTATTCTCTGAGAGTGGTGCACAAGATCACAAACACAATTAAAGCACTTGAATTACCAGTTCGTCAGATTTAACGGCAGCGATAAGGTTTCTCAGTGGAATAAAATGGAAGGTCTTTTTATTATTCATGTGTGTGTTATGTTAACAGGGAGAAATAGATTCAACCTGTTTTTGAAAACAGTTCCCTTTCTGGCAGCAGGTGAAATAAAGCCATTTGTTCAATTACCATATATGGAAGTGACGGCAGCCAACACAAATGAAACTTACGTTGAGTTTGACTGTAGTATTTCAATCTGGAGTTTATTTAGCCCCCATAGTGGGGGAGACGGGTGCTGAGAACACAGTAGATCTACATTCTCAATCCAGAGAATATTGACCAGGCGACTGCTATATGGTGTGAACTGGACTTACGCAGGATAACGTACACACGAATGCCGTCTATTTCCTGGATCTCACTTCCCTTTTTAGAGGGAATGTTCTACACAGCAATTGAGCATATTACTGCTAGTGATGTGAACCATCCCTAACACTTCACATAAATGCTCAAGGGAATGGAAGGGAGGTTTTTGGTAAAGAGGCATAGATCTTCTCTTTTTTTTTTTAACTTGGGAGGAGTTATGTAACTATGATAGCTGTATAACAGGCTGACATTCAGCAGAGCAAGCTTTTGCACAGCAAGGAAATGCAGTGGTGACCCTACCGCTATTGAGTTCACTAGCAGCAGAACGTGCAAGCCGCTCATTCATTCTCAATTTTCCCCAAACCTTAATCTTATTCCCTCTCTCACCAGCCCCTCTAAAGCAGGAAAGGCTCGGAGACAGTGACTTGCTCAAGGCCGCTCAGAGAGCTTCAGGGCTGAGCAGTGATATCAGCAGTGTTATATTACATTATTCCTTATTGGGGAAAAAATTGTGGCAGGCAAAAAGTATTACAGTAAATCTCAGAAAGAAATTATGTGTAAGCCAAAAACTCAGAAGTGGTTCCAAGGTCTATGAGACTTCTTTTCAGAAATTTTGAAAGCAATACATTTCCACAGACAGACCCAGTCAGTCTATAGGGGGCACCCATGTGATAAGAATTCATATATGTTATCAGAAGTAGGGACTAAAAGTTTTCTGATACTGGCCTAATGCAGTACTGTAGCATAAAGTATTGTATGCTATAAAGGCTGATCTACACCGCACGTATCCTGATGCGTCCCGGGCGTGTGCGGAGCGTTGCGGCCTCTTTTTTTAACCAATTGCCATGGAACGCGGGAGAGCTGTGCTCTCCCGAGTTCCGTTGCGATCGGTCGTGGACCATGCTCATGTTTGAGAGAGGGCGGGACACGGAGCAAACTGTTTCACCAATGGGAGGAAGGGGGGCTTTCAGCCAATCGGAGTGCACTTGTGTTTCAGCCAATCAGCGTTGAGCTTTATTACAAGGAGGGACAATCAGGAGGGACAAGCGCATTGAAGAAACTGGTGGAGCCCAGGGCAGCGTTTCAGGGCGGGGCATCCTGTCCCCTACGCTCGCGAGCCTCCAAACGCAAACGCAATGCAACCGGAGTTGGTGTAGATCAGCCTTAAGATTCCCTCCAGTTCCACATAGCTTTTTGATTCTTTAATTTTAGTTTCATAGAGCGTTTTTGTTCCCTCACTCATGTTCTGTTTTTGTCCTGTAGCAATGTTTCCAGTCATCACATTTTTAATGTTCTTTCTGAATAAAATCTGTTCCTCATGAAACACACTGAAGCTGGATTCACATTTGACTGCGGATGTCCCTGCCCAGCATACGCGCTGATCAGGCGCTTGGAGCAGGGGAGTGTCGTTCTGCTTGTCGTCCCTCCTGCTGTCCCGCCTTCTTAAGAAAGCGCAGCTGTGATTGGTTAAACACAAGCGCGCTCTGATTGGCCGAAGTCTTGTGAACTCTTGCTCTGCTTGCCTTTTCCTCTCAGAAGTTCTTGCCCTTACTTCAAGCACAAATTTTATATCATTATCCCAGCATGAACTGGGAACATTTTGCAAGTTTTGCAATGACATTTTGCAATAACGAGGCTTGCTCTCTCCTCGTCCTGTGTTTACCGGGGTTTCCCTCTGGAAGAACAGTGGAATAGTAACCTCCGACGCGATTGGAGCTACTTGTGATTGGCATGCAACCACTCTCCCCCCCTCTCACGCGATTGGTGGCTGCAGTAGCTCTGCGAACCCGCCCACAAGCTCCACGAGACAAGCTCCGCCAAAGATGACCCCCAAACCATCTGAAGCCCCATTCACACTTGACGGCGGATGTCCCTGCTGTGCGCTTCACGGACCCACGCTGAGCTGTTTTGCATATTCATCATGAAATAGGACACCATTCCGGGGCACCTACGCTTGAGTCGCTTCAGATGGTTTGGGGTCATTTTTGGCAGAGCTTGTCTCGTGGAGCTTGTGGGCGGGTTCGCAGAGCTACTGCAGCCACCAATCGCGTGAGAGGGGGGGGGAGAGCGGCTGCATGCCAATCACAAGTAGCTCCAATCGCGTCGGAGGTTACTATTCCACTGTTCTTCCAGAGGGAAACCCTGGTAAACACAGGACGAGGAGAGAGCAAGCCTCGTTATTGCAAAATGTCATTGCAAAACTCGCAAAATGTTCCCAGTTCATGCTGGGATAATGATATAAAATTTGTGCTTGAAGTAAGGGCAAGAACTTCTGAGAGGAAAAGGCAAGCAGAGCAAGAGTTCACAAGACTTCGGCCAATCAGAGCGCGCTTGTGTTTAACCAATCACAGCTGCGCTTTCTTAAGAAGGCGGGATAGCAGGAGGGACGACAAGCAGAATGACACTCCCCTGCTCCAAGTGCCTGATCAGTGCGTATGCTGGGCAGGGACATCCGCAGTCAAATGTGAATCCAGCTTTAGGGCGCAATCCAAACCTACTTTGGCCACCGTTGTAACCAGCGGCCCAGTGAAAACGGGAGGCCCCAGAACGGAAAGGGGATTCAAATTCCCTCCAAAAGGGGAATTCAAAGGGGATTTGAATCCCCTTTCCATTCTGGGGCCTCCCGTTTTCACTGGGCCACTGGTTACAATGGCGGCCTAAGTAGGTTTGGATTGTGCCCTTCGAACCTTGTAATGTCTTGTAGTGACAGGAACAAGAAACCCATCAGGTAATCTGAAAATGGGATCCTGTGCTCCAAATCAAAATGGTCCAAAGAGTTTGACAGATCTCCTATTGAGGGTACTGTTGCATGTCATAAGGAAGTGATGATAGCAGGTGAGCATGGTGCGCATCCTCTTCCTAGGGGTGTGCAGAAGCACCCTTTGAAATTTCACTTGTCTTACAGGAATTTGTTGAGCTTCTCTTAAATGTTCTCAGATGTGTCTCCTTGAGAGAACCCCTGAAACTTGCTTCAAATTTGATTTTTTTTCAATCTTGGTGCCAACCAAATACACGCATACATATTTTCCCCGCAACTGGAAGACATGTGCAAGCCCCTCTTTTGCACAATTCCTCGCAGCAAGGAAGGAGGATGTGTAAATCATTCCTGAATCCTTAGCTGCTGTTTCATTCATTGCAAAGCTCTAAGACAGGGGTTCTCAACCTGTGGTATGGGTACCCCTAGGGGTATGCGGACCTCTTTCTGGGGGTACGCCAAGCCCTGCCCCTTATCTGCTGCATCAGCAGCTAATTAAGTGTTAATTAACATGGATTTTAAATTTTAATTATTTTCTGAGCCCTTCTGTCTCTGATTTTGGTTTTGGGCTTATTTTTGTACTTTGGAAAATGTACTTTGGTGGGGTGGGGGAGGGAGGAGCTGATTTTGGGAAGTGTGATGGAGAAAAAAGAAATTCTTGCATGTCTCACTCACTCACTCACTCACTCACTCACAGAGAGAGAGAGAGAGAGAGAGAGAGAGAGAGAGAGAGAGAGAGAGAGAGAGAGTTAAATAAGACATTTTTTCACATTTAAAATGGTTTTAGTACTTTTTAATTTAACGATTAATTACCTAATTAATTAATTGATTAATCCAATTAATTAGCAGTTAATTAGCAGGGGGGTACTTCAGAAAATTGGACTGTGATAGGGGATACCCGGGCCTCCAAAGGTTGAGAACCCCTGCTCTGAGACATAGTCAGGGGTTCCATTCCAAGTTTCAATAAGGGGGAGCAAAAATATTTGGGAAGAAAGGATTCTCTACTCTTGGGTATGCATTCAAGGCTAAAGCCCTCTTCAGGTATTCTCTAGCTGTGGAGAATGTCCACTCTTACAGACATCTGTGCGCATGGCAGCAACCCCCGTGATTAGTGTACTCTAAAACCCACCTCCCTTTCCCTACATTTACAATGTTTGTCTGAACTGAAGCAACAAACGTTGCACTTGGGGAGAGATCTTTCCCATGACTGAGTGCTCCACAGCTAAAGAACATCTGAAGAGGGCTTGAGTTGGGAAAAAAAGTCTTTTAACAGCCTTGGTTGTGATTGTACATGATAACCTCCATGATATCCATAATGTCAGAGTGCCTGATGAATAATCACATGGTCTGAAACATTGTTTGTAAGATACTTCAGGAACCCGGGAAGAGCCAGGAAAGTATTTAAAATGGAGCATGGCTTTATTGAGAGAAATGGTAGCAACCAATCTTTATAGTAAGCAAGAATCTTTTCTAGCCACCAAACAAGGTATAGTTTGGGTAGAGAGAACCTGAGCCATGAATAAAACATGGATTGAAAAAATTGCTCCAGATTCTGATGTGCTAGAGCTACTTGGAAAACAAGGAGTGGATCCCTAAACTTTACACTGCCCTACCCCAAAGGTTCCCCTGGGCATAATTGCAGCCAGCCTTGGGAACTTAAAGCTTTTCACCGAGTATTGCTTTTAGATTTTGCTAAATATAAGTCAAAACTTCCATACCAGCTGAAAATGTAGAATGTGTTTCTTTCTTCACAGATGTTGGGAAGTTAATTAATATTTGCAAATCACTGCCAGATCCTTTCAGGAAAGGCATAACGGTAATGCAAATTATTAGACATTTTTCCAGTTATCAGACACTGAACACTTTTAATCATCAAACTGAGAATTAATTAATCTTGTCTATACCCTAGAAGCTAGTTTTTGTTCTAACTGTGATCATTTTAACAGGAACTCAAGCAAGCACAAGCATATTCATACTGACGTTTGATATCTGTGTATAAGATACGTAAGCGTTCCAAATCTATGTAAAAATTTATAGAGGACTTTCTGCCCAGAGCTGGTCTTACGAGATGTGGGGCCCGACTGGAAACATTTGTTGTGGGGCCCCAGGTTCACAACCAAGGTCTGTAGAACCTTAGAGATATACAGTAAATAAAATTTATTATAGACTTTTTATCTCTATGGTAGAATGGAAATGTGCGCTTAAAAGGTGCATGTGTGTTAATGGACCAAATGGATCCAAGCACATTGTCGTGTGTGTTTGACAAGAATAGAGTAGATTACCCTAGCACAGAGCCCCCTTAGGCATGGGGCCCAATTGGGAGCAATTGGTCCAATTGGCTTAAAGCCGGCTCTGCTTGTACCATAACACCTATGTCATACTACGCCAGCACCAGCCCCAGAGATGAAGTGTGCACTTAGCCCTGCCCGTACCACATTCAGCATTTGTCTGCAATGACAAGCACTGAACATGTAGAGAATGGCGGTGGGGGCTAAACATAAACATCCTTGGCGGGACCGAAACTAGTGTGGCACAGCCTTTGGGGAACCTCCTTGTATTCATATACACACATTCAGAACATCTAAGGAGGGCTTTAAGACATCTCTGAATCTGGTTCTAAGTTAGTGATGATAACTACAATTGCAACGCATGTTATTCAGAAGGTCCATTCATGCTTTTGCTGTGTGCTCTAGCTGATATAATCCTGCCACATTGTCGTTATTCATAATTTTTATGAAGTGATATAGCTGAGGTTCTCTAGGCCTGAGGTGAAAGAGGGAAACTGGCTGCTTATTGGAAGTCACTCTGAGCTGCAGAATGACATTGTCTGTTTAGCAACTACTGAGACACACAGCCCAATCCTTTCCGTTTCCTCGCCATAGTATGCAGCTGTGCCAAAACAGTCTGCGCTGCACAGTATGGTGTGTGTGGGGTGTGTGTGTGTGATCAGGAGGCTTGGGAGGGAAGAGAGAAGATATTTTCCCTTGCCCCTCAGTAAGCCCCATGATTGCCAATGGGGCTCCTTGGTCCTGCACCAGCTCTTTCGCTGGCACAAGTTCAAAGAGGAAAAAGGGAGCATGTCAGCTGGCACTGGAAGGGATAGTATCCAACGCAAGATGCTCACGCCGGGTGCCACCCCCTTCTGCCTCTGACACACCTCTGGCCGTCCCCCTGATCCTCCCACCCTGTGCCCCATTCCACCCACCCGCTGACCTACCAGCATTGGCAGGACTCTTCTTTGTTGCCACTGTGTGCAGGATCCTCCCCTGCCATCTGCGGCGGTGGCCCAGAAGCGCGCAACTCCATGCACTTCCAGACCAGCATTTACTACACTGTAAAGCATGTACCGCCACTGGAACACTGGATAGCGCCCAACAGGATTGAGCTGACAGAAGCTTAATTCAATCAATGGGTCACACACGCAACTTTATGTTAACTGTCAAGCTGCTTCTTATAGAAAAGAGGCCAAACGAGATGTGGTGCATACAGACACCCTGTATGGAGCCCCCCTCCCCCGCTGTGTTAATGTCTCATGTTTCTCTCCTCTCATATCTAGTTTGGCCCTAACCTAAGTTCCTGATTCTCGAAGGAAAGAGATGGGTAATACCGTATTGGTCTGAGTATAAGGGCTCAGTCCAGCCTAACTCAGGCACAGTTGAGGCCCAATTGTGGCCCAATTGTGGCCCAAACTAGGACCGAGTTAGGCTACAACTGTGCCTGAGTTAGGCTGGAGGCAACAGCATTGGGCCAGGATCGCGGCAAAACTTACCGCAGAGGCAGGCAGGCTCCTGTGGGGAGCTGTCAGTCTTGTGGAAGCGAAGAGCCCCCTCCTCAGCCCGTCTGCGTGCACCTACCACAGCTGCTGCAGCGGTTGCAGCAGATGGGCTGCCACAGGCGGGCCTGCAGGCACTGCGCGTTTGACAGTCAGCTGAAGGGCAGAGGTTGTGCCAGTGCCAGCTGCCCCAGGGCACCCTGGGCATCAGCCACCTGCCGCAGGGGGGAGTGCGACTGCCCTCCCTCCTGCAGACTGCGATGCCACCCCCAAGCCACGGTAAGGCTGCACGTGGGAGTCATGGGGGGGTGAGCGGGGGAGAGAAGGGAAGGAGGGGGTGGGAACGGCACGCACAAGGGGGGGTCTCATGAGGTCTGGAACCGCCTCCGCCAGGACATGCCCGTGCGCTGCCTGAAGCCCTGGGCCTCAAGGGCCGTGGCAATGCCCACAAAGAAGGCATCCCAGCATGCCTTCTGCTCCGTGCCCCGGCCAAGACCGAGAGATGCCGTGGGCTTGTCTGCTGCGAGCGGGAAGGGCTCACGCAGCTCAACACACCCCCAGATGGGGCAACGTCGGCACCTTGCGGCAGGCGCTCTGGCGGCATGGGGGGTGCCAGCGTCCATCATCAGGGAGTGGGAGGGGAGGCAGGCACACTGACAGGGGGTCTGGGGAGGGGCACGGGTGGGTCAGAAACAGACAGACAACACAGCTGGTGGGAGAGGGATACAGGGAGAGGGGTCTGCAGAGACCGATAGGGGCACAGGGGGCACTTCGCAGATGGAGGCAATGCAGGAACGGGCGCCTCTCATGCAGACGGACCGAGGGCGCCGTTGATGGGCGGAAACGGACGCCGGTGACGGGCGGACAGAGGGCAGAAACGGACGCCGGTGACAGGCGGACACGGACGCCGGTGATGGGCGGACCGAGGGTGGGTGAGAGCCCCAGTTGCTGAAAGGGCTCTTCACGGACGTGGCGGACGTGCGCCACAGTGCCCGTCAGTGTTTGCCTGCCTGACAGGCCCCCCAACTCCCCCCTCCCCTCTGGTCCCAGAGGGTCCGGCAGCCCCCCTGCTGTGTTCTCCCAGGGATGGCTGTGGCGGACCCTGGCTGGGATTCATGCAGAGGCTTGTGTGCTGGGGCCTGCCTGTGTGGGTGTGTGGGGCAGTGCTTGTGCAACATTGGGGACATGTGTTTCCAGGGGCATCTTTATTGTTCTGGAACAGTGGCAGAGATGGCCGGGCATGGCTGCCAGGGGTAGGCACAGCAGCCTCTAGGACCACAGCAGCAGCAGCAGGCGAGCCCCATGGACCTGGAGATGCGGGCTCTTCCCCTGTGGAACCACGGCCTGCTCCATAGAAAGGGGAGGGACAGCAAGTAGGCAGCCAGGGCGGTGGGGCAGCAGCAGCAGCTGAGGTGGGTTGCAGGGCAGGCTCCCAGACCTCTCTGGCAGCATCAAGGCAGGTGACCGTGGGGCAACCAGACTGCAGGCCCAGGGGTGCTCCCCGGATGGTTTGTGGTAGTGGGCATTCCTGGGGGGGACGAACAACATGGGGGTGTTCCATGGCAGCTGCTGCGTGGTAGCAATCGCCATTGAAGAGGAGCCAGTGTGCCAGTTGCAAAGGTCTGCAGGGAGAGAAATCAAACACAGCTGAGTGGTGTGAGACACATAGCCTGGTCTGCGCTCCTTCCCTGGGTGTACGGTGAGCATGATCCTGTAAGGGAAAGGGGTCAAAGAGAGAGACAACAACACAACTTGGGGGTCACAACCATGGCAATCCTAGCAATACTGACCTGTCGGTAGACCCTGTGGAGAAAAGAGGGGGGGGAACAGCTGGTGTCTACATATGGGTTACAGTTCCACACTCATGGCATTGTGTGCTCACATTAATACAGGCAGCTATGAGACAAGACATTGGTATAGAGGCATATCATGGCAGGCTATGCAGACAGCTATGAGACAAGACATTGGTATAGAGGCATATCATGGCAGGCTATGCAGGCAGCTATGAGACAAGACATTGGTATAGAGGCATGTATCCTACCTATATTTCTCTATGCAAAGAGGCAAACGTCAGACCACATGTCAGCACAAACCCTGCACTTACCTGCTGGTGTTGTTGCCTGTATGGGGGGGGGGGAGAGGGGCTGGGAGAAAGACATGGGTTAGCAAACACTTGCATGGAGACAGCTGCCCAGGCACAGCAGTAAACAGTTTGGCCACAGGCAGAACAGCCCTCTCTGCCCTAGAGGGGGGCAGAGAGGAGAGAGGAGAAGAGAGAAGTGGGGTGTTAGAAAAGTTTTCAAAGTCCCACTTTGTGGCTGCTGGGGGACAGAACCCCACGCCACGTGCTCAGAGAGAGAGAGAGAGAGAGAGAGTGGAGGGCTGGGGCTGGGCTTTTGTGGGAAAGAGGCTGGGTGGGGCTGGGTGCTGATAGGGTAACTATTTGGGTCCATGTCCAGAGTTAGGCCACACCTGTTCGGTCCTAACTCAGGCCCAACTCGGGCCCAGGGTGTTAGAACTTTTCAGGAGAGGGCTGGTGTGGGTAAGGTAAAATGGCTCCTATGGGTCTCCTCACATTTGGGTCCACCCTTTTTGCTGGCCCAAATTTTGGGCCTGAGTTGGGCTCGAGGGGGCGTGTCAGTGGCTCTCCAGTGTCTGGAACCGGACCAAAATTCGTAACCGCCCCGTCACACCCCCGACACGCCCCCAACACACCCACTTTTAGGCTGCAATTGTGCCTGAATTGTGCAATTGTGCCTGAATTGTACCGCAGTTGCCTTGGGCTGGACCGGGCTGCAATTCAGTCACAATTGCAGCCCAACTCAGGCACAATTCAGGCACAACTCGGGCCTAAAGCACTTGGGCTGCAATTGTGCCTGAATTGTACCGCAGTTGCCTTGGGCTGGACCGGGCTGTAAGACTCACTTTTTTCTCCTAATTTAAGTTTTTAAAGTAGGGGTGTGTCTTATAATCAGGCTGTTGCAATTTAATGCCAGTGATTTAATTAAATTTTTTAATAGCACCAAACTTTAAGGGTGCGCCTTATAATCAGGTGCGTCTTATACTCGGGACAATACGGTAATATGGAGCAAGCTATACGACCTTAATACCACAGATGACTCAACTGCCTACATATTTCCTGGCAGAAAACCTCACGCTGAAAAGGTATCCTTGGGACTTCAGTCCCCTTCTGCCAGAACATGCCACTTTGCACCTTACGCTCGCAGCCTAGTAATCTGCCTGTGGTGCTCTTTTTCTGCGGTGGTTTGAAAAACCTGACACATACAAACAGATCCTATTAGTACTTTTGCTGTCATGGGATAGCTTGGCAGAACTGAAACACCTCACAGGTCAGCTATCGAGGGCCAGAGTATTTTTGCAGGCAAAGCCTATATCAGTGGACACCCACTCTAATGTGTGCACACACAAGTATGTTCCAGGTACTTCAGGATATGAAAGATGCAGGCCTAATTAACAGCACTATATACACATTTGACAACGTTAAAACCTTTCACTGCTTTTCCTTAGACTGCTGAGCCTGAAGACTATTCTGTTCTACATCAACATTAGGTTTTAAACTGCCCCCATCTTGGACACTGAGCAGCTGACTTCCTGTGTCCATGACAAGGTCTTGTTCTCATCTTCCTCTTTCCTTCCTCTCTCCTGTTCTCTTTCAGTGCAATCCTGTCTTTGGCAAGTGAACATAATAAGAAGAGCCCTGCTGGATCAGGCCAAAAGCCCATCTAGTCCAGCTTCCTGTGTCACACAGTGGCCCCACCAGATGCCTCAGGGAGCTGGCGCTGGACCTCTGTGCCAGCGCATAATGTTACAAATGTACCATAGGGCACATTTGCACCAACTCTGGAGTAGGTGGTGCCGGCGCCAAGGCCTGAGCCACCCGCAGCAATACTTGGAATGGGGACTGGGTGGGCTTGGGGATTATTTTTGTAACCTGCTTTTCTATTTCAAAAATGTCTATACAAACTATAATAATCGATGCTGTTCCTTTCTAACGTTCAATTTTCAAACACACTTCATGTTTCTTTTCCTTGAAGCTTCCAGCCTTGCTGTCTATTTGCTGGGCTACTTCAGAGTGGTTTCTCAGGGTGTCTACAACCTCAATGGATCTTACAAATGGCCTTCTGACAGAGCCTGAAACAAAGATCAAAAACACAGAAAGTGAGATCAAACAAACATTTGAAAAGTCAGTAAGGAATCATGAACCAGCATTCCAATTCCTCACAATTATATTTTAAGAATTGAAATATAATTAATACCTCCTGGGTTTTTTGTTTTCAGCTCTTTCTTCACCTCTGTATGTTTTATTCATGGCTTCTTTTTTTGGTTTGTTTCTTTCTATTTGCTCCTGAAAGAGAATAAACAATATCTTTTGCTGTTCGTTTGGATATCATTAGGCTTCTTGCAATCAAGTGCTTTGTCTGCGATTACAAGCTATACCAACAGAGGCTGTCTACAGGCACAGGTGAATGAGGGTATATATCTTGTAGCAACACGTTTTCCAGAAAAACAACCTGTATCCCCAATTGCACATATGTTAAATGTAAGCTGCTATCCTAAACGTAGCTACCTTGGAGTAATACCCACTAAGTTCAATGGAGATAACTTCTGAGTAGACATGACTAAGATTGTACCATTATGGCCCAATCCTATGGGCCTTTTGTGACAACAGAACAAGTATTCCACTGTCGAAAAAGGCCCTGTGCCAGCAGAAACGTTGAGCTGCTGTCATATATGATGGAGCTGCTGGCAGAAAGGGCCAGTGGCACCCAGTGGCGTAGCTGGCATTTTTCCAAGGGGATTCCAAAATCCCCCCATTTTTCCAAGGGGGTTGTGGGCGGGACGATGCGTCTTCACACCCGCCCCCCCACCAGAATGAATGGAACCTTTTGGCTCCGGTCCCACTCCATTCCGGTGGCGGGGGTGGGGCGAAGACATGTCATCCCGCCCACGGCCCCCTTGGAAAAACACCAGCTACACCACTGGTGGCACTGTGTGTGTGCCAGACTTGACTGGACGGGCCACCAGTGCTGGTAAGTTGTCAGCGAGGATGGGCTGTTGGGTGGGGAGAGGGAGTAATGGGGCATTTCAGAAGAGGAACCAGGGGCATGTCAGAAAGGGAGGGGTGGATCTGGTGGCAGTTGCACACGCTGGATCCTGTTCCCATGTAAGCCCTCCCCCCAGATTGCCTCCTGATTCTCGTCAGATTTACACCAGCTCCATAACTGAAGAGACCCATAGATGGCCAGAAGACCTATGTGGAAGTAAATTAAAAGTTCTGGTTGCTTCCCCCCCCCCCCAGTACCATGCATCACAGCCTCCATCAATGTTGCTGCATGCTATGGCGCAGTTGGGGATAGGCTTGGGCTCACAGGGAAGTTACCAAATTCCTCGCTTCCTAAAATTTTGTGATGGAATGCATGGTTCCGGACCCCTCAGATTCCCCAGCATGCATTTAAATTATTATAACACCAGTTGTCCGGCTAGGAATTGCATGAAAATGCTTCAAACATACATTTTTCAATCCATATTTTACGACTTTTTTATGACAGAAAAACATCAGGGGGATTTGTCGCAGAGGTGAGTGAATTGGAAATCAAAGGAAACCATGAGAAGTTCAGACGGAAACAGAAAGATCCAGCCAGACAGCCTTAAAACGTCTGGCCTGATTGTACCTGCTTAGACAATAGATAATCCTTTTGTTGATGTTTCTAAGACACATTCTCTATGTCCGCCTTTCGAATATTCATTCTGTAGTTGCTGGATCACCTTCTGTAATAATGCCTCTAACCTCCTGCAAGGCTGTCTGATTCTGGTACTTTCAAGGAAGATAGAAATTCTTTTCCTATTCCCTCCCTGTACCTGATAGAAAGTAAGAAAATCGAGCCTCTACTGAAAAAGCCAGACAAGGAAAATACCCTTGAAAACGACAATATAACTCAAAATCTTTCAGGCCATTTTTTTGAAAATGAAATCAGCCTTTCTGAAGCACTTTTGGATATTTTCCCCTTCCTCATGGCATGCATTTGGGCCAGAAGTGGTGGCTGGGGGTGGGGGGCGGGCAGCAGGCAGGCGGGTGGTAACAAAGCGGCCGGCGGTGGGGTGAATCAGGCCGTTTCGGTGGCGGCGGTGGGTTTGGCCCTCCTGCCCACCGTGCACCACTGTGTGATGGAAAAACGGCAGCGGCGGTGATGACACTTCCGGCAACGGGGGGGGGGTCGTACCTCCGCCTCTGATTTGTGCAGTTTTATTGTTTCTGTATTGTTAGTCAGGGGACTGACTAATGGTAGAGAAGATGGCTGCTATGGAGCCTAGGCTGGATGTAGGTGGGCAAGTAGGCCACTGTTCTCTCTCAGCCCTGCCCCAGTTCCTTACAAATGTATCTTTCACCAACTCCACTAGTCTCTTCTTCTGCACACAGCTCCAGTTCTGATCTCTTCTTTTCTTGCTCACAAACTCAGTCCTCCATGGAGCCTTCTAACAGTGAAAGCCTACTAAGGCTACTGAGTGTCTACTCAGAAGTAAGTCCCATTATGGAAAGTGTGTGTAGGAGTGCAGCCTCAATTATCCACAAATCTTCCCATGGGATAAAAATGTGCCCTCTTGTAGATTCGCTAGGTTGGTCCCTGCTAACTGGGCAAAGAGGTACCTTTTAAGTAGTGATTCTCTGGCAAGGCGACAATAACTGTCCCTAATTATCTCAGCATCGTGTCCCTCCCAGTGACTGTCGCTGAAGTCTCCTCCATGTTTCTTTTTAGACTGTTTCCATTGGGTGGGGAAACATCTTCTCAGGTCCTTTGCTGTAGAAATCACATTGATAACTGGAAAAGTGCATACATAAATATAAACTGTGCTTGGGTGGTCCACCTGTATGCTGAATGCTTTTTACATAGTTCCTGAGACCGTGATGAAATTCATAGAGGAAAATATATATACAAAACTTTAACAGTACAGAATGCAGAAATGCTGATTTTGTCCATCTCACTTGTGTATGTTTAGCTTTTTTTCTTTTGTTTTTATCATTCATATGTTGTGCTGAGTTTAATTGCTGTGAATGTGAACAGATGAAATAAAGCTTATTGAACTATAAAAATAAACAAAAATGTAGACGATCCTTCCAGAACAAACAGTGACAAACAACAAATTAAAGCTTACCTGCAAATCAGCTCTAAATAAAAAAGTCTTGACTATCAAATAGTGCGGTAGTGAGTAGGCAACAGCCTATGCCAACCTACGGCATTTCCAATGGGCGATCCTGTGACCCGCTACCTTAAGTGCCACTGGGGTTCTGAAAATATTACTCTCCTGTTGTATGTATCAGAGCCACTGATGCAAACAGCCGGAGGACCTGTGGGGCCACCAGAGACAGACCATGCAGGAGCAGGTAAGGTGCCAAATAGGATGGGTCAGGGTAGTTCTGGAGAGGTTTGGGGGAGGATCGGGGTGGAAAGTGGGGAGGGCAGGGGCAGTTCATGGGTAAGTGGGGGTTGATCTTGGTGGCAGCTGTGCATACCAGATTCCTAGCCCGAAACACCCCCTCCCTCTCCTCATACTTACACCAGCAAAATAGCTGGCATAGGTCTGAGGAGACCCATTAATGGCCAGGTGGCCTACAGAGAGGTAGTAAAAAATATTTTGCTTGCCTTTCCCAGGCTGTCTGACTGCCCCCTCCCATCATAGCATGCAGCACGCAAAATAACATAAATTTTATGCTATCCTGCATAGCATAAAATGATGGGGTGGGGTAGGACTGGGCTGCCCAGTATGGGAGTACGTCCCATTGAACTCAATGAGACTTACAGCGCAATCCTATGCATGTATACTCAGAAGTAAATGCCATTGTGTTCAATGGGGCTTATTCCCAGGAAAGCGTGCATAGGATTGCAGCCTTACTTCTGAGTAAACATGTATAAGTTTGTGCTATTAGCAAGTCAATACAGATGCTTTGGAATGCAGAAAGAGCAGTATGTTAGTTTAGAATCCTTTCTGCAAACCTTCATGTGGTGGCCCCAAACAAAAACAAGGAAACAAGAGTAATGATCCAGAATGTAACAAGTTTGTTTGTGGGATATAGAATCACTGTGCTACATAAACATCTAACTCACAAAGGAATCCAGATGGGTCTCCCTTCCTGTCCTTTCCCCAGCAAAAACTTGGACCCCCCTTTTCCCACTAGTATTTGCCCATTATATTGATGGTAAGTGCCAAAGTTCTCTTAAATTTTCCTATTCATAATTTCAAGGGCCCAGTTTCAGCCCACCCTAGCTACTCCCCTTGATTCCGGTGGCATTTTTTAAATCCATAGGGAGGCGGGTTATCCAAATAAATGATGCTAATCCTAATTTTAAAGTAGGATTAGTGGTGCATGTAGTTTGGACAAACTCTCCCCCCCCATTAACACAGTGGTAAGAGGAGGGACTAGGGCATGTGTAAGCTGTGAGTGCACTGCTCACATCTTTTATCACTTGGGACCAGTTGAGCACTTATAGTATCATCCTAACCAGCCTGGGGAGAAAGTTGTTGATGCTTTGACCAAGTGGCGTCACTACACCCCCGCCCCCGGTGGGGGGGCGTCAATGTGACACCCTCCACGTTATGCCACAAGCCCTGCCCTCTGGAGGGTGTGACGTCACCTTTGCTGTGCCACCACTGAAATTCGGCGACAGTGCAGCACAAAAGCACCCCCCAGGTGTTTTTTCAGCCGTGTTTGGGCCGTATAGAGCCTAGAGCCTGGGAGGGCCAATCCTCCCGCCCTCCCAGGCTCCGTATGGCCTAAAAATAGCCGAAAAAACTGCTGGCTGCTTTTGTGTCACCGAATTTTGGTGGCGCGGTGAAAGTGTACCCCTACCACCGCTTGACCCACCTAACGACGCCTCTGCTTTGATCTGCCTTCCAAACCAAGCATGTAAACTTCAGCTCAAATACCAGAACCTCTTCATGTACAATATGGGTACTGCCTGAGTTTAACCACTAAATAGTCTCTTGGAAGATAACTCCTAACAAATCTATTACTGAGCTTTTCTGCAACAGATTCAGCTTTTTGTTCTCCTTCTGGAAGATAATCCAAGCTTCCCAAGTCTCACTGAATTCCATGAGATGAATAGGAATGTTAGCCAGTGTCTGTATGCTGTTATTGCTAAAGTGGGAATTAACACCACCAAATGCCTGTAAATTCCTCCAAAAGAGGGTGAAAAATTATTAGCCACCCTTCTTCAGCGGTCTCCTTGGGGCACAATCCAGAGAAAGTTACATGCATCTAATGCCCACTGAAATCTCCAAGCATTTGCATCCTATTGATTTCTGTGAACCTTAAGTGTACTTCAGGTTTGCTGGATTGCTTTCTTCATATTCTACAACAACTGAATTAGGGGGGAATGGTTTAACTCTTCATGTCCTTATTTAAGACAATAAAAAAATAGCATGTCATTTTGAATCTGGGACAGGCCCCCATGGCATATTACCAAAGGGGTAGAAATTCAGGCAAAGGTTACATGGCAGAGTTGAATAAGAAGTCCAAGTGGGAGGAGACAATTAAGCAGAAGACCATCTACTCAGACAGGGCCACTCAGAGTAATTTTATCAGGGGGTACAAAGTTTCTTTTGGGCCCCTTCCCTTCATGTGAATTTGGCTCCTGGGCCCCCTTTTTGACCCATTTTTGACCCTGGGCCCTTAACCCCCCTCTCAGAGGCCCTGTACTCAGATTCTCACCAAGCACAAGATGTCACTAAGATTTTCAAATGTGATCTTCTTAAAAACAAGGCCAAGTAGCTCCTTTCCTGAACAAATGCTGCTTCTTATAAGGACTTTGCTTTTAAAGGAAAATAATGGCCACCTACCAGTGAAAGAACTTTAGCTGATCATTTATTTGCCCTTTAGCCAATTAATTCCTCCCTTAAATTGAAATAAATGTGCATATTATAGAAACTATCATCGTTGTGTCTATTTGAGATATTAAGAGAGCATAGGAAAAGTTGCCTTATATTGAGTCAGTGATTGAGCTTAGTATAGTTGACACAGGCTGGCAGGGGTTCTCCAGGATTTCGGGCAGAAATCATTTCCAGCCCTAACTCCAGATGCCAAAGGTAGACACTGGGACTTTCTGCATGCCAAGCATTTGCTCTTCCACTGAGCTACAGGACCTCTTTGAAATGGGAAATAACCGTGCAATAATGAATGTCTACTAGTCACGGTCACATGAAATGGCCGCCTTCAATATTTCCTTTTTGGAATCCTATTATACAGGTGTCCCCCGGTTAACGCCGGTTCATTTAACGACGATCCGCATATACGACAGAATTCCCCCAGTACAGTACCTTACAAAAGGTCACTGCTGCTTGCTGCCTGAGCCTGCTGCTGATTACAAAATGGAGGCAGGAAGCACTCACAGCCCCTTTTAAATCCTTTTTAATGTGTCTTTTTTAATCCTCAGCCCATCAGCTGTTAGGCGCTAAGCATCAAAGCACTAATCTAGCGCCAAATAGCTGAGGGGCTGGGGATTTAAAAAGATGCATCTGGAGTACTTGCCATTCATTCCCTGTTACAACTGCACTGTATTACATAGGCCAGTGGTTCTCAAACTGTGGGTCGCGACCCACCATTGAGAACAAAAGCTGCCCCCTGCCCCCTTAAGGACAGTATGGCGACAGTGATCCCTGGGATCACTGCCGCTGCTTGCCCTGCCCCCGCAAACATTCAGAGTTCTCCCCGCCTCACGGCTAACATAGGCTATATGCACCATACCAAAATTGACCACTAGATGGTGCTGAAGACGCATTTAACAACAGATTCACTTTACAATGGAGTTTTAAGAACATATCCCCATCGTTAATCAGGGGGCACTTGTAATACAAAATAGCCTTAGAAAATGAAGAAACGTGTCCTTGTGCCTTGACCTTGTGAGATAAAATTGGCTTCTGTTGATTGATTAGTTAAATCCCTAGTGGATTAATCTACAGCTTAAACAGATGAAGGCTGAGATCATATCCATGCACTCCTAGGTAAGACTGTAACTCTATGTGCAGTTGCCTGGGAGGACATCCCATTGAATACCATGAGCAGCATCCTGACTAACACTTCCGCCTGCTGAAGTTCCCTCTGTGAACAAAAGCTCCCTCCATGTACTTTTATGTGGAACACTCCTTCCACTCATGGAGGAAGCTCATAATGGTGGAAGTACTAGTCTGGATGCTACCTAGTAGACATTACTTCTGATGAAAACATGCAGAGGGTTGTGCCAACAGCCTTTTGCTCTAAGCCTTATTGAACTCCATGGAAATTACCTCTGACGAAACATACATTTTTTTTGGTTGCACAGCTTGCAACTCTAAAAGAAATGTGCCACAAGTTATATTTATCCCCTTTTTAAAAAAAAGTGATTTTTTTTCCTTATTTGTGCCATCACTGAAAAACCTTTCAATTTTTTTCAGTCTTTTACCCATAAAAAAGAGGGCAGTAGTTACAATCTGATAAACATGTATTTATGCCTGACACGATTCTTTTTTATTTCTATCCTGGAAAATGTTCCTGTGCTTCTTTTTTCTTTCTCTGGCATGAAAGATTGTTGGTTAAATGTAACAATGGTAATCACAGTGCAGAGCTTCCTCAGATGTCATTTCTTCAGATTTCAATTTAATCTTTCCCCGATAGCAGCACTTCATTATAACTTCATTTGGCAGCACATTTCACTAGAGGAGCACGTGTTGCACTGAATGAAGGTGGACTTCTGAATAACATATCAATAAGAGGATCACTCATGGAAAATACACTGCCCTTATTCTATTCAGAACAGAAAAAAAAAACATAGTTCAACAAAATGCTGCTAATATTTGCTTTAAATCACAAGTACATGGGTTCTATGGCTAAAGTCTTCCCATTAACTTTCTTTGACTCATGGCAGATTCATTAGTTGCCTAACAAGGGAACTCATTATTTGTCAGTTATGTACCCAGTTTAAAGTCCTCTCCACAGGGGTTTCGCTAGGGTTGCTGACACCTGGGGCGAGATCTCATGGTGTCACCCCCATGGACCTCCTTCCATACCAGACCACATGATGTGGAAGCCTCCTGGGAAATGTAATCCCTGCGTGAGACATGGATCGGGAAAAACTCATTTTCTACAAGTGGTGCGTTTTCACGCCACTGGTAACAAATAGAATAGAAAGTCATGTTGAATAGAAAGTCATAGAATAGAAAGTCATAGAATAGAAAGTCACCCCTCCCTAGGGATGATGTCCGCAACCCCCACATCCCCCTAGTGATGCCCCTGCTTTTCGCTTCCCACACAACTATACGCAGGATCTGGGGGGATGCAGGGGTGCGTACTACGCACCAAGTAACAGGCTAGGACATGTGTTAGATGGGCTAGGGCAAGACTTACATACAATAGGTTATATAAAGGAAATGGGCTGCAGGCTGACCTTGTGGACAAACTTTGGGAAAGACAATACACAGCTCTCTGGTGCCCAAGACTTGAGCCTTCTTTGACCATAGACTAGACACCCACTATTAATCTGTTCTGCTCTGTTCAAACAAAGGCAAGAGGGTCAGGCTTTTAGTATTTGTAATAGGCCTGGACAATCCAGAGACTTCAAACAGCCTGCCAATTGCACAGGTAGATGTTGCGTGTCTATATTCCCTTCTGTGATTGAAGAGGACTTTGAGATCTGAACACAGAGAGACCAAGGTAGCTCAATAGGCTAATTCCCAGCCCTAGAACTGGAGGTTCTTGATTCAAGCTGCAAAATGTCTGACACTGGGGCCTGGGCCAGTGCTGGGAGCCCTGGGGCAAAGCTCTGTGCTGGGATCCTCATTGGCATCCCTGTTTGTCTCCTGATAGTTCAGCAAGTCCTCACTTAAAGTTGCCGATAGGTTCTTCTTGGAAACTGCAACTTTCAACAAAATGACTTATAATGAAACCAATTTTGCCATAGGCTAATTGCTATATACAAGGCCAGCGGGTGGCGCAGCGAGTTAAACCGCTGAACCATAAGCTGTCGATCGAAAGGTCGATTCCCGTGACGGGGTGAGCTCTCGTTGCTTGGCCAGCTCCTGCCAACCTAGCAGTTTCAAAGCATGTTAATGCGAGTAGATAAATAGGTACCGCTTGCGGGAAGGTAAACAGCACTCCGTGTTCCAGCTGCATGCTACGCGCTGCGGCAAGGAGAGTCATGCCGGCCACATGACCACGGAGGCGTCTTCGGACAACGCTGGCTCTTCGGCTTTGAAATGGAGATGAGCACCACACCCTAGATTCAGACACGACTGGACTTAATTGTCAGGGGATACATTTACTTTTACCTTTACCTTTAATTGCTATATGTAAAAGTTCTCATGGCATTTCCCATCAACTTTAAACAAAACAACTTTAAATGAAACAGCTTTAAGTGAGGACTTACTGTACTTTAAATGAAACTACTTAAAGTGAAGACTTGCTGTACATGGTGGCACAGCAATACATGTGCCACCAGTACTGAGCATTCATGAGTCAGTCTGGCCAGGTAGGCTCTCTAAAAGGCCCTTGATCACTGCCCAACTTGGCTGATGCCATCCCCTGCTACTAATATTGAAAAGGTAGCACCACTGTGATTCTGGTGATCCTTTGTCATTTCATCATTCAATTATTCTTGGAGCAGTGCAGATAAACCATGGGGAGGAGGTAACCCTATGAATTGGGCCCAATCAACTAGTCACACCCAGATGAAAAGGGCATCCTTCACAGTAGACACCTGGAATCATACACCTGGAATTCCTTCTGAATCACTTCACTTGTTGTCTTCTTTGTAAGTATGAGGTGTGTCTGTGCTAAAGTGACTTCACTCCAAGAAGTCCTTCCCAAGTACTCAAGTTCCATAAGATGAATTTACATCACATTTCAGACCAAGCTAGTGTTTTAAGAGCGCAAGGTGAAACTCTTCAGACAGCCGACAGTAGCTGTTTGCCTGATATGCTATGTGACTTGTCTTGGCCTGACTCTTTTCCGAGATGTCCAGAAAGGTACTGTTAATTTGACTGGCTCTTTTTTTTTCCCCTTCCCACTGAAAAGACAGCTTCCACAGGGATGATTTCAACCTTCTTTCACAGAGGGGCATATGGCTACATTATTTCTCAACTCAGAGAGTGTGAATGTACGTGTGCATGCGCAGTTCCCTTAGTGAAAGTTTCAGAGGGCAACAAACAAACAAAAGTGTGAACATCTGTAGCTGCTGTTTCAGCCAAGACAGAAAAGATTAGCTTTAACATGTCTTAACCTTTGTATGACACCATGGCAGGTGTATTCTCTGGGCTATGTGACCTCTGGATTCTGGCAAGTGAGATGGGAAGGAGGATCCGTCTGTTTGCAAGTTGACTTGACTTGGCACACGTCTTGCCTTGTCATATGGAGGTGGCTGATGCTAGGGACTTTTGACATAGACTAAAGGTAAAAAGAGCAACAGTAGTCCTAATCCTTAACCTGAATGTATTTGCTTTAGGGCTGCCCCACCGAAATGAATGGAAAAGTCTGCAACTTACAGCCCAATCCTAACTAACTTTCTAGCGCTGATGCAGCCATGCCAATGGGGCACGTGCTGTGCTATATCCTTTGGTGGGGAGGCAGTCACGGAGGACTCCTAAAGGTATGGGAATGTTTGTTCTCTTATCTTGGGGCTGCATTGGCACTGGAAAGTTGGTTAGGATTGGGCTGTTACTTCTGCATATGTGTTGGGGATTGTTGTTTTAATGGCGTTTATATCCCACCTTTACTTTAAATGCCCTCGAGGTGATTTACCAAACAAAATCACACACAAAATAATCAAATGCAAGAGTTTAATGCTACTATAAAACAAAACGATTAAAATAGATAGAATAGCAGAGTGAAAGCTGCAGATAAAGGTATCCCAAATACCTTTAACCACAAGAGAACGAGATGGGCAAAAATTAGCAAAGCCGGTACCAGGTAAATGGACGGTTAGCAGGGAAGAGTTCCAAAGTTCAGCCATTTTCCATACAAAAAGTCTTGCCCAGCATTAGTAGTGTGATGGGTCTGGAAGAGGCCCCATGGGTCATTCAGACAAATTAGAGCTAAACGCCCCATGAGACCACACCCTTTTGAGAAATGTTGCTAGGGGTTTTTTTTTTTT
The DNA here is from genome assembly GCA_026170595.1 of Plestiodon gilberti rubricaudatus. Taxonomy (NCBI): domain Eukaryota; kingdom Metazoa; phylum Chordata; class Lepidosauria; order Squamata; family Scincidae; genus Plestiodon; species Plestiodon gilberti. The sequence continues at coordinate 89,913,230 of JANXHW010000003.1, forward strand.
TTTATGCCTGGCTCCCAAATCATTGGCTGTTTTGCCTGAGGAGAAATCCTCACATTCAGTTTGAATGTTGCTTTAGGGGACATTTTGGTGGCAACTCTAATAAAAATCATAAGTGACAGATACAGATCCATTCTCTTCTTAACGGATCCATAAAAAGTTGCCACTGAATTGTGCCTAAAAAAAAAAGAGGAGTCTTGGCTTCAAGTGAAACATTGTAAGGATGTACAGAAACTGCCTGAGAAATTTCACACATCTCACAGGAGCTTGTTTGGCTTCCCTTGACAATGCTGAGACGTTTCTCCTGGGAAGAAACCCTGAAATTTGCTTTGAATTTCGGTTTTGCAGAATATTAGTGCCAACTCGAACACAAAAGCAGTGTACATTTACTAGACAGCAGTCCTATGCCTACTTACTACTTGTAAGTAAGATCCATTGAACACAATAGGACTTCCCTCTGAGTCCATAGGATTGTGCCATATGTATACTCATAGGTTGTGGTTAGTTTTGAATATAGTCATGCACCGCATAGCAATGTTTCAGTCATTGATGGACCACATATACGATGGCGGTCCCATAAGATTACTGTATAACGGAGCTGAAAAATTCCTATCACCAACAGCACAATCCTATGCTCTGTGTAGGCCAGCGTAGCATATGCCTGTGAGTAGCGAGTGCCGGCAGGAAGCCTGTGCTGTCCTGCCAGTGCTGAATCCAGCCCCCCACCCCGCAACTGAGCAGGTAAGGCCACTCCAAGCGGTGTGGGGGCTGGGGGAGGGCAGGGTTGGGTCGATCAGGCCCGGGAGGGGGGAGGGATTGGTGATGCTGCCACATGCTATATCCTAACCCTCCTCCCGGGCCTCTTCCCCCAACACGGGCCTGCTCGGTTCTCTGCCAGCTAAAGTGCCAGTGGGGATTTGAGTAGCCCCATTGTAGTGGCTGGGGGTTTACCCGGGGTAAGTGGACAAATGTCCGCTTACCCCGAGTAGATCTCCATCTGCCTCCTTCCCCAGATAGGATACAGCATAGGCTGCACAGCCTATGCCAGGGAAGGACTGGATTGGGCTGCTAGTGACATCGTAGCTATCATAACATCACAGCGCAACACACTACTCATGTATTTGTGGAGATGCTGGTGTAAACAAACCTACTGCACTGCCTGTCATATAAATGTATAGCACATACAATTATGTACAGTGCATAATACTTGATACAGTAATGATAATAAATGACTATGTTACTGGTTTATGCATTTACTGTACTATACTTCTTTCATTATTTTAGAATGTACTCTTTCTACTTATTAAACAAAGGTTTACTACAAAACAGTATGCCGTGTCATGCTGGGAGCAACCTCATATATCTCGTGTGTAGTAGGCTATACCATCTAGGTTTTTGTATGCACACGCTATGATGTCCGCAAAACGATGAAATCGCCTAACACATTTCTCAGAACATATCCCCGTCGTTAAACGATGCATGATTGTATATACACCATACGTATCAGAGGTATAGGAATAACATGATGGTCAGAAATAGGGGAAGCTTCTGCTCCCATCCTCTTGAAATGAGATCTCAATGTCAAATTCTATTTGGGCCTGTTTTTAGGGGCTTGTGGTGGGCCAGTGGGAAATAGCCAATCCATGGGACTTCTAACGGTACTCCCGCAGATAAAATAAAAGTCAAAAAATGCAAATGTGTCTCCAAAAGTTAAATATATAGAAGTCTCACATAATAAATTGTTTTAATTATTTGTTTTTAATTATTTTAATGTACATGTTCATTTTAATGTTGTAAGCCGCCTTGAGTGCCCTTGCTGGGAGAAAGGCGGGATACAAATTCTTTAAATAAATAAATAAAAATAAATAAGCGTAAAAAAGACACAATCCCCATGCACATTCCATGTGTGTGTGTGTGTGTGTGTGTGTGTGTGTGTGTGTGTGCGTGCGTGCGTGTGTGTGTGTGTGTTCAGTCCTGTGAACAGTGCTAAGATCTCCTGGATGACTAGTCACATGATTTGCAGGTGGTAAAGGTGTTCCAGTCCAATTTTGTTAGAAATGGGCTGTAAGGGAAGCCAGAGTCTAACCAGTGGGAATAGTGGCCAGTGTTCTGTGACCACCTCCTGCTCTCCCCTTCCCTGATTTACTGGGTTAGCTGCTGAATGGGGTAAGGGGGAGTTGGAAGATGTCAGCTGCCACTATCCAAGGCTAAGGAATCCAGGCAAAGGGGAAGCTGTTGGGGGGGGGGGAGACCCTTCTCAGAAGAGCACATCACCCAGTAGTTCCCTTTAATGCCAACTTGCAGTACCACCCACTAGTGATCTGACATGACAACCCACTGAATCACTGGTGGACATAAACGAGACAGACAAATAATAGGAATATAAACAGTTTATCAAAACCCCAAAGAAAAAGGAGTTAACAGAATGGGGAAGAAGTGGAGAGAAGTAAAACAAGCACACTGATGGGAAATGTCTGAACTCAGCTGGATGGATACAAAGAAGTAGCCTGACCAATTTGGATGCAATAACCAATAACACCCAATAGAGGGAGCCGGGAAGCTACTCAACAGCAAAGTGCACATACTCCCAACACACCACTAAACCAGTGTGTCAGGCAACAGCATAGAGATTGGGGCAAACAGCTAGTAAAGCAAAAGACTGCAAGGATGTTTGAATGCCTGTTTAACAAATAGGCTTGTAATAAATGCATATTATCCTCTCAGTACCTATTGGACCAATGTGATAAGAGCACTCATGGATGTCTAAGGATATTGCAGAGAATTAAAAAAAAATACTTCTGTCTTCCAAGATGAGAACATTTCAGAGATACCCACACTGGAACACACATTATTTTCAGGTGATAAATCTGAACTGCATCAAATCGAACTGACCATAGATGGAAGAATATTTAGAGCAAATGGATTAAAGCTATCCAGATCTGCCAACATGCTTCAAAGACACTCAACCCTGAAATTGTTGAACTGCTGGCTCTGATATATTATCTACCCCACAACCAGCTTTTTGCATCAGAGGCTAATGCCCACCAACCTTTAAAATGTGTTTAGTACGACTCCTAGATAGTGTATCTTCCTCCTCTTACCTACTGTTTGCTTTGTCCCAGATGAAAGCCAGCATCCTTCCTCCTGTGTGCTTATTACTTATGCCTCCTGCTATACTAGACTCCCCAGCTTAATCTTCATCACCTTTACCTTATCTTCCCTATCCTGTGGGCCTATCAGCCCAATCCTATCCCCCACTGGTGCACAGGATTTGGGGTTGCCAGTGCAGCCTTCACCAAATCCCATGTGCCAGAAGAGGACCAGGCCAGTCAGGAGAGGAAAGTAAAGAAAACTTTGACTTACCTCCTCTGCCACTGCCTAGGTCCCCTATGGGCCTACTCAGATCTCAGCAATTTTGCTGGCATAGATCTGTTAGGACCAAAGGGCAGTTTTCCCTCTAAGGGACACTTTCTTTGGCGGCATTTCTGTATGTCATACATCATTGCTCAACTTCTGGGAAAGCTGAGTTCCAAGCTGTAGGGAGCTTGTTTTCAAACTGTGTGACCATGCAACTTAGAGGGAACATTGTCAAGCGGGCGTGTTGGACCTGTAATGAGAGTATCAGATTTGAGAGTATTAGACTATGCTGCCACCAAGATCCACTCCATACTGCCCCCAGCCTGGCCCAATTCCTGCCCCATTCCACCCCAGTCACCAACATACCTGGATTGGTCGCTGTGTTTCCAGTTCCAGACTAGATAAGTTGATGATCCTGATCATTCAAACCATGCAGAGGCATTTCTACGGTTGGGGCCCTACCGTAAGTTGCGCCCCATGCTAGTACCGTGTTTACAAACTGGAGCGAGGAGGCCCCGCCCCCTCGCTGTCAGAGCCATTCCGCGCAGCGAAGGCAAACAGGCAGGAGACTCCCTGCCCGTTCACCTTCGCTGCGAGGATTGGATCCGAAAGCGAGGGGCGGGGCCTCCTCGCTCCAGTTTGTAAACATGGTACTAGCACGGGGCGCAACTTACGGTAGGGCCCCTACCGTAGAAACACCTCTGAAACCATGAGAGTAATTTGAATAGTAGGAGCTTCCTGAGAGGCATCTGTGTGAGTCTGTTTCAGAAACCACAACCAGCACCCACAGTCCTGTGCAGTATGAAAGGTGACACAATTTTCTACAACAGACTTACAACATGGACTAGAATCTAGAAACTTCTCTTGGCATGCAATCATCATTAAGGCCACAAATCTCTGTGTGGCTTTTGAATAGAGTGATATAGATTTTTCAGTACAAATTTCCTAAGGCAGAATGTTCCAAACCATGAGCTGTCACTAGCTATTAACAAGTAACCTGCCTGGTTGGCCCACAAAGGAGTGGTCAGTGGTTTGCCAGCAACATTTAACAATCAGCAACATAACAATACATACCCGGGGGGGGGGGAGGGAAGATTAGTATGAGCATAATAACCCTACATCCTCACCAGGAACTCTGAAAAATGTAAACGGAAACACCACTGTTAGTGCAATCCTAATCATGTCTACTCAGAAATAAGTCCCATTGTGTTCAGTGGGGCTTACTCCCAGGAAAGTGTGTACAGGATTGCAACTTAACTGTGGTTCAGTTTTGCATGCAAGATGATGGACATAAATGATGGACCTTAAGGGGCAGGGACAGAATGGCGGCAGCGGCGATCCGGGAGATCCCCACCACTGCAAAAGTGCCCGAAACGCCCCCCTGCACTTACCGGGGCTTGAGGGAGCTTCGGGGAGGCCTGTGAGACCCTCTGCAGGCCTCCCTGATCTTCGGATCGCCGTTTTGCAGCAATCTTCGGGCACTTCTGGTTTTAGCGAAAACCGGAAGCGCCTGAAGATCGCCACAAAACGGTGATCCGAAGATCAGGGAGGCCTGCAGAGGGTCGCACAGGCCTCCCTGAAGCTCCCCCAAGACCCAGTAAGTGTGTGGGGCATTTCGGGGGTGGTTTTGGCAGCAGCGGTGGCGATCCCCTGGATCGCTGCTGCTGCTGGCCCCACACACACACACAAAATTCTCCTCACCTCGCGGGGAGAACTTTGAGAAACGCTGCTATAGAGAAATTTAATTGAGAAGAATTTTGGAACTGTTTACATTTACCATTACTCATCAGGCCCTTCATGTTACATCTAAATTAAACACATTTATTCCATCAAGGCTGATTTACATGTTATTGAATAGTTCAAAATACTTTAAAATATTGTAATAGGTTAATCTAATTCTTGTTTTATTACTTTATGTAACTAAGGGAAATTGTTTTGCAATAATTAGAGAATAAATGAGTAAAAAGTAAAGAGTAAAAAGTATAGTTAAAATAACTAGGCTTCCACTGGACCAAAAAGATAACTTGCATTAAAAGCCAACAGCAAGATATATGTCTTAATTTTGAGCAACATTTCACCCAGAAGTATAAGAGGAAGCTAGGCTGAAAGAAAAGAATGGAAGATAATGAAATCAGAGCTGACAAAATGAAAAACGTCATTGCACATTGTGTAGCAAGCCTCTAATTCACGATCTGGAGAGGTCATGCAAACAAACATTCTGATAAAGCTCCTGCTAATGCTATGACCAATCGCATTGCCACGAAGAGAAAGCAACATAATAATGAGGACAATCAGATCTCAGAGTACATGTTGATTGCCTGCAGTGCTCAAAATGGAATGATTTCTCTCATCCCTGCAGCCAGCCATTACTATACATTTGGCCAAATATATTACATGGCTTAGGTGTTTGGAACCTTGAATGGAAACAGCATGGGCTGGTCGCCTGGTACAGGCAAGAAACTTACCCAGGTGTGAGTCCAACAGTCTGATCCTTTCTGCCAATGTCTTTGTTGCCATTACATTATCAGTTGACAAAAAAACTCATGATGGTCATTTGGGGGACATGAGCTTTTGTGGAGGTGTTTGAAGAAAAACACAGGAAAGAGAGGCTACAACTAGAAACCATGCATATATTATATAATATGATGAAAATGAAGATGCGACAGGGGTGGGGAGGAGAGTGGATCAGGCCCAGGAAGGGGACAGATTTAGCAGCAGCAGCAGCGCCTGCCGAATCCTAACCCCGTTCCCAGGCCTGATCCATCTTAACTGGTCCACGCAGTCTTGCTCCAGTGATATCGCTGGCGCAGGTCTGAGTTGACCTATGTGGCAGGGGGGCTTCCCTGCCCAGGGGGGAAGCCCAGGGGGGCTTCCACACAAATTTTCCCTTCCCCTGAGGAGGCTTCCACCCTCCAGATGCAAAACTCCCCTGCGGGATGCAGCGGACACCACATTGGCACTGCTGCATCACGGCGTGGGGAGTTAGGTAGGATTGGGCTGTAAATCAAGAGGGCAAAATATTGTTATGTGAGTAAGCTGCACATTTATTTTGAGCTCCGTGTTTTCTACTTGACGTGGACAAAAATGTATATAACTTTTTCTGTTATCTCTTTGGAAAAACTCCTGCATCGTTGACATAACGAGCACTATCTTAGCCCAACAGCTTCTGCTGTATAGAGGGGAAAAAGGATAGCCCTTGAAATTCCTCCTATCTGATGACCTTATCCATTAACCTTATTTCCTTAAGCATTGTTCATAGTCTACTCTCCCCATGTTCTGCTTCTTTCTCCTTTTGGGACCTGCAATCCATTGAAACAGTCACTTACTCTGAAGCATGGTTCATCGGACTGGACTGTAAAATGCCTAGATCTTCTTCCCATATGCTGATGCCAAGACAAGTCTCCCCCATCATGCACTTGTGCCTCTGGTATTTTGCACCTACGTGCAGGACACTACATTTGTCTCTGTGGAAATTCATCTTGTTGCTGTGGGCCCAATGATCAAGTCTGTCAAAATAATTTTGATGCCTGGTTTGGTCTCCTAGGGAGTTACCTATCCCCCCCACCATTGTGTCACCTGCAAATTTGAGAAGCATCCCCTCTACTCCCCCATCCAAGTAATTTATGAAAATGTTGAATAGCTCAGAGCCCAAGACAGAGCCCTGTGGCCACACTCAATACCTCTCTTGAGGCTGACATGAAACCATTGTATTAGCACTGATTGGGAATGGTTGTTCAACCAGTTTTGAACCCATCCAACAGTAGCACCAGCTAGCTCACATTTTACTATTTTATCCACAAGGATATCATGGGAGACTTTTGCCCCAATCACTGGTGTCGCTGGAGGTGGGGCGGAAAGCTAAGTTCTGCAGCTTTCCGTCCCACCATTACTGTCCGGTATGAGGACCCCCGCCCCCTCGTCGTAGGAGCCCGTCAGCGGAGAAAAAGCAACGCACAGGGACTCTCCTGCGCGTTGCTTTCTCTCCGCTGATGGGCTCCTACGACGAGGGGGCGCGGTGCCTCGTACCAGAGAGTAACAGTGGGGCAGAAAGCTGCAGAACGTAGCTTTCCGCCCCACCTCCAGCAACGCCAGTGGCCCCAATCCTATCTCCTGCCACTTGCGCTAATGCAACCATGCCATAGCGGCACACTCTGAATCCTATGGTGGGGGGATCACTAGGATTCCTCAAGGTTTGTTTTGTGTGGATGTTAACGCGTGTCTAAAAGCTCACCCAGTGCCAGTCACCCAGCAGATGTGCAGTGCTTTCAGCTTTGGCAGTGCTAGTGCTCAGCTGAAATTAGCATTGATTACACCAGTGGTGGCCAACCTTTCAACATGAACACTCCTGGCCCTTTAATGGTTGTATGGGTGAGGGCATTTCAGCAGGTGCAGCTGCTTTAGCAGTACCATCCGCACTTGCAGCTGCCAAGATTCTGTCTTCTACACAACTCTTAGGAACACAGTACCCCTAATGTTTGGCCACCCCTGGATTATACCTTTCAAATCTGAATCTTTGAAATCTGGATCTTCCACAGGACTGATGGGATTGCAGCTTGTTAATTGCTCAAATTCATTTTAGTGCTGCTATACCTCTGTAACAGCAAATTTACAAGATCCCAGAAACTTAAATTGATGGAAAAAGAAAACAGCATTGGCACTGTTTCCTTCACAAAAGCTAACAATGTTTAGCTTTTGTGTATTACGCTGTAAGGAGGAATGTAGGAGAAGAGCCCTTGAGGAATTTCACTAGTTTTATCAAAACATTTTTGGCTTTCTGTGAAATTCCTCAGATGTCTCACCAAAGTAGAAACCATCACATTCACTTTGAACATCATGTTGGGCAAAATCCAATAACAACTTCGGAACATGCAAAAACAATCTGAGACATTTCACGTGTCTTCTTGAAGATCTTTCGGCTTCCCTTGAAATCCCTCCGAGGCTTCTTCTGTGGAACACCCACATGCTTTTCGCCAACTTTTCAGTGGCAGCTCCAATGATAAACTCTGTCACACTGAACAGAACTTTTACCCTGCCTTCAATATGCTCAAAGAAGCACCTCTATTGAAATGTTGATAATATATGGATCTACTGAAACGTCATCAATTGATAAATCAGTGAAACATCAGATTAATCAATCAATGAACATCTTTTATTGACTAACAGAGTACTGTGTAATCCTATACCTGTTTACTCAAAAGTAATGACCACTGTGTTCAATGCGGTTTACTCCCAGGTAAGTGTGTACAGGATTGCAGCCTAACAGTTCCACTGAAGTTAAGGAACTAGAGATTGAGATGCACTGTTATATGTGTTAGATAATATGTTTTTCTGAGTCAGCTGCACTGGATTTCTTAATAATCTTCTCCAAGATGGATGAAAAGGATTTTTTTAAAAAGAGAATAAAACATAGATTCTCTAAGAAAAGATACTGTGAGCTATGGAGAGGGGTGTGATGCAAGATGTGGAGACTAAATTGAGCAGGAGTGCCTGGACATCAAGACCCAAACCTTGAGGAATTCTATAGTGGTCATGAACCTTGACACTGGAGGCAGCCATGAAAGCAACTGGCTACATGTGAAGGTACAGCCACTACAATGTCATGAAAGAAACAATGCTCACCTATGCCCCTCACCATCCTTACTTCCTTTGGGGAAGAACTATGAATGCACACAGATTTCTGCTTTTCTCTTTCGGAACTGCAAGCTATTTCTTCATGTATTCAGCCTCTGTGGTCTTGACGAACCTGGATGTGGGAGATCTGGCTCCATCAACATGGACTGGGTCACTGGCAACTGTCCAGGAGCTCCACGCTTAAAAGCAGTCCTTTTTCCAAATCTCCCCAGAATGACATGTGTGCCCCCAACTAAACATGCAGAATACTCCTGCACAACGATGTAAAGTAATTTAGCAGCATCTTCAAACTGTGTTTGTGAGCTTCCCAGAGACATCTGGTGGGCTGCTCTTAAAAAGAGCTAGGCAGCGGCGTTGCGGCACCCTGCATGCAGGGGGGCGGCATACAAAATGCTGCCCCCGTGATGTCACCACCAGAAGTGATGTTGCTTCCCAGATGCAGGGTAGGCCCAACTTTCGCACCGCCACCCACCCAACATTTGCACCGCCACCACTGCTGATCCCGCCGCCCATACGGTGAGGTTGTCTCCCCCCGCCACTTTGTAGTCCCCCTATGTGCCACCTGGGGACCCTGGCGAAGGTCCTGGGACTAGGTCAACCTTTAACCTGAACCATGACAGCAGTTCTTGTTTTCACGTGGACCGAGAACTACCGGAAGTACAAGCTGGGTTTCGAAGAGGCAGAGGAACTAGAGATCAAATTGCCAACATGCGCTGGATCATGGAGAAAGCACGAGAGTTCCAAAAAAAACACCTACTTCTGCTTCATTGACTACGCAAAAGCCTTTGATTGTGTGGATCACAACAAACTGTGGCAAATTCTTAAAGAGATGGGGGTACCAGACCACCTTACCTGTCTCCTAAGAAACCTGTATGCGGGTCAAGAAGCAACAGTTCGAACCGGCCATGGAACAACTGATTGGTTCAACATTGGGAAGGGAGTACGGCAAGGCTGTATATTGTCACCCTGCCTATTTAACTTATATGCAGAGTACATTATGAGAAATGCAGGGCTGAATGAATCGCAAGCCGGAATCAAGATTGCTGGGAGAAATATCAACAACCTCAGATATGCAGACGATACCACCCTAATGGCAAAAAGTGGAGAACTAAAGAGCCTCTTGATGAGGGTGAAAGAGGAGAGTGCAAAAGTTGGCTTGAAACTCAACATTAATAAAACTAAGATCATGGCATCTGGGCCCATCAATTCCTGGCAAATAGAAGGGGCAGAAATGGAAGCAGTAACATATTTTACTTTTTTGGGTTCCAAGATCACTGCAGACGGAGACAGCAGCCATGAAATTAAAAGACGCTTACTCCTTGGAAGGAAAGCTATGGCAAATTTAGATAGCATAATAAAAAGCAGAGATATCACCATGCCAACAAAAGTTCGTATAGTCAGGGCGATGGTGTTCCCAGTAGCAATGTATAGTTGCGAGAGTTGGACCATAAGGAAGGCTGAGCGCCGAAGAATAGATGCTTTCGAACTGTGGTGCTGGAGAAGACTCCTGAGAGTCCCTTGAACTGCTAGGAGATCAAATCAGTCAATCCTAAATGAAATCAACCCTGACTGTTCCCTGGAAGGACAGGTACTAAGGCTGAAACTCAAATATTTTGGCCACCTAATGCGAAGAGAGGACTCTCTGGAGAAGACTCTGATGCTGGGAAAGATTGAAGGCAAAAGGAGAAGGGGAAGGCAGAGGATGAAATGGTTAGACAGCATCACCGATGCAACGAGCATGAAAATGAGCGAACTCAGGAAGATAGTGGAGGACAGGAAGGCCTGGCGGGATATGGTTCATGGGATCACGAAGGGTCGAACACGACTTAACGACTGAACAACAACAACATGGTTGCTTTGCTATAGCGACGCCAGAGGAGGTGAAACAGTTAATCCTTCAACTTAAAAGTGGCAAGGCTTCCGGCCCTGATGCCATACCACCAGAATTGCTTAAATGTAATCCAGAATGATGGGCATTGTTACTTGCACCTCTGTTCACATCAATTGACAGTAATGCAATAATGCCAAGAGATTGGTTGAGGGCGCTAGTTATTCCAATTTACAAGAAAGGTGACAGCACTCTACCTTCAAACTATAGGCCCATTAGTTTGCTATCGGTTTTAGGTAAGCTTTATGCCAAACATCTACTTAATAAGCTCACCTCATGGGCTAATGACCAAAAAATCTTGGGCCCAGAGCAAACCGGTTTTCGCCAGGGTAAATCTACTATGGACAACTGTATATTATTATCTTATTTAATTAATAAGCAAATCAAATTCCCTAGGCAGAAACTTTACGCAGCTTTTTTGGACCTAAAAGGAGCTTTTGATTCTATTGACAGAGAGCTTTTATGGGACAAACTCTCAAAAATGGACATGGATAAAAGGCTTCTTTTTCTTATCAGAACTCTCTATTCCAACACTTCTTGTAAAATCAGATGTTCTTGGGAAGGCGATTTAACTCCACCAATCAAGACAAATAGAGATGTTAAACAAGGGTGCATTTTGGCTCCAACATTGTTCAATTTATTTTTGAATGACTTCAACACCTTCTTGCAGGGTATTGTGAGCCATAGTCCCAAACTGGGCCTACGTAAGATTCCACTTCTTTTGTACGCCAATGATGCGGTCCTTCTTTCTAGATCACATATTGGCTTAAAACGTTTGCTTGCAGGAAGTTTGGAGTATTTTTATGCCAACAAATTACAACTTAATTACAATAAGTCTAAGATAATGGTCTTTTCAAAAAAATGGGAATTATTCAGCTGGATTTGCAAGGGTCATAAAATCGAACAGGTCAGACAGATAAGATATCTTGGTGTTACCTTTCAGTATAACCATTCTTGGGTGGCTCATCGTAGGGCTGTAGTTAATGCTGGCAAAGTATCATCTACAGTAGTAACTAGATTCTTTTTCAACTGGGGCAATAAATATGTACCAGCTGCTGTGGAGGTATATAAAGCTAAGTTCATTCCACAAGTCTTGTATGGCATCCCTGTATGGTATACTAATTTCGATCAATCTGTTGAAAAAATCCAAGCAATGTTCCTTTGGAAAATCCTGGGGTTACCTACCTGTGTACCATACTCAGTTCTATGTTTAGAAACTGGCCTTATTCGATTGAAGACCTTAATATGGTTGAGGTTGGCGAAATTCTGGCTTAGACTCTATTATGATTGTAATCAAGATAGTCTGCTGTCCCAACTTTTGTCAGAATCTGGTCCAACTATTGGGGCAATAGAATTACAACAGAAATTAAACTCCTTGGGCCTCGATGTGGAGAGGTTGGGTATGTTGAGCCAGGTGGCGGCCTACTGCGAAATCAAGGCCAGAATTCTAGATATAAATCAGAAAATCTAGAAAATCAGAAAAATTCTAGAAAATCAGGAGTTGCATAGTGCGGCGCGTACAACCTGTTCCCCACTACAATTTCACATCCCTATCAGCTTTGGGAAGATGGCACCTTATCTTTGTAATCTTAAGTGCCCCCAGTCGCGCAGAGCCCTTCCTTTAGCTAGGTGCAACGCTCTCCCGTCTGCTCTGTTACTTGGCAGATATAGTGGAGTACCAGTCTCTGAGAGGTATTGTCCTTGTGGAGTGGGTTGTGTAGAAATGTTACTACATATGTTTTTATATTGCCCACTCCATGAGGCTCCTCGTAAGCAACATTTAGGCCCTATATTAGACAAGCTCTAGGGCTGGGCAGATCAGGAGGTAGTATGTTACCTTTAATCGACAGAGATGGATGGCGTAATGGAAAGATCGGCAGCCTTTGTTGATACAATCATTATAGCACACAAAGCTGATAGTATTCCCTCTGATGTTTAAGCTGTAATTTTGTTGTGCTTGTAGATTTTGTAATATAAATATTATGTGTTAAGTGTTATGTAATGTTTGTTTGTTTTTGTTTTGTTTTTATGCCAATGAAGGTTCCTTACTTACTTACAGTGGCCTTAATACAAGGAAAGCAAAATAGATATTGTTGTTACTTGCTGTTTTCATGGCTTGGCACATTTACTGGCTTGAATGTTTTAGTACTGCTAACATGAGGTGCCTGACTTTGAGAATAAATTTCCATTTGTCTAGTCTTCTGACGAGGCAAAATGACTTACAGCCCAATCCTATCTTGGGCCAGCATGAGGAATGCAGGGTCACTGGCGCAACGGCCGCTGCAACCAACACGCTGACCCTGGGAAGGGGCCAGGTAAGAGAGGTATGTGTGGAAAACATTACTGGGTTTATGCCATGGAAGGGTCCCCAATGGGGACAAAAGCTATGTCAGTTCTTTTGTTGGCATAGTTCTGAGAAGCCTGCTGGGAATGTGTCCAACCCCGGATGGGGATTCAAGATACAGAGGCTGCTGGCTCCACCACAACCTGCCCCATCCTGTCCCAATCCCCGCCCTGATCCACCCCAATCCCTGCTCCAATCCACCTATCCACTAGCAGCTGGTTGGTGCAGCAGCTGGTTGGTGGCAGCTTTTCAGCTGCTGCGCCAGTGGAAGCACAGCACAGGCCAGCAAAGGACCTGCCATGACAGCAGGGCCCTCTTAGTACTGGCACACCTCATGGTATGCCAATGTTACTGGCCAATAGGATTGGGTTATTAGGGATCCAAATCCTGATGTATACCACCTCAGAAATTTTCCCACTGCTATTGTATTTTATACAACCACATGTATTTATTTACTTACATCCTGCACTTGCACATCATCTGCGGTGGCCTCCTATCCATGGGGGGATCAGGTCCACATCTGCTTAGCTGCACTAATTATGGCAGCACCAGGTGTTTCCAAGCCATTCACTGGGCACCACTATCACATATACTTAAAAGTATTCTTAATGACATTTCTGTGTGTATAATTTACACATGCAGTTTTTCATTAGTGGAGAATGACAGGTTTTATTGGGAATAAATTGAGTTTTAATATGTTCAACAGCTAAGAAATGGAAAAATTAAATCCCAAAGGAAAATATGTGTAGAAAGGATCCAAATTAAATAAAAAAAAACCTTCTATTAGTGCAGCTAAGCAGATGTGGCCAGTAAAAATGCATAATACAATGCATAATTCAAGGTTCTTTACGGCTTCACCACATCACTCCTTTTATCTTCACTACAGTCTTGTCCATGACTAGGAAAATCTATCCATTCATTTCTGCATATATTTCTGCCTTCCCACTTTCAGGATACAGAAACAGACAGAAAGGCTTATGATGAAGATATAAATGATTGTTGGGCATGTGTATTCTTTTTCACAGTGAGCTGAACTACACATCATGCTCGCTCTTCGCTAAGCAATGTAATGCAGATCTAGACCACTGTTGCACATCACTTGCATATTATTGTCCACCAGTGGCCTTATTGCACAATCACCTGAGCATCCAGACACCACTCTTTTTTCATTATTATTTGAAATTTTCTCTGTGCCAGGTGCAAGGAAGTGACAACAGGAAACAGGTTATCTTGTTAGCTGTGTGCTCTCGGAGGCATCTGGTGGGGCCACTGTGAGATACAGGAAGCTGGACTAGATGGGCCTTTGGCCTGATCCAGCAAGGCTCTTCTTATGTTCTTATGTTCTTAAATTCATATTCTCAAACCTGTGTAGAACACTACTCCACAACAATGAATATGTGATTTTCACGCCAGAAGCTGAAAATCATAGCTATTTGTGGCAACCTTAAGGATGTCTAAAATGAATGAACAAGAAAACTCAGCACTTGTATTATGCATTTTAACAACAACAACAACAAAAAGATCAAATACGCAGAGAAATGTTGTTACAGAAAACAAATGTTCTAGGGAAATATGGCCCCAGTCTGGGTAACATCCTGGTGACCACTGTTTATGTGAGCATTGCATTCCCTGATGAGCATTTCACCTTCTCAAACAAGCCATTACTCCAGTTGCCTAGAAACAAGGGTCTCATCCTGCATTTGCTGAGCATTTGGGCCTTCTCCAGTAGAGCACTTAAATATGTGTGTTGTTCCCTGTGTGGTGTCATTGACTCTAATGGGTCTGGGGATAGAAATAATTGTTCTATCCAAGAGAGTTTCCCTCAGAGTCAAGGCTGATGTACTATAACAGACTGGCACACAGGCAGGTGCACCGCATCACTCTCCATGCAGTTCTTTTAATGGGGAAAGATAGAGGGCAGCCATTTTCAAAAGCAGTCAGTCCAGTTTCTTTCACAGCCATTCATTTACTTTTACCACAAGGAAGCAACTGCCATAGGAAATCCTTTACTGTACACCAAACACTGAGCAATGCTTAGGTCTTGCACAGGAGAGCCTATAGTCCTTCCAGGTGGGAAAAATTCCCTTACATTACTACATGTTACCTCTCTAACCTTTGTTCCAAAGCAAGGTCAGGCTAAGTAATTGAAAGCAATGATGTGCAGTGACTTTTTCAGCAAGGCAAGCAATGAAAAAGAGATTATTCCAATGTACATATACGCTATGATCCAGAAGAGTGAATAACACACACACACACACACACACACACACACACACACACACACACACACACACACACACAAGCTGTAGCACATTCACAAACCCCATTTCCTCTACAGTTTTCTTCCATGTTTGCATCCCTCTGAACACTGGCGTCGCTGGAGGTGGGGCGGAAAGCTAAGTTCTGCAGCTTTCCACCCCACCGTTACTCTCCGGTACGAGGCGCCCCGCCCTCTTGTCATAGGAGCCCGTCAGCGGAGAGAAAGCTCCGCGCAGGAGAGTCCCTGAAGATGTCTGATGAAGTCCCCCGCTGAAGATGACTTTTTAAACTTCCCCAAGTTTAAAAATTAAGAAGGAAAAGTTGCTAAAAGACTCTGCAAGTAGAAACTTGACTAAGCGGTCAATCCTAACTCCCCCCCCCCTCGGTCAACTGCACCAAAAAGGCTACCACTGCATTAAGCCGGCGGGGGGGCAGATAGGGAGGCTGGGAGAGGAAAGAGAAAATATTTTTTCTTACCTTCCCATAAGCTCAAGCGGAGGGGCTCCTTCCTGCATAGATAGATAGGTACCTTTATTGGCATTAAGTAATAACATCATTAGGAACAGTACACCACAACATCACAGCAAAAGAAAATAACAATTTGTTAATTAGCTTCCTCTTTTGGATCTCTACACATAACTCTGTTTTTATACTTCTCAGTCACCAAGAGCAAAAGCTTTGCCATCCTCTCCATAATTTCAGCAGCTCTATCATTAAGGAGGTATTTCTCTTTCACCAGATCTAGATGGCCATCCTTATTAATTAGAATGCATTCCAGATAAGCAGAACACAATCTAGCATGCTGTGGGCAATAAAAAAAAAATATGTGAAAGAGAGTCTCGATGGACCCCTGATTACAACGTCGGTCGGAGTATGGATTACCCTTACACCCCCCAAGGAAAGCAATCCAGGCAAAGGCATGTTGGATAAATGTCACTTTATTTTATAACAAAATAACCTGCAGAAGGAACTAACTAGAGTGTACAGAAAAAACCACCCCAGGAGTGCGGGCCTAGCTGGGGAAATGGCGCTAGCCGTCTACTTTCCCCACACAATTATTGGCGTAAACATCCCAACTCCAGGCTCCCTCGGTCATGACTAGGGGAGTCTATCACTGCCAACCCCTAAGGGTTGAGCCAGCAGAAGCGCTTAGATTCCCACAGGCCAAGCCATGCAGTAGTCTTCGCATATTCCAGCCAGGAGGCTTGCCAGCCAGCCTCAACAACCTGGTCAAGTGTCGTCTGAGCGGTACTGGCTCACATCGGACCTTGCTGAACTCAGAATACATGCCGACCCCCTTCATCCTATCTACCCAAAGCCCGCATGCCCCCTGCCAGGTGACTTACTGGCTGCCGAAAAAACCACCCTCCTCCGCATTAGTCTGAGGTAGGCAAAAAAACCACCAACACGGCCAATCAGTTGGCAGCCAGAAATTCCTACCTGGCCCCCAAGGTGACCGGCTAATCCCAGACTATACAGTACACAGGGAGGGCGGGAGGGGATCGCTCTCCGGGCGGCAACTGAGGGATCGCTGGAAGTCTCACGAGACTTCCCCTCAGCCCCGCCCGTCACATGGCCGGCTGCATGCCGGCCACAGCTCCCTGCCTTAGCCAGCGTGTGCCGGGGGAGCAGGGAAAACTTCCCGAGACGCTATGCGTCTCAGGGGGAATCTTGCGATATCTCCGACAGTTGCCTCTGAAGGAAACATATTAACAGCCCAGTCCAGCCTAAGGCCTCAGCGGCACAATTCAGGCACAACTGCAGTCTAAGCACCTTAGGCTCGAGTTGTGCCTGAATTGTGCCGCAGAGGCCGAATTTGTGCTGCAATTGTGACTGACATAGGACGGGTTAAGGAAAGTTGACCAATTCAGTCCTAAGTTCGGCATAAGAGCTATTCCGTCCTAAGTTTGGCCTAAAAGTGGGCGTGTCAGGGGCATGTCGGGGGAGTGACGGGGGCGGTTACGAATTTGAGTCGGATTCCAGACAATGGCAAGCTCTGACACGCCACCTCGAGCACAACTGCGGCACAAAATTTAGGTCGACAAAAAAGGTGGACTTAAATTTGAGGAGACCCATAGGAGCCATTTTACCTTACCCACTCCAGCCCTCTTCTGAAAAGTTCTAACACCCTACACCTGAGTTGTGCCTGAGTTAGAACGGAATAGTTGTGGCATAAGTCCGGACATGGACCCAAATAGTTACCCTATCAGCACCCAGCCCCACCCAGCCTCTTTCCCACAAAAGCCCAGCCCCAGCCCTCCACTCTCTCACTCTCTCTCTCTCTCTCTCTCTCTCTGAGCACGTGGCGTGGTGTCCTGTCCCCCAGCAGTCACAAAGTGGGACTTTGTCGGTGGAGGGCAAAATTCACAAACACCCCACTTCTCTCTTCTCCTCTCCTCTCTCCTCTCTGCCCCCCTCTAGGGCAGAGAGGGCTGTTCTGGCTGTGGCCAAACTGTTTACCGCTGTGCCTGGGCAGTTGTCTCCATGCAAGTGTTTGCTAACCCATGTCTTTCTCCCAGTCCCTCTCTCTCCCCCCACCACAGGCAACAACACCAGCAGGTAAGTGTAGGTAAGAGCAGGGTTCGTGCTGACATGTGGTCTGACTTCTGCCTCTTTGCATATAGAAATATAGGTAGGATACATGACGCTTTACCAATGTGTTGTCTCATAGCTGCCTGCAATGCCTTCTCTGAAATGCCTCTCTACCAATGTCTTGTCTGATAGCTGCCTGCATAGCCTGCCATGATATGCCTCTCTACCAATGTCTTGTCTGATAGCTGCCTGCAATCCCTTCTCTGAAATGCCTCTCTACCAATGTCTTGTCTGATAGCTGCCTGCATAGCCTGCCATGATATGCCTCTCTACCAATGTCTTGTCTCATAGCTGCCTGTATTCATGTGAGCAGACAATGCCATGAGTGTGGAACTGTAACCCTTATGTAGACACCAGCTGTCCCCCCCTTTTCCCCACAGGGTCAACGGATAGGTCAGTATTGCTAGGTTTGCCATGGTTGTGACCCACAAGTTGTGTTGTTGTCTCTCTCGTTGACCCTTTCCCCTTACAGGATCATGCTCACCTTACACCCAGGGAAGAAGCGCAGACCATGCTATGTGTGTCACACCTGTCAGCTGTGTTTAATTTCTCTCCCTGCAGGCCTTTCCAACCGGCACACTGGCATTTCTTCAATGGCGATTGCTACCACACACCAGCTGCCATGGAACACCCCCTTGTTTCTGTCTCCCCAGGAATGTCCACTGCCACCTACCTTCCTGGAAGCACCCCTGGGCCTGCAGTCTGGTTGCCCCACGGTCGTCTGCCTCGATGCTGCCAGAGGTCCGGGAGCCTGCAACCCCCCTCAGATGCCGGCGCTGCTGCTGCTCCACCTCCCTGGCTGTCGTACTTGCTGTCCCTCCCCTTTCTATGGTGCAGGCTGTGGTTTCACAGGGGAAGAGCCTGCGTCTCCAGGTCCATGGGGCACGCCTGCTGCTGCTGCTGCTGCTGCTACGTTCTGAGTGGCTGCTGTGCCTACCCCTGGCAGCCTCGCCTGGCCATCTCTGCCAATGTTCCAGAACAATAAAGATGCCCCTTGGGCAAAGGCCCCTTGAACAACATGTCCCCAATGTAACACAAGCATTGCCCCACACACAGAGAGACAGCGCCCAGCACACAAGCCCCTGCATGAATCCCATCCAGGGACTGCCACTTTCTTCCCAGGGAGACCACAGCAAGGGGGCTGCCAGACCCTCAGGGCTCAGAGGGGAGGGGGAGTTGGGGGGTCTCTCAGGCAGGCAAACAATGACAGGCGACACGGCGCCCATACTGGATCCGCTCGCATCCGCCACGTCCGTGAAGAGCCCTTTCGGCAACCAGGGCTCTCACCCGCCCACGGTCCGCTTGTCAATGGCGTCCGTTCCGCCCAAGGTCCGTCTGCATAAGAGGCGCCCGTTCCTGCATTGCCTTCATCTGCGAAGTGGCCCCTGTGTCCCTATTGGTCTCTGCAGACCCCTCCCACTGTATCCCTCTCCCACCAGCCTTGTTGTCTGTCTGTCTCTGACCCACCCGTGCCCCTCTCCAGCACCCCCTGTCTGCCTGCCTGTGTGTCTGCCTCCCCTCCCACTCCCTGATGATGGCAGCTGGCAACCCCCCACCCCACCAGAGCGCCTGCCGCGAGGCGCCAACGTCGCCCCATCTTGGGGCGTTATGAGCTGCGTGAGCCCTTCTTGCTCGCAGCAGACAAGGCCAAGGCATCTCTCGGTCATGGCCGGGCGGGGCACAGAGCATAAAGCACGCCGGGATGCCTTCTTTGTGGGCATTGCCACGGCCCTGGAGGCCTAGGGCTTCAGGCAGCACATGGACGAGTCATGTCAGAGGCGGTTCCAGACATCCTGAGACCCCCCCTTGTGTGTGACGTTCCCACCCCTTCCTTCCCTTCTCTCCCCCGCTCCCCCCACATGAATCCCACGTGGAACCTCAACATGGCTTGGGGGTGGCTACCCCTTCTGTAGGAGGGAGGGGACGGCCACTCTCCGCTGCAGCAGGCGGCTACTGCACAGGGTGCCCTGTGACGGCTGGCTCGGGTACATCGCTCACCGGTCACCTGCCCTGCGCCCACCACATGACTGGCACAACCCCCATGCCTGCGGCCGGCCCCTTTGCGACCAGGCTGCGGCAGACACTGCGGCAGCTGCCATGGATGGACGCTGGCACATGCAGACAGAGGCCTGCACATGCCCGAGCCAGACACCGAGCCTGGAGAGCCTGCCTGCCTGGGAGGTAAGTGTTGCCTGGATCCTGGGGTGGTGTTGGCCCACTGCTCTTGCCTCCTGCCTAACTCAGGCATAGTTGCAGCCTAACTCAGCCCTATCTTAGCACTAGCGTCGACGGGGGGAAGCGGGGGGGCAGGCCGCCGGGGGGGCGTCGCGCGTATAGGGGTGACGCGCGATGCCCCTCACTTATATTTTTTCGGCGGAGGTGGGCCCGCCCGCCCTCCCCTGGGTCCGTTTGGCTCTAAAATGAGCCAAAAACGGAGCGGGGAGGGCGCTCCGCTCCTGCGCGTGACGTCACGCGCGGGGGCAGAGCCTCCCCCTTAAGGGTGACGCACGCCCCCGCTCAGGGGTGTCGCGCGTCGTCGCGACGCCCCTGTATCTTAGGCCACAGTTACGCCACAATTGGGCCTCAGTTGTGCCTCACTTGTGCTGAGTTGGGCTGGACTGAGGCCTAAACCTCGCTAAAGAGATGGCCTGCTGTTTGCAGGGGTTTGTCAAGAAATGAAGATAGGGTGCCATCTGTCTGAACTGAGCTGGTATAAGAAAATTTAAAGGAGAGCAGACTCTTGTTGCCAAATTCTGGATCTAAAGTGGTTCAACCACTTTATTAAGAAACAGCAGTTCAGCAGCTCAATCTTGTCTGTACACAGGTGGAACAACTTTCTGGCATCGATGGATCTATCCAAGGTGTACCTTCACATACTCATCAAGCCATTCCATCAGAGGTTTCTTCACTTCCAGTATGTGGGCTCCCAATTTCAATACCAGGCCCTGCCATTTGTCTGTTGTTGGCTCCCAGGGTCTTCGCCACGATTCTCATGGCCATGATAGCTCACCTCTGCCGTCAACACATAGTAGTTTTTCCTTACCTTGATGACATCATCACGATCCAGTCAGTAACACAGCCATCTGCAAGAGATCTTGGATGTCCAGAGGATGGTCCAGTGTCTACAACAACATGGCTTCATCATCGACACTGACAAAAGCACTCTAGTACTGTGTCAGAGGTTAGAACACCTAAGCATCATCATGAACACAAGAGCATTCTGATTCTGACTCTCAAAGGAACAATGCTCAAAGATCAAGGCCCTCCTCTCATCAGTGTTGAAGGCCTCTTGGTTCGATGTTCTGGCCCTGGCACAGCTACTGGAGATGCTGATATCATGCCAGGGTGAGATTCCATGGGTGAGATTCCAGCTAAGATCTCCACCACCAACTTTGACCATATCAGGATCTGATTGCCAGCAAGGCCCATCACCTGACTCAAATCCCACTGGCAGTACACTGTGAGAACTGGCCCATCCATTCGTAAAGTTAATTCTAAATTTCATAGATCAGAGGATAATTTTCTGCCCCCTTTTTGTCCTAACTCAAGTCTGTGGGGTTGTTCATTTCATTTACACAATCCAAATTGAGTTCCTGGTTCTGGATAGATTTGGGGAAAAACCTCACCACCTGAGATTATGGCACACTCACTTAGGGGGGCAGCAGCCTCAGCAGCATATTGTAGCTGTCCTCCCCTCAAGGTAGTCTGTAAAGTGGCAACTTGGAACCTGGTACACACCTTTACTAAGCACTTGGAGTTTGGTACACACCTTTACTAAGCTCTATCGCATTGACACCTATGCTTCAGCTGATGCCACCTTTGGTAGGCAGGTGCTACAGAGGAAGGAACTGAAGGATCATTCCCACCCTATGGCTACACTGCTCTGGCATATCCCATATGGAAAGACTGAGCCATCCTGTGACCACTGGAGAATGGGGGACATTTGGTCTTACCTGTGAATTCCCCTTCTCAGTGGTTTCAGGGTAGCTCAGTCTACCAGCTCTGGCTGACTCAAAGTGAGCACGCTTGGGGTTTATTACTTGGGAGAGCTTATTGCCTTGTCCATGGACTGCTCAGTGCATTGGCTATATCATCAAGCCTGCACAGCTTGCAGACCACCAAATGAATGCAGCCCCGTTGCTGTGTATTGTGGTCTACCAGCTCCTTGACTCACCTCCTCCCTCCCCACTGGTTTTTGCAGTTATACCTGCAAACCTGGTGATTTCTCAGAGTGTTACTGGGCTGCCCTATATGGCTGGGGAGCTGTGTTCAACTATTGATATAAACTGTTTTGCAGGGAATTCTAGGATTACTCGTATGGTCACTCCAGGCATGTCTGGGCACCTTGGTTTTTGCTTGTTTTAATTGATTGCTTTTTGTGTGTTGGAAATAGTTAATTTGAACTGTTACTCATGAGTTCAAGTTATAATCTGGCAATCTTCATTAGCTTTACAGGAGGAGAGGGCACAGTGAGGAGATGGAGGTGATAGTGTTGGGCCCTCACATCCTGCAGTGTGAACTGCCAACAAGTCCCATTGGCACAGCTACAGCCACCACTTTATCCACACACCTCTCTTGTTTCTGAGTTGGTAACAGAGGGTCCATCCGGTACTATTCACATGTACAGATTTTCCCTTTAGGCCTCCAGTGGCTGATCCCTGATCTGTGCAGTGATCATGTGAATCAGCCATCAGCCCTCCATTGTCCCTCTACAATTAGATGGAAAACAACAACATCTCTTTCTCATCAGACATTTAAAGCACTTCAGCTCTACCAATAAGGCTTCAGTCAAATTCGTTTGTGTCAGGCATTGTACCTTGGTTGCCAAGGAAACAAGTACATCGTGCATGGGGTAACAAAGATTTCAGGAGTGCGAGGACAGATAGAATAAAACTTTTGAGAGTAGTCCCTGGTTTATCAGTCTGCTCACCGATTAGGAATACAAATTAAGAGCCTTACAGCTTTCTAATGACTCTGTAACTAGGAGCTATTTACCACCAGCCCCTGCGGCTGAAAGCTATGATCATTGCAAGGAACTGATAAAGAACCTTCCTTTTTTGGAGCAGTTCTTTGATAAAGATGTGCATTCAAGCACCACATTATGCATTAGGACAAGAAGCAGGGAAATATGCAGAGCATAACACCACCATTGGCTTATAATAGCACTTTCTAGCCTGTTTTATCCTGGAAAAGATTACAACAGGCCTGGCATATTTAAAGCTGCATTAGTGTTTCCTTTATTATAGTAGGCCTAAGTTTGTTATCACACCTTGGTATTTCCCCACATCGGAAAGAGGAGAAGGAGGAGAACTGTACCTGATGAAACCCAAGTGACAGGTGAGAGTAGAATTTGGGAAATTTGTATCTTTTAAATACAGCCTGTATTTAATTTGTGACCCTCCAGCCTGAGTGCAATCCACCAGCCACATATTGTGACCTGAAAAGTGCTTGACAACATCCGTTTCTGCAGTTTTAGGCAAGTAGCAGAAAACAGGTGTATACTGAACCCATACTAGGCTGACAGACCTGTATTTGGTAGGCTGTATTTGACTTTATGACTTAAAGGTTGTGCAGTCTAGTTCAGAATACTCTGTGGACACATCTGCTGTTAGCCAAGAAAGAATTTAGAGCTCCGGTTAACCTATTAATAACTAAAACATTGCTTAAATGCAAAACCAATGTAATGTTTTCTATTTACAGCAATGGCGTTGCAATGCTGCCCCCCGGTGACCTCGCCACTGGAAGTGACATCATCGCTGCTACACATGCCTTCAGAGGCACAGGGCCAGAGGGTGGGCCAAACAATCACTGTCTTTGCCACTGCTGCCCACTCTTCCCGCCACCGAAACGGTGCGGTTGTTGACCCCACCGACTGCGTTGTCATCCGGGGGGCGTGCCTTCGCTGCACGGAATGGCTGTGATGGTGAGGGGGCGGGGCCACCTTGTATCCGAGATTTAGCGTGCATTAGCACAGTGTGAAACTTACAGTACCGCCCCGTAGCGACACCTCTGGCCCAGATAGGATTGGGGCACAAATGGTCCATACTTAACCCACCTGAGACCACCTCCATATTCTAATGCATCTTTAAGATAATCCTTACTGACTATGCACTGCAAGACACCATTCTCAATGACTATCCCTAAAGTGCTGAATACCTTCCTACTGGAACTCAGCAAACTCTGGTATTGAGCATCTTGCAGAAATTATATAAGACATATTCATTCAAATTGACTTTTAATAACCAAAAATAGAGTAACTTGAGGGTGATAAAATCATTATAGTTGGGGTGGGCTTAGGGTTTTAACTAGAGTTGGGTAGAAGCTGTCTTCTTAACATTTAGTTTCATATGTGAAAAGAAACAAGTCAACTGCTTTTGACTGCTTCCATAATTTTTTTTTTTTTTACTATCTTTCAATCAAACCCTGGACTTGAGAAGGAAGTGTGCAAAGGTTTTTTCAGGGATTACAAAGCCCCCTTGTTTCCAGGGCTCTAGAACGTCCCTGACTGTGCTTTATGGGTTTGCTGAGATACTACAGAGTAGAGTTAAGGCTGAGGAAAAATCCTCCCCCCCCCCAAAAAAAAGTCACTTCATTTGTCGGTGGTAAATTGGGGGGGGGGATTTTGCCAGAAACTCAGCTGTCGCTGTCAACTTTTTCTTGTTTTGGTTTTTTCCTCTCTCTCTCTCTCTCTCTCTCTCTCTCTCTCTCTCTCTCTCTCTCTCTCTCTCTGCTGCCAACACAAGTGAAAATGGTGGTGAAATGCCTCTAGGTGATGGCTGCCATTTTCTTCTCAGAATGTCCTGGAACAATGCATTCTCTGGGACACTGGGGAGAAAAATTGCAGCCAGTGGGAAGAGTTGTCATGACCTTCGGCATTGACCAAAAATGTTGTTAATACAAATATTTATAAACCACTCTTCAACAGAAAAGTTAACTATAACTTGCTGGAGAGGTACAATTCTCTATTTGGCAAGCAACATTAAACCCAGAAATGCTATTTGGTCAAAATCGCAGTCTTTTCCCCTGTACATAAGTACCTAGGCCATGACTTGAGTAGTGAGAGAGACTTTGACGGACAAGGAGTCACAACGTATTCCTTTTAAGATTCCCTTTCTGCTACATCAATAGACAGCAGACCCCAAGTCTCTTGGCAGACCACTCCAAGTCAAAGGTCTGCCACCCCGTTTGTATTTTTGTGTTTGCTGTCTTTGAAAAGCAACATAAAGAAAACAAAGTACCAAATGTCTCTAAGCTCCACTTAAAAGGAGGTCACTTTCATAGCTACCTGATCAGGACTAAAGCCAAGAAGTCATTCCAGAGTCTCTTCATAAAAAAACACCTTGCTTACAGATGTTCCGTTTCCCAGTTCTGGTAAAGAACTTACCCCGATGGCATCAATGTGGAAAGCATTTTTATTAGTCACTTATGGCCAGTTCACATGTTTTCTTCTATCTAGGGTTGCCAACCTTTTACTGGTCCCTGCTGCTATCTCTCTGACATCAGTTTGATCAGCAAGTATGAATGCTTACCTTCACGACAGGAAAAGATTCACCTGCTTATTCTTGCACATCAAGTTGTTCTAAAAGCACAAAAGTTAGGCAAGCTGGTTGTTTTATGGTCAGTTGGCAACCCTACTCTATTCCAGCAAGGAAGATAGGCATATTGAACCAGGTGCCTGCACAGCTACTACGAGATGGAGATGTGTGTCTGGATGGTCATTTCTATGCAGGGGTGGTGTCTGGTTGGCTAGAGCCCGCTAGCTGAGGGCCCAATCCCATTAGTGGCCAGATCAATGCCTGAACTGTAGCACCCAATGCACCATCAGAAATGAGGTGCCATAGGAGGGGGGCTCCAGTGTAAGCCCTTGCCCTAAGGCTCCCCATAACCTGGTGTTGGCAATAGGCTCGTGCATAAAATTGCTACTTGATGACAGCAACATCAAAGCCCTTTGTGGACATATGTATGGAGAATACATGTAGGCACGCAGATTCACAAAACTACTTCAGACATTTAAACAAATGTGCATAGATCTTAGGTAGAGCATGTTACCATGATCTCTCTCTCTCTCTCTCTCTCTCTCTCTCACACACACACACACACACACACACACACTCTTGATAGATAGATAGATAGATAGATAGATAGATAGATAGATAGATAGATAGATAGATAGATATAGATAGATACTTTTCAATGGGATCAGTTCACACATTCAGCTGCCAATCATTGCCCCCTATTTCAGGTGTTCATTAAGGAGTAATGAACTTATCAGTTGTATTTATGAATGTGCATGGGGAGATGGTGGCATGCATTCATCACAACATGTGAAGAGAGCCCAGGTGTGTACATACAGGAGCTCTCTGCACATTGTAATGTAGGACAGAGGGTAGAGTTTCCCCTATGCTTGTTATCCTCTAACGAATACATGGAAAGTGTTCACTAATCAGGTAGCAAGAAACCAAGTGATCTACATGCACATATCACTGTGTAACCACACTTTATGGCCCTTTAAGAATCAGAGCCTCTACAAGTTATGCTGAAGATACACATGTTGACCAGGCCAATGATTTTTCTGACAAGTCACTACAGATGTGTAATCCCTGGAAAACAAGAGAAATGGCCCAATCTTATCAAGGGCCTATGGCAGCGGACCGTGCAGTCTGTTGATGTAGGCCAGTGCTTCTCAATTATTTTCTGTCATGCCCCCCCTAGGAAGAAGAAAAAATTCCGCGCCCCCCGCGCGACTGTAAATAGTACCATTTGTCTATAAAATTGTTATAAGTACACCTCTGCATAACACTGTATCCTTATTAACGTATATGAGAATAAAAAAAGAAAGAAATGTGGATCAATTTACAACAAAGAATAGCTTTATTAACTGTAGCAGAAAAGATTTAAAGGAGCACAGGATTTAAAGGAGTACAATATTAAAAAAAACTTTAACCTCTCTGGAGAGTCGTCCGATCACCGGCTGGAAAGAGCTGTGTCTCCTTCAGCCTCCCGGCCGACTGACTCCTCATCGGCCGGCCGGCTCTTTATATATCCCTCCCAACCCTCGTGTCCCACCTCCCTGTCTGAGTGACAGGCGTCGTAGCCAATGGTTCTCCCTGTTTCGGGAGTGAGGGCCCGACGCCGTCCGGCTGTGCTGCGCGCTCGCCCCGCCCTCACGGCCAGACGCTGTGAGCGTGCTGGGCGGGCGCAGGGCACGTCCGGAAGATCGGCAGGCCCTGGCGCGGCCGCTAAAGGGGCTTCTACCGCCCGGGGTGGCTCCCTGAGGAAGCCCTCCTGCGGGGTTGTCGCCTGCTCGTCCCCTGCCGGGGCCGGCGTCGCCCGGAGCGGCCAACGAGGGAGCCGCGGCTCCTCGTTATCTCTGCCCTGGCCGAAGTAAGGGAGACCGGGGAGACCGGGCCTCTCCCTTACACCAATATGACAGTATTTGCCGAGCCCCCCTTTACGGAGCCTCGCGCCCCCCCTGGGGGGCGCGCCCCACTATTTGAGAAGCACTGATGTAGGCCCATTGTGGCTACATGAAAGCTGTCGCCATAGCGTACGATGGAGCCGCTGGTGGAAATGCTCTACTGGCCCAGGTAAGTTGGCAGCAGGGTTGGACCATGGGCAATTCAGGACAGGGAGTGGGAGGGGCAAGGGGAAGGGAGCAGGCTGGAGGGAGTGGATCTTGGTGGCAAATGCCTGTGCCAGACCCTAGTCCCCAACTTCCAGCCCACCCTGCCCCCTTCCTCTCCTCGGACATATGCCAGCTATAGTACATAGCTGGTGTGGGTCCAAGGACACCCATATGTGGTCAAAAGGCCTTCTGAGGAGTAAGTAAAAACAGTTTTACTTACCTCCTGTTTGCCTTCTGGTCAGCCACCCACCATAGCATTCCACACATGCTCTGTTGGTGTGTCTGCATGCTATAGTGTGGCAGAGGATAGGATTGGGCTGAAAGATGCCTGACTTCTGTTAGCAATTGGTGGAATTCCCCTTTTTCTCTTAAAAAAAATTACATTTTTGCCCCTCACCCTCCTGGACCCTCCTGTTGTTTATACCTCCTGTTGTTTATACGATTTTACAGCATCTGAAATGACAGCATCTCAGAACATCACGTAAAATATGATCACACAGCATGTTATTCCACCGCAGGAAAAGATGTTGGAAACAAGCAGAGAGAGAGAGAGAGAGAGAGAGAGAGAGAGAGAGAGAGAGAGATTGGTTGGAACTTCTGCAGGAGCTCCTTCATGTCACATTTCCTGATCAAAGCTGAAGGACCAATGTATGATCAGGTAGTGCACATTTGAATGATAACAAACAACAAGGAAAGGCAAAATACAAGGTCAGGTTTGCTGAACTAACCTGGAAATGCCTTTATTTATTTATTTAAATATAACAATCTTTTTTTTTTAAGACTGGAAATTTCTCATGATGGGTTTTGCTAACTGGACAAAGAGGTACCTTTGAAAGTGATGTCCTCTTATGTTTAGCGGGGGAGAGAAATTTTCTTGCTTCGCCCCAGCATGGCATCTTTTCTGTTGCTGGTGTCTCCTTGGCATCTTTTTTTAGATAGTGGGGAGAAGGAACCATTTATTGATTGATTTTGCTATGTAAACTGCTTTGTGAGCTGTTTTGTTGAAAAGCATTATTATTATTATTATTATTAATAATAATAATAATAATAATAATAATTTTGCACATCCCAAAATGCCAGACAAGTAGATCAAGCACACAGCCATGCCCCATTTGCCTTACCCACATCTATCCCTCCACTGCAATAATTTGTAAAGACAACATTGTGTCGGTGTAAGGTGGTAGAGTACCATTCCAACTACTTTTAGGGTGAGGGGACCAGCTGTTCTCCATGCTTGCTCTTAGTCTCTCAAACACTCCTAGCAGAACAAAGCTGCACCCATGTGGAAACGGTGTGGCGTGGCTACTTTTTGTAACTGGCGGCTGCCACCCCATTGCAAAGAACAGAACCAGTCCACAGCCCTAAATTCTATCGCTCTGCTTTTGCTGCACAGTGAGTCATAGAAGCAGACTGTTTGGCTTCCCCTTTGCTACGTATTCAGTAAGATATTTATGTAGATGCAAACATGCATTGCATTTATAGCCACCAAACCTTTACACATAATGAATAGCTCCTTTTAGCCATTTATAACCCAGAACCATTCTTCTGCCCAGTCAGGGGGGCGACAGAAGCCATATCAGATGAGGTTCATCCATGCTTTTACCAGTAGCCTCATTTTATTCCCGCTGCACTGCAGCACATTCGCTTTCTTCCTGGCATGACAGTTCTATTTGTAGCCCCATCCCTTTTCTGCTATAACATATTTGCTCTCTTTTCCCCTTTCTTCTACAACATCTATGGTTGTCACATTATTCCTCAAGCCTGGAGGAGCACAATGACTTCTGAGGCAGGTGTCACTGCCGCTCTGTGAATCAACCATCAGGAGGTATTTATGGAAGTAGTGAATGTCTGCCTAGAAGCTGTATAGGAAGTACAGCTCAGGTCATACAGTTGTGGGGAGTAGCAGTATACCTAGTGGGTTTTCACCTAATGAGGTAGATTATCTAAGTCAAGTGGACCTAACTGGAGCGGAACTGAAGCAGCTCCTATAGATTGGGGTTCATGGGGGGGGTTCCTGAAAGAGCCCTCACATTTCTGTACGTTTTTTATCTGTGTGCCCCCCCCCAGAAATAGAACGCCATTGTACACACTAGTCTCTCTCTAGGTGTCTCTGCTTGTTGGTTTGTCTACCTATCTCAGCATTTCCAATCCAAAACTGTTTACATTTGGGATAGTCTTTCTTCCCAGAATTACGTACGTATGTATTTTCTTGGCCAGTTCCCAGACCTTCGGGCAAGTATCCTTGCAACTGCAGGATAGCGTTGAACATCTCACTCCTTTTTGCCCAGTCAGTCAGGGCTCAGGGATGGGACTCTGTGTTCTGGTGATGTTTCATATCTTCTCTCTCCCATAGCATGGGCTGAATCAGCAAATCCTAGCAAATCTTTCCTTATTTTCTCCCTCAAGTTGATGCCCCTGCTCATATATTAGCAAATGAGGAGAGGAAAATCAAAGGTGCATAGTGCCACCCTACTCAAATGGCCACAAACCTGTGCAGGGTTTCTCAGACTTTTTATAGCTGAAGCACCTCAGTCTGATCCAGCAACATAATTTTGCAACATGCAAAATTTTTCTAGAATGAAAAAAAATATGAAACTAGTAATTAAAGTCCTACCCCAAGGAAAAAGGAATTGAGTATTAAGGTACAATTAGGAAGCTGTTTATCAGTAATCAGTAACAGGAAGCAATAGAAGCAGGTGAACCTGCAAAGGAGGAAGCTGCTAATAAACATTGCAGGAGTTTGGAATGAATAGAATGTACTTCTGAATAAATATTAAAGGAGGAGCCTGGCCATGGGGATGGGCTTTACTGCGTGTTGTGAGTGTGTGTGTATGTGTGCGCGCACGCGCGCACGCGCGCACGCGCGCACGCTTGCGTGTCTGAACTCCAGTTCCAACTGATTGCAGAGAAGCAATGCTTCATGAGCACTGAAACTCATTTGGGCTGTTCCAGTGTCAGTTGTATGAATAATTCATCACAGAGTCACCATCACAGATAGAAGTTTGCATCAGCCAATTACTATCATCTTCTACGGAGCCTTTTCCCACATCTGGCTGAGAGTAATCAAGTACTGAGTAAACAAGTGAGGAAAGGTCAATTGATGGTGAGAGCACATGGAAATCAGTCCAGAGAATATTTGAAAGGGGACATGATTGAGACGTATAAAATTATGCATGGGTTGGAGAGAGTGGATAGAGAGAAGTTCTTTTCCCTCTCACACAACACTAGAACTAGGGGACATCCACTCAAATTGAGTGGAGGGAGTATTAAAACAGACAAAAGAAAATATTTCTTTACCCAGCATGTAATTGGTTTGTGGAACTCCTTGCCACAGGATGTGGTGATGGCACCTGGCCTGGATGCCTTTAAAAGGGGATTGGACAGATTTATGGAGGAAAAGTCCATCACAGCTTACAAGCCATGATGGGGATAAGCAACCTCCTGGTTGTAGTTGTAGGTTTTCTTTGTGCCAGGTGCAAGGGAGTGGCGACAGGATACAGGTATCTTGTTGTCTTGTGCTCCCTGAGGCATCTGGTGGGGCCACTGTGTGATACAGGAAGTTGGACTAGATGGGCCTTTGGCCTGATCCAGCAGGGCTCTTCTTATGTTTTTATGACTCTATATTGCAGCCTTCCCACATCCCTATCTATTCCCACACATATTCATGTCAGATGCAGCATTTTGGTAGTCTCTTCCTCCAGTAGAGTCTTTCACTGTCTTTGAGAGATTTTTCCCTGCTTGGAAAGCCTCCAGCTATGGTAGTTGTCCTCATCACTAGAGGGCAGAGATGCCTTCCCTGACCACAAAGGGGCCCCTTTTTCACTGAAACCAAGTCATGCAGCCGAGCCTCACTTTGTAGAAGGACACTGTATCTCAGTCTCATCAAGCTGCCTAATTTCCCTTCTCTCTCATTCCTCAAACCCTCAAACAATTCTTCCTCCCTTCCAAAAGCCTCCCTTCCCCAGCGCCTGTTTTAAACCTCTGGTTAATCTTCTTCTCCCCTCCTGTTGGGTTGTCTCAGGCAGAGGAAACTCAGCCCAACAGGCAGCCTGACTCTCTCCCTTCTCTCCTCTCACATTAACCAACGCCTGTCTGAACAGAACCATTTCAAATTATCATTCGCCCTCAACTACTAAACCTCTATGCAACCAATCATACAAATAAACATTGGCTTGCAATAAAACCTTTTTTTCTTTTAAAAAACTGTCTAGTGGTTACTGTTAGCTTAGTTAGTAATCAGAAAGGCCAGGATGCAGTGAATGGCAGTTTTGAGGTCATTAACTGGATAGCGGAGAACAACCTCAAAGTGCCTCTGAGTATAAATTCTCCCAGTTTGGTCTTAATTCAAGGCTGGGCAAACCTGATCCCAAGATTGTATGTTTAAACATGCAGTGACAGGTGTGTGTGTGTGTGTGTGTGTGTGTGTGTGTGTGTGTGTGTGTGTGTGTGTGTGTGTGTGTGAGTGAGTGAGTGTGCGTGCGTGCGTGCATGCATGCATGCATGTGCATTGAGGCGTAACAAGGGTGGAGCAAAGGCAAGTAGTTCTGCAAGACTCCGTTACACTGGAGTCAGCGGCCCCTCCCCCTTGCTGTTGGAGCCATTCCAGCAGCAACAAGGGAGTGTCCTGCGTGTTGCCTTTGCTGCCAGAATGGCTCTACCAGCAAGGGGGAGGGGCCGCTGACTCCAGTGTAACGGAGTCTTGCAGAACTACTTGCCTTCGCTCCACCCTTGTTTCACCACAACATGTGCATGTGTCTCTGTGTCTGTGTGTAGTGAATTTCTCAAGTAATTATGCATTATGTGAAAAAGTAATTCATTGTGCCTGTCCTAATGCTACTGCTCATCCATTGCAGTGAATGACCCTAATTTCTAGTATAGAGAGGGCGGAAACATTCTCACTGCCCACGTTCTCCATTCCATTCACGGTTTTATAAATCTTGACGATGGCTCAGTTGCTTCCCCCCCCCCCTACACTAGAATGTCTCAGACACTTCAGCCTGTCTTCATAGGGAAGGCATTCCAACCCTCTGAGTGTCCCTCTTCTGTACCTTCTCCCACTCTCAATACAAGTAAACAATATACAGTCTTCTGAGGAGCTTGCCTGCTGTTAGGTTTCACTTGAGTGAAGGAGTTACTTGTTTTGCTGGCCTCCAGGCAGCTCCGGAGGGTGTTTACAAGAAATATAAGAGTCAAGATGTTTGCTTCTCTGTCTGAAGTCAGAGGAAGCCTGTTTCTCTCAGGACTGCTGGCTCCCATAATTCTTTGGTCCAGGGGCCCAGCAGTTGATGTCTACCTGGGCTGACATTTCTTCTCTACATCAGCCTGGTTCCTGGCAGAACTGTGGCAAAGGGGCCGTCTCTATGAACACACCAAGCCAGTTTTGAGCCCACCGTTTTCTTCTGTGGGGTGCTGAATTGGATTTTGTACTCATGAGGGAATGCCAGTCACATCAGAATCCAAGTCACTGAAAATGGTCAGCTGCCCAGTATAAACGAAGTCACTGGGCATAAACTCAACAGCTCTGCAAATAGTTTCTCATGGCTGCTTCTTACTTTATCACATAAGAACTGGACTATAAATATAGCTTATGCATCAACAACTCTGTGAACACACAGGGATATATTTGCATGATTGGGAATTGTGTTTTTCCAGGGTTTGCACACTGAGTGCTTTTACATGTACATAGTTGTATTCTGTTCACACCCACCAGTAAACATGTTGAGATTCGGAGTAAAAACAGCAGGTGCAATGCCACTTCTCCCCTCCACTCATTGAGTGAACATATGTAGAGTCTTAATTTGTTTGACTACAGCCGCTATTATGCTTTGTCAGGAGATGGTCAAAGAAAGAACCGAGAACCACCATGCCTGTGTGCTGCTGTGCCATAAGATAAGCCACCAGGGCTTTTCAGGCTGCAGTGTCCCCTAGGTTGTGAATGTCTGATGGTCTAGAGCAGGGGTGGGGAACCTTTTCCCTGGCGAGGGCCGTTTTAAATATTAGAAATTTGCTTGCGGCCGGTTGTAAGGCCACCCACCATTTTTTATTTAATTAAGTAATTTCCCTCCGCCCCCCCCATCCACCGGGAGAGGGCCTCCGCACGTCCTCCCTGGCCGTCGCCTCGACCCCTTCTCACCAGGCCATCGGCGGCCATTTCGCACATGTGTACCATGCTGATGAGGGCAAGAGGGCAAGAGTTTGCCCTCATCAGAGTGGTACGCATGTGCGAAATGGCCAACGATGGCCTGGTGAGAAGGGGTCGAGGCGGCGGACGGGGAGGACGTGCAGAGGCTCTCTTCCGGCCTTCGGAGGTGATGCATTGAGCCTCCGGGGGCTGGTTGGGCGGCCTCGCGGCAATCTCTCTGGGAGCCGGACCAGATGGCCAGAGGTTCCCCACCGCTGGTCTAGAGTAACCCCATTCATACAGGCAGGTCATTGGCTTTCTCTGACCTGGAAGGACTAAAGATAGGCCTACCATCATCCCAGAATCGACGCTGGCTTCGGCCTAGAGCGGACCTGAGCCACTCCCAAGGGTGCACTGCGGCTGCCCAATGGGCTTCTGGAACTTCCGATCAACAATGCGACAGAAGCTGGAACCCCGTTGGGCAGCCGCAGTGCACCCTTGGGAGTGGCTCAAGTCCGCTCTCGGCCGAAGCCAGCGTCGATTCCAAGACAATGGTAAGCCTAACTATAGAGGCCTGGACAAAAACAGCACCTGCTTTTTCTGATGCCTGGCTCTCATTAGGTGGCTGTCCAGTGTCTAGCACTGACATGTTTTCCTGGTAACATGTGGTGTCTGCAGGACAGGTAAATGCTCTTGTCAGTCTTACATGTGTAATCTGTACTCTCTCTAGCTTGGGGAAACAAGTTCTTTAGTGGCATCTTCTGGAGCTGCTGCCTTTGGTTGTGTCCTGCTGGTTTTAAGTCTGTGAAAGATCAGATGGTGTTCTGCAGGTACCTTTGATTCCTCCTCATGATCTGACCATTTAGATTCACCATCTTACTTGATCATTTGGGTCACCTCTATTTTTTCTTTTGTTCCATCCATGCTCATATAGGAATTCAGCATGGAGTTGCTCTGCTTATCATGTTGGTGGCAGTCCAATTAGTAAAAACTGGGATGGGGAGAAGAGAAGGGTTGCCACCAAGACTGCATTATTTTGTTCATTACTTGCATTTGAATTTGAGGCCAACATAAAATATTGAAGGAAGCCAGGAAAACAAAAGAGACAAGAGGTGTTCCAGTGGATACGTCCCTTGACAGAGCTACTTCCAGAGATTGCATTCACTTTGGTGAAACAAAGCAGCATATTTGCTGATGTAAAGAAAATACTCTGAAACTGAGGGCCGTAAAACACATTGTTTTCTCCCTAGGGGCCCCAGGTGTCTTTTGTAGGACACAATTATCTCTTTACCATTGCTTTCCTTAAATAATAAATACACATGCTGTAGCTCTTTCCTGGCATAATTGGCTAGAAATGGTTTTTTCCCCACTTGGGGATCATTGGACTGGTTGAACTCCATTTCACTGAGGGTGAGGGAAACGTTCTGTCACATGAATGTAGCAAACAGCACTACTTCTTTCTGTAAGATTTTCAATATTTTTTTTAAGTTACAACCTTATTTTCCGAGTACATAGTTAAAATATTGATCTTGGGATGCCATTGCATGGCAATGGAGGTGGTGGTAACTGTGCTTACCTTCAATTCTTTAGTAGCAAGCTATGGAAGAGGGGTTGTAGCTTATTGGTAGAGCACCTGCTTTCACTGGCGTCACTGCAGGGGGGGCGGAGCTCTAAGTTCCTCCGTGATCCGAGCCTCCGTTACATGGAGGAACGAAGATCCCCGCCCCGCTCCTTCCGAACCAGTCAAAGCAGTGAAAACGCTCAGGGAGTCTCCTGGAGTCTCGGAAGGCACGGGGGCGGGGCGCTTCGTTCCTCTGTGTAAGGGAGGCTCGGATCACAGAGGAACTTAGAGATCTGCCCCCCCCCTGCAGTGACACCAGTGCCTGCTTTGTATGCTGAAGGTCCCAGGTTCAATCCCCGACATCTTCAATTAAAAAGAGTACAAGTAGCAGTGCTGTGAAAGATCTCTGTCAGAGCCTTCGAAAAGCTGCTACCGGATACAGTAGACAGTGCTGAGCTAGTTAGATAGTTTGGTGTAAGGCAACTTCATATACTCATGTGGCCAAGTTGTAGTGTAATGTCTGCACCAATGCCAACCATGATTAGCTTTTAAACCAGGGTTTAAAGTTGGTTTCCAAACTCTGATTAAAAGGTCATTATTATTAGCCTTTTTCCTTGGTGCAGATATAACATTACACCATAGCAAATGCTGAAAAGGGAAGGGTGAGTGGAATTCACCTGGAAGAGATAAGGAAGGAGTAGAAGGGAGGAGCATGCACAGAGCTTGTGTCACTATCAGGACTTAGAGAACACTGGGGAAGAAACTGCCACTGCTCACAATAGAAAACAATGACAAAAATAGCATAAGAATTATGTGTTAAAGTGATTCCCAGGGATTCTAATCAAATGTTGAAGTGATTGATTACCTTTGAGCCTGATTCCAGCAGGATCCAACAAAGTGTGCTGGTTTCTAAGAGGAAACAACTTTGATTCAATTTGACTATTATGCCTTGATAATCTGCAAAATGTGGACAGGCATTCAAATGAGCATTGACTTTGGCATTAATCAAATCCATGAAGCTTCTCTGTGGTTATCTCTAATCGTGAGCACTTTCATTCATGTGAGGTGTTCTTATTTGGTTGTACAAAGCTCAAAGAAATGACTAGGAAGAGACAGAGGCGTCGACAGAGCCTGGCAGGGGGGGCGGACCACCAGGGGGTGACGCGCGCGTGACACGCGCAAAGGGGTGACGTCACCTGCGCGTCACCGTCGGACGCTCCGAGGTCCGGAGTCCGGAAGCTCCGAGGCCAGGGAGCAAGCCTTAGAGCGTTGGACCCCGCCGGCGCTCCAAGGCCTTCTGAAGGCCCGCTGGCTCAAAACGTAAAGTTTTACGTTTTCGCGCATGCGCATTGCTTTTCTGAGGGCAAATGGGCAGCCCTTTGCCCTCAGAAAAGCAATGCGCATGCGCGAAAAACGTAAAACTTTACGTTTTGAGCCAGTGGGCTTTCAGAAGGCCCTGGAGCGCCGTCGAAGCCAGTCGTTCCGAGGCCGGCTCCCCGGCCTCCAGTTCGGGGGGGTGACACCCTAGGGCGGGGGGGTGACGCGCACCCCCCAGCCCTAGGGTGTCGCGCGTCTAGCGACGCTACTGGGAAGAGATATTTTGAGTACAGGCACCAAAATGAGAGAGAGAGAGAGAGAGAGAGAGAGAGAGAGAGAGAGAGAGAGAGAGAAGAGGTGATGGTTCTTCCTGATGAATTCATCTAGAGCAGTGGTGGCCAACCTTCCAACATGAATGCTGGCCCTTTAAATGGTTGTCTAGGTGAGGGCATTTCAGCAGGTGCAGCTGCTTTAGCAGCACCATCAGCAATTGCAGCTGCCAAGATTCTGTCTTCTGCACAACTCTTAAGAACACAGAGGCCCTAATAGTGGAAGGTTGTCCACCCCTGATCTAGAGTAAAATGATTAATATATACCCTTTTGGATTCAGATAAATTTACCGACAGTACGGGTTCATGTCTATTTTATTAGCAGCCCAATCCTATGGAGGCCTTGCACTGCCAGAACAAGCATTTCAGCAGCGCAAGATCCTTTTTGGCTGTTGCATTTTGTGTAGCCGGGCTACTGCCGCAAACGAGTGGATGCATTCCTGTGACCTCCCAATGAGCCTTGGCACCAGTAAGTCTGTGTGGGGGGCAAGAGGGAGGTGGAGGGTGGGCGGAAGGGGCAGGAAGGGGGAGGAGGGCAGATCGAGGTCGGGAAGGGGACAGTATCATTGGTGCAGGTCCATTTGGGCAACAGAGACTTACCCCTAGACAAGGGAGCAAATGTTCCCTTACCCGGAAGAGACCTCTGGGACTGAGCACAGGATGCTCAGGTGGCTCAGCTGCATAGGTGAGGGGGTTGATATGATTGGACTTTAAAAGGGCTATTTTGAGTATGGTGGAAGGACCAGTTTTCCTTCTTCATTGTCTACTGCCAAGAAGAAGAGCTGCTTTTCCCATTTTGCAAGCGTGACATGGAGCAATGCAGGCGTGGGGTTAAGGGAAGAGTAGAGAGGAGCAAGTGCTGTTGCTGGGAGGGGTACAGTGCATTGCTTTCGACTAGCTGGCTGCCTAGCATGAAGCATCAGTGCCTCTGCACTGATCAGTGCCTCTTGGGGCACAATCTTACTTCACAAACATTCACTGACCTCTCCCCCACTTGCACCAAGGTCCCTCCCCACCCCCACCATCCCTTCTGAACAGAGAAGTCAGCTCACAGGATTCTAGTTGTCAACCCCTCATCTAGAGTAACCATCACATACGGTGTCCATATGAGTACAGATTATAATCCACTCCCCTCCCCCCCATAATTGTCAGTGTGCATTGGTAAGACAGAAACTGCCATGTCCAGTTGTTGAAAAGAGGAGAATGATTCTTGAGGTCTTTTTGACGGGAATTGATGTCGAAAGTGTAGGAGCTTTCTTTGAAGTGTTTTCTCCTAAAGAAAAATAAACTAATGATTTTCAATTGAGAAAATCAAGCGGCTTTCTTGTCTCTTGCAAATGAGTTAACTGGAGAGAAGAAAACCATTTCTCTGTCTCATAAATTGCCACAGATGGAAAGTCTAGACAGTTGCGGGGGCTCACTGTGAGCGAAGCTAAGCAAAAGCCTATTTTAACTCGGGTCCGTATAGAAAAGATACAACTGTCTGCTCCATGTAAATCTGGGTAATGTTGCCAGAGCCAGCTCGTCAAAGTGTACCAGCCGTTGTTCCCATGCCCATTCAGCACCAGCCAAATCAGCAGCTCCTACCAGGCCATGAGTACATTCTGCTCCAGAGCACAAGTGCCATTCAGCAGGAACCAGCGGTCCCTTGGGGCTAGCGCAGTTACTCAGAGGCTGTATCCAGGTAGCCACAGATAATTTCATGGTTACAGGCATGGATTACTGTCTGGCTTACTAATTATACAAAAATGACAGCAAGGTTCTTCACATCCCATTCCATTCATTAGGCAGGGCCGGCCACCGTATCCTGAGCCTTTCCTGGGTCACATCAGCACAGCCTGGGAACACCTCGGGAGAAAGGGACATTCATCCCCTTCTCGTGGAACAGGGCCATTCAGAGGAATTTTATCAGGGGGTACACATTTTCTTTTGGGCCCCTTCCCTACATATGAATTTGGCTCCTGGGCCCCTTTTTTTGCTCCAGGGCCCCCTTTTTGACCCATTTTTCACCCTGGGCCCGGATACAAATTACCCCCTTAACCCCCCTCTCAGAGGACCTGGCCTGGAGCCTATGGACCTCCTCAAATGTACGCCAACTCTGATGCTGGCATACATCCAAGGTGGCAGAGTAAGGCTGAACCGAGCTGGAAATGGCAGAGGATATTGGCGGAGCGTGCCGTCAATATCCCTGCCCCCTCCCAGCTCAGATCAGCCAATGACCCTCCCCCCGCCCCTGCACCAACTGGTGCAGGACCTACCTCCACCAGTGGCTGCAGGGTCTGGAGGGCAGTGGAATGAGGGCTGCCTGCCTCTGTGCCGGCGGCCCTTACTCCCAAGTCGCCACAAATGTGCTTTACAGCACGTTTGCAACAGCTTAGAGCAGCGGAGCATGCGCTCTGCTGCTCTAGGTTAGTGAGGATTGCGCTGTTAGATCCAGGTTCAAATCCAGGAAGATCCAGGTTCAAATCCTCGCTCAACCACAAAGCTTCCTGCGTGAACTTGGGCGAGTCACTATCTCTCAGCCTCACCTACCTCACACAGTTGTTGTGAGAAAACAAGGAGGGAAGGAACCATGTACACCACCCTGAGCTCCTTGAAGGAAGGTTAGTATAAAAATGTGAAAAATAAATTAAGTGGTCACTGCATAATCTTACCATAAGCCATTAGGTGCACACCCTCAGATCAGTGGAATGTTTCAGGCATGAGAGAGACGTGCTAAATCCATTGGGCAAGCGGGAGGATACCGTGGCCAGGTGCAGAAGAAGGCCACCAGCAAGCAAGAACGTGAGCTTGATAGTCTTTTCTTTTGTCCTTTGGATTGCAAAATGCTTTCAGACCTGCTGCTTGCTTCATTGTTGCATGCTCATGTCTGTGCGTATTTTGCTTTAAACTTTCATTGCATTCACTTACCAGCGTCATGTCATGTTACACTGTAGTACCACAATGCAGGACTTAATAATGGAACAAACTACAGCATTCACTTTCAACTACTGCTGCCCCCATTTCATTATTCAGTAGCAGCATCAACTCATGTTTGGTAGAGAGGATATTTCACACATGAAATATGAAATAAAGGAGTATTTATTTCCAGTCTTTATTTCAAGTGCCTGCAATGAGATTTGTTTTAAAGCAGATATATCCCATCCCACCCCCCACCCTGGCTTGGATGCTTTCATTGTAGCTTAGCTATAGTTATCCATGCTCTGGTTTGGACTATTACAATGTGCTCTATGTACGGCTGTGACTGTACACCGCATCCCTAGGGATCCCTCCGGTCCTGAACATTCCATAAACATCAGTACCAGTCGCGTCGCTACGACGTGTGACACCCCAGAGCGGGGGCGCGCGTCGCCTTTAAGGGGGAGGCTCCGCCCCCGCGCGTGACGTCATGCGCAGGAGCAGAGCAGGACACAGGGGAGGGCGGGAGGGCCCAGCTCCTTCACCAAACTGTAAGTGGGGGGGTCGCGCGTCACCCCTATGCAAGCGACACCCTCCCCGGCGGCCCGCCCCCCGCGCTTCCCCGTGTCGACGCCCATGATCAGTACTGAAAAATGTGGCTAAGGGAGAGGTGAGGAACAAAAGGCCCAGGCTGTTCCACTTGGCAGTTGCAAAGTTCCTGAGGTGCAAAAATGCATCAGTGTTAACCTAGCCACTCTTCAAAGGAAACTTGTAGTAGTAAGGCTCTAATTAACTGGAAGCTGCCTATTGCGAGGCTTAGAATGCAGTGGCTGTTTTCTTTACAAGAGGTGTAATGCTCAGGCCGAACCCATATTTATCAGCCAAATTTGAGAGATGGAGATGATGGATGGGCAGGCAGGTGTAGGATCTGTAACTGGTACTTTGTCTGCATGCTAGTCATAGATAGCCTTACCAGCGTCCCGGAATCGAGGCTGGCTTCGGCCTAGTCCGAGCCCGAGCAGCTCCCAAGGATGCACTGGGTCTGTCCAACGGGGTTCCAGCTTCGGTTGTGTCGTCGACCGGAGGTTCCGGAAGCCCATTGGCCAGCCACAGTGCATCCTTGGGAGCTGCTCAGGCCCGGACTAGGCCGAAGCCAGCCTCGATTCCGGGACGCTGGTAAGGCTAGTCATAGACATAAAAATTGCTCAGTGTGTTTCAAGGAATCTGTGGTTATTGTTCCCCACACCTTATTAATTAATTATTATTAATTATTAATTAATTAATAACAGTATTTATATACTGCTTTTCAACAAAAAGTTCACAAAGCGGTTTACAGACAAAATCAAATGATTAAATGGCTCCCTGTCCCAAAAGGGCTCACAATCTAAAAAAGATGCAGAGCACCACCAGCAAACAGCCACCAGAAAAGACACTGTGCTGGGGTGAAAGGGGGGTAGTTTCTCTCCCCCTGCTAAATATAAGAGGAGCACCAATTGAAAAAGTGCCTCTTGCCCAGTTAGCAGGGGTCTTATGGTGTGTGCCTGTATTTCTAGGAGTTCACAGCGAAGACAGGGGCAGGGATGAGCAGCAAACTGCACCAGCACTTTGGGTGCTACTATCACTTGCGTCGCTGGAGGTGGGGCGGAAAGCTAAGTTCTGCAGCTTTCCGCCCCACCGTTACTCTCCTGCACGAGGTGCCCCACCCCCTCGTCGTAGCAGCCCGTCAGCGGAGAGAAAGCAACGCACAGGGACTCTCCTGCGCGTTGCTTTCTCTCCGCTGACGGGCTCCTATGACGAGGGGGCGGGGCGCCTCATACCGGAGAGTAACGGTGGGGCGGAAAGCTGCAGAACTTAGCTTTCCGCCCCACCTCCAGCGACGCCAGTGGCTACTATGAGTGACAAATTGCCAAACTGAATTGGTCCAGATGTACCCAATGAATACTGTACTATGGGATTCAAGCACATTGTGGTACAGAACAATAAGATCCTTGAACCTGTGTGTGCCATGGAAGCTCCACGGAAACATGGAAGCCTAACACAGGGCTACAGAAGACTAGTTCATGTTCACAAAGAGATGAGAGCATTATTTGCACATTTATGAGATGATTTTTTTTTTGAGAAATACGAAGTAGCACTGCCTGATTAATGGAAGGAAACGCATACTGTATAATATCTATATAGTCTAGTATCAAATCTCATTGCTACACAGAAACAAGCAAGCATTCCTTCTGAAGCCATAAGTGCTCCTGATAAATTTGTGCTGCTGCCACCCCCACCTTCCGATCCCTCTTATCCCTGTTTGTAGCAGAACGTCTCAGGTTCCGAAAATGGAATCAGCTTGAAGGTTAATCTATTTCCTCATTTGCTACAGAATTAAAGAGATTGTCAGAACGTTGTGCCTTTAAGGATCAACTTAATGATGCGCTAAGAGACACATTTGTACATGGACTTCTCTCTGCTGCAGCAGCAAAGGGATGATGTGGAACTCCAAAGCAGAGGCAAGAATGCACAACATGTTTATGCACAGCATAAGCCAGCCCATCCAGAGAGCAGATATAAATTATTGGCATGGAAGGGGAATTTGTGTCCCTGACCAGATTTAAAGACATGTACTGCAGATGCTGCAATTATAAAGAGATGCTCAGAGATGTTATAGCATAGCAATTTTGTTGGTTACCTCTCTCTCTCTCTCTCTCCCTCTCTCTCTCTCTCTCTCTCTCTCGCGCGCGCGAGTGTGTGTGTGTGTGTGTGTGTGTGTGTGTGTGTGTGTGTGCATTTCTCAATGGATGATAGTTGCTGTTGATCATAAAGAAGAAGATATTGTTTGATGAAGAGTTCTGTGGTATTGAAAAGTTTGCATACTCCTATTAAGACAATTGACCTACCTTTGGAATGCATGTATTAATACCTTTGGTATTCTTCTATACCTTTGGTACTGTATTCTTCTATCAAGGTAAATGGAACAAAAATTAATATTCAACAAAGAAGCCAATCAGGGCATTGCTTAAGAACTACTCCCATGGACATTTCAGACCACATGTGATTATCAGGAGCACCTATTATTATGAGGGGTTAAAAAAAATAACCATAACCAATGTCCTTACATTACACTGCCTTTTGCAATTTAATCTAGGGAATAGACAAAAGCAGGCCTTTGAACCTTGCTATCAATCATGCCTTCCCAAATAACTTTGCACTTCTACTGAAATCCTTGCAGGCAATCTGGTCTCCTCAAATTTTAACAGAAGAATCTTAAACCAAATAATACAATGGAAAATGGTAGGATCCAGGCCCATTGGTTCTTGACACTTCCGTCTCTTGCTGAGAATGAATGATGAATGAGTGAGATCAGCAAGATATTTACTTTTCTGTGGTTAACATATGAGGGGCTTATTCCATAATGCACCTTTATTTATTATTTAGCCGAGTCGATGATCATTTACATTTCAGGAACATAATTTAGCTGCAAACCAGGAACATTCAAGCTCCCTACTGAGCGTTTGCTTTCAAATGTTAACTTTTAGCACCACATCTAAGCTATATCATTGCTCCCAGGATTACCTTTGCTAAAATTGCAGGTTCAGAAAAAAACACTTTCCGTTCCCCTCCCCAGCTTCTAGTAGTAATTGAACTTGGTGCCGCAATTAACTGGGTAAGAGAATAAAGACAGCAGCAGCTGGAGTTACCATTTCCTTCCCAGACTCATGTTCTTTTTTCTTTGCACCACTTTTCAACTCTCTGGACATTTTGGATTTTCAGGGGTTCTCAACCCCTTCCCGGTCTCCTACCACCTCCAGTGCCACTCTCTTGCTGTGTACCACCGGAAGTGAGTGGCGATGACATCGTGGCCAGTTACTTCCAGGCTTTTGGGTCTTCAAAGGCCAGAAAACGCAGGTAAGAGGCTCTGAGCAGGTGGGAGGGCCCTTCTCAGCATTCCCAAGAGGCTCGGCCAAAGGCAGGAGCCTCTCAGGAGCAAAAATGCGGTGCCAAAAGTGCTGCATCAGAGAGGGGTTCCGGCAGTCAAGCGGTCCAAGTACCATCAGCAGTCAGCTGAAGTACCACTGGTATTACGAGTAGCACTGGTTGAGATCCCCCTGATTTATACTATGGTCAGAGGACACCTTCCCATCTAGTTTTGCAGGCATTTATGCCTTGCTGCACA
The DNA here is from genome assembly GCA_026170595.1 of Plestiodon gilberti rubricaudatus. NCBI lineage: Eukaryota > Metazoa > Chordata > Lepidosauria > Squamata > Scincidae > Plestiodon > Plestiodon gilberti. The sequence continues at coordinate 89,957,311 of JANXHW010000003.1, forward strand.
CTGGCACTGCATATTGGGAACATATTTATCTTCCCCCCATACTCCCTGCCCCGAAACCACCCACAATCCTCCCTTGAACCACCCCCACCACCAACATACCCACAGTAGTGGAGGATGGCGGAGGTTTGGCAGGCCACTGTCACTCAAGTGTGGCCTCCAGCCATTTGCCTTGGTGGCTGCGGCTGCCACATCACCAGCCTAGGACTTGTGGCAGATCATGAGATCCAGCACCATAAACCCAGCATAGGTTTGGGCTGCAAATCTGAGGGGTCCCCTTGAAACCAAACAGTAATGGAATTTAAGCAACCTTGTAGGATTTAGAGATCAGACCTCAGGAGTACAGGAGCAAGCCGGCTGTTCTTTTCCTGGTCAGTGGGCAACTCTATACACAACCCATCATATACAACCTATCATAGTTCTAAAGAAGTTTCTGAGATCATGAGATGTAGGATAGATGTGAGTCTTTTGCACACACCCACAGGCTTGCTCTGGGTTATCTTGATGGAACAGGTATATAATAAGAGAATACAGAAAGTCAGACAGAGCATTTTGACAAAACACTGAAACAACCCCCAGAGCCTTAATTGTTGTCTCTGTGAATCAATTCACATTCTGCTTTGTCTGTTTATATAGCTCTGAGAGGAACATCCGGAAAATTAATGAGGTCACTGGCTTCCAGAATCCCAGGTGCCAAACATGGTGAATAAATTGCTCTTAATAGCTGAGCTTATGCGTGGCAATCAATACAGCAATTTCATCACATCCACCTAATTTATAGATGCAAGATGCTACTCATTTCTAGACCAAGATATAGACAAGGATTCAAAAGGTTGCTCTGCCCCAAATAACCTGAGATGCACCGAATTATGGACAAGAAGTCTTCATTAAGAAGCAGCGAACCAGCTTTGATAAATCAGCAGCAGCAAAAAGTAGGCAAACAAGCCAGTGTGGAGCGCTTATGCATGCCGATATGAAGTGCAAATTAAGATTCTGAAAAATTGTCCAATACATTTTGGAGTGGAGACTTTACCGTTCAGAGGAATGGCATATATCCTTTGCATGTATGAGACTCCAGCTTTTGTCCTTGGGTTGCCAACTTTCAAACCAGCTTCTTTAAACAGCAGTCCGATCTGCAAATAATAACAGATGGTAACCTTTGCCTCCATGCCATGAATCTAGAGAAAAAAGCCACTAATGGCGCAATCTTGCGCAGAAATAGGCCAGGGAAGCAAGTGCTCCACTGGCCTGTGGTGTCCTCTGGAGTAAGCGGTGCCAGTGCGGAGGCCGGCACCGCTCACTCCTCTGTACCCCGGATTCTGCACCGCTAGGCAAAGGTGAGTCCTGCACTGGGTGGCAGGAAGGCCTGGTGAGGGAGGGCCGGGGTGTCAGGGGAGGGGGCCATTGGAGTGCCTAGCCTGGGAGGGGGCAGGGATATCGGTGCTGGGTTGTGCCTATATCCCAAGCCCCTTCTCAGGCCGGGCCAGTCTTACACAGCTTCCCCGGTTGTGCATCAGCTCCAGAGCTGGCACACATCTGAGGAGGCCCATTGGCCCAGTTATGCTCAGGAAAGGGAAGTGGGGGGGGGAGAGAAAGGCTGGAAGGGGAAAAGAATGGTAGCTACCAGTCCTGTGTGTCAGCTTGCCACAGTGGTTCCTGGGTAGCAGAGGGGCTGGGAGTGTTTAATGATACAGCACTAGCCGGTTAGTCAGATGATCACAATGACAGCATGGCAGGCAGACAGGCCTGTGGGATCTGAGGCCTCTTACCATCAGTCCGAATCAAAAGTCACAATGCTGTCCTGGCCGTCACCAAGCATTATGTATGCGTGTGTAGAAGCATGCCACACATCATGCATAAACAAGGTTGTCAGGCAACAATATTCCGAACCCGTGCTCCTAGCACAGGGTTCGGACTTTGGTTGGCCTCTCCAGGATATGAGGGGTGGGGGTCTTCCCACCCCCTTTCCTGGATTGGTGGCCTCGTGGGGGTGTGTGACATGCAGGGTATACATGGCTGGCCTGATCCCCGCATGGCCATTCTGTTCTCCTGAAACATCCAGAGAACAACTGATTCCCTCCCACCCTCCCTTTATGCAATCTGGGCCTGTCTGGTCGCCCATTTGGGGGCCGGGTAGGATTTTTGCTGTCCACCTGATTGGCCATGGTGGGCAGTTTTTTCAGCTACCTCAGACTGCTGCTGGGTTGGGCATTTTCCTCTTCTTCTCTCAATCACTTGGTCCCTTTGTTTTGCAGGTTAGGGCGGGTACGAGGGCTTGAAGTTGGGCTCTTGGTGTGAATTCTGAGGTGGCAAGGGCAGGGTATGCCTCATCTCCCACCTCTCAGTTGCCCACTGGCGTGAGGGACAAGGCTGGGGCTGTCCCTGGCCTGGATCATGTGGTCAGCTTCAAATGCTCTCTGGCTTGTGATGGGTTGCCTGAGCGGTCCGAACACCTCAGCCCCTTGAGGGGGTTGACGGTGATAAGCCTGCCTTCCTTGTGAAGGGGCTGTGGCTTTCAGTCAGGGTTGGAACGCCCGCCTGGGGTCGGGCTACAGTCTGGCACCCCTTCAGTGTGTTGCTGCGGCACTATTCTCTGCCTTATCTTAAATCCTGCTGGTCTCCTGGTCTCTCTTCCTGTACTCTGTCTAATAAAGTGGCCCTTTCATCCATCCTGACTCGTGTATTTATTGGAGAGTGCACAGGCAAACGCCAATGACCATTTGTTGCAAGAGGAAGTGCCGTCATACTTAAGACAGTATAGTGCCACTAGCAAGATGTGTAGCTGTTGAAATAAATTGGAATAGGGGTGGGAGGAGAGAAGCCTGGGCTAATCTGAAGAGAAAAAAAAACCTTTTGCAACACTGGCCACTATTGTTTCAAGCAGGCATATGTTCAGCCACATCTGCAGATCCCTCAACTTCTCAGTGTTTCAAAAGCTAGCTGCCAGCTGCCTTTGCAACACTGTCTGCTGTGGGACTTGTATTTCTTCCTTCTACTGCAGTCTTGAAGGGGAAAAATGGGTTAGAAAGAGCTACTCTGAAACTTTGTGTGTGTGTGTGTGTGTGTGTGTGTGTGTGTGTGTGTGTGTGAGAGAGAGAGAGAGAGAGAGAGAGAGAGAGAGAGAGAGAGAGAGAGCATGAAGGAAATGAGAAAGGTTAGCAGACTCCCTTCACAAACACAGAAGGGCAAAGGAAGTCTTTGTAGATGCTGGAAAAGATCACATGGGCAAGGATATAGATTTAGCTAATCATTAAAGAGCCCATTAAAATCTCAAAAATCTCACCAGTGAATTATCTTGCAGCCACCAAATGCTTAATTGGCACTGCAGTCTGTGATCCCACCAATCTCTGAACCCCTAAACAGAAGTGTTCCGACAGAAGTGTCGGATTTGGTATTCCAGTACGGCTGCCTTCTAGACAGATACAAAGTTATGGTCATCTGTTTTGCCCTGAAAATGCATCGTTGCGCTCCACGCATAAATCGGTTGTAACAACCTTGGGGCAGCAGTGTTGAAAATATGGCATGTCTTCCATTTAAAAAGTCACAGCGGAGGGTAGAAGAAGAGAAATGCCAGACATGGGCTGGACATCTTCTGGAGCCAAGGAAAGAGATGGTGATTACTGACTTTGATGGCAAACCTGACTCTGGAGTAATGACTAACATTATCTGTGGGTTGATCCTTCGCCATCTGGACCCCCAAAGACAATAGGGGGGAAAAACAGACAGTGTAGAGATAGATGTGAACGGAATTCAGACTCAGGCAGCTTTCTGCCCTCAGCTGAACGCTAAACACTCCCTTGCTGTGTGAACAGCTCACCACAATAACTCAAAAGTATTTCCTGTCATGTGGATGATTGTTTTCTAAGAAGAGCAATAAATTCCCTATAAACTTGTGAGTTTTGTTCCAGCATAAAGTGCTCCAGATAAGACAGAACATGGAGGCAAAGGGAAATTTGGGTTGCTGGGCTGAGTTGTAACTTATTCCTTTTCATAACAGACAAGTCAATCATACATACCTTTTGCTTTCTCCTCTCATATTTCTCTTCACAGTTTCCCCTCCCGCCGCCGTTACGCCATCATGTATCTTCTTCAGTTTAGTTCTGCCTACCTAAATATGATCATCAGCATTTAATACACAGTGATTGCTGTATCCTTAGAGGTGTGATCTTCTCTTCCCAGTTTGTTTTGCAGAAGTTTGTCCCTAGAGGGCCCTGGTAGAGAGGGATGGGGGAAAGAGAAGGACAGAAGGAAGAAAGGAACCGGAGCGGAGACAAAAGCTGCTAGAAGAAACCTGAGACTCAAGCAACAATTTGCTTGTTGCCCTAGTCTTGCCAAATTTGTTCATCTTGCCAGGAACAAGCTACAAAAGTAATGTTGTGGGACTTACTCTTCTGTCAAGCAAAATGGAAATATTACCTTCTTGCTAAGCTTTTGCATCTCCAAAGATGCTTGCTTAGTGGCCTTTGATGGGGGTGGTGGTGGTGAGGGGCTACTTGAAGGCTTCAGCCCTGTGCACACTTATCTGGAAGTAAGCCCCACTGAACTGGGACTTATTTCTGAGGAAATATGCATCGGATTTGCTCAGTATGTATGTCGCTGGAATTTGTGCCATAGCCCTCCTGCTTCTGTGGGACCCGAAAGTAGCTGTTTTGAAGCTTGGCTGGAGAAGGTAGCCTGAGATTTGAAGATGGCTGGCAAAAAGCAACCTCGGGGACCTGCAAGACTGCACTGCTGATCAGGGAGGGGTGTAATGTGATTTCAAGATTAGCGCCATCTGTCCAAATTGCTAGCATAGCTGGCTTACACAGCTGGGTTTGGGAGACTTTGGTTAAGAAGATCTCTTCAAGGCATGTGGTCATAAAGAAAAGGAAATCGTTTATTTATGAGAACGCCATACTTGGAAAGGGAGAGGGGGTCCTATGATCACTCTCTAGTTGGAAAGGGGTTTGGGGAACAAGGAGGGAGGAAAGATAGCCTGTGCTTAGCCTTGTCCCCCAACATAGGTGCAGCAGCATGTGCTCTGTTGGTGTGGCTGCATGCTGTGAACTGGCGGAGATAGGATTGGGCCATAAGAACACAATGTTAGTCATATCTACTCAGAAGTAAGTGTCATTAAATTCAACGAGACTCACTCTCAGGTAAGCGAGTACAGGATTGCAACATAACAATATGCCAATCAGATGAACAGTAAACTTTCCTACCTGACCCCACAGGGCAACCAGCTAGCCCCAGACTCTTTATTGGGTGGGTGGGGATCAGACAGCTCAATGCACAGAGCCAGATGAATGCCTTGAACCTGCCCCTTCAGCCTGAAGCACCCAATAAAGTGCTCCCACTTGCCTGCCCCCAGTGGCGTCGCTTCGGTAGGGGCGGGGCTGTAAGTATCGCTCCGTTGTAGTCTCTTTATCAAGCGAGCAGGAGGCAGCCCTGCCCCCTCACTGTCGGAGCCTTTCCCCTGCGAAGAAAGCAGCAGGCAAGAGACCCTGCCTGCTGCTTTCTCCGCAGGGGACTGGGGGACTCCGCAGGGGACTCCAACAGTGAGGGGGCGGGGCCGCCTCCTGCTCACTCGGTAAAGAGACTACAATGGAGCGATACTTACAGACCCACCCCTACCGAAGCGACGCCACTGCCTGCCCCTGCCTCATCTAAAGGAATACAGGGCACAGAGCAGGATGGCAGCAAAATGGTGGTATTGTCTTTGGTTATACAGTATCTGCCAGACCCATACTCAACTAGACATTTTGACATGTAGCAGAAACAAACTTCTGGCTCTTCTTCTCAGCATTGCCTTCCAATATTTTCACCATGATCTTAAGGTCTACAATTTCAAAACCACAGGACATAAACATGAGTCTTCTGTGTGAATAACCTATTAGCAGAGCATATCATGAGACAATCAGTATAGGTGGCAAAAGAGCCCCGTGTGTAAAAATGGCCTCTCTCCTTCATCAGCTTCTCTCTCCGGAGAGGCTTTTTTTTTAGGCACTGTTCAAAACGTACGGATTTCCTCAAGTGGTTGTATCAGACATTTGCCAGAACTCCTTGAGGTGTGTGACTCATTCTTCCAAGAAGTATCTCTTCACTTCTTCTTCGAAAATTGGCATTTCAAAAGTAAAAAAGGTCTTTCCGTGAGCACGGCTACCACTACAATTTTGGGCCTCTACAAATGACAATGGTGATTATCAGCGATGTGCCGATCCATTAGAGCAATATCGGATGGGTTCCAAATGCATCAGGAAGGAAAGCATATCATTGCTTACCCTTCCAAGAAGACTGCTTGGGACAGGGAGGTCTAGGAGTTCAGTTCATGCTCTCCTTGAAGACTTCCTTAATCACGGGTCACCCTAAAAGTTGATCTCTGCAGCCACAACTCTTCGGGATAGAAGCACTTCACTTTCATCTATTTTCAACGTTTTGTCTCGACACAACAGCTAAACTATACTGACACTTTCTGTTGAGAAGCCCTAATATTATTTGCCTGAAAAACCTGGCAATCACTTGTTTGTACAGAGAAGGATGCCACTGATACTATTATCCCCTACAGGAAGGAGTTGATATTTTAGAGAACACCCCCCTTTGATATGCACTTTTTTTTCTCACGCTTGTCAAGAGAGAATTATTACATGCCTACATATAATAAAATAGAACCCTATTTCCAGAGTGCCAAATTTGCATAAGTATATATTTTTTCTATGCAGGCTACCAGAGCCAAAAATAAACTAAGCGGGCTGCCTCTTGGGATTTTTTGATCTTTGCAGGACCGTGTCTCATTCACATAATGTAGGGGAAAGGAAGCGAGAAGGGAGTTGCATTTGGGACACAACCACTTCAGAAACTGTCTACTTGTGATTTTGAGTGCCAGTTTAAACAATGAGCAGACTTAAGGGGACTTTATCATTTCAGGCTGCAAGTGATACTGGTGATGGTGGAGACGGCATGTTCAAATGCTGCCCCATAGGGAGAAAGCAAGCAAGCAAGCAAAAACCTACCTGGAGGCTAGGATGAATCCTTTTCCCTGGCATGCTCATTTTCTATATGTAAGAAGGCCTTTTCATGCAAGGGTATTCAAGCATGCAGTTCCCCATGTATGCAGCAGGAAGTGGAACGATCCAGAAAAAAAGCGTTTTATCGCTGATTAACTAGATTGGGGGCCGTGGTTCAATAGCAGAGCTCATTCTTTACATGCAGAAAGCCCCAGGTTCAATTCTTGGCATTGCCAGGTAGGACTGAAAAGACCTTGTCCAGAACCCAGAACTCTGCTGCCAGTCAAGCAATTGGTCCATTGGCAATTGCCTGACTTATACTGAGTCAGGCAATTGGTCCATTTATTGTATACACTGGTATACAATAAATGGACCAATTGCCTGACTCAGTATAAGGCAGCTTCATATGCAGATTGTATTAACTCGCCCTGGGACAGACGTCTGTCGCATGTCAAAACCACCCCTCTCACTGTCTCACTGCCAACCCATATGTCATTGAATAATGTATTTATGCACATTTATATAGCATCTCTATCCTGAAGGTTCAAGGTACCAATAAATTACAAAGGCTTCTGGGACAGAGTCCAAGGTGCATTCTCAAATTGTATGGACACTGGCCCGGAATGTTTGGCCTTGCTGTTATCCTGAGTGAATTGGGAGTATGCTTTAGAACAGAGGTCCCCAACCTTTGTCGCCAGGTGTACCACCTGTCACAGTCAAATTTTCTGAAGTACCACCTGTGCCAATAAATAAATAAATAAATAAATTTATAATATTTAATTTAAATAAATGAGTGCACTAGATAGGTGATAGTGTCAGCAAATGCAGCAATTAAGCCACTGTGTTTTTTTTTTCCCCCCAAACAGTAGTATTCACAGATCCACTTCTTGCTCTTCAGTTCAGGAGTAGAATATCATGCATCCTCAGTTTTCAGTCTCTCAGGGTTTTTTTTTGGGGGGGGGGGGCTATATCTTTCCCCAGGACAGTTATGTTTCATTGTTTCTCCCCACCCTCCTATTCATGCCTATTGATTTGAATCTCTATAAATATGAGCAGCATGAGCAGCAGCTTGCTCAGATACAGCTCAAACACAGCAATTTGAGCAGTTTGCTCAAATACAGCAATAAAATCAAAAGAAAAGAAACAGGAAATAAAAGGCTTGCCTGCTTTGTTCTTGCCTGCGCTGCCTAGTGGTTCAATGCTGTATATACAGGAAGCAATACTGAACAGTACAGATCGGAGATAAGGAGCAGAAGCAGCTGCAAGATCGGAACCGCAGATAAGAGACCTCCAGTAGCTGATTACTGTTTGTTTGTTTGTTTGTTTGTTTATTTATTTATTTATTTAAAGAATTTCTACCCCGCCTTTCTCCCAATAAGGGCAATCAAGGTGGCTAGATGCTGTTCCTAGCAGCTGATTACTGCTGTTGCAGATCTTGGGGGATCGGGTTCCACAGGCAAGACTGTATTAACAATTAGCAACACTGAATTGCAAGACAGAGGGGAGATCAGAAACCCAAATAAGGACCAGCCTGCTGCGTGCCACCAGCAATCACTCAAAGTCAGGAACCTCTGCTTTAGAACACACCTACAATTCACCTATGTCTTCACATGGCAGGAGATTAAGGCAAATAAACTTGATAAACTTCAGAGAAATCTGTGATTCTCTAGAATACAGTTTGAAAACCATTGCTAGAGAGCAATGCAAGCAACTTCCCCCTTCCCATTACTGCGGCACTTGCCCTGATCGAAGAACTACTGCTTGATAACTGTACAGATACAGCAAATCTAGACACCAGAGGCGTCGCTCCAGTAGGGGCGGGGTTGTAAGTTTCGCTCCGTCCAAGTCCCTTTACCGAGCGAGCAGGAAGCAGCCCCGCCCCCTCACTGTCGGAGCCATTCCCCTGCGGAGAAAGCAGCAGGCAAAAGACCCTGCCTGCTGCTTTCTCCGCAGGGGAATGGCTCCGACAGTGAGGGGGCGGGGCTGCCTCCTGCTCGCTCGGTAAAGGGACTCAGACGGAGCGAAACTTACAGCCCCGCCCCTACCGGAGCGACGCCTCTGCTAGACACCAGGATTCTCTTTATAACTTCCATTTCAGACTATGACAAATAGACTCCGGAACAGATTTATGTGTGGATTTTTTTAAAGCAGAGGCTCTATATCATCTGAAAACAAAAGGTATTCCTCTTTTTTAGATCCATCACAGATTTTAAGATGTCCTGGACTCCTATTTGGAGTCCAAAGTTCCAAATAGGAACTGATCACTTTTTCCAGAGACATCTTAGAGTAAGGAATATGTTTTACAGGTATTAGGGACAGGTCAACGGCAGTCAGTCACTTAGCCATTTTGTTTCACATTAAAATATTGTTTGAAATTTTTGGGTGCAATCCTGTAAGGCAACAAGTATCATTTGTAAGGCAGTGAGAGCCCAATCCTATCTAATTCCCCCAGCGCTGATGCAGCTATGCCAACCAGGCACATGCTGCATCCTGCAATGGGGACAATCACAGAGAGGCCTCCACAAGAGGTAAGGGAAATTTGTTCCCTTACCTTGGGGTAAACCTCCACTTCCCCGATGGGTCTCCTTGGATCTACACCAACTATTTTGCTGGCATAAATCCAAGGTGAGTAAGGAGAAGGAATAGGGATAGGATTCTGCTGCAAGTGCAGAACCAAGGAGAGTAAGGGAGAAGGAAGAGGACAGGGACCATAGTTTCCACTGTCATAAAGTTAGTTAGGATTGGGCCATTAGACAAGTAACTATCTCTGATCTGTATCTATTTCACAGGGTTCTTGAGATGTGAATGTTTCTTACAGCTCAATCCTAACCAACTTTTCAGCCCCGGTGTAGCCATGCCAACAGGGCGCATGCTGCATGTTGCAGTGTGGGGGCAGTCATGGAGACCTCTTCAAGGTGAGGGAACATTTGTTACCTCGGGGCTGCATTGTGGCTGCACCGGCGCTGGAAAGTTGGTTAGGATTGCACTGATAAACATTCCTTAAATTCAATCATGAACAAATGCCGCCTTTCCCGCCTATTAATTCATACATGCGTTAATGATGTCAGGGCTGGTGCTTTGTCGATATCCAGGTTGATGTCTGGAGATTGTTCCGACTGTCGACACAATCACTCTTAAGCACCCTCTCCCACTGAAGAGAATCTGATCACCAACCAGGTTTTCTAGCAGTTGGGATGATAAATGCAGAGGGAGAAAAAATGAATCTGCTCAAACGCTGGCTAAAGCCCATTTGAAGGTATACTTTGTGGTAGCAATTTTCATTTCATGTTTAATTTGTGTACCATTTTTCTACATTGCTGTACTGAAGCTGGTTTACAACCTATAGAAATGACAACGTAACAATAATACACAACAAAATCACATCGTATAATAATTCAATGCAATCAATTTAAATGAGGTGAAAAAGCATAACTAAAACAATGTACATCAATTATTATATCAAACACATTCAATCGTAATTCATTTCATATTTAATATGATAAGACGTTCCAAGGGGAAATCACAGGGACAGTCTCCCCCCATAGAGATAATTGATTGCAGCAGACAAGGGGGAGCAGGGGATCTTCAGCAACGCATTGAGGGGAGCACATTAGCACCAGAGGGGGGTGCTTGCTGGCACATTCTCACCACCACCCCACCACATTCTTTCTACACTTCTTGGCATTAAAAGGGTCTTTTCTGTGGTGGTGCCCAATTATGGAACTCTGTCCTTAAACATGTTCTTTTCAAGCACTAGGCAAAATCTATCCCATTCAGTGCTGTTCTTTGTAATGGTTTTCATCTATAGTTTTATCTGCTGGTTTTGTTGCTCTTTATCTTTGTGGTTTGCATTGTATTCTTATTGTATAAAATATTGTGTTTTTATTGTATTGCTGTAATTTGTATTGCTTGAGACCATTTACAGTGAAAGGTGGGATATCACACATTTCACAAATGAAAGAATGAAATTGCAGATAAAGTTTTATTTGGCTTTGTTTAAAAATGGGAAATAATAGAATACCAGGAGATATGTGTAGAAAACATTTCGTTTAGGGAGAAGGCAAGATAAATACATGTGGGTGAAGTAATGTGAAATTAAATAATTGTACTTGTATAGGGTTGAAATCTTGCTTACTTGCCAACTTTTTCTGGCCCTGCTTCTGTGCCTTTAACAGCAGCCTGCCACTCAGAAATGTGGAGATAAAGCTTTTCTTATCATGGAGATAAAGGTCCAGTTTGGGTACTTTATTTCCGGAACTGGCCCCACACATTAATTGCTCACAAACGACATTGAATGCATGGGGCCAGTCCAGATGATAAAGTATCACTTCAACTTACCCATTGGGATAGAAAAAGTTTCACCTGTTTGTTTTCTGCATGCATGATGACTGTTAAAGTGCTTCAGGGCTTTAAAAAACATGGTGCAGGGCTTTAAAAAACCGTTGAAAATCTAGACGTAAATGTTTTGTTCCAGCTTATTTGTACATTGTGATAATATGGAAACATTTACTTTGCATAATCTACAAAACAGCATGGCTATTGCAAGGAGCTGTATTTCGACCGTGGATAGCTCATAGAAAACCAATTTTTTTTTTATATGCCATACTAGTAACATGTGTTAGGAAAATTCAGTGAAGAAATAAACAATTTGAATCCAAATGTTGCCTGCAGTGAAATGTTGTGGGGAATTTGGAGTTCCTGCTTGAATAAGACACCTGAGAAACTCTGCAGAATCTAAACAGTGTTTTGCTAAGACTCGATAAATATCTGAGTCCTATATTGTTGCCACCCAATTTTGCCTTAAGTAAAATGTTGAGGTGAATTCTGAGGTGAATTCTACTCAGCCAAAGTACCTGAAAAAATTTGAAAGAAAGAAAGAAAACAAACTGAGGTTTTGATAGGAATCGGGGGGGGGGGGTTTAGGGATGGTGGTGGTCCACACATCCTTACTTCAGAAGAAACATTGTCTGCATGCATTTAATGTCTTGAAGCTCATCCACATCTAGGTGCAATGCTTGCTGAAGTCTCTGTTAACTAATTTGTGTTTCATCCTGTTGCTCTGCAATCAGGGAATTCCCTCCAGTCAAGAATGGCTTTGTGTCAAGAGAATGTCAAATAATAAGCCCTGGCAAACATTTTTCTCTCCAATGGTTGTACTAAATTTGACAGATGGGTGTCTCGTCTTAAGGAGAAACAATAAAGAGTGACGTGCCATATATATAAGACATGTCAAGGTCATTGTTTTTGACAGACTGAGCAATGCTGAACCCCGGCCCCATTCTCCTTCATACATGGTTCATATTGTCTTCTGTCCTCCATGCTAAAACGCCAAGTGCGCATTCTGCAATTTCCCCTCAGCTCGTCTGAGGTTTGTCTATCTGTCATGCCTTTATTCTCCTAAAGCTCTACTCATTGCATGTAGATTATATACAGAGCAGAGTTCGCTTGGAGAAGTCCCAAGGCTATCCAGCTCGGCCATGAATTACGGTACCTTAAAAGTTGACTCATAATTGTCAAGAGACTAGTGACTGAGTAGTACTTCGGAAGTATACCAGTTCTCCCCCCCCCCCCCGCCGCCAAAAAAATCAATCCAGAAAAACGGTAAACTGATAAACAAATTCAATGTTATGTGTTAATGTTTCACTGGCTTAAATTCTGTGTGTCACGCTGCAAGCTGTACTTCCTAAAGTTTAGATACCTGAGGTTTTCCACAATTAAAATGTGAGACAGACCACTCTTCCCCTGAGGGGTTCTGCACATTCCTAAAAAACATACTGATTTTAGATTTAATGAAATGTCCTGAGTCGGGTTGATCTCTGGAACATGTATATTAATAGAGTCCACAGGAACTAGTGCTGACGCAACATTTTGCAATACAGATTGTGCCTTGAAATTTAGCCTCAAATTCTGACATTTCAGAGTCAAAAACTCACATCTACATTTGACATTCAACAGGGTTTGGGACTAAAGGAAGATGTCCTGGATACTGGAGAGGGAAATTTGTTTCTATTTTTAGTACTTAAAACAATCCTTTAAAAAATCAATAGTTAATTGTTTAAAGTGTATACAAAATTATATATTAAACACTCTTGCAAGTAATCTCTCAAATGCTATAATAGTGACTGCTGCTGTATGTTAGTCGTCAGATGCTGTTAAATGTTAACTGCTACTGCAAAATTGTTGGATATCAAAACGTTTGACATTAAAAATCAAATATCTGAATACGGTACTCCCCCATCTCCACTGGGGATATGTTCCATGCCCCTCCGTGGATACTTGAAACCGTGGATAAGAGCGAACACCCCCTCCATGGTTTCCTGAGGGGCCCCCGCCCTGTCTCCCCTGTGGGCAGGCGTGCGCGCGCCCCAGCTCTTATTTTTCTTTCAGCAAGCTTTGTTTCTTCCTTAAAACAAACAGAGAAGCAGCCTCCATTGCAGGCAAGTAGAATGAGACTAAGTCCTAGAGAGGCTCCGCAAGGTTTCTGTTAACCTTGCAGAGCCTCCCTAGGACTTAGTCTCGTTCTACTTGCCTGCAATAAGCAGCCAGAGGCTGCTTCTCCTGTTTGTTTAAGGAAGAAACGGAGCTCACTGGGGAAAAAAGTAACAGCCTGGGGGGTCCCCGCAATCTGTGGATAACTGAAACCGTGGATAGCGAATTTGTGGATACGGGGGTCCACCTGTATTCTGATCTACAGATATTTTTCATGGAAATTCACAAGGGAGAATTTTCTTGGAGGGAGGTGACAACTTTGTTTCAGCTGTATCAAATATGTAATGTGTAGTCTTCCATATTTTTATTCAATGTTTTCCCCTGAAGTAGAGTTGTCTAAATCTCAATAAGTACTGAGTTCAAAAACCTGAAATCAAAAACCTGATTTTGCATGTATTATTGAACTAGCTCTTCTTTAACCTATATTTTTTAGTGGCAGAATCTGAACATTTTAGAACCATTCTTAACATGCACCCAACACACTATATGCTGTGTATTCTCAAAAGAAAGCTTATACTGTATGTGCAAAGGAGGCCTTTCCATTGTCAGATACAGGGGGGAGTTCCATTGGTCATGAATTACCACCAACTGGAGCCTTGGGCATAACCTCATCTTTGGAACATGCTCAATAGTATTTCAGTGGAAGAAAGCTTTCCTCTAACCTCATTTATGCTTGAAGTTCAACTTTACTTTCTCCTAAGATTATTTTTTCAGCATTCCCAGTTTTGGATATGGTTGTATTGGGATGAAGGGATATAAAGTACTAGATTTAACAAGCTGTCACTTAACATTATTTCCTTCAAATTGATCACCAAGAGTTATTAAAAAGGATCCTCAAAGATAAATTAAATGTTATTTTCAGCACAATCCTGCGTAAAGATGCATGGCCAGCCCACAGGGCTGGCTGCAGGATCCTACAATCTTCCTGGGCCACTCCGGAGCCGGCGGAAATCCAAGGCGGCTGTGTAATGGCCGCCAAGCCCATGAATGGGGACGGGGATATTGCGGCAAACATCTGCACTCCCACCCAGGCCAGCTCGGCCAACGGCTGGCTGCCCTCGCCGCCTGGACTGCCCTCCCCCTGCCCCTGCTCCCACCGGAGCAACACATATCTCCCTCTGGCGGGAGCAGGTCCGGTCCATGGCAGAGTGAGGCCTGCTAGCGTGCCAAAAAAAGCACTTTACGGCACCCTCTGCCTGTGGAGTGCAAGCTCCGCATGCACAAAGATACACAGGATTGCGCCGTCACATTATTTATTTAAAATAATTTATTTTAAATAAAAAATTATTTAAAATTAAAGAGTGGTCGCAATACTAAAGTCAAGTTAGAATTCTGAAATGTTGCCAGCATTTCACATGTCTGCAAAATTCCACTTCAGCTCTTTTGCTAATTATCCTTGCCTGACAATTAGCTCTTTTTCTAATTATCCTTACATGTCAATACTCACACACTTCAAAGTTTTTCCTGAGGAATTTGGGGACTTAGAAGCCGACTCTTTTAGTTTCTCAAGATTCCACCACAGCCTCCACAATTCTATCACAGAGGCCATATTCTGTGCTCCATGAATGATGATCGTTTCCTCATCCAAGCTTTTGTAAGCATGGCTGCATTTTTATGCAAAGCACTTCAGAATGATCTGTAATTTACAACCTCCACAGCCCTAATTAATTTTTGAACACATTGCCTTCAACGCACTCAATTTTCATTTCTCCCTGTCCATATTTTATTAGATAGCACAAATATTAATTTATTTACTCATCAGAAGCTAGAGTCGATCAAAGGCAACATCTGGTTATCATCCACAACGGTGTATCATTATTATTTCGCCCAATTTCTCCAGCTGAGTTTTCCTGTGTGCAGATTGAAGGATCGGCATGCAGAAGTCAGAGTGAGCTAATGGCTTGCCTTGCTACCTACTGTAAATGGACAGCTTTCTTCCTAGATGTTTGCTGTGGCTGTAGAATTGTGAAGTGTGATTACATGTCCAAGATGTCCTTTCTGCAAAGTCCCTGAGAGAATTGTTGCTGCTTTAGTATTTCTCAGGATTGTGACCAATGCCAAATCCTGATTCCCGAGGTAGTATGCATCCCAAATGGTTACCGGAAATAATCTCACAATGCATTGGCTCTTGCCCTGAACGCCTGGGTGTGCTGTTTATCACCAGTTTACTCATGATCAACCAGTCCACCACATTGCTTTGTGACCATGTAATCAGTATGAGGTCAAAAAGCCAGATTCTGCCAGGTACTACCTGTAGCCCACCCAAGAAACACCAGATTTCAATCTGCCCATGCCGAGAGATCTCAAATTATTATTTTTTAAAAAATTGTAATTGGACATGCACACGTGCGCACACGCACACACGCACAGAGAGAGAGATGGGCAGCCCAATCCTATCTAAGTTCCCTTGCGTCAATGCAGCGGCACCAGTGTGGGCTTTGCTGCATCCTGCGGGGGAATTTAACAGGTGGGAGGTCTCCTTGAGGTAAGGGAACATTCGTCCTCTTGTCCCGGGGAAAGCCCCAGCCCATGGAATGGGTCTGTTCATACCTGCGCCAGCCATATGGCTGGCACAAGTCCACACATGCACCCATGTCTACAGATTAGCCTGGGTAGAGGGATAGGATATGGTGCACGTCACAGCACCACCGATCCCGACCCCCTCCCAGATTCAATTCACCCACCCCCTGCCCTGTTTTCTAGACTGTCCTCCTCTGCCTGGTCTCCGTAGCCTGGGATAGTGGCAGTGCATACTATCTACCAAGGTTTTTTCTCATTCAGCTACTAGTCCAATAAAGGGAAAGTGGCAAGCAGAAAGGGGTGCGTGCAAGCTAACCACTAGGTGCTATTCCCCTGGGTCAGACTGCCTTCTCCTGGGAGGTTCCCTTCCCTGACAGCTGAATTTCTCTCTGGTTTCTTCTTCTGTTCCTCCTCCTCTTCGCAGGGCAATTGGTGTTGCTCTATAAAGAGGCACCCCATGCCAGAATTCTCCTCCCATGGTCATGTAAACTGAGAGCAGGGCACGAAATCTGTGCACACAGATACCCGGTTCACACCTAAAGGGCCTTGAAACACATTCAACATGATGTTTCAATAGCCCACAATGCATTGCATCAATACAGTGCTTTAACGGATTTTCAGAGGCATAGTTTCAGCCACTAAGTGGGCATCAGCAAACAGCGGCTCAGGGCCACAATCCAGCCCTGTCGGATGTATCTCCACATACCCTGAAAATGAACCAGTGGGCAGAGCTAATGCTGCTAGCCCTGCTGTCCTTGCTTGGTTAAAAAGATGTCCCCTACTAAATGTTAATTGCTGACCAGGGCTATAAGTCAACCCCCAATGTGCTGGAATCAAAGCTAGAGCACTAGTTATTCCAGCCGAATAATTAGCCCTTGATCTTTTCAGTTCACAGGACCCAACAGACCTCCAAACCCACACATCCTTTTGTGCTTACCAACTGCATGTTTTTAATTTGTGTTTTCTTGCCTGCATGTGGCAAAGATCACCTGCAGTAAGCAATGCAAATGAAAGCTTTTGGGACTGAAACATATTCAAATAATCTCTGCAGGGTCTTTTTTTGCAAATTTAATTTTGAACCCCGTTCTTTTCTTCTTTCGCCAATTTAATTTTGCTTCCTCTTAGTTCATTACGTAATGTTCTTTTCTTTAACAATCCTTTCCATGTTGCAATTATTTATTTACTGTAATTCTGCCCTGTTGCTGTGACAATTGGAGAACAGCATTGCGCTGTTTCTCGTGTGTGCTATATGTTGCATTATTAACTCATACATGTCTGCATTTCCTTTTCTCCAAAACAGATTTTTCTCAAACTATGAAACTGTGCTACCCTTCTGAACAGACTGAATTTGCACAGACACAACCCAGAAACACAACCAGCTGCTAGAGCCCCTGTCAGGACAGTGACTCCAAGTAGAACTCCAAAGTGTTCCATGAATTGTTTCATGGAGGGAAGTGGTTTTGAGGAACAGCTAAGGAACAGAAACCTAGAGCCGCAGTAATTTTAGACAATTATTGTAAGAGCTGCACAATTGAAAGTTCATTTCTTTCCCAATCTAGCATCTTGTTTGTATCATCAAACATTATATGCCTGTGCCACTTTCCCCTAAACTATTCAACTTCTACAGTTACCACACCTGCCCCGTGTCACTTCTCAATCATTGCTTATGTATGTGTGCGTGTGTGTGTGTGTGTGTGTGTGTGTGTGTGTGTGTGTGTACTGTATGCACATGCATGCTCTCATCTTCAACTTGTGGTACGTTCAGTTATCTCACTTCATCTTCACATCAGACCTTCTTTGGGGGGAAAATTAGGCTTATTGAGGCTACGATTACCCATAGCACTCTTTTCCAACAGCCCACAGTGTCCCATGCATATATGTGCTACTAGGGCTCTGCCTAGATGTATCAGTAATTATTTATTTCACAAAAGCATCTAATTTGCATTTAACACTGGGGAAGAAAGCTTTTGGCCTTGCCATAGGCGGAAGAGGTCAAGAAGGTAGCAAATATGGGAAGAATCACAAGCAAATGTATAACAGGATTTTCTATAAACTATAAGTTGTTTGGCCTAGAGGGTCTCCCAGAGCATTGTCGCATAACCCTGAGTAATGTATAGCTCTTTGCTCCCTTTTTTTTTGGGGGGGGGGTTATTATTTTTTGTTTTGTTTTGCATTTTCCTAGGCTTGCTCACAGTTTCCTAGAATCTTAAAAAGCTCCATTTGAAGGTAGTTAGTTGGCATATTCTGGGTTATGCTTGGAGCCCAAGTCTTAAACAAAAAGAGACATTAACTAAAAGTACTTGCTGTGCATGTTCAAAATCTTGCTTTACATTCTGCACTTTAGCAAATCTGTGAGGATAATGAATGGCATTCAAATTCCACTACATCTGAGCATAATGAACTGGGGGAAATCAGATAATTCTGAAGTGGGACCACATCACTAGTTATAGGCCCAGGCTGCAGTGGCGTTGCTGGAGGGGGTGCGGCACCACAAGTGATGCAAGGTGCTGCGCACCACACCTTGCAAACCAGTGTAACACGGCCCCTCCTACTCACCTTTGGAGCCATTCCAGTGGTGAAGGCAATGCACAGTGTATTGCCTTTGCCGCTGGAATGGCTCCAGGGGTGAGTGTGTGAGGGGGGTGCATTACACTGGTTTGCAAGGTGCAGTGCAGCACCTTGCACCACTTACGGTGCTGCACCCCCTCCAGCAATGCCACTGCCATGCTGCAAGAATCCTGGTTCAAGCTCTGGGACCTTTGACCATGCACAGGAAAAGCATAACTTAATGGTGCTGTCTGAGCCTGCCTGCAAGCCTAGGGCACCGTTCGGGCTGCACAGACAAAGAAGGAGAGGATGGATCCTGTGCAGGCTGCCGTGAGGACTTGAAAAGCCAAGGCCTATGATGAGGCAAGGTGACTTGTGGGCAGGAGGCTGAGGGCTTCAGGTTGTCTCCTGCAGATAAGGAAGGCCAGCCAGCTAGCCCCACCAGCTAGCCCCAGAAAGTAGCCCATGAGAGAAGAAGAGGACTCGAGTGAGCATTAAGTCCCTCCTCTCCCCAAACTAACACTCTGAGGCCAATTATAATGCCTGGAGAATGTGCCTGCTCTGTCTCACCCTCAACTACAGCCTCCTACTTGTGGCAGAGATGCATTGGATATTATAGGCTGTGGAGGAACCTGGGGGCACCACTTCACCAGGGACATTTCAGTGTGACAGTTGCACTTCTCAAGTGATGAACATGTAAGTGTAAAGCAGCCCTCTTGTTTTTAATATTCTGCCTGGGGTGCCTCTATATCTGGGGCCAGCTCTTGCTATACCAATTTAACCATAATCCTCTGGGTATGTGGAAGCCAGAGGTCTCCAAGCTACAGTGCACGGGGGCTTTCACGCATGATTCAGTTGTAACTGTGACTGAGAGACTCGGCTCCACTCTCAGGAGAATGGGGCTAATGGAAATCCAGCCAACCCAGAGAGTAGTCTGATGTAAAACACTTGTACAGCACAAAATTATTTTGCATCACTTGCAAAGAGGGCTGTAGAAGTATATGCTTGACTGGTAAGGAATGACACGTATCACAAAAAAGCAAAAAGAAAAGACAGATAAGCGAGCACTGCAGGCCCTGAAGGCACAACGCAAACCACACTTGTTTGCTTTTGGAAACAGTGAGGGTCCAGCTCAAAGTTAGCAATGCTGGTGTATTATGAATAAGTAGCTTAAATTTAGCACATTGTGTCTTATGGTAAATTCAGCAAAAGTTACAGCTAAGTGGATGATGAGTCCATGATAAAACTACAAGGTACAATGCTTCTGCTGAAGATATGAGGCAGAAGAATGGTTTGATGACAGCTTGTCTAACAGCGCACTCCTATCCAACTTACACCACCGGTGTAATCCAGCGGTGCAGCGAGAACGGGAGGCCCCAGAATGGAAAAGGGATTCAAATCTCCTTTGAAATACCCCTTTGGAGGGGATTTGAATTCCCTTTCCGTTCTGGGGTCTCCCGTTCTCGCTGCACCGGTGGTGTAAGTTGGATAGGATTGCGCTGTAAGAGTCTTAGCGTACAGTTAAATGGCAGCTTCTCCTGATATTGATTTAACTCTGCAACACAAACATAAGAAAAGTCCTGCTGGATCACACCATGTAGTCCACCTCCATCTAGTCCAGCAGCCTGTTGCCTACAGTGGCCAACCAGAAGCCTCCAAGAAGTCCACAAGCAGGACATGGAGGCAAATCGTCCTTTCCCACTGCTCCTTCCCAGCTACTGGTACTCAAAAGCACACTTCCTTTGAACCTGGAGGCAATATGTAGTCATCAGGACCAGTCGCCATTGAGAAGTCTGACCACATGGGAAGCGTGGGTAGTGTAGTGTGGAGCCTTGTGACACCATAGCATCCTGCTTTGGGCAAAGCAGACAGAAGCGGCATGGGGGGCGGCCCTGGTGCCTCGGTGATCACCAGGTGAGTTGGAGGAATCAGAAGGGAGGCATGAGACTCCAGCTGGTCTCCATAGCAGGAAGGGGCAGAGTCTAGGAAGAGCATGATTTGAGGGGAGGAAAAGAAGCAGGAAGGGGAGGGGTGAAGCAAGAGGAGAAGCAAGCAAGTCAGGAACAAAGGGGTGGAATGGAGCCAAGCAAGGAGGCACAGAGGGAGTGAGGAAAAGAGGCAAAGAGAGAGCAGAGAGAGAGAAGGAAAGAGAAACCAAGATGAGGGAAGCAAGTGCAAAAGCAGAGGAGGTGAGTGTGAGGAGGTGGCCAAAGAGCCTGAGAGAAGTGAGAAAACTATGGAGGGAAACAATAGTGGCTGGGAGGAGGGGAATTGGAATTGAAATGGAGGGCTGAGATGAGAGAAATGAGAGGCAGACCCAGGAAGGTGGAGGCAAAGTTAGAAGAAGACTGGGAGAAGCTGGGATGAGTGAAGCAAGTACGTTTGGGGCAGATGTGAGGGAAAGGCAGCCACTGCTCCTGTGGTATGGCTGGTCTGTGGGCAGAGGGTGCCTATAGAGCCATTGCAGACCCTCTTCCTCCTGAAAGCCCAACCTACCACCAGGTATTCACCCCATTCGAGCCAGATCCCAAACAGCCTCAGTGACCATGTAGCTGGGAGCAGCAGGTGGTCCCCAAAATGGACAGCCGCATCTCGGGGTGAAGAAGCCCTATAAAGGACTCAGGTGAAGAAACCAAAAGTATTGTAAATGCCAAAGGGGAGATGAGTTGATTGAGGAGGCATTCAAAGCCCAGCAGAGACTGTCAAGCTATTCCCCTAAATAGTGGTGTTTCTACACCCCCCCATGGGGGACCGCTGATGCGACACCCCACATGCCACCAAATGCCCCACCCCCTGGGGGTGTGAAGCCATTTTTGCGCACTGCCACCAAATTTGAGTGGCGGCGCAGCACAAAACACACACACCACCGCTTTTCAACCCTTTTTTTGAGCCAAACGGCTCCAGGGCGGGAGGGAGGGTCGAAAAGCGGCTAGTGGACTCCTGGAGCAACGCAGAAAGATTAAAAGACCGGCAGAGGGGGTAACTCAGCGGCGAGGCTGGAGGTGAGTGCATCCCCCCACTGCATGGTGCCCTTCCGCCCTGGGGCCCCTCGCCCCCTAATGATGCCTCTGTCCCTAAATAAGAGAAATGCAAGCAGCCATTTTGTCTCACTTGCTTCCTCTCCTACCCCATTATCACCAGGGAATCCCCATCACATCTGTCCTGACCCCTTATGATGTTGTCCTACTCTACTGGGATGAGACTGAACAAGGG
Source organism: Plestiodon gilberti rubricaudatus (assembly GCA_026170595.1). Taxonomy (NCBI): domain Eukaryota; kingdom Metazoa; phylum Chordata; class Lepidosauria; order Squamata; family Scincidae; genus Plestiodon; species Plestiodon gilberti. The sequence goes on from JANXHW010000003.1 coordinate 89,979,060, forward strand.
TGGCCCATGACATATACATCAAGAATTCCTAGAAGAAACAGGGAGGTAGCTTTTGTTGCATGAGGACACATCTACGTCACAAATGTAAATTAAATGCAAAACAGAAGTGTGAGCCATTTTCACATCCGGTTGCTGGTGCTTCATACACCATCTGAAGCTGACCTCTGCCAGGGAGGAAAGGCTTTGCTGGGGGAAAGTCATAGGTCAGGATCCAAAGAGCTTTTTACATGTATCCTTGTGATGTTTAAACCCTCCTACTTCACCGAGGAATTTTGCTCGGCTGATCGCAGAATCTCTTTTAGATTTCCCCAACACTCATAAAGCATTTTGCCTCAGCAGGAGCCTCCAGATTCACCTTGAAGGTCCAATCTGATGGTGACCCTAGTGGTCCCTGACCAGGGCTCCCAGTTTTTCTTTCCAAACTGATGCTGCATATCTGGGGGGGGGGGGCTGTAGCTCAATGGAAGAACATCTGCTTTGCACGCAGAAGATCCCAGATGCAATCTCTGGCATCTCCAGGTAGAGCCAAGAAAAAATCCTGCCTGAAACCCTGGAAAGCCACTGCCAGCCAGTGTTGGCAACAGTGAGCTGGATGGACCGATAGCCTGACTCAGTATAAAGCAGTTTCCTATTTATGAATAGCTCAAGGTGCAGCTCATGGTGCCACATTAGCTCAAGTCCTCAAATTGAACTTCAGAGCTTAGCCTGGGTGAGCAGGATTCATGCAGCATATGAAGTTCCATTGCTGACTTTCCTCTTTATGCTGCTTGCCGCTCTGTGGGATATTGCTTTGTGAAGTGCTTTAATTCCTCTGACTCAGGCTAACCATTAGATCAGAACCTCCCATGGAATAGGGGGAAATTACACAGAGAACGAACCCTTCAGAAGACTCCCTCATGCCAGTTGGCAGGCAGCAGCTGGAATGCAACTGAACTGCAGATGACTTTGGAGAACTTACAGGCGCTTCCCATAATGAATCTCTCTCCTTCAAACTATCCTAGGGCTTTAACACAAGAAAGTTTCTTTCTTCCTTTGAACTCTTAGAAGATTTTTTTCTTGAAGGCTTGACTTGCCTAATTTCCACAATACACATGCCTAGGCAAGTGCACTAATTGAACCCTAAAGACTCCCTTTTAACATCTTTTGGGATCGTTTCATGTGTGAGGAAGATATATTTATCGGTTTTGGAGCAAGGAGCTTTCTCCAGAGACATTCCCAAAGTGCCCAGCTTTGTTTATTTTATGTACGCATTTGAAGAATTTGTAATCTAACTATTTATGTAAAATGCCAGGTGGCTTGCAATAAACTAAAGCAAGCCAGTTAATCAAATGACAGTAAAATATGCATTTAAAAATCTCTTTAAGTCATTTTTTTAGAAAATGTATTTTGTCAAATCTGCAACATTTGTCAAAGGCTGCATAATTCCCACTCACCCACAACCACGCACTCACCTGGAAATCCAGCTCTTTGAAGCATTCTGCGTCTTCTCGACCATCACAGTCGCTTCTGGTTTGTGATGAAGCTGCATTCACAATTGGTGCAACTGTCTTTGAACTCCAAGAGGGATCTTAGATGAACAGAACGTTCCTCAAATATGCATTTGCTCAGGGACTCCAGAAGAATTCACCATTCTGCTTTTTCAAAAAACTGCCATGATGTGATCTTTTGTAGTCGCTAGGGATTTTAAGCCTCATCTCTTCTTGAATACAACTTATCACTATCTACCAATCCTATCCTCCTACCCCCTGCCAATGCAGCTGTGCCAAAAAGGCATGTGCTGTATCCAGCGAGGTGAGGGGGGTTGGGAGGCTTAGGAGGGGAAAGGGGAATTATTTCCTCTTACCCCTCTGTAAGCCACCTGCTCACAATGGGTCTCCTTGGAACTGTATCAGCTCTGTAGCTGATGCAAGTCAAAGGAGAAGAAAGGAGCGAACAGCCTCAAAATGGAGGGGATAGGATCTGGCAATCACCAGTACCACTGGATCCCCCCTCCCACCACCTTCCCACCCCCGTTCCCCTCCCTGCCCAGTTTTGTCCACTGTCTGCCCACTCCTTGCCCTCACTTCTGCCTTACCTGGTCTGGCAGGTGCGGACTGCAGGCACTCCACGCTTTATTTTTTTATTTTCTGTATTTATATATTTCGTTCGAAAGCTTTCATGGCCAGCTATCAGCATACAGTGTTTAGCGCTTACGGGAATTGATGCCATGTAGAAACAGGAAGCTTGAAGTTTAATAGACTCCTATGCCGTATGCGGGTTTCCGATTCAGGCAGCCGCATACGGAGTAAAATACTTTTAAAATCCAAGGTATGTTCGCCCAACGTTTCGTTCTGGCAGCTCGGAACTTCCTCTGGGGTAATCTGAAAAGATTTAGATGATACTGCTCTCTCCTCATCTGTTAAACTTATAAAACCAAAGGCGCGGGAAAGTAGCGATTCAAAACTGCGGAAGTGTCCTGGGATGACCCCGCACACCGGCTATCGCTCATGTTAGGTTAGAGTTACTGGATTGTTGAAGCGGGTCAGCTGTGAAAGATTCCTAGAGTTGAATCCTTTTATTAAAGGAGCCTACCCTGTTAAAGTGCCCGCTGTCAAACTTGTCGATGTTCCACTGCTTGTAAGTTCCATCCTCGATCCTTCAACCGAACTCCATTTGTGCAGGATCGGCAACCAAATTTTGTTTGTAAATATTAGGTCTTGCTGACGATTAATCAGTTCATTAGTAGCCCTTTTGCTTATTTCCAATGCCTCCAGATGACGAAGAATCTTAAAGTTGGTTTCTTTTTGCAGGCACTTGGGGAACCCCCTCAGCCCAGTGGTTGCCAACTTATACATGGAAGCATTCGAAAAACAAGCATTGGACACGGCAATATTGAAGCCAGATGTCTGGGTCCATTATGTTGACGATGTCTTCTTTTTTTTATATATATATATATATATATATATATATATATATATATATATATATATATATATATATATATATATTTATATATATTTATATATATTTATATTTTATTGATATATTAAAACATAAAAAAAATACATATTTCATAAAGTTATAGCAAGCGCGAAGCAATACATCCTACTAGCATACTATTCACTATTTTCTACATACAATTTCCAACTAAGCCAAAACAACCCCCACATTCTATTCATTAAATCCGCATATCATCACATCATTCCTCTCTCTCTCTCTTAAAAAGTCAATAAATGGTTTCCAATTATTCACGAAAAAGTTAACTGACTTTTCCTTAATTAAAATTGTAAGTTTATCCATTTCAGCATAGTCCAAAACTTTCAGCCACCAATCTTCCAGCGAAGGTATCTCCGAAGTTGACGATGTCTTCTGTATATGGACACACGGTGATAAGGAACTGGATGTTTTTGTACAACATTTAAATAATCAATGCAGGGAAATTCAGTTTACTGTGGAATTAGAAAACAATAACTCTCTTCCCTTTCTAGATGTCCTAGTGACTAGAAAAGAGGATTTATCAATAGGGCATAAGGTATATAGGAAACCTACCCATACTGGGAGGTATCTCAACCAAAATTCCAACCACCATCCATCCCAAAAGAATTCCCTAATTAATTCCTTGGTGTACAGGGCAATTAAAGTCTGTGATCAGGATTCATTAGAAGCAGAAAAAAGGGTGATCTATAATTCCTTACTAGCTAACGGATATTCCACTAGACAAATCAATAAATGCTGGATTAAACAATACAATCAAATTAAAGCCAAAAGGGAAGGGACATTCCAGAATAAAAACGAAAATGAACAAACTACAGCAGAACAAAAGATTTGGACAAGTCTTCCGTTTATTAAAGGAACAACTGATAAGATTGCACGTATTCTTCAGCAAGGAGGAGTGAAAACCATTTTTAGACCCACCTCCAAAGTGCAACAAATATTAAGTAACCCAAAAGATAGACGACCATCATTATCCAATGCAGGAATTTATTCCATCCCATGCGAATGTAATAAAATTTACATAGGGATGACAAGCAGAAGTATAAAGACCAGAATGTCAGAACATGAAAGATCGTTGAGGTTAAAACACCCGGAACAGTCTTCAATTGCTGAACACGCGTTGAAAGAAAAACATGAGATCCAATTCGACAAAACGAAGTGTCTGCAAAAAGAAACCAACTTTAAGATTCTTCGTCATCTGGAGGCATTGGAAATAAGCAAAAGGGCTACTAATGAACTGATTAATCGTCAGCAAGACCTAATATTTACAAACAAAATTTGGTTGCCGATCCTGCACAAATGGAGTTCGGTTGAAGGATCGAGGATGGAACTTACAAGCAGTGGAACATCGACAAGTTTGACAGCGGGCACTTTAACAGGGTAGGCTCCTTTAATAAAAGGATTCAACTCTAGGAATCTTTCACAGCTGACCCGCTTCAACAATCCAGTAACTCTAACCTAACATGAGCGATAGCCGGTGTGCGGGGTCATCCCAGGACACTTCCGCAGTTTTGAATCGCTACTTTCCCGCGCCTTTGGTTTTATAAGTTTAACAGATGAGGAGAGAGCAGTATCATCTAAATCTTTTCAGATTACCCCAGAGGAAGTTCCGAGCTGCCGGAACGAAATGTTGGGCGAACATACCTTGGATTTTAAAAGTATTTTACTCCGTATGCGGCTGCCTGAATCGGAAACCCGCATACGGCATAGGAGTCTATTAAACTTCAAGCTTCCTGTTTCTACATGGCATCAATTCCCGTAAGCGCTAAACACTGTATTTATATACCGCCTTTCTCATCATCAGATTTCTCATCAGATTTATTCAAGGCGGCTTACATAGGCAGGCTATCTTTAGACCTGATAAGGGTCTTTACAATATTGTTCTATTCCTATATAGAACCTTCCATGCTCGAGATGTTTTCCCTTCCAAGTGCAGCCCTCCTTCTGACTTGTGCTTTGCACTTCCAAGCTTCACAGTTCACTGCAGTTCACCCTCGGATGGTTGTCTTAGATGTTCTCTCTCTAGCTGACTCCTCCGCATTCCACCCTCTCACGATGCCTTCTCAGTGTCTTTGCGAGGTTCGTCAGCAGCTTCCATCCCCCATCCAAGCGGGAACCGAGGTCAACCCTGCTTAGCTTCTTCACTTCCGCTGACACTTCCACTGTCACTTCCTCTGTCGTAATAGGATCTGCAGGATCTAGATAGGATTGGGCTGTAAGATTGTAAAGTGGCTTACGAATGATAATGAAAATAGTAAATCATGAAAATCATTAAAAAATAGTAAACTCTTAAAATTCAAATACACAGTGGAGCAAGCACACAGCTGCTACCAATAAGAAAAAAAGAAGTGGTAATCCAGTTAACAGAAGTCCAAATGAAAGAGAAACATCTTAATTTGTCTCTTAAAAATTGGTAGTGCAGGGGCCATGGGGCATTCTGTAACCCTTACAGGAGGTCCTGGCCTGTGTCTCCACCAACCAGACCTTGACAGGAGAAGGGACATGGAGAAGGACCTCTGATAATGATCACAGTGTGCAGGTAAATTCATGCAGGAGGAGATTCATTCAAGTATCCAGGTATTCTAGGTGTGCTCTAAGACGCATGTAACATGCACACACAAGGAAAACCTATTGTGTCTTTAGGGACCAAGTGCAGTGGCTCATCTCAATAGAATGGCATGAAATGAGGAAGGAGGCAAGGTTAAAGGTGTAACAAGAGATAGCTTTTTATTATGGGGATAAGAATACAATAACAGGGAATGGGAATCAAATAGAAAAATCAATGCAATGTACATGATGATCGTTCACATAGCTAGACTCTAAACATCGCCAGTTTCTAGCAGAGGCGTCGCTACAGGGGGGGGCGGTACTGTAAGTACCGCACCATTCTACTCCGCGCTACGAGGTGGCCTGTCCCCTCACCATCAGAGCCATTCAGAGCAGTGAAGGCAATGCTCCTTCGTTGTCTCCTGCGCTTTGTCGTCACGCGAGTCTCCTGCATGTTGCCTTCACCACTCTGATGGTTCCGACAGCGAGGTGGCGGGGCCTCCTCATAACGCGGAGTAGAACGGTGCAGTACTTACAGTACCGCCCCCCCCGTAGCGATGCCTCTGGTTTCTAGGTCGAAGAAAAGAGAAAGAAGAAATCCTTAGGGTGTATAATGGTGCAAACAGAGGAGGGGAGAAAGGTGGGGGAGCGGAATGTAGGGAAATCTCAAGGGTTACCCAGGGGAAATAGGGGCTGAAGAACCAGAAGTTATGTGGTAGTGTGAAGGGAGGAGGAGGAGAGAAAGACCACAGGGGAGTAAAGAAAGAAGCAGAGAGGCACCAAGGTTTCAGCCACAATGTGAGACCACATTGTGAAGCTGAGTCTTTGTTTTCTATAGCCAAGGCTACAGGCAAGGAGTGAACACCTCACTCTCTAGTGGTGGAAGGGCTAGTTTCTCCCATCATATGAACCCTCTAAACCAGCACTGCAAATGGTCAAACAGGCACTCCACACAAGTGGGAGTCCAGCAGTTTGAGCAGGAATCTGTCTGAAAAGGAGACTTCAGGCTGATCTGGTAAAAGATAGATCAAAGACTCCAAGCTTATTTGATCACACATCCACACCGCTCTCAGATAAGAGAGGAAAGACAGAACACTCACTGTGTCATCAGTTTGACTACATGTGAAACAAAGAAGATGGAGAGAAGTGTGTGGGCCAATGGTCAGGGTTACAAGAGGCCACATTTACCTATCTGTATCTGCTGGGGTGAGCTTGTAGCATTGCAGAGATTGTGGGGCTTGCGTGCCAAGACACAGTGATCTCCTGGTTCAGATGTGGAGAGAAAGGCAGAAAAGGGCTTGAAAAGCAAATGCAGGAGGGCTAGGTGGTAGCTTTAACGGGTTCTGGGATGGAAGCAAGGCAAGGGAGCCACGATTGCTTTCCTAGGGAAAGGGTTTCTTGAGAGATGGCTCAGCAGCTGCAGGAGCTGCAGTTGGCAGTTACACTGGAGGAAAGGGGGGGGGGGAAGAAGAGAGAAAGGCTGGACAAGAAGAGAGGGCTCTGGTGCCTGTTCTGGGGGCTGGCTGGCACAGCAGTGCTTAGGGAGCGGAGGGAATGGGGCTACTTGATGCAGCACTAGCAGGTCACTGAGCAATTCATGAGCAGTGGGAGACAGCAAGCAGGTGAACAACAAACAGCGAACATAAGGGGTCTGCAAGCCAGTTTTTTATAACCAACATTTCCATCGGGAAGCATATTTTATTCAGTTACTTACTCGTTTTGTATCCCACTTTTCTCCCTGAAGGGCACTCATAGTGGCTTACAGTGCCATTAAAAAAAATCACATTTAAAACTATAATTCACAGTATAAACATTAAAACATCCTTAGAATGTCACATATGCTAATAAAACACAAACCAGCAGTAGTCACCTCTTAATAAGAAAGGGCAAGGTCTATAAAATCCAAACAGCATGAAAACATCGCCATAAAACCCCACAGATGTCCAGAAGTAAAAACCATAAACTCAGAAGAGACTCAGTCTGAAGAGAAACATCTTTACTTAGGCCTCAACAGAAAGCCTCTAAGGAGGGAGCAGTTGATAAACTGAGAGGGAGTGAGTTCCATAAAGTTGGTGCCACTACTGAGAAGGCCCTATTTCTTGCTGCCGCCCCTTCCACCTCTATAGGTGATGATGCCTGTAAAAGGGCCTTCTCTGTTGACCGGAGCGGGGACAAACCAGATTATACAGAAGAAGGCAATCTCTCAAATACTCTGTCCCGAAGCCATGCACGGCTTTAAAGGTCAAAAACAGCACCTTGAATTGGACCCAGAAATGAATTTGTAGCCAGTGTAGCTGCCAGAGCAGCAGCCCAAAAGAGTTGAATCACTGACCTCCAGCAATCACACTAGATGCTGCATACTGCACTAATTGCAGTTTTCAAACAGTCTTCAAGGGCAGCTCCACATAGAGCATATTACAATAGTTTAATAATAATCTCGATATTACCATGGCAAGGATCGCTGTGACCAGGTCTGAACAATTCAGGTACAGTCGCAGCTGACACACTAGCCAAAGCAGGGCAAAGACCGCCCCTGGCCACAGCCACTGCCTGGGAATCTAGAAGCAGTTGCAAATTCAGGTGAACTCCTACCCTGAGGACCTGCTCCTTCAGAGGGAGTGCAACCTCATTCAGAGCAGGATGATACTCTATCACCTGCATTGTGGATTTATGAACCAGGAGAACATTTCTCTTGTCTGGATTTAAACTCAGTTTGTTAGTCCTCATCCAGGTCCCAACCGCCTCCAGGCAGCGCGCCAGGGACTCAACAGCCACCCTGGTATCTGATGAAAAGGAGAGAGAGAGCTGGGTGTCTGAGCATACTGATGGCAACCTGTCCCCCATGCTATTTAACATTTACATGAAACCGCTGGGAGAGGTCATCCGGGGATTTGGAGTTGGGTACTATCAATATGCTGATGACACCCAGCTCCATCTCTCCTTTCCACCTGATTCCAGGGTGGCTGTTGAGGTTCTGGAGCGCTGGCTGGAGGCGGTTGGGACCTGGATGAGGGCTAATAAGCTGAAACTAAACCCGGACAAGACAGAGGTCCTCCTGGTCCGGAAATCCATGACGCAGGTACTAGAGTATCGTCCTGATCTGAAGGGGGTTGCATTCCCTCTGAAGGAGCAGGTCCGCAGCTTGGGGGTCCGCCTGGATCCGCAGCTACTCCTGGATTCCCAGGTGGTGGCTGTGGCCAGGGGGGGCTTTGCCCAGCTTCGGCTGGTGCACCAGCTGCGACCGTACTTGGATCGTGCAGACCTGACCACGGTGATCCATGCCACGGTGACATCGCGACTAGATTATTGTAACGTGCTCTACGTGGGGCTGCCCTTGAAGACAGTTCGGAAACTGCAATTAGGGCAGAATGCAGCGGCCCGTGTAGTCTCTGGAGGTAGGCGGTTCGACTCTGTCGGGCCGCTCCTCCGACAGCTGCACTGGCTGCCGATTCGTTTCCGGGCCCAATTCAAAGTGCTGGTTTTGACCTTTAAAGCCTTATACAGCTTGGGGCCAGGATATTTGAGAGACCACCTACTTCTATATAGTCCAGCCCGTCTCCTTAGATAATCAGAGAAGGCCCTTTTGTGGGTGCCAACGCCCAGGGAGGTGAGAGGGGCGGCGGCCAGAAACAGGGCCTTCTCAGTAGTGGCACCAACCTTATGGAATTCCCTCCCCTTTGGCTTACGAACTGCTCCCTCCTTGGACGCTTTCCGGCGAGGCCTAAAAACCTTCTTGTTCAAAGAAGCCTTCTGAGCCCTTGCCTTTTTTAACATCTCGCTGGTGCAGGTGGGGGTGCTGCTGTTTTTATGCTCCTGTTTTAATTGTAGCAATAATCTTTTTAATCGATTTTAGATACTGTTTTTATTCATTTTCATTAATTGTTTCTTACTATTTTAAAATGTGATTATTTTTGTATTGTATTTTTTGTATTGTATTTTCTTTTTTTCTGTTGTAAGCCGCCTTGGGTCCCTTCATGGAGAAAGGCAGGATAAAAATATTGTAAATAAATAAATAAATAAATAAATAAATAAATAAATGGCACCCCACTCCAAATCCCCGGATGACCTTGCCCAGCACTTTCATGTAGATGTTAAATAGCATAGAGGCGATTGTGGGGTGAACTCATCAAGGACCTTTCTTTTGTGTCTTGATGGGAATTGTTGGTCCATCCTCAGTTCAAGATCAGTGCCTCTGTTGTTCTGCACCTTGCAGAGGGTGTGGCAGGGGCTCCATGTTTTCTCAGGTGGTCATTGCCTTAATGATCATACCACTCTTGATTGAGTTTACAATGAAGTTGTGGAAAGGAAGCCAAAGTTGAAGACACCCCCAGGCTGGAAAAGATCCAGGATGTGTCAGTAACATCCAGGAAGACATGGAGTTGAGTACCCACTCCCCACTCAATCACCTTGCCCAAGAATGGCACATTTGAGACTGGTCAATAATTGTCAAGAATGACCAGGTCTACATAACATCATCCTTCATCCATTTGACATACAGGCATACTTACCATATATCATGCCTGCAGTTATTTTAGTTTGCAGAAACTAGCACCAGAATTTCAAGGAAGGCAACCCAAAGAGAGATGTGTGGCAATGTAATCCTTGCAATTCTGCATCTTCTCTGCCCACCCCAAAAGATGAAACAGTTGTCTAGGGAAAGTGGGGGGGGGGAGAGAGATCCATTCACAACAAGCTGTAAGCATGTATCAGCCTCTGATTTCATTTGGGCTGTAATGATATTCTCTAACTGGTGGTGTTTGTAAAGCCGTTGCTTTGATTACAGATAGATTCAAGATGTGGGGGGGGGGGGGTGAAGGGAAGATAAGAACCTAACATTATGAGAAGTCAGATATTCCCAGACTCATGGGGATTGAGTTAATAGGCTTATGAATATTTATCGATAGTCAGATGGATAAAATGAGAATTTAGTTGCTTTGCCATGGACAAATGTTGTTAGCAAGACCCATCATCCTCTCTCCCACAGGCTTCTATTTATCTATGGCTATGAAGCCTGCTAAATAAATAAATAAGGCTCTCCAGTTCTAATCTATTTAACTGTTAGAGAAGCCAGGAGAAGAAACTGTGTTTAAAGAGAAAACAGCAGGAGCTTTGTGCATCTAGACTAGTTCACACTTGTCCAGCCAACTACACGATAAGCTACCTGATAGCAGGCTCTGGAGGAGAATGAAATCTTTTGGCTGGTACTGGAAGTGTCTGGGAGATGAATCAGCTGATTTGGAAGCAGCCAAGGCAAAGGGAGAGCTACCTCAAATGCGCCTTTCCTCAACGTACTACAATCCTCTCAGATGCATGTATCATCTCAGATGTCAAGGGGAGGAGAGATGTTACTTGTCTGAAAAAGTTCCACTCCGCATCCAAAGTATACAGGTCAGAATGAAGGCTGGAGTGGAAGTCCTCCAGCACATCAAAGAATGCGTGCTTGAATCTTCTCCAGGAGGACCCAGAATCATGTATGAAGAAGTTTAAATTTTTTACCTGTTTCTTAATTTCTGAATTTATCATTTGTATAAATTCTGGCAAGTACCTGGAAGAGACAGTCAGATTGGTTGGTTAGTTTGCCAGAG